>CAWUFW010009322.1:0-600000 GCA_963921515.1 Calotriton arnoldi | reverse complement strand
AGACATACTGGCCTGTATACACTAAGACCGAAAGAACCAATTACTTTTGTTATAAAAACTACATAAGGAATTGCAACCAATGACAAATTGTAACAAATACTTGTTAACCAGTAATGGAATGACTATAGAAATCTACTGGCTCTCACTTGCGGCGAGTCATATTTTGTCAGGGTGAGCTATTTTTAGGGCCTACTTGTTTTTTCCAGGCTCTCCCTTTTCTGGGAGATTTCTTCTATTCTGTAGGTGCAACTTTGTTGCTATCGAAGAGGTCTCCGCCGAGGAAGTCTGGCTTCAAACCGTGTAGGGAATGCAGTGGTCAGATGTCCATCACTAGCCCACATGAATTCTGTCTCTGGTGTTTGTCGTCGGACCATGACTTTGAAGCCTGCTCGTCATGTCACCAGATGAATCCGAAGGCCTTGAAGGAGAGAGAAGCAAATTTGTTCACGGCGAAAGCTAAGATGCAGGAAGGTCTTGACCTCGTTCGGAGTCGCTGTAACCCCACACATCGAGGCCGTCGAAAAAAGATAAGAAGAAGCGGCGCCATGGGTCTTGCCGCTGTTCTTCTGAAGGTGGTTCGCCGAGGTCGGCGTCCCCAGATCCAATATCTCGGAAGCATAGAGAAGAGTTGTCGCCGACTCCATCTCTAAGGACGTCTCCAACTTCGTCCCTGGCCCGAGGCCTATGACTCCGACGCGACCAGAGCCGGATTTGGTGATCCCTCTGACTGCAAAGTGAAAGAATTTGTAAAAGGGAATTATCTGACAAACATGCTGTGCACACAAATTTTAAATAGCTTGTAAATGAACTGTAGAAATTGTTTAAAATATGTTTCAGTAGTTAAAGCCCTTGTTTGTAATTCTGAAGTGAGACAGAAACAAAGAATTTAATAGGGTTCAAATAAACCAGAATACTTTACTTGGTGACGTGCAAATGATAAATATTTGCTGAAACTTTATTTCCACACATTATCGTTTACACGCTATATAATTTTAAAGAGGTAAATCTGCATGGTAGTGAGTTTGTGGCGATTTCAATAGCAATTGTCTGTCTGTACGTTAGTGTGCTGCCACAACATGCTTTAGCAATGTATTTAATAAAAGTGAGAGAGTTTAAATATGAACTGAGAATCATTCCTGCCCCCACCCGGACTACATTGCTTTTAGTGAACTAAGAGGCAAGCCTGGGGTCATGTGTACCCTAATATGTAGCTAGATTTTTGTTATGCATGGATCAAATATTTAGTCTAATTCGTGTTCCGAACACATGCTGAACTCACATATTTGAAGGTGCTCTTATGTGATAATGAAGAAAAAAGCAACCCTGTTAAATAAGATATTTGCCTTGCAACACAGAATTTGAGAAAAGTTTATGGGCCAGCAGTATTACACAGTTAAGTCGAGTAGATTGTTCAAGTCACTAGACCTGCATGTCTGGTAAAAAAAAAAAAATCAATTTTTCAAGGCCTGGGCCGGAGTAGAATACAATCTGAACTAATCAGGGCACACTTAACAAACATCAGATGATAAGGTAAGCGCAATCTCAAAAGTATCCTGGGAGCCAACCATCCTGGCTCATGTACACTAAAAACAAGAGTATAAGGAAAATTCAGAAAACTGCTCTTGTTGCCGATTGTGTCATAACCACTTATAGTATACCAATAATAGATCATCATTTACACATAGCATACATGCAGTTAATATTAAAAAGCATTTTGTGGTTTTAATTTACGGCATACACATTTAAGACTGAGCTCAAGATTTTGAGTCCCCAGATTCTCAGTAATGCACATAGCCAGTTTGTAAATGTGGGAAAAATAAATGTAGGTGGGGTTGAAAAATCAAATCAGGGTGTCCAACTTTTCCTCCAATATTTAATTACTGTACAAGAGTGCATGTATAGAGATAGCCACCTAGTGCCGCCATCTTAGAATATGGCAATAACCCATTTTAAATTGTTCTACTTTCCATACTATGAGCTTACTGGTGTCTTCTATGGACTGGATTTCAGATTTCAGGCCGCATGGCATTAGCTCTTTCATTAAACTTTTCACTTTACCCATCTACGCATTGGTCTCCTATTTTCATTGGCAACAAGGATTGGATTCGACTTGCATCGATCCCACAGATGATCATCATGTATCTTCTCATTCTCAGTGTCATTGTTTCTATGTTTGCAGTTCTTCACTGGAGACAGGTGATCGCAAACAGGAACAACTGAGTTTTATTCATCGTGAATTGTTAGTCTACATAAGCTAGTGCTCAAGATTTCCTTTTGGATTTTTCCTGCCAACAAGAACACTCTCTTCAATCCGTTTCCTTCTGGAGGACAGCCAACCTTCCAACCATGTTCTGGTCATACAGCACTGACATGATTAGGCATCTGCTCACACACAGAGCTCTTCATGTCACTGCCGTTATTTATGGCAACTTGTGTCATAACCTGGCTCTGGGCATGCAACTCCCTATGTTATAGCTTGGTATGTGCTCACGTATGGACTGTTGTACATCACCACTTCATTGCCATAATTTATGATCAGCTCCCTCGACTGACAGCAATATTTGTTTACTGGCCTCTTTGTTTACCACATATTGGAGCACGACTGAGAATGTGCATCACCTTTCGCAAAGTTTACATACTCAATCACGAAGTCATGACACTTCATCCTTAATAGCTGGTATTTTTCTGGGCTGTTACTAATTATTGCTCATTACCAGGTCGTTATTCCCTTTGTGTTGCTACTTATTTTCCAAGTCTTTATTCCGTCAGATCTGTGTCCAATCACAATACCAGTTTGTACACTTATGAATACATCAAAATGGCAATGCAGTGTGGGAATTCTCAATTGTTGTGGAATGGAAGCAACTCGTGCAGTGTAAGCTCCAAAGTATATATTTTTTTCTTTTTTTTTGATTTTTAAACAAGTTTTATTGCATATTCCGGAACTTACACAGCCTCTTTGCCACAACCCAGGGGCCGGCGGCATATGTGTTTCAGTGCATTGTACACAGCTATCTTGGCCAACAACCCAACGGGCAGGCAGCGTTGTCATCCAACTTTACTGTTCCTGTCTGCTTGTGTTCCTTGCAAGGAAGTCAATAACATTATCTCATACTTACAATTTTAAACTAACCTTTCCCCCCCCTCCATCCAAACAATACCACATACACTCCTAAGCAGTAGTTTCCAATTCACTATTTCAATCTGCACAGTTATGCTACGATGAAACCAGCCCATTGTGGTGTCATATACGACATGTACCTCAGGATCCTTGATCCCTGTCTGCAACACTATTCCACTTAGCGGTAAACCCTGCATGTCTCGCCCTGCGCATATTGATCCATTTGCAAGTCTTCTCCACCCGATCTAAGCCAACCCGTGAATGGCTCCCAGATGTCAGAGGGCCGGGATCTACTTGGCATTAATTCCCAGAAATTGGAAAACTGATCTCTGCAGTAGGTGACTGCTTTCACCCATCCTGCTACCGTAGGCGGTGCAGGTTTTTTCCAATGTATGGCTACCTGCCGTTTTGCCAGCAGTAGTAACATGGCCGTGAGCTTACGAGTCTCCTTCGGGATGTCCTTTACGTATCCTAGCAGCGCCACCTTTGGCGTTTCTGGTATCACACCATTTATTATATGCCCTACGTGTTTAAGTATGTCATCCCAGTATGTTGCTATAGGTCTGCAGGCCCATGCGAGGTGAGCAAATGTTGCGTCCTGCGCTCCACACCTCCAGCATCTCGCATCTAAATGTAGCCCCATGCGGTGTAGCTGCAGCGGCGTGAGGTAAAGCCTATGTAAAAAATTAAAGTGGATTAAACGTAGCCTGTAGTTTGGCGATAGCTGTTCCATCTGAGAGCAGCAGAAATGCCATTGTTCTTCCGTTATGGTTAGGTCTGCCTCTCTTTCCCAATCCTCTCTGGACGTTGGACTAATAACTGGGTAATCTTTCTGTGTCATACTATATATACGTGTGATTAATTTGCGGGGGGATGAGTTACTTAAGACGTTCTCCAAGGCTGATCGAGTGGGCGGTTCAGCAGGAAACCCGGCAAATCTGGCCCTGCATGCCGCCCTAAGCTGGTAGTACAGCAGCATATCTGAGGCGGTAGGCTCCTGCGTGCCACACATGTGCCATAGTCAAGAATTCCCCGTTTGGAAAAAGATCGCCCCTGTCTCGAGATTGTGCGCTTTAGCTCTTAGCTTGATGGCCTTATCCATTAAAGGCCCAATCAGCGGATTATCTCCTATGGGCATAGACGGTGCGTACATTACTTCTTGATGCGCTCTCTTAGCTATTCCCCTCCACGCCCATCTCAACGCCTCCACCGTATCTATTTCTTCATGGGGACGTTTGTATGTTGCATATACAGCCGTTTTCAGTGGTAAAGGTGTAACCTTATCTATTTCTATCGCTACATGGGGCTGAAATGGCGTGGGGTGATGCCAATAGTGCAGGTATTGCGCCTGCGCGCTGTAGGCGTATAATTCAAAGTCTGGAGCGCCTAGCCCTCCTTGCGAGAATGGTAGCGTCAGAACCCTCCATGAGACCCTAGGTTGTTTCCCTGCCCAGATCAATTCGAGCACCTTAGAGCGTAGTCGTTTAAAAAATTGTGCGTTTAGAGGCATGGGGATGTTTACAAATAAAGTAGTTTAGGCAGTACAACCATTTTTGTAATGGCTATTCGCCCCATCAAAGACAGCGGTAGCCCTTTCCACCTTTGTACCTTACTGTCTAGCCAGTCTATCAGTCGGCCATAATTCGCTAGCCATATTTCCTGCAGTGACCTGCTCATCCAAATATCTAAATATCTCGTCGCCTCATTCGCCCATTTAATCGGGAATTCCGTATCGAAGGGTAACGTATCATCAGTAAGCGGCATCAGCACCGATTTGGACCAGTTGATCTGGATCCCAGTTAGGCCCCCGTACCTTATCAATTCCCTCATCACTGTATCGAAATTGTCATTAGGATTGATCAGGTATATCGTCCTGTCGTCCGCATACATAGATATTAAGAGACCCCTGGCCGTGAAGCCTATGCTCTTCTGCGCGTGATGTTGCCTAAGCCTAGCAGCCAACGGCTCCGTAGCAATGGCAAACAACAGCGGCGATAGCGGGCAGCCCTGCCTTGTCCCTCTGGTGATCACAAAGGGATCCGATACCTGTCCATTAACTCTAACTCGTGCTGCCGAATTTGTATATAATATTTGAATTTGTCTAATGAATATAGGGCTGAGGCCCATACGGGTCAGTAAAGTAAAGAGGAATTTCCATTCTAGCGAGTCAAACGCTTTTGTGGCGTCCAACAATGCCGCCACGGCTTGCACATGGGGGGGCTAAATAATGTAGTGTGCCAAAGAGCGTTCTCAAATTATGCGCAGTGGAGCGCCCTGGTATAAAGCCTGATTGGTCTGGCAGCGCAATCTGGGGCAACATGGGTTTTAGTCTATGTGCTATTAATTTGGCATATATTTTGGCGTCCAAAATTTATCAGTGACAATGGACGATACGAATCCGGATTAGTTGGGTCCTTGCCTGGTTTCAGTATAGTTATGATTGTAGCCTCGCGGAGCGTCGGGGGGAGTCTACCAGTGTCCATTGCCTCGAGAAAAACCTGTAGCATTCTGGGTGCCACTATCTCCACATATTCTTTATAAAAGGCCGCCGTCAGACCGTCTGCCCCTGGGGCCTTGTCAGCCGGCATGCCATTTATCACTTGCTGTATATCTTCTATCGTTATTGGCAGCTCCATATATTCCCTGGCTCCGTCATGAAACCATGCAAGGGCCACGTCATCTAGATAGCCGTCTATGTCAGCCTGGGTCGGTTCTGTGTGTAGGTGTACAATTGCCCATAATACCTCGCCATTTCACGTAGAATATCTGGTGGTGCTCTCACCATGTCCCCGTCTTCCAGACGCAATTCAGTTATGTATTCTGAGCCTCTGGGCGTGCGTAACAGTCCTGCTAACGTTTTACCCGGTCTGTCACTTTCTCCATATCGTCTAGCTTGTGTATACTTGGAGAGATACTTCGTTTCCCTTTCCGCCTCCTCCTGAAATTCCGTCAGCTTTGTCCGTAGCTGTGCTATAGTGTCAGGGGCGGGTTTTGCACGTTGTGATTCCTCTAGGTCCCCTATCTCCCGTTCTAATCTCTGTAAGGTGTTGCGTATGTCCTTCAGCACTCCAGATTTAAGCGACATGCATTGTCCCCTTATTACTACTTTAAATGCCTCCCACAAGGTCCCCGGTGAGTCTACCGTGCCCTCATTGAGTTCAAAGTATTCCACAGCCTTATCCCGCAGCTCCTCGCGAAAGACCAAGTCTAACAAAGTGGTTGATGGAAACCGCCATGTGAAAGGCTGGGCATATGCAGGGGGGACAGTCAACCGCACCTGCACCGGCGCGTGGTCTGAAAAGGTACGGGGTAGATGTGCGGCATCCACCAACCAGGTATGCAGTTCCTTAGAGACCAACCAGAAATCTAGTCGCGACCACGCGTTGCGGTGGTGTGTCACACATGTCCCTTCCCTCGCTGTAGGGTGTAGTGATCTCCAGGAGTCAACCAACTGGAGGTCTTCTATTATGGTATGCAACATTGCTGCCGCCTGTGGGTGATGCACCCGGGACGCTCCCTGTCTGTCAACAGACGGCGATAGTACCACATTTAAATCCCCCCCCACATGATTGCCATTTGGCCTAAGATCTGTAACTGTTGTCCAATGTGTTGAAAGAAATCTGGCCTGTCGGTGTTCGGCCCATAGGTGTTCACCAGAGCCACGGGAGTGTGACACAGCGTCCCCTGTAGTATGATGTACCTACCGTCTGTCTTTTATCGTATGGTGTGTCTGCCAATGTTGCCCCCTACGGATCAATATCGCCACCCCCCTCGAATAATTTGAGTAACCAGCTTCTATTACCTCTCCCCACCTTCTGTGCCGGAGCACCCCTGCCAGTGTATCCGTTAGATGCGTCTCCTGTAGGAAACAAATATCTACCTCATGTCTGATAAGATAAGTGTGGATTAGCCTCATCTTCCTGCGGTCATTAAGGCCACTGACATTCCACGTAAGGCATCTTAGTGAAGTCAGACTAGGTGTACGGGTCATTAGTGATCAATAACATGCCGAGTCCATAGGGCCTCACTGTCGGACAATCTACCGCCATACTGTGCTGGGCCTGCAAGGTGCCGAACAGTGCCACATGGCTGCAGTGCTGGATACCCCTGAGCTTGCAGTGACTTGGGAGCGCTCTCGCCCCTCAGTGCAGTGTTCGGTACTTCTGCTTGGATGGTGAAACAAACAACTTTCCCCCTCCACCCACACCAACCCCCAATCAGGTTGTGCAATCCCTACCCCCTTACCCACAACAAAAACAACCAACATATTGCCTCTGATCAAAGGGAATCATCCCATGGGGTCCGCAGGTCCGCTGGCTTACAACCCTGCATTCTAGGCAGGGTGGCCGAGCAAATTTCCCCCCGCCCAAAGCACAGGAATCACACAATATAGATACACAGCATTCCTTTGCAGGGAAGGTCAACCGTTTACGCAAGCATACAGTATGCTCCCCGTTGTATCAACATCATTATCCTTACCACTTAGCTTTCAACCTTCAAGCTGCAATTCACCATACGTTCCACCCCATCCTGTTTTAATGTCCACTCATTGCACTCTCAATCATTGTCACTGAGTCTGGTGTCCGTTTGCTCTTCGCCTGACATTCTCCTTTTCCTCTGGTCCTTCGCTAGTTGTTTAGCATACGTTAGTGCTGCTTTGGCGTCCGTAAAGAAAGTGGGCTTTCCAGGGCCTTGTAGTCGCAATTTAGCTGGATATATCAATGCATATTTCATTCCAATTTGTTGAAATATTTTCTTTGCTGGGATAAATTCCCTGCGAGCAGCTTGCACTTGTAACGTAAAGTCTGGGTACAATGCAATGTTGTTACCTTGATACTGGATATCGCCCTTCTCTCTGGCCAGTCGGAGTATTGTGTCCCGGTCCCTATAGTTGAGCACTCTTGCTATAACGGGTCTCGCCGGGGCTCCCGGTCTCGGGCCCAGCGATCTGTGCGCCCTTTCAATGAGGAACATCGTGGAGAGTTCCGGCCCAAAGATATCTTTCATCATAGTTTCTATATATTTTTCCATGTTCTGGATATTTGTCGTTTCCGCAATTCCCATAATACGCACATTATTTCTTCGCGACCTAGCTTCTAAATCTTCATTCTTCTGTCGTATCACCTCCAGCACTCTGTCCAAGCCTTTTACTTTCTTTTCCAGGTCGGTCTGCCCTTCCTCCGTTTCTGTAACTCTTGTTTCGAGCACCCCCATTCGCCCTTCCTGTTTCTCGACCCTTTGCGTGATCCTATCCATACGTTCTGCTAGGGTGTCTATCTTGGAGTCTATGCCCTGAAGACCGGTCTTCAGCTCCTTGAACATAGTGCGTATGTCGTCTTCTGGTAGCTGCACTGGGCCTGCCTCCTCCGCAGGGTCTTGATGGCCCCCATCGGTCTCCGCCTGTTTGGCAGTTTTCTTATCAAAGTTGATGCGGGGTTGCCTGGTATCCGGTTTGCCCATGTTTTGTGCGTAGTGGTCCGCGGCCCCCAACTAATATCGTCTAGTGGGAATCCCCACCGTTCGTGGCGTCAGAGAAGTGGTAACTACCACGCATCAATGTACTCCTGGGTTTCACGCAGCTCTGTCCGCCAGCCAGCTGCTCCTCCACTCACTCAGCCAGAGGCTCTACGTCAGTGGGCCCTTACCTTCCTGAACGCCGCGATCCACACTAGCACAGCCGCGCGATGCCCGGCTCTCCGCTCTGCACACCCCTCCAGCGCCCGGTCTCAAGACGGATTCGCCACTGCCCTCTCTTACGCCCAGAGAGCGATCCGTGGGGTGGAGGGAAGGTCAATGGCGCAACACACCGCCGCACACTCTGCAGCTCGCCGCCCTCCCAAGATTTGTGGTTCGCGAAATGGCGGCTGGCAGGTCTCCCGGGTCAGACAATGGCGGCCATCTCCGCTACTCGCCGCTTTACATCTCCGGTAGGGCCGAGTTAGTCCTTATGGAGCTCGGCGGTCCGGAGCCCCCGCATCCAGCGGGGGATGAGGGGGGTCCTCTCGTGTGCACCCACCCCGGTCGCTTTCTCCGCTTGTCTCCTCACACGCAGCGCTCCACCTCCAGACCTCAGTCAACGGTCCCCTGGCGCAGCGCTCAGCACCTCTTCTTCACGGTCGCCGCCACGCACTCCGCATTGATCGTACCGTCTCAGCGGCAATCGCGCTCACCCAGCTGCATCCAGGAGTGCACCGTTCAGGGGTTCTGCTGCAGTCTTGTCCGGTGCGCCCGCTCTCAGTCTGCTGTGTGCGCCGCAGTCAGCTCCGCCCAGCCATCGTCACCAGAGCCCCCTGCTTCAGCAGGCCTCCAGGCCGCAGCCCTGCCTCTCACCCTGCATACTCCTTATCTCGGCCAATTCGGGGGGAACGCCTTCAATTTTCCTCCGTGGGGCACAGCAGCAGCTCCCACACCTTCCGCTTCACTGGATTCCCGGCTTCAGGCTCGGGTGTCGGATAATTTCCGGATTTCTTTGTTCGGCCGGCGGAGCCGCGTTAGTTTGCGGCCATTTCGCTGCTCAGCGAAGCCACGCCCAAGCTCCAACGTATATGATGGAGGAGTGGCAGTCCTGGACATAATTAAATGCTAATGGGCTGCAGAACTAGTGGTAGTCAATGACTGGGTGTTTGCTGATCGCGACGACCCGGCATACCGAGTTGATAGAGAGGCTTTGGGTCATGGGGGCCACTTGGCATTTCCATATCGACGAAAATGGAAGTGGGATTTACTGATGCAGATGGTGGTGAGTGTGGAGAGAAGCTACCAACTATTTAGGATGGAGGTATAATCTCACTGGTCAAACCCTACCTTGGGACAGCGATCTCTTGAAGGAAGTGGGTAACTTGAAAGGCTTTTTGAAGTGGGCCTTACTTGGCATAGAGCAACTGCGAGATGTCTGGAGAGGGCAAGCACTAGAAATGTTCGAGGTCCTGCATTAAGAGTATGAAATGGGAGACTGAGCGTTATAGATACCTAAAGCTTGGGCATGCACTTAGGAGACATATAGTGGATGGGAACAACTGCTGGAGGCAGCGCCGTTAATGGATAGTCTACTCACGGACTCCCTGACGTATAAGGCTATTTCTACTGTTAACAAAAAACGTGTTAATAACTCCCCTGAACCAATGGTGGCACTGAGAGGCCTGGGAAGGAGACTGTGGAGCCTTAGGTGATGATGGTTGGGCAGAGGCCCTTCAAAGTCTGCAAGAGGTAGCGATTTGTATGCCTTTTAGATTGATGCAATTAAGAATCCTGCAAAGATCGTACTCCTCTAGAGTGCTCCTTCAGATGAGAAGGGTGGACTCTGCATTCTGCCTGCGGGGTTGTGGACATCAAGGCACATTTTTCCACATCCCTTGGGGATGCCCGATAAATACAACTGCTTTGGGAGGACATGGTACGTAGAATGGCTCAGGAGCTTGCTCTGGAGGTTCCAGTAGATGTGAAGTGGATTCTTTTAGTTATAACAGGGGGAGGTGTCCCAGGCCAAATATCAGAAGATTTGGCTGGTGTTTGCAGCAGAGGTGGCTAAACGTAACACCGCACAGGCTTTGGGCACAGCGACCCCCCTATCTGAACCCCCTCTTTTGCGAAGTTGATTCTTTTGGCTATAACAGGGGAGGCGTCCTGGTCAAAATATCAGAAGATTTGGCTGCTCCCCCACCCCCAGAGTCAAAAACTGGGAGGCAGATTTCGACTGGTGCAAGTAGGCGGAGCAAGGGGTCTGTCAAACCAGGGGCTGCCCTAACAAGTGGTAAAAGGTGTGGGGCAACTGGTGCACTTTTCGAGTTTACTGGGTATGGGTGTGGTGTTAGGGAGGGTACTACACTTTTGGCGTTACCTGTTGTGGACTTTAAATTTTAAAAGCCATAATGGCTCCATTTCAAATGTATAACCATGACACATTTCTGATGCTGTCTGCTCTGATCAAAATGTAAACTAAATGACTGCTTCAATTACAGTATTCACTGTATGCTGAGCGATGTTTAATAAAGAGTTAAAAAAAAAAAAAAGATACTATGTAGCATCAACAACACACGATACCCATCGTAATGAGTCTGCAACTGCAGATCAAGCTGAGACTAATGAACTTATTGAAGGCTATAGAACAGATGACCGGTTAGCTGCAAGAGGAGAACACCTCCCTGGGAGTATACCATTCATAAGATCTCAAATCAGAAATGCAAAGGATGTGTGAGGTCTCAGAAGCGAACCAAAAATATATTCAGACCATGCGTCAAGCACTGGAAATGAAACTAGATATCAGAAAGGACCGAAGCAGTAGAAGTATGTATGGCCAAGGCTAATCTGGATATTGTAAAGAACACCACCGATGTAGATTATTTGAAGCTCCAAAATCAAACTCCAAAAGATGATCTTGAGAGACTGGAAGATAATTCCAGGTGGAATAATTTTAAGGATCATTAATGTCCCTGAAGGACTAGAAGGCAACTGTCTGAAAGCCTTTAGAATAGAATACCCGGATATCAACAAAGGGACCCCTTTAAGCGCAAACCCAAATCGAAAGAACCCTAGGAAAATTCTCATCAATGTATTGCCTTGTACAATTAAGGAACAGATCCTAGGGCTGGCGCTTCAAGCTAAATCTTTGACCTTTAAAAGACTTTACCTACACAATAAGGTCGGATCTAAGTATGGCAACAGAACAACGAAAGTGGGAGCTGGGAAGGAAAATGGAGGAATTACAGAAGCTTGGGGTGAAGGTGCAGTTAAGATTTTCGCAGGAACCAAATGTTCAACTTAAGAGGTGGATGAACTCCTGAGAATAAAGGAGGGGATTTACAAGGGTAGTGGACTGGATGGGAGCATAGGGATAACATAAAAAAATATGAATTTTATTTTGAACAGCTGTGATTATAATGATTATGAGAAAGTTAAATGATTATCAAATTGAAGATTTTATGCAGAGAGACAGTCACATAAGTGATGTTCAATAAGAGAAGATAAAGTAAACTGCTCACTGCATCTCATCGCTGTATAAACTGCACTAGACTTCCAAGACTGCTGTAGGAGTTATGTTGATGTCCAACCTTGAATTTACGTGTCTGTTGCTCTTCTGTTTTCCTTCATTATAAGTGGAAAGACCTGTTATGTTGTGTGATTTCACCCCTCCCCCCGGTCCCTTCCCTCTCTTCACTGTATTTTACGTGATGTATTTGGAAAGTTAATTAATTCAGTTATTACATTATTTTATTCCATTACTTGAGTGTTTTACCTGCTGGTTTCTCTCTGGTGCGTTGGCATACAGACTTCGTGGTGTGGGCTCTTCCATTATACTCTTCGTTTTACTGGTTTTTGTTGGACTGGTCTTTTCGCAAGCCTTGTAGAATAAGGGCAAATGTTGGTGTTTATAGTGGACTTTGTTCTTGATTTGCCTCCTTCGCAGCACCCATTATCGTAGTCGTATGGACTACGTGCAGTTGTACGTTGTTGTGAGACTGCAGAGGATACTGCCGAGTGTTTAGCATGCTTGGAGTTGACCGTTGCCAGGAACCTGAAACTGCACAGACAGTGTTGATTATGCCTCTGTCCAGTATGCTTTCAACATTGTGGAAAATGTTTATTTTGGGTTGGCTTTTGAAAGAACGTGTTGTAGCGAGATGATTGCATCCAGTGTGCTAAATTGCCTTTTTCTTGGTGCATGTTAATTCAGATCGGGATTCAATTGTGACTAACTGGGTCCCAGTGACTCCCGTTTGCACTCACAAATGAACCTAATGTTTTTGTCCATTGATAAAAGTTACAATTTTTCTCTAGCTATTGGAATATTGCCTGGCACTATACCTACAACAGGCCTGGAAAAGAAAATGTAGTTGTGTATTCCACATACCTTCCTTTGTGGAGTTTTCTCTGTAAATTTAATTATGCAAAGTCCAACAAGCTTGTTGTGACCTATTCAGACACACGTTGCCAAGATTCTTTTAAAACAAGATTTTTATTCCTATGATTATTAGTTGCATTTAGCATGCGTTTTCTCCTCCTACCCAAACAATCCTGGCAGGTCTTAGCTAAATGCTCTTGTTTGCAGTGGAATCCTTTTTGTGATGTAACTTTTGTCTACTTATAACCACAGACCATAAGAAAGAAACCTATAGTTTTTTGTTTCAATTTACATAAACTAAGTTGCTTTTCAGAATATGATCATCTCTTTTAGTAATCTTGGCACCAGTAGAGCGGAACATCAGTTTGGCGTGCATCCGGGTGGACCTTTGTTGGGAGCTATATGTGATGGATTGGCAAGATGAAAACTCTACTCTTATTTAAGATTGCTTCAGGAGATGTTTTCTATCGGTTGGTTAGAACGCTCGTCTATATGGCTGACTCGGCATATGTTATACCTGTCAACAGATGCCCATTGTTAGAAGTTTTAGCAGGTTGATTAAGGTCTGGCAAGATCCCTTTAACTATTTAGACATTAATCTTGGTTTGAACAGATCCCATTTCCTAGTCTTGCTTGCCTTTATTGCACTGTTTTAAAAAAAATTTCAGTGAAAGTGTGAAAGCAAGTTCTGATGTTCTTGCTAACGTATTCTGGAATATATTGTTAATATTTTAATGCTTTATTGTATTTCCCCTTAATTATCTAAAAATAAATAAGTACTTGATTTCTTAAGTTGATTTTATGACTCCTTTGCCCCCGTTTGTCCAGAGGGAGATAGATGCCTAATTCAGAAGAATCATTGCATCTTCTTTTTTAGAAATTGCTGTCAGCAATATAGTTGAAATGGCTGCATTTTTCTTATTTGCCGATTTTGCTGAATATGTACTTTTTCGCATTGTGCACCTTTCACCTGGTGACAGAGATGCTGACCCGATTCATTTTTTAGGTTTTCCCTGAACAGCGCACTTGCTCAGTCAAAGAAATGTATATTTAACACCCCCAAAAAGTCTAAAAAGGCCTTGGAGTCCTCCCAATACTTATCATTACTTAACATTGGTTAGAATCAATGTCTCTCTCGTTTCCTTTCTTCCGATTGGTCAACGCCTCCTGCTTCTTCCTACTGCCTCCCGGCACTTCCAGTGTTCATCCCTGCTGTGGTGCATGGACCTAGCTAGTATAGCTTTCTGTTTTCTGCTGCCATTGTCCTTCCAGCTCCTGCTAGTATTATTATTATTATTATTATTATTATTATTTTTTTTAACTTTTGGACAAGCACTGTTAAACAGTGCCTATCTGAGGCCTGTCTCCCTCCCCCCTCTCTTTTTGCTTGTCCTGCTCTGGCCTCCTCCCATGTGCTGCTGTATCCTAACCGCTTCCCTCGCATCTCCTTTGTGTTGCTATTGTATTGGTTTTTTTTTGGTGTGGCAGTTTTATATAGCTCAAACTCCATCCGAAGGTATTTGGGTGCTTTAGATGAGCAGTAGTTGCAGTACACAAGGACCCGTTCATTTTTTAGGCACAGGAGATTTAACAAGCTTCCCCTGCTCCGCTTGTGATGTTGCTGCTCTCACCCTCCTCCCCAGTACCTCCCTCCTGTGACTTTCCCTCCGCCTCCCACCCATGTTTGGTTTATAAAAAATAAAAATGGGGTTAAGAAAAGTGCTATGACGTGGTCAACGCTAGCTAGCCGTGTCATAGCTTTTTTTATTTCCTTTATTTTAAGCCTTGTTGCACAGTAGCACATGCTGTTGTGCAACGTAGCTTAACTGTCCCCCCTGTGCAGCATGTCTTATAAAAAACAAAAATGGGCAAAACCAATAGTTACTCCAGTCTCACCCTCTAGAACCCTCCTGAGAGAACCTCAAACCATCAGATTTTCTACCGCACGTTGTGCTAGGGAGGCTCCAATGAGCTCTGCTCAGTTTTTTCCTTGTTACCTTTACTCTGAGTCTTTTTCAACTGATTTCTTCAGCAGCTTCTTCAACCGCTTCTTCAGCTTCGTGTCAACATGTCTGAGAAGGAGATAAAAGGCCTTTTTAGAGCTTGTTCCACCTGCTCTAAAAAAAGGCTTTACGTGGATGACCCTCACAAGGACTGCATCTATTGCCTCTACCCAGATCACAAGGCTAAAGATTGCAAGGTTTGCTGTACTTTTTCCTCCAAAACCTTGAGAGACCGTGAGGGACGTCTCCTGACCTGGCTCCAAAAGCTGAAGTCCAGGAAGGATCCACTATCCAGTGACGATAGTGATGAGGCCCCATCAGCTTCGTCTTCCAGGAGATCTCTGAAAAGGTCGAGATTGACCCCTCTTCTGAAGACCGTCCTGGAAAAGCCTCTAAAAAGACCTCTCATAGGTCTGACAAAGTCCAAGCAAATCTCCTCACCGAGGTGTGAAGGAGATGGAAGGACTTTCTACAGGAGTGTCTACAGTGAGGAAGTCCAGTTCTGTTCCTCCATCTTCTCCTCCTGACAGAAAAAAGGACTTCAAAATGCCCTCCTCTGTACCTTCTGAGGGAAAACATGCTAAGAAAATTCCACCGTCGACTACGCTGTTGACGACACCGTCGACGAAGAAGCTATCATAGTCTTCGTCGACGCATGGCGAAAAGGTACAGTCTCAGTCTTCTCTTACTCCGGCGACGGGATCGTCATCGAGAGTTTCCTTGGCTTCATCGTCCACGGTGCAGCATTCATAGTCTACGCCAATGACGACGGATGCGGGGTCAACAGTGACTGCGAAGTTGTCGTCGACTGTGTCATCGAGAATGACGACGGCCGTGGTAATGACGACGACTACTACGGATGCGCTAGAGGGAATTAGAGGAAACCAAGGTCCCACTGTAAGCGGAACGCCTGGGAAAGGGTTCCCTGTGTATTTGCACATCATTTTATAACGCTGTTTTTAACTCACTTTTATGATCAGATTCTTAAACGGAACGCCTGGTAAAGGGTTCCCCGTGTATTTGCACATCACTTTATAATGCTGCTTTCTTAAAATTTACTTTTACAAACAGTTTTTTTAAAAAACTTACCAGTCTAACTGCGCACGTTGCACTTTACTCCCGGCACCTTTTTTTTTATAGTTTTCCCTGGTCCACCGTGGATTGTTCCATTTGAGTGGAGGGAAAACTTAGCAAACCGGAAGGGTTTTACTTCCGGCAGGGCGCATCACGGAGGTTAGCAGTCTAGCTGCTCAACCAGCACTACAAAACCCGATGCATCCACCGACGCGCAGCGGGCGCGCCAAAGGCAAGCCCGTCTGCCCCAGACCGGGCCCAGGGGCCAGAACCCCTGCCTGCCTCTCTCCAGATTGTTTTATTTACACTAGTGAAGAGCTTAAGCAATTAAATAGAAACCCCGAACCCACTTGCGCCCACTCCATCTCACTTACTGATTATCAGGATAGGTGCACACACTGTTCGTATGGATTTACTCCATCTGACTCCCCTTTATTACCTACGGGGAAACCTCTTAAATTACTCCTGCTTAATTGTAGATCTCTGCCAAAACACACAACCGAGATCTCAATGCTTTTAAAAGATTCGGAACCTGAAGTGCTGTTTCTCACGGAGACCTGGCTTACCCCAAGTTCAGATCTTGACATAGTACAAGCACTCCCCCCGGGCTATCAGATTAAGCGCTCAGACAGAGTAACCGGCAAGGGGGGCGGGATTGCAATCGTCTATAAGGACCAGATGACCTGCCGCCTGCTAGGTAGTCCCCTATTAGATTGTGAGAATGTTCATTTCTCAATTGAATTCTCTCCCACCCACCCAGGCATCCTTATATATCTGCCCCCTGGGGCTCTGAGTCATTTCTGTCAATCTGTGCTAGAAACAGTCACCAATCTTGCTAGCACCTCAGCCAATTTCACCATCCTTGGAGACCTCAATCTCCACTTTGATGACCCGTCGAATCGGCCTGCAACTGACCTAGCCTTAGACCTCGCGTCATTCCAATTACTTCAGAAGGTCCCGCAAGCAACACACATTAAAGGGCACCTTCTCGACCCGATCTTTTCAAACCTTGAGGAACTAAAAGGGACAGCCCCCTCCCCCCTTCCATGGTCGGACCACTTCTTAGTCCCTTTTCTCGGGGTTTCACACTCCGTTAACACATACTAAGATACGCTCCTGGCCCAAACTCTCCGTAGAAGACTGGATTCTTGAACTAGATAACACCACACCCAACACCGACTCCAATCCAGTCGTAGCTTACAGAAACTTCTCTACTTGGATTGAGAACTCCTTGAACACGGTGCTCCCATCCGGAAGAAAGCCGGACCTAATAAACACGCATGGTTCACTCCCAAGCTTCGCCTCCTGAAACAACACTCAAAAAAATAAGAGCGGATATGGAGGAAAGATTTCGCACCCGACAAGAAAGTAGAGTATAGGGCAGCCGTAGCAATCTATAAGGCAGAAATAAAAATAGCTCATGCCTCATATTATGAGCAAAAGATTTCACTTTCGGCCAATTCCTCCAGAGATTCGTTCCTCATTATCAAAAAATTACTCAAACTCCCTGATCCCCCGGTAGTACCAGACCTCTCAGGACGGCGCTGCAATGAACTGGCAGACTTCTTCTTTACCAAAGTTCAAAACATCCTGAAGCATATTTCCCTTCCAGACACCACGTCCACACTTAAACCTATAGACTTGGAACAGCATGAGAATAACCCCCTCCTGGACATTTACGCCCCTCCTACCCAGGAATCTCTCCTACCCATTCTATCCTCTGTTAAGAGCGGGTCACCACTTGATCCGGCACCACTTAACATCCTTAAAAGGGTACTACCCACAGTTATCCCCCCCCCCCCATTACCCACCTGATCAATGCTTCACTAGCAATGGGAACAGTCCCTCCTGAATGGAAAAAAGCAATGGTCAAAGCACTGCTAAAAAAGCCTCATCTGGATCCGGCTGAACTGGGCAATTACCGCCCCATTTCGCTTCTCCCTGGCCTTAGCAAATTGGTGGAAAAACACGTCAACAGCATACTTTCGGCGTTCCTTGAACTCCATAACCATCTCCATCCCTCACAAACAGGTTTCCGTCCCCACCAAGGCACCGAAACAGCCTTGTTAGCGGAAAAATCAAGAAAGATCCTCGACCTTGGAGGGTCCTCCGCCATAATCCTCCTCGACCTAAGCGCAGCCTTCGACACGGTGAACCATCGTACTCTGGTTCACCGCCTCAAGAAGGTGGGAGTGACAGGAACAGCCCTTTCATGGCTTCAATCGTTCCTGGAAGACAGATACTTTCAGGTATTCGAAGGTGACCCCTTATCTAAATCCCTCCCTTTGCAGTGCCGAGTCCCTCAGGGCTCGTCCCTGATCCCCACTCTTTTCAATGTATATATGGCCCCGTTGGCAGATATTGTATCCCCCTACGGTGTCCATATAGTTACATACGCTGATGACGCCCAGCTGGTTGTAGCACTGAACCAGGCTGAGCAGTCACCTACAGAGCTTCACTCCTGTCTTAAGGAAGTCGCCAACTGGATGAGCTTATCCCATCTGAAACTCAATGGTGATAAAACTGAGCTGATGGTGCTCGGGAACCAGTTAAGCTTTAAATCTAGCACCATGTGGCAAGCCTGTATGGGCCCGGCTCCCATCCCAAAAACTGAAATAAAGAGCCTGGGAATCTGGTTGGACCAAGAACTCACATTCAAGACACAAGCGAGAAAGACTGCCGCTGTGTGCTACGGCTTACTGAGAACGATCCGGAAAGTTCTCCCCTGTCAAGCTAAAAAGCTCCTGATTCAGGCCTTGATCCTGTCCAGGATAGATCTTGGCAATTCTCTCTATCTAGGTGCCCCAAATTCAGTAACTGCCAAGCTGCAGATCGTTCAGAATTCGGCAGCTAGATTGCTTACAGGAACGAGCAATCGCTGCTCAGCCAAACCCGCCCTACGCTCCCTCCAGTGGCTCCCGGTACAGGAGAGAATCCATTTTAAGGCTCTATGCGTCGCCCATAAATCTCTGAAGGGAATCGGCCCACCCCTCATCAAGGCCCTGGTTAGACCATACAAGGCCTCCAGAAGACTTCGCTCTGTCGAGCTCCACATGGCAGAGGTCCCTAGAATAATGAGGGCCAGATCAGGTGGTCGCCTCTTCTCATACAAATCGGCCAAGCTTTGGAATTCCCTACCACTCTCTCTCCGGAAAGAATCTAACCGCCTGGCCTTTCGTAAACAGCTGAAGACCTGGCTCTTCCCCCTAAGGGTCCCCCCCCCCCCCCCTTTTTTTTTTTTTTTTTTTTTTTTTAGTCCTGCCGCAGCGCTGGGATGCCTCCGGGTAGCCATGCGCTATATAAAAGTCTTTTCATTCATTCATACTACGGCGACTACGTTGACAGCGTCAACCGTGATGACGACTGTATCGGTGACGGTACCGACGATGACAACCACTACATCGTCGACGGAGAAAATTTATGAGGTAAACATCAGGAAACGTCTCATTACTCCTGAGCTCACTTCCCCCAGCAAAGGACACCTCTGCTGCCTACTCACCTCCTAGAAGAGGAGGATTCGGAGGAGGAAGGTCCATATGGGTACGCACATAGCCCTTCTGAACTGCATGTTAAGTGCCAAGACCTGGATTCGGAGGATGAATATGGGGAAGAGCAGGATTATGATCCTCCCCAGGACTATCACGGAGGTTACCAGGAGGAGATGGTTGGTATGCCATCCTCCTTGATTTCGGACTTACAGCTCATGCTCTCAGACTATAGAAAGAGATTTCCAACTCCATCTCTGGCTCAGGGACAGATTTCAGATCCTGCTGTTCTACCTGCAGGGCCTTCCACCCCTCGGCTGCCACCACCACCACTGCAATTGATTTGTGGACCCACCACCGACGGCTCCACTTAACCAGGATGATACCTCGGATGATGACCAGGATAATGCAGTTGGGATGATTATATTATCCCTACTCCTGTTTCACCTTCACCGGTGCCAGTGGATTCTCCACCTGGGGACATAGGTGGTTTCCATAATTTGTTGGAAAGGGCAGCTAAGAGATTTGAGCTTCCTATGCCATTGGTACAGTCTGAGTGCTTCTTATACGATTTCAAAGAGCCCTTTAAGAAGTCTGAGATCAATTCCTATCGTTGGTCATGTTTGGGAAGAGGGACTCAAAGTTATGAGGACCCCAGCTACAGTGGTCCCGGTGCTTCCTCGTTTAGAGAAAAAGTATAAAGCCCCGGAGGATAGCCCGGCTTGCCTAGTGAGTCGGCCGAAACCGGACTCGGTGATATCTCAGGCAGCACAGTGGAAGTCTAAAAATCCAGCGGCTCCTCTAACAACACCTCCAGATAAAGAGGGCAGACGCTTGGACAATGCTGGCAAAAGGTTTTCATCGATGTCCAGCCTGCTCGTCAAAGCGGCTAACGCTTTAGCCATCTTGGGGCGCTACGACCGCCAAAATGTGGTGCGACCTCTCTCCCTACCTAGACCATCTCCCTGATGACAGGGCGGAAGCGAAAAGGATTCTCCAGGAAGGAGAAAAGGCTTCCTCCGAGGTGATTTGATTGGGCAATTGACATTGCAACAACTGCGTTCCGTTCCCTGGCTGGAGCAGCAGTCCGTCGCCAGGGATGGCTTCGAGCGACCTAGTTTAGACCTGGGGTTCAAAACAAGATTTTGGACCTTCCTTTTGATGGAGAGGCGCTCTTTGGTAAGCACATAGACGATGCGCTTCAGGACATTAAGAAAGATACGGACACAGTGAGCTCTTTATGGACACTCCAATACCGCAAGGTCCCTTTTCGTGGTGCAAGGGGCAGAAGTTTTCCCTCATACAGAGGAGGTTACCAGCAATATCAGTACTCCTCGTATACGCCTGCCTCGCAATCTTACCGCCCGCAGTATACCCAACGGCAGGGTCAGTCCTCGTCATATTCAAGATCGAACAGAGGAAGAGCAGGACGCCAGGGGAAGGAGTCCTCTAAGCGTCAATAGCGGCCTGCTGGCTCTGTCTACTGTTCCTCCCCCTCATTTAATACCTGTGGGGGGCAGGTTCTCACATTTCTTCCAAGAATGGCAACAGATAACATCGGATAGTTGGGTTCTCAATATCATCCAATTTGGCCACATGCTGGAGTTTGTCCATCCTCCTCCAACCAAGCCCCCTCGCGCCAACGTAACGAAACATCTTCATCTCCTGCGTTTAGAGGTCCAACAGATGCTGCAGAAAGGGGCGATGGAACCGGTCCCTATCTCACAAAGAGGAGTGGGTTTCTACTCCCGGTTCTTTCTAGTTCGAAAGATTGTAGAAAAGTAGCGCCGTATTCTAGATCTGAGGGAGCTCAACTCCCATCGCATCAAACAGTTGTTTCGAATGGTCTCCTTGCAGGACATTCTTCGACTTTTAAATTCAGGAGATTTCATGGCCACTTTGGACCTGGAGGACGCATATTTTCATGTTCCCATACATCCATCCCACAGGAAGTTTTTTCGCTTCACAGTAGCCAAGAGCCACTTTCAATTCAGGGTCCTCCCCTTCGGCCTCAGATCAGCACCAAGGATCTTTACAAACATACCGGCTCCGGTGGCGGCTTTTCTAAGGAAACAACAGCACCAGGTTTTCCCTTACCTGGACGACTGGTTGCTAAAGGCTCCTGCCAAGACTGCAGCCGAAAGGTCAGTGGCAGCTTGTACAAAGTTGTTCAAAGGTCTGGGTCTCACCCTAAACAGAGGGAAATCAAATGTGTGCCCTTCCAAGAATGCCAAATTCCTGGGAGCCATATTGGACACATCACTGAACAAGGCTTTTCCGTCAGTGGAAAGACAAGCCAAACTGATGTCGATGGCCCATCTACTTAAAAAAAGGTCACTTTCAGTTCGCCTCTACAAGTCCCTTCTGGGATCCATTTCGTCCTGCATTCCTCACTGCAGGTTACGAATGCGTCCTCTTCAGGTACAACTGGACTTACAGTGGCGCCAAGTAGAAGGGTTTTTCGAGGACATGATCACTGTGCCAATGAAAGAAGCCGCTTCATGGTGGACTCGCGAGGAGAACATTTCCCAAGGTCTCTCCTTCATGGTCACCCCAGCTCCTCAGATTATTACAACAGATGCGTCTCTGGAGGGCTGGGGAGCGGTCTTACAGGACCTCCAGATAAGTGGTCGATGGCTACACCACCATCGTCTGTTGCACATCAATCTGCTGGAACTCAGAGCGATTTGCCTTGCCCCACAGGCTTTCCTCCCGAGAATAAAGGATTCGTCGGTTCTAATAAGAACAGACAATACTACAGCCATGCATTATATCAACAAGCAGGGCGGCACTAGATCTCGTCTGCTGTCGGCTGAAGCTCAAGCTGTCTGGGAATGGCGATACTACATGGAGTCTCACTAAAAGCAGAACATCTCCCAGGGAATCTCAACGAGACAGCAGACACACCTAAGCAGACTAAAGTCAGTCTGCCACGAATGGGAACTGGACCAGAGGACTCTGGAGGAGATTTTTCAACTATGGGGCAGACCGGCCATAGATCTCTTTGCCACACCGGAGAACAAGAAATGCCGGTTCTACGCAAGTTGGCATCACCATCCTTGGGGAATGCGTTTTCAATGGCCTGGTCAGGCACCTTCGTTTACGCTTTTTACCCCATTCCTCTGATCCCCAGACCGCTCGGAAAGCTAAAGACTGAACACTGCAAAATGATCCTAATAGCACCGTCCTGGCCTAGTCAGTACTGGTTCACGGAGCTTCTTCTCCTTTCCTTGGAGCATCCGGTTCCTTTGAAACTGATTCCATCACTACTGACAATGTCCCAGGGCCAAGTATTGCATCCGGATCCCCGATCCCTGCAATTATCAGCGTGGCTCCTGAGCACAGGGAGTTTCTCGACTTAAAGCTCTCTGCAGAATGTAGAGAGATCCTGTCTCAGGCCCGTGCTCAAAGTACAAACAAAACCTACCGGATGAAGTGGAAGAGGTTTTGTCACTGGTGCCGAGAATCAGGAGTTCACCCTTTCTCTTCCTCAGCGCATGAAATCCTTCCTTACATTCTTTCCTTGGCAAAGGCGGGCCTGGCTCATTCATCTATTAAAGTTCATCTCGCGGCCATCTCTTGCTTCAGACGGACATCCTCGGGCCCTTCGCTCTGGTCAGCGAGGATAATTAAACAGTTTATGAAAGGTCTTTTTCGAGCTTTCCCTCCAGTGAAGCCTCCTACACCACTGTGGCACCTTAATCTGGTCTTGGCCCAGCTCATGAAACATCCTTTCGAGCCTATACATAAAGTGAACTTGAAATTTTTCTCCTGGAAGGTGGCCCTTCTTCTAGCCTTGACAGCTAGAAGGGTCAGCGAGTTGCAGGCACTCACCATTTAAGAGCCCTTTCTTCAATTCAAGAATGAAACGGCAGTACTCCGTACCAACCCAAAGTTCATCCCGAAGGTTCCTTCAGACTTTCATTTAAATGAACCTGTGATACTTAAAACTTTTTTCTCCTCAACCTACGACTCCGGCTGAGAGGTCACTTCACTCATTGGACATTCAGCGTTGCCTGAAGTTCTACCTTCAGAGGACTAAGGATTTCAGAAAGTCACCTCAGCTCTTTGTGGCTTACAGCGCCCCTCGTAAAGGATTTCCACTTTCCAAACAAGGGATTGCACAGTGGATTTCCAGCTCTATCCAATATTGTCATCAAGCAGCTAGTAAGCCCCTTGAAGGGAAAGTCCGGGCTCACTCCACGAGGGCGATTTCTTCTTCTACGGCTCTTTGCTGGGGTACCTCTCCGGGACATTCGCAGAGCGGCGACCTGGAAGAGTACCCATACCTTCACAAGACATTACTGCTTGGATTCTCCATCGCGCAGTGACACTGCAGTGGGCCAAGCAGTCCTGAGGAACCTTTTTAGGTCTCGCCTAGCGTTGCAGCGCACATGCGCTGCTCGCTCTGCGAGATATATTGTGGATGAGGGGTTTTCAGAAGGGGACTTGAAGCCCCGCCCCTCAATTTCATTGGCTGGCGTCATCGTTTATTTAAAACGCTGGCCTCGGATTTGAACTGGGCCTTTTTTGTTGCCTCCCTTTCCCCTTTTCGTCCGGCCCATCCGGACTGGATCGTCTGCTTCATGGCTGCCATGAAGCAATTTCTTATCTTTAGGGGGCCATCTGTTTTCACTCAGCCGCGTGTTTATTTTTGCATCGCGCTTTCATTGAAAGTGAAAGCGCGATGCAAATATAAACAAGCGGCTGCCTTCCCGCAATGGCGAGCGCGTGTTTTTTTTTTTTTACATCAATCAATCACAAAATTTGTAGAGCGCACTACTTACCCGCGAGGGTCTCAAGGCGCTGGGGAGAGGGAAGGGGGGGGGGGGGTGCTGCTACTGGTCGAACAGCCAGGTCTTGAGTAGCCTCCTGAAGGTCAGCAGGTCTTGGGTCTGCCGTAGGCTTAGTGGAAGGGTGTTCCAGGTCTTGGCGGCGAGGTGTGAGAAGGATCTGCCGCCGGTGGTTGTTCTTCGAATGCGAGGGACGCTGGCGAGGGAGAGGTCGGCGGAGCGGAGCTGGCAGTTGGGGACGTAGAAGAAGAGTCGTCTGTTGAGGTAGGCTGGGCCAGTTTTGTGGAGTGCCTTATGTGCGTGGATGAGGAGTTTGAAGGTGATCCTCCTGTCGACGGGGAGCCAGTGCAGGTTCCTCAAGTGGGGGTGATTTGGCTGTGGCGTGGTACGTCGAGGATCAGGCGTGCGGAGGCATTTTGTATGCGTTGCAGTCGCTTGATGAGCTTGGCCGGGGCTCCCGCGTAGAGGCGTTCCCATAGTCAAGTCTGCTACTGACGAGGGCCTGGGTGACTGTTCTTCTTGTGTCTGTCGGGATCCACCTGTAGATCTTGCGAAGCATGCGGAGGGTGTTGAAGCAGGAGGAGGAGACTGCGTTGACTTGCTTGGCCATGGAGAGCGTTGAGTCGAGGATGACTCCCAGGTTGCGTGCGTGGTCGGTGGGTGCTGGGGCTGCTCCCAGCGTCGTTGGCCACCAGGAGTCGTCCCAGGCTGAGGGGTTGGAGCCGAGGATGAGGACCTCCGTTTTTCCGTGTTCAGCTTTAGTCGGCTGATCTTCATCCAATCGGCGACGGCCTTCATTCCTTCATGGAGATTGGCTTTGGCGGCGAGGGGGTCCTTGGTGAGGGAGAGGATCAGTTGAGTGTCGTCGGCGTAGGAGATAATGTTGAGGTCGTGCTGTCTGGCGATGCGTGCGAGCGGGGCCATGTAGATGTTGAACAGTGTTGGGCTGAGGGACGATCCCTGGGGTACGCCGCAGATGATCTCGGAGGCTTCGGATCGGAAAGGTGGGAGGCGGACTCTCTGGGTTCTGCCGCCGAGGAAGGAGGTGGTCCATTCCAGGGCCTTGTCTCGGATCCCTGCGTCGTGGAGGCGTGCGCGCTAGAGTGCGGTGGCAGACAGTGTCGAAGGCGGCGGAGAGGTCCAGCAGGATGAGGGCTGCGGTCTCACCATTGTCCAGTAGGATCCTGATGTCGGTGGCGGCGATGAGGGCAGTCTCAGTGCTGTGGTTGCTGCGGAACCCTGATTGGGATGGGTCCAGGATGCTGTTTTCTTCGAGGTATCGGGTTAGCTGTTTGTTGACGATCTTCTCGATGACCTTGGCTGGGAACGGAAGCAGAGAGATGGGCCGGAAGTTCTTGAGGTCTCTTGGGTCCGCCTTGGGTTTTTTGAGTAGGGCGTTGATCTCTTCGTGTTTCCAGCTCTCTGGGAAGGTCGCGGTCTCGAAGGAGAGATTGATGATTTTGCACAGGTGGGGTGCGACGGAGCTGCTGGCTTTGTAGAAGATGTGGTGCGGGAAAGGGTCTGACGGGGAGCCGGAGTGTATTGTGCTCATGGTCTTGATGGTGTCCTCTGTTCACGCTGGCCCAGGCTGGCAGGGGGTCGTGGTCGATGGTGTGTGGCGGGTCTGGTGCATCGATCTTAGTTGGGGCTGTCTGGGTGTTGAAGCTGTCGTGGATGTCGGCGATCTTGCGGTGAAAGAAGGTGGCGAGGGAATCGCACAGGTGTTGCGACAGCGGGATGTCGTTGGTGTTGGAGCTGGGATTGGAGAGTTCCTTCACGATGTTGAAAAGCTCCTTGCTGTTGTGTGCGTTGTTGTCGAGGCGGTCTTTGAAGGAGATTCTCTTGGCGGACCTGATGAGGTGGTGGTGGTTACGGATGGCGTCTTTGTGGGCTGTGTGGCTGTCCGGTGTCTTATCACTGTGCCATTTCTTCTCTAGTTTCCGGCAGGTACGCTTGGAAGCTAGGAGTTCCGAGGTGAACCAGCTGGCTCTTTTGGTGGTGTCGCTGTAGGTGAGCTTTTTCAGCGGGGCGAGGGTGTTGGCACAGTCGTCCATCCATCGTCTGAGGTTGCAGGCAGCGTCATCGATGTTGGATGGGTCGGGGGGAGGGCTGAGAGCGAGGGTTGCCCGGAGTTGGTCTTCGGTGACTTTGCTCCAGCAGCGGCGTGGGATCTGTTGGGTGCGGTGTTGTGTGGTGGGTTTCTGGAAGGTGAAATGGATGCAGCGGTGGTCGGTCCAGAGGAGTTCCGTGGTGTGGCTGAAGGAGACGTGGGAGCTTGAGGAGAAGATGGGGTCAAGCGTGTGGCCAGCGGAGTGGGTCGGTGTTGTGACGAGCTGGCTCAGGCCGAGGTTGGCGAGGCTGTCGATCAGGGTGGTGCAGTTGCTGTCGTTGTTGTTCTCCAGGTGAAAGTTCAGGTCTCCGAGGAGGATGTAGTCGCTAGAGGTCAGGGCGTGCGTGCTGATGAAGTCGGCGATGGAGTCGCTGAACTGGGGTCTGGGCCCAGGGGGTCTGTAGACAAGGGTGCCTCTAAGGGTGGTGTTGGGGTCCGTGTGGATCTGGAAGTGCATGTGTTCGGCGGTGCTGAGAGTCGTCGGTGCTGGTCGAGACCCTGATGGTGTTTTTGTGGACGATGGCGATTCCTCCTCCTACTGCGTTGATGCGGTCTCTGCGGGTGATCTTATAGCCGTCTGGGATGGCTATGGCGATGTCGGGGGCGGAGGAGTCGTTCATCCAGGTCTGTCAGGAAGGCGACGTCTGGTGATGATGTGTCAAGCAGGTCCCAGAGCTCGACGGCGTGTTTGCGTGCGGAGCGGGTGTTCAGTAGGATGCACCGGAGGTGGTTGAGGTCCTTCTTGGCGGGCGCCTCGGTGGCTCTGAGGCTGGTGTAGCTGCAGTTCCGGCAGGTGAAGGGACCATGGGTGCGTTTCGGGGCGGCCTTGAAGCAGTTGTGCGTCCGTCCGGGGTTGAGAGCGTGGAGTGTGGTGGCATCGTATCGGCGTCAGTCCTCGGGGCTGGAGCGGGGGCGCGCGGCCCAGGGGTTCTGGCGCTGGGCGCGGTCCAGTCGCGGACGGGCGCAGACAGGCTTGCCTTAGGCGCGCCAGCGCAGCGGCCGCCATATATGGGGAGGTGGGAGGGAGGAGCAGCTGGGAGGCAGGGGCAGCGAATGGGCAGTCAGGGGGGCGGGGACGCAGCGGCGGGAATGGAGAGAGGCAGCGAGGGGCACAGAAGGCAAAAAGGACGGCAAAACAGAAGAAATACGGGCACAGTACAGTGGGGCAGCGGGGGCACAGAAGGCAAAAAGGATGGCAAAACAGAAGAAATACGGGCACAGTACAGTGGGGCAGCGTGGGCACAGAAGGCAAAAAGGACGGCAAAACAGAAGAAATACGGGCACAGTACAGTGGGGCAGCGGGGGCACAGAAGGCAAAAAGGATGGCAAAACAGAAGAAATACGGGCACAGTACATGTGTCTGTAAACAATATATTTCTAGTGCTAGGACGCACCACGCCCGTACACCCTCCTGGGGGGGTTTCAGCTCTTCAATCTAGTTAAAACACGTGCTTTATTCCATCTAGTGGGCCAATCTCAAACCACGTGTTTTCGTTTATTGCTGGCTGGACAGCTAAGGTGGCAAAAGCCTCTGTGCACGTTTTAGCGCGGCGCCCGTGGCTTGAGCGTGCTGCTCCAGCAAGCTTGTGGCTTGCAGCAGTCTGCTGGCAGCCTCACCCAACTGCTTGCTACAATGTCATTATTGCGCTTTTCAATTCCCGTGGCGCAGCCTCTATCAGCCTGACATCATTGCTGGGGACGTCATATCCTGCTGTTGGAGTGCGGCCCGCCTGGCTAGTTTGAGGCAGTGCTGCGGAGAAGCGCTGCAAATAATCACGGCGCAGGCCTCAGCGCTGCCTGCTGCAGCTTGCACCGGCCCGGGCCGCTGGGGTGCTCCGTCCTGTGCTGATACTGTGGACCTGCTGCGGTGTTGAAGGTAAGATGCTGCCATACTGGGCAGAGTATGGGCGGGAGTACTGCACACATGTCCGGGGATCTTCAAACATAAACCGAGGAACATCTGTAAGACGGTGTGTGAAGACAGAGCCAGAGATTGGGCAGAGTCTACGTTACTGTAGAAGACAGGGACATGGGAGAAGATGAACCCAGTGCGGGTCTCGTTTCTCGTGGTCTTCGTTCTTTAACTTTAAAAAAAAGCTGACTTCACTCTGTCCAAACAGGGAGGGCTCTTCTGATCCTCGCCAGCCCTGTCAGAATTAAATCAAAGGATCCAGGGCCTAATCAGCTTTCATTCATCGGTGAAAACATTTATTATTATTTATAAGAAACGTCGGTGGAGATGTAAGCTTTTTTTTTGTGTGCAGATTTATATAGCGTGAACTCTAAGCTATTGCAGCGCTTTACATGAGCACCAGTTACGTTACACAAGGACACATTCATCTTTTTTTGGTAGGCACGGGAAGATTAAGTGATTTGCCCAGAATCCCAGGATGTGGAGTCGACCCCGAGGCTCGAACCTTAGTTTCCCAGCTCCAAAGTCGGCAGTCTAGCCGTGAGACCATATCCTCTCCCCTAGCTTCAAATAAAAAGTGATTTTGCTATGGGTGCCAAATAAGTCACGTTTGCTACTTGTGAATTGTAGCGTTGACCTGAATGTGCTGAATTCCATCACATGTTATGTTTTCAACAAGAAATGGGCACACAGTGATCAGAATCGCTTCGTGACGATTTAGGTTAAATGCTCCTGACTATTAAACTGAGGAAATTCGGTGCATACGTCTCAACGGGGCTTAGTATGCAATAAATAAAAAAATATTAAGCGCTGGGGCCAAACGCATTTCCGAGGAGCCCACCACAAGCGCTGCTGAGTACCAAGGCTGCGAAGTCTTGCCTCCACCTCATGGGTCCGACGCCCTATGCATGTTTCGTTTCATGCAAGCTTCTCCGCGTGTCACTGTTTTCTTACCTTACGCATCCTCGGTTTCTCCCTTTTCTGCCTTTCTCTCTTTGCTGCTTTGGATTAAAGTCTGATTTTAAAAAAAAAAAAAAAAAAAAAAAAACTGGCTCCCAAAATAAGTGATGGTGCCACGCCTGTAACCGCCGGTACAAATTAAGGACCAGTTATCAGGAAATGCACAATCTCTTTCCGATAAATCTCTGGTATGATATTTCCCACGTTTCACATCTTTTGACTTTTCAACATCTTTCCTAAAATCGCTGCTTCTTGCTTTCAGCCCCGCTCTCCGTGCTTATAAAATAGCTTGTTGTTATATATTGTCTGTTTCTGTCGTTACGCCTTTATGTAATCTTTTTATTTCTGATTTTCTTTTTTGTTTTGCAGTTTTTATATAGCGCGAACTCGACCCAACGGTTTACCCAGCATTATATGAGCGCCAGTTACATTACACAAGGACACTTTAATGTTTATTTTTATTTTGTAGGCTCGGGGAGATTAAGTGATTTGCCCAGAATCAGAGGATGTTGAGCCCACGCTGAGACTCGAACCCGGTTTCCGAGTTCCAAAGTCGGCAGCTCTGGTTGTTACGCCACATCCTCTCACTATTTCTTTTTGAATTAATGAAACGCGCCCACGATCTAATGCCCGAGCTTTCCAAGTCCCAGAGAGCCCTTCTTCAGGTGGAATGCAATGTTCGGGACACAATGCTACTTTTTAACATATGTACTTACATGCACACAAACAATTTATACACTTTGACTTGTTGCACTCTAAGGCAAGAGGCAAGTCACAGAAGCTGGCGTGTGGGTGGCTTGGGAGTTCGGGCTTTTGGCTTTGATTTATTTCTTTGCAGAACAAATGACAAGATAATTCATGTAGCTATTCCAGAATAACTAAACAATATATCCTTCCTTGTGAACTAAGGGAGTATAGCTTTTGGAAACGCAAGAAAAGCTTTACTAGGATCATGCGGGGTAATGTGCCTCGAAATTCAACCTTCCTGCGAGCAGGAGTTTTCAGTCTGGCGTCAGCGCGGCTTTTCAAATAATTCACGGGAATCCTGACAACTCTCTTCCTATGTATTTTTCAGACTGGAATATAAGGGGTCTTGGGCACTCGCGTTCTCATTCCAGCGGCAATAACGCAAGACACGCACATGGCAGCTTTCGTGACAAGAAGGCACGTGAGCAGGCTCTCTCTTACCCTCACATCCACACACACTCACATCCACACCGACAAACCCACACACAGACATACACTCCCACAGGCACACTCACACACCAGCTTATTCACAGCCACACACATGTGCCTCCTCACACTCCCCACACGCATGCGCACTCAGACATTTACACAAATGCACTCACTCATTCAGACAGGCACACTCACTCGCTCACCCTTACTCACACACTCCCAGACACTAGCACACAGGTACAGGCAGACTCACTCAGACATGCAGATACTCCCCCACATACAGGTACACTCACTCACTTAATGCTCTTTCTGAGTAGAGCGTTTTAGGCGCCAGTACCTTCGCGATTGGGTCTGTAGCGTTTGTTAGCTGAGGTGTAGCCTTAGTTAAGAATAGTCTCACTGCACAGTGACGCCTTCCTCGTACTGTCTTCTCCGTGCCTTATTTCCCCATCTCACATGTCTCGTCATTTCTTCTTCTCTCTCTCTGCCCCCCAACACACACTTTTTTTAAATATTTTTTTTTTATACTTTAATAAGCGCGGCGCCGTCTTCACGGACACCGCGCTATGCAATGCAATAGGTGTTGCTTTTGGTATTTTAAATAACAATGCCTTTTAAATTTTTTTAAAGGCATTGCCATTTACAATGTCAATAGCTCAAAATAATGTAATTGCGAGACCTATTGCATTGTAAATGCTTGTTCAATAAGTGGTGAGCTTTCCCTCTCATCCCTCCTTCCTCCTTCCTCCCTCCTCGCCGCAACAGACTACATCCGCACCCTACTGGACAAAGGAGAAACAGTAGCCCTCATCCTCCTCGACCTATCAGCGGCGTTCGACACAGACTCCCACCGCACCCTAATACGCAGACTCTACGACGCAGGAATCCAGGACAAGGCCCTCGACTGGATCCGCTCCTTTCTCTCCGGCAGGACGCAGCGGGTCAGACTCCCCCCCCCCCCCCCCCTTTCCTCTCGGACCCCACACCTACCACCTGCGGAGTCCCCCAGGGCTCCTCCCTCAGCCCGACGCGCTTCAACGTCTACATGGCTCCACTCGCCCCCATCGTCAGAACCTATGGACTCAACATCGTGTCATACGCAGACGACACCCAACTCATCCTCTCCCTATCCAACGAGCCCAACACCGCCAGACGCAACTTTCGAGAAGGCATGGAAGCCTTCGCCAAATGGATGAAAAACAGCTGCCTACTACTAAACACCAATAAAACAGAAGTACTCATCATGGGCCCAAACCCAGACGCCTGGAGTGACACCTGGTGGCCCCCCGCCCTCGGAAACCCGCCAACCCCCACGGACCACGCACGCAACCTGGGAATCATCCTGGACTCCGAGCTCAAAATGGACTGCCAGATCAACTCTGTCTCATCTTCCTGCTTCCACACCCTCCGCAAGACCTTCAAATGGATCCCCCCTCGAACACCGAAAGACCGTCACTCACGCCCTGGTCACCAGCAGACTCGACTACGGCAACGCACTCTACGCCAGAATAAACAAAAACCTCACCCACAAGCTACAGAACATCCAGAACGCCGCAAGACCGGTCCTCAACCTGCCAAAACACTGCCACATCTCCCAGCACCTGCGCACACTCCACTGGCTCCCCGTCGAGGCGAGAATCACCTTCAAGATGCTCACCCACGCACACAAGGCCCTCCACGGCACCAAACCAGCATACCCGAACAGCCGACTCAAATTCCACACACCCCAAAGGACCCTACGATCAGCCCAGCTCTCCTATGCCGTGGTCCCCCGCACCAGAAAGACCAGATCGGGAGGCCGCTCCTTCTCCTTCCTCGCGGCCAAAGCATGGAACGTCCTTCCGCTCCACCTCAGACAGACATCGCTCCCCATCTTCGCAAGAAACCTCAAAACCTGGTTCTTCGACAGACCCCCTCCTTGATGGAATGGAACCTGCCCCACCCCTAGCGCCTTGAGACCCTTACGGGTGAGTAGTCGCGCTTTAACAAACCCCTGATTGATTGATTCCTTTTCCTTTATAACTTCTTCGCACCTTCTTTGATGCATTTGATTGCTTCTTGCTATTTCTGTATGCATGTATGGGTATTTGATTCGCATTTGAATTGTGGTGATATCTTTTATTTCACTATTTTAAAAAAAGGAATACGGTCTAAACTGTGAAATATGCTATTTCCTTTCCTTTCCTTAATCTTATTGATGCGTTATTGATCTCTGTTGAAAGTAATACAGACAAAGAAGTGTGCTCATGACTGCTAGCTACTCTGATTCAAGCATGGGAATCTATGAAAGTTCCAATACTGGAGTAAGAAAACAAGTTACTTACCTGTAACTTTAGTTCTCCAGTATTGGAAACTTTCATAGATTCACATGCGACCCACCCTCCTCCCCTGGAAAAGCTCGACCTTCTGCATCTTTGTTTATCCTGTGGCACTACGGGTACGAAAATCTGATGGTCTGTGGCTCTCTCAGGAGGGTCCTAGAGGGTGAGGCTGATCTGATTGGTTGTTGATTTTGTTTGGTCTCTTTTACAAAAAGAGGTGGATATGTTATAAAACTAGAATGGGCCTAGGCCTAGTTTCTATTTGTAATGGTTTGTATTGCTATTTTTATATATACCGGGGACTCCCATCTCAACGACGGGGAATGATTCAAGCATGTGAATCTATGAAAGTTTCCAATACTGGAGAACTAAAGTTACAGGTAAGTAACTTGTTTTCTTCTCCTTCCCCCCACTTGACACCTTGTCCCAGGCACACACAGCTTTCCTTTAGGCATCCACCCTTCCTATATAAAAAGCTCAGCCCGCTTGCCCTGCAGGCTCCTTCCAAAAGATGTGGGCAATTTATTAAGGCACTGCTGTTTTAGTTCCTTCTCTGTCACTGTGCCCACTTTCCCAGGTGGAGATATTTTGTTGTGCACTATTGTGTGGCACATACAGTTTCAGCAACAGTGATTTTTCACATTTGGACATATTCACTGTACTTGCCAATATTACATGACATAATCTTGAGAGATGGCCTAACTTTGTAGGTCAGGAATGGACATATTATGTGTTGCTATGTGATATTAAGGAAAACGACCCACTACATTGCCCCCTGGTCATTAGAAGGTCCAAAGCTACCCCACACCTCATGACAATTCTTAAGTCTTAAAATGACAAAACTGTTCATTACAGGATGACTTGATCAGACCTATTAAATCGGTAATGCTTGTTTAATATTTGATGGGTACTTTTGAATGCAGGTGGTTTCTAGCACTTTGTCTCTATTGGGTTCTTAAGTTTGGAATTCATTGCTACACTAGTATATAGATCAGTCAACATTCCATAGACAAGATGGACTTCTGTGAATTAGTGCAAACGTACATGTGAAACGTCTGAGGTTAAATCTTTTTTTTAATTTTTTTTTTTTTATAGGTTCTGGAGACTCGAGCTGATGTAAAGCAGTCCATGAAAATAATTTGATGCAGACCCTGTTGGCTGCTATCTGTCCCAATTGGAATACTGTATCAAACCAATGGCAACAATGACTTTTAAATTTCTACTGCTGTTTCCTCCACTGAGGAGAACTTTATTCATAATGCTTCTTGTATTGGTTTCTGTTGAATCCCATTCTCCAAATGATCCAGTGGAAATCGTACGTGACTTTGAGCACCAGTTAGAAGCATCCATGCATTCTTCATTTTCAGAGCCCAGGGATACTGTTGGTCCTTTGATGGGAATTCCCGATAGCTCGGCAGTTGTTGGGCGGCCCTTCAGACTGACTGTCCCAACAGATTTGATTGCTTCTAATGGACAAGTTATACAGGTGAGACAGATTTGTTGAAATTAAAAATATCCATTGACTTAATGGTTGTTAATGTTAGCAAATGTATGCCTTGCATAACGGACTTGAAGCTAGTAAAATGCTAATTAAACGAAATCCATGTATTTGTAAACTATTGTTCTAGAACTTATTGGAAACTCGGTAGCCAATGTTATTGAAGTACAAAAAGATAAAAACAATGTTTTTTTTTCTTATTTGGCTTGAAGAACAGACTAGCCCATGGCTCCAGGAGGGAGGCACGAGGATTTGCTGTAGAGGCCAGGTGCAGGAGAAATTGAAGTCTGTTCTGACACTGTTTCCTTAACACTGGTTTACTGATTACATCTTTGGGCCGGCCAGATTCAGACCGTATTCAAATGCCAGAGGTGGTGTGCCCTGATGACAGTGACTGTTGTGAGGCAGCCAGATGTTTGCCCTCTGCTCCTTCGGATACAGCGAAGTGCTTGGCACTGCAAAACACAAGTGTCCTTGAAACATCACTGGAATCGGAAATGGACGTCTTTGGCGACCCCTCCTTCCTTGCATAACTGAGCAAGGAAGTGGAGGTTTTAGACCTACGCTTTCCCACTGTGGAGGCTGCAGTGTCGGACTGGCCCATAGGGCAATCGGGCACTACCCGATGTGCTAGTCTGGCAGGTCAGTGTGTGGGCTGATTTATGGTCTGCTGATTTGGTTTTTACTATTTTTTTTCCCGATATTAAAACAAGCATTGCCTCTATCTAGCTCAAATCCCTGAAGTCTTCCTTACCTTGCATAACTCTGTACATCGTGTTTTTACACGTGCAAAACTTTCCCAATTTGTCTACATGGGCCAGTTTTTTTCCAGATATCTATTTCACTAATTGGAGCCGCATTTATTTTTGGTGCCTGGGGCTGTTTTCTCCCTGGCAATATCCTAATGGAAGTTCTGCAGTCTGCTTCACTGTGGTCGGAACATCATCTCCCTTTTAATAAGGCCCTCCTCAATACCATCAAAGCAGTTTGGGACAAACCGACTTCTGCCCCAGCTATGAACAGCATAATTGTCCAATGGTACGGGTCGGCTCCCAGGAAAGGTATTTTCTGCAGGAAGCTAAGGCTTACGTTCCATGAGTGCCATATTTCTGCTTGCTAAGTATATCCAGGTATTGTGGGAGATTGAATTCTTGGTGTTACCTGCTCTGCCAGATCATTTAAAGGAGCATGTCACAGAAAAATTTAGGAATGGTGTGGATGCCTCCAGGCAAATAATCAAAGGCGGCCTGGGCGCAGTTGATTTAGTGGCCAGGGACATGGGCTCATCTGTAGCCCTAAAGAGGTACGCATGTCTGTGATCCACTGGCTGCTCCCTACAGGGGAGCTTTATGGATATGCCATTTCATGGATTTTGCCTGTTTAGCATCAAAACTAACCCTGTCCTTGAAAGGTTCAAGGCGAGAAGTTCAACTGCCCTGTCCTTTTGGCTTGTATCCCCCAGTCCAAGATTTGCACAGACAATAGTAAAAGTATGGAAGCTATTCACTCTAAGCTTTCTTTTCAACAGCCAAGCCAGTTTCTCTCGCAAAACAAGGACAAAGGCAAACGAAAAGGCATAAAAGCCCATCAAACAAACTTGTCCTCCTACCATACCTCCTTGAAAGCTGCTTTAGTTTCCCCTTAAGGGAACACAGTCATTTGGAGCGGGGGAGGGTGGTATCATGCTTTCTGCAGGCCTGGAGGTACCATTTCAAAGGACCAGTGGGCCTTGCCGATCATATGAACTGGTTATGCCCTTCTCTCCAGCAGGATCTCCCCCACCTATCCTACCCCTCAGTCCATTCAGTCCAAAGATCACATTCATATTTTGCAGCAGCAGGTGGCAAAAAGTATTGGCAAAGCCTTTAGGTCTCGCCTATGTAGAAACTATTTTCTTTTAGCCATTATGTACAGCAGCATTGCTGTACAACATGTGTGAAAGTAAAGTTAGAAAAAGCAAAGTAAACATTTTTTAAAACAAAACGCTATGTTGCGACCAGCACTGGCAGCATCATAGCACCTATTCTTTTTCTTATGTCAGGTAGTCGTGGGCAGCATGGACGATGGGTGGGTGGGGGGGGGGGGGGAGGCGTAGAGTCGGAACAGTAAAAAATGTTGGCTGCGTTCCAGTGCTTTTTTAGGTTTCTCGTGCACAGCGCATGTGCTGTGCTTGAGAAATCTATTGTTTTTAATATAAACTTAAAAGGGACTTGCATACCTCCTCCTCTTTCCTGGCTTCTCATTGGTTCCTGTGCCTTTCCTCCATTTCTATTGGCTGTAGCATATTTTCCTGCATTTACCAATGCTTGTTTCTCGTCTGCTTAGCTTATCAGTTTGCCGGCCGCTGAAATACTGTTAATATCCGCTTTGGTGGAACTATATTTTCATAAAGTTTTGCCTTTTACTATTGCAGTAAATTTATATAAAAATGTATCACCCGGAAAGATTAAATGATTTGTATAGAATCACAGGATGATGCGCTGCGCCGCTGAGACTCGAACCAGGATCTCCAACCCTCTGGCAGTAAAAACACATGTCTGGTTTGTGTGAGGATGGCAAACACATAATGCAGACAAAGTGTGGGTTGGATTTCACCATTTTCTTCCCACACGCAGGACACATGTTAAACAGGGCTGGCATTTCTGACTAAAAAAATATCAGGAAAGTCTCGAGTAAAGCCAAAAAACTTCAAAGTATCAATTAATGACAGAAAGTCAATAACTGACGAGCTGAATGCTCCAGGATCCTCACAGAAGGAGCCGGAAAAAAGAACTGACTTAACTGTCACCTGTGAGGCATGATGGGAGCCTGGAGGTCTTATTGTCAGGGGGTCACCAAGATTCTCCAACAAGGCATGAAGAGCTGAGCTTCACACCTCCTGCTCAGTCTCCTAAGGACGCCTTCCATCCATTTATCGCCACGATGGCACAGGCCTCTACATCACTGGGCTACGGACAGGAATTACTCGAGCCATCAGAACAGATCCCCGTTGGCTCGTTTAACTCAGGATAAAGAGCGATCTCCTTCAAGAACAAGAGCTCGCAGCCGCACACCGGTGCACTCACACAGGAGGAGGTCTAGATCAAGAAGCAGGAGGAGAGCACACAGATCGCCTACTCCGTCCTCTTCTTCCACGCATACATCCCATAGAGACTATTCGCCTACTTTGACTGAACAGTCCACCGTCGAGGGTCTCTCCGGTGGACGACATCTACACTTTTCAGGACATTCTTGGCAGAGGAGCTGTAAAGCTGGGTATCCCTATGCCAACTCGTCAAAGCAAGTCCTCGGTGATTTTTGAGACTCTACACCAAAGAGCAGCAGCTAAACCTCTGCTTCCCTTGGTACCAGGCATCATAGAGCCAGTGATGGATATCTTTCTCACGCCAGCGAGTGTTAAGACCGCCCCAGCGAGGATCTTAAAAAAGTACCGTTCACCAGAGGACGATCCGCTCTTCCTCAGGGCTGACCCTCCTCCGGATTCAGTCGTAATTGCGGCGGCAAAGAAGACTCATGCGGTGGCATCCTCCTCTACTGTCCCACCAGACAAGGAGAGCAAGGTGCAGGATTCCTGGGGAAGGAAGGTTTGTGGCACTTCGGCCTCCATGTTGAAGGTCTCCAATGCAGCGGCACTCCTGGGCCGCTACAACAGATCTCTGTGGGACTCACTACAGAGATTCACTGAAAAGTTGCCACAGGAAGACCGTAAAGATTTTGAAGAAATCTTAACAGAGGGCAGTCAGGTGTCTAACCAGGTCATCAGTGCTGCGGCGGATGGAGCTACCCTTTCGGCACATGCTTATGCTCATGGGGTATGCGCAAGGAGAACATCATGGCTACGTCTTACAGCACTCAGGCCAGAAGCGCAGTCACGCATCCTCAATCTTCCGTTCTCTGGTTCCTCTTTGTTCGGGACTCACACGGATGAAGAGATGACGCGGATGAAAACGGAACTGGACACGCTTAAAGCGGTGGGCCTGGAGAAAAGAAAGGAATTCCGTAAGAGATTCCGTCCTTACAATAGACGATCCTCCCAACAGAGGGTTCAAACCCCTCATTGGCAGAAAAATCAGGATCAGCAAGGCCAGCAAAAACGCAGTATCGGGCAGACGCTCCTCCAGAGGAGGAAGAAACCAGCAACAAGGCAACAATTCCGCCAAGACGCAGTCGAAACAATGAACACTCACTTCCCCTGTCGCCGTTCACCACTCCAGTGGGGGAAGTATCGCAGATCATCTCGAAGAGTGGCGAGCTATCACAAAGGATCGGTGGGTACTAGCCACGTTGCAGAATGGGTACTCTCTACGTTTTCAACATCGCCCACCATCAATCCCTCCAGTTCCTCCGTCGTGTCACCAGTTAAAACTCTTGCAGAAAGAGGTTGCCACCCTTCTCAGAAAGTCAGCCATCGAGAGGGTGCCAGTATCTCAAAGAGGAAAAGGGGTTTACTCAAGATATTTTTTGGTGAAGAAAAAGGCCAAAAAGCAGAGTACAGACCCATTCTGGACTTGCGGTCACTCAACCTATCCATAAAAAGGAAAAGTTTCGCATGTTGGCTCTCCATCAAATATATCCACATCTCAGGCAGGGGGATTGGATGTGCTCGCTGGATCTGCAAGATGCATATTTTCACGTTCCGATCAATCAGTATCACAGACAGTACCTGCGATTCCTAGTGGGATCCGCTCATTACCAGTTCAAGGTTCTACCCTTCGGGTTGAAGTCAGCCCCCAGAGTGTTCACGAAGTGCATGGCGGTGGTGGCAGCCGCACTGCGCCGCAGGGGCGTCTTCGTATACCCGTACTTGGACGACTGGCTGTTGAAAGGTCCTTCCCCAGACAGTGTGAGGATTCATTTCTTGAGTTGTCTCGAGCTGTGTCACCGGCTGGGCCTGCATGTGAATTTCGTCAAATCAACTTCACAGCCAACACAGAAAATACATTTTTAGGAGCTCTGCTAGACTCCACGGTAGGAAAAGTGTTTCCTTCGGAGGAGAGACAGTGTTCCCTCATACAGAAATGCCAGCTGGTTCTGCGCAACAGAAAACTACCTGTGCGTCGGATTGCCTCCCTGCTAGGGTCGATGGCATCCTGCATCTTCCTGGTTCCCAATGCCAGACTACGAATGCGTCCTCTTCAGCAGGATCTGGAGGACAAGTGGGACCAGCAGACCGCTCGTTGGGACGAAAAATAAATCCATCAAACGCGGCTCGAGCTTCCATACCTTGGTGGATGAGAAAACAAAATTTGCAAGTCGGAGTTCCTTTCCATCAACCTCCGCCTGCTCAGACACTGATCACGGACGCCTCGCTGCAGGGTTGGGGAGCCCACATGGGTTCTCTCCAGACTCAAGGACTGTGGTCTCCAAAGGAGCGATCCTATCACATCAACATGCTAGAGCTGAGAGCAGTACACCTAGCCCTCAAAGCTTTCCTCCCCTCGATTCAGGCAACCTCAGTGTTAGTACAGACGGACAACACCACCACCATGTACTACCTGAACAAACAGGGGGAACTCGCTCACGCACACTTTCCCTGGAAGCTCAAGCACTCTGGCATTGGCTCTTGGCTCGGAATCTGGCAGTCACAGCAGTCCACCTGCCAGGAGAACAGAACGTGAGAGCGGATGCACTCAGCCGTCACTTCGAAGACAGAGAAGACTGGGTGCTCAACGACGAGGTCGTCGAAGACATCTTCCAGACATGGGGTCGTCCCACCATCGACCTCTTCGCGGACGACGAAAATGCCAAATGCCGAGACTTCGCCTCACGGTTCTACCGACCAGGATCGAAAGGGAATGCCCTTTTGATAGACTGGTCAGGGGCATTTGTGTACGCCTTTCCACCCCTTCCGCTGATCCCGAAGGTGGTGACCAAGCTGTCCCATTCGTGCACGAGGATGATACTAATTGCCCCGGACTGGCCGAGACAATGGTGGTACCCGGACCTTCTGCACCTATCGGAGTGTCCTCACAAGAGGCTGCCGTGCAGACCGGACCTGCTGTCCAAGATGAACGGGAGGATTCATCATCCCAACCTTCCCTCACTGAACTTGGCGGCATGGCTCCTGGAGGTCCTCCAGTATGGCCACTTAGGACTACCGCAGGACTGCATGTCCATCTTGAAGGAAGCAAGAAGACCGTCCACGAGGCATTCGTATGCATGCAAGTGGAAACGGTTTTACATGTGGTGTATGCAGAACAATTGTAACCCAATCAAAGGTCAGGAAGAGGTCATCCTTCCTTACCTACTTTATCTGGCGAAAGCAGGTTTGAAGTTTTCTTCCATTAAGGTACATTTAGCAGCTATAACTGCATATAGGCGTTCAGCTTCTCAACCTTCCTTCTTCCAGTTACAGGCTGTTAAGGATTTTTTGCAGGGTTTAAAGAAGGTCTATCCTCCGGTACGGCCTCCTTCACCACCCTGGGAGCTTAACCTGGTGCTATCAAAATTGATGGGTCCGCCTTTGAACCCATACACAAAGCAACCTTACAGCATCTTTCTTGGAAGGCGGCTTTCTTGGTAGCGATCACGTCAGCTCGCAGAGTGAGTGAAATACAGGCGCTCTGCTCCAAAGAACCCTATACAGTCTTCCATCTTAACAGGGTTGTGATGAGGACGCACCCCTCTTTCCTTCCAAAGGTGGTGTCGGATTTTCATGTGAATCAGACCATCTCTCTACCCACCTTTTTTCCCAATCCCTCCACTCCAGCTGAGAGGGCTTTGCATTCTCTGGACCTCAAAAGGGTTTTAAAATTCTATCTGGATCGGTCCAAATCTATAAGAAAATCTGATCAACTATTTGTTAACTATGGGTCGATCAGATCTGGGTTCGCAGCTTCAAAGCGCTCCATCTCCAGATGGATAGTTTCATGTATCAAGCTTGCTTATCAATTAGCGCAGAAGCTCCTGGAGTTTACTCCCAGAGCGCATTCTACTAGAGGGAAAGCGGCTACTACTGCTTTTCTTCAAAATGTGCCCATGTCTGAAATCTGTAAGGCGGCAACTTGGAGGTCCGTCCATACATTTACGAGGCACTACTGTCTGGAATCAGACACCAGAGCAGACACCCAAGTAGGCCAGGCCTCCTTGAGGAATCTGTTCAACAGCTGATTTCGGCTGTTATGTTTCTTTGTGTTGGGTCACTTTACTCATTTACCTGCAGGTGGTTGATGGGCTTGCTATTCTATTCAGTGCTTATGACTATTGATGAGGATCCCCTGGAAGAGAAGGATAAGTTACTTACCTGTAATCCTAGTTCTCTTCCAGGGGTATCCTCATCAAAGTCCTAAGCAACCCACCCGCCTCCCCAGGTAAATGAGAGATTTCTAAAGTGTTAAAGGATATCTTTGTGCCCTGACCTTCAGGGTTATGCAAAGAACAACTGACCTAACTGTCACCCCTGAGGCATGATGGGAAGCTAGGGGTCATGGCTGCCTTAAAGGCACGGTGCCAGTTTTTTGTTGAAAATGTTTTCATTTTCTATGCTATTGGTTTACAATGCAGCCTGTAGGCTAACAATGTCTACTTATTTTGCAGTTTTTACTCTTTATGAGTATTTTGCTCATTAAAAAACAGAGTTCAAGTACTAATTGTCCTCTGGTGTTTTTATATATTGGCAAAGGTAGTTTTTTATGTGTGTAATTACATTGTTTAGCCTCCTATTGAGAGCTGCATTGGTATGAGATAAAATGATATATGTATATGCATATATGTAGAGCTGTATATATGTGATTTCCATATATAATTTTTATATTTCCGGGGTCCCCGCACGTGGGCGGGAATATTCTGATCACGTGCGGGGACCCCGGAAATATAAAAATCAAAGGCGGGGTAGGAGGTAATGAGCAGCAAAGACAGGATTGAAGGTGTGTAAGGAGAAGAAGCAACACTGACAGCGGGTAGGGATGGGAAGAAGCTACAGGTGAGTTAGATGGGGCGAAGCGACGGGAAGAAAAAAAAAAGAATTTGTACCCAAATCACAGCGAGAAGTGGATGGACAGAGGAAGGACACTAATCCAAGTAAATCAATCAGTGCTCCAAAAGAACTAGAAATACATCGTCCAGCGCTGGCCAATTAGGAGGCAGCACAGAAGAGGTACAACAAACCAATGAATGGTAAGTAGTGACCGGGCTCCAAGCCCCTTATATTATAGAATGTCTTACAGTGACAGTGCATGCACTGTCTGCAGTTGAGACCAAAAAAGGACAAAGGAGTTTGTCCCAGAGCAGGAAATTGGCCTGTGGGCTATGCTCTACTGCTTGGTTCTCTAGAATCATGACAATCTGCATCCGATCCTGGACCTCAGGATTTTGAACTTCCACCTTTACCAGGGAAAGCGCAAGATGCTGGCCTTAGCTCAGGTACTTTTTGGCTCTAAGAGCAGGGCTGGATGGTGTCCCTTGACTTGCAGGATGTGTATTTTCACATTCAGATCCTGTAGACGCGCAAGAAGTACCATTCCTGGTAGGTTCCACCCACTATGATTTTGTGGTGGTGGCACATCTGTGAAGGCCAAGGACGTCTGTGTCCCCGTACCTTAATGATTGGCTGCTCAAGGCAGGCTTGTCTCAGCTGGTGTGGGACCAACTGAAGGCGACAGCATCCATGCTGTTTGACTTTGGATGTTTCATCAACCTACTTAAGTTGCACTTAGAGACCTTGCAACGCCTCTTTTTCATAGACCAATACTGAATGTAACTTCTTTAAGGGCTTTCCCTGTTTCCCCAGAAGATCTGGAACATTTGGGATAGGATTTTGAAGTTTGTTTCAGGAGGAGTTTGAACTCTGGTCCTGATGACTTTTCACCTGCTAGCTTTCTGTAATGTACTGGTCATGCATGCATACTGGCACAGAAGGGTTTTTCAGTGTGCCTTCATTTTGCAGTTGTTCCAACATGGAGGTTGTATTTTGAAATTTATCAGATTCCTCCTGTCCCCGAAAAATGTCATAGTTTTGCTATGGAGGTCGGTTAAGGAGAATCTGGTGCTGCAAGGGAGGCTTTTTTGCCCACGTTCATCAGGGGTCACAGTAGTGACTAACAAATCCACCTTGGAGTGTGGTGCTTATCAGGAGGAACTGGATATCTGGGGATTCTGACTCTGGACTCCAGAGGAGAAGGTATTACACATCAGCCTGCTTAAACATGTGGGCGATATGCTTGGCTCTGAAAAATGTCTTGCTCTCCCTTTGTGGTTGATCCATTCTGTTCTTGAAAGACAATAACACTGCAACGTGCTATGTCCACAAGCAGGAAGGCATGGGGTCCTAACCTAGTTTCCAAGTGGTTTTGGGCCACAGCGTAACCGCATAGGCTCCCAGAGTACCAGAACCAACAGGCTGAGTCTGCTTGATGTTTCCGACCACAAGTGGCTTCCTCATCCATAAGTAGTCCAGACCATCCTCTCCCTTTGGGGCACTCCTCGGATGGACCTCTTCACTGCTTGTGAGAATGCACATTGCTCACACATCTGTTCTCCAGTTTCTGTTGCAAGTAGCCTTTGTGGATGCCTTTCCGTTGATGTGGAACTTTCCGCTTCATTACAGATTTCCCCCATACCCTTGATTCCTTGGGTGTTGAGGAAATTTCCCCAAACCAAGCCCATGTCATTCTAATCAGCTCGGACTGGCCAAGGAGGGTGTAGTATGTGGACCTCCCGAAACTTGCTCTGTGACGATGTTATACATTCAGCTCCCGTCCTTCCACAAAGTATGTATTTCGGACAGTGGAACTACTTTGTTGCAAATAAGCACGTAGATCGCTTGAATGCACACTTTACATGTGTGTTGTTTTTTTTCTCTAGCACAGCCAGGTTCTATGGTGGGCACAGGTAAAGGTTATATTGCAGCCCCTTTTAGCCGTCATTTGCTTCCTTGATCACCTATCCTTGTTTAAATCCCCAACTATTCTTTTAAGTTATTTTGTATAGGTTTACATATATCTTTGCTCCTACATTTTTTTGTGTCATGAACAGGGGGCCCGAATCGGGCCGTAAAGTTCTTGATATGTACCCTACTTTTTTTTTTTTAAACTTAGTTTACTGAATTATCGAAACCATAAGGACAAGACATGTAATGGGCTACAGTACAATTCCATTCAGATAGCCACAGTTAACCTGTCCGTAGTGTCTGTCACAGAATGGAACGGGTATTTAGTTCCAGCAAATGCTCACTTACACAATGCAAATGATAATCAGACCCCCCAGGATATTGCGGCATGGATTACGAAATTTTGCTGCACAAATATAGAATCTTTGCGGTGCAGATGTGGGAATTTTGTGGCATTTTTGCGTCACTTTATTTTGCAAAAATAAATGTCCCCTGGGCCGCCCCAGTAGGCAGCGGGCCCAAAACATTAAAAAAAATATATATATGGGGCAGTCAATTGCTCTTCCTACCTTTTACCCTTTGTCTTATCCCACCGAAGAGAAAACAACTGGACCCTTGTAGGGTGATGAGTTATTACATCGACTGGGTGAAAGATGATGTAGTAAACGGCCAGCTCCTTGTAGAATATGTAGGCAGCAGGAAAGGCAAAGCTGTCAATAGGTGTACTTTGTCACAGTGGATCATCCTCTGCATTAAAAATGTGCTATGTCCTTGCTAGGCAGAAATCACCAGAGGGAATCCGTGCTTATTTCACCAGATCAAATGTTTCAACATGGGCTTCCCTTCACACTTTTGCAAAGCACTATTGCATGGACTCAGAATTGGCAAGTGATGGCCATTTTTAGCTTTTTGCTTGCTGCAGGATTTCCTAGTCTGGCCAGTCCTTTAGACCCATTTACTTGGGAGACGGTGTGCTATAGTATCTATTCAATAGGCGAAGAAAAAGTTACTTTCAGCCATTATCTTTCTGGTGGACACTGTATCTACCTGCATATTCCTCACTGATCCTGCCTACATTCCTCTACATAATAACGGTCTTAGTCTTGTGAAAATTAATAAGGCTCTAACTTGTCCTAGTTTGGTCTGATATTGTCCTCGTTTCTGCCTTCTAACTGCTCGGGGAATAAAGGCTAAGGAACGGATGTCATGGCACTAGTGAGGTACTATATCACTCAGTGACATTACATATGCTCTGTCTGGTGCCAGGATGGAACCAGCGCCACCTACCAACTCTGGAGAGATATTACAAAGTTTCCACATTTACTTTAGCGCCTGTGGATAAATCAAAGGCTGAGGAATCGGCTGGTATATGGAGTATCTAGCAGTAAGATAGTTACTGAAGGTGAGTAACTGTTTTCTTCTCTTACTCTTTCTACTCTTACATTCTGCTAAGTTCTCTTCCCATCTTCTTCAGAAAGACACTAAACAATAAACGGAGTGGAGTCTAAGCAGGAGTGCCACTTACTTGTGTAGAAGGCCGATGCATCACTAAAGAGAGAGGTAGGTAGGGAACAGGAGGGTGTTGAGCAGGAACACTGTGGGTGGCCTTCCCCTCTCGGCAGCAAACCGGTCACTGGCTGGTACTGGGCCTCCGCACATCTCTTGTATCTATCTATTGTAGTGGGTAAACTATGTCTGCAGCGCAGGATGTGCTTGGGACAGGGCCCCGCTGCCAGCCCGCTCCCCTGCCCTGCTCCTCAGCCTGGCAGCCCATGTTCTCCTGCTGTGCCAAGGTAAGTGTGGCTTCCCTCAGTGGATACAATGTATGTTTCTCAAGGGTGGAGGGGGCTCACATACCTAGCCTGTATTATCTGTACACCCCTCGCAGCCCCAAATTGTAGCCTCTTTCCCGATCGTCGGCTTGTTTCTCATAGGGATCGCTTCACGTATTTCACAGATCATTGCCTGTTACAAATCCATGCAAATTGTGTTAGGACAAGTTATGCTGCCACTTCACCCAACCCCTGCCCCCCCTCCCAATTCGATATACCCCAACATTGAAAACGTTGCCATCATTCTTCTGAAAGTGGAGCAGGTGAGCTTTCGAAGCTAGAGGATTATGCCCCTTCTCCACATTCATTTCACTTATCACAGTACAAATCACCACAGAGTACAGAGACCTGGGGGAGACAAAGCACTTTTCAATACGGGTTATTGTGTTGTATATAGCGCTAAGTGGGAGTCAGAGGCACTTTAGAGTGTTTGAAGTATAGGGGATGCATTAGGTTACAGAATACGGTGACTTCAATCTTCCTTGCATGCACTGACTGAAGCTCTCAATGAGTGAGTGTAGTTTTTGGTCGGTTTCGTGCCTTTTGGGTGACATTTGGTCCCTTTCTTGGACAGCCTTCAGAATCTCCAGTAAGAAAGCTTGAAAGGAGCAAAATCTAATACCCTTGTTTGGGTGGTTGCAAGGCACAATGTTGATAAAGAAGGGACAGGACGCTCGACAAATCTTTTGTGCTCTGTTTCGAAGCCTGCACCTGTTTTTCGTTCCTAAAATGTGTTTAGATCTCGTAACAAGCAGAAATGCGCAGTACTTAAAACAATACAGCTACTGCTCAGGTTCCTAACTTGTACAGAAATAATCTTTGAGTTGGTTATTCTTGCATTGTGAAGATCGTAGAGTGTTTCATAAGAAGGATCTGTGTCTAATTTCAGGAAGGACACTGTCAAGGTAAAAAAAAAAAAATCAAAGTTTTGAAGGAAAAAACGTTTTAGATCAAGCTTAACTTTAAAAGACTGCCATTAGAACTGGTTTGGAGTAGTTTCTCTTTTAAATTGCCTCTCTATGTTGGTCTGCAGACGCAGCAATTTGTGTGGGGTGATTCTCCTCACAGAAAGATAGCCTTCAGTATGGAGCACCCACAACAGAGGCACAAAGGGGTGTGAGCTATCTGTACCTGGCTATCAACAGTCACAAAGACAGTGATCAGGAAAGAGAGGAAAGGGTCGTTTTAACTAAAAGACCATTCTCACTCTGTCCAACAAAGACTGCACCCTCCTTCACTCCCACTATCCACCAAGTGGCCTTGCTACAGGATGTCAAGTCAGAAGGCACTCTCAGCCAATTGAATTTCTATAGGAGACTTGTCTCCTTTGTCCACACTTCACTGTCTAGGTCTCATCCCTCCTGCATCACTCGTGATACACTTACACGGTCTGGGTAAACAACATCCCCCCCAATCCTGTGCACAGGACAGGCCAGGGGCTTTCAAAATGGAAACCAAAGGCCTCCATTGTTCTGCTTCGCTTAAACATGCAATGCATACACTACAGTGGCCACATACACAAACATGCACTACATAAAGTTGGATGTGATTAAGTGGCAAAAAGGGTATAAATCTGGTTGCGCATTGTGCTCTCAGCTAGTGCCAAATAACACACTTATAGTGAGCGAGTGGGAAAAAACCCCTTTATTTACATAATAGTGAGGGAAGATCTTTAAATGAGAACTTTTCTTTTGTGATGCCAACTCCCCTTGTGCAATATATAGACCCTGTACCAAGGTTGGAATACTCCAGACTATGTTTGAATGGCTGTCCTAGGCTTGGCACACAGAAGACTGGGCTCTTAATGTTTAAATGATGTGTACACTCTGAATCACATGTTTAATCTGTATGCCCAGGGTTGTGAGATAGAGGCACGCATGGCTAAACCACGCGTGCCTCTACCACTCATCCCAGACCACGAATGCGCCTTTACCGCGCATGCGCCTTTACCGCGCATGCGCCTTTCTCTTCCAGGGTATCCTCATCAGTCATAAGCACTTGAATATTCCGCTCATGCCCGGGGACCCCGGAAAATATATAAAAATATATGTGAAAACATATATGTAGCTATATATATATATATATATATATATATCAATCAATGCAGCCTTTCATACACCACAGGCTGAGCAATGCTGTAAAATGTTTCTTTGCACACATACAAAAACAAAGCAGGAAAAAACTAAGGACATTTGAACTGCTTTTAATGCACAGTAGCAATCGTAACCCTGCAAAGAGAAAAGCAGACATTGTCAGCTCATAGGCTGCATTGTAATTCCAATAGTATAGAAAGCTGAAAAGCTAACCCAGAGAAACACAAAGAAACTGGCACCGTGCCTTTAAGGCAGCCATGACCCCTAGCTTCCCATCATGCCTCAGGGGTGACAGTTAGGTCAGTTGTTCTTTTCGGCTCCTTCAGTCAGGACCCTGGTTAATCAGCTCTCACATTTTTGACTTTTTGTCAGAAATGATCTCCTGTTTTTTCATCAAAACCTTTTTACTTCGACATTTTTTACCTGTTGTAGTACTTTTTTGCTATTTTTCAGAGTTCAGCATTTTTTCTCACTCACTGTTTGATCCTTGCCCTTCCTGTGGCAAAAAGAAGGCTAAATCAGACTCTCATCCTGTCTGTATTATTTGCCTTCCTGATTCTCATGTTCCTAAGACTTGCCAGCACTGTCAGTGTTTATCCAAACGCACTCTGAAGGAAAGAGAGAGGATTCGCCTCTATGGACTGGCTGAGAAAGGAAAATCTTCCTCTCGAGGCAGGTCTCCAGTGAGGCAGAGGAAGGAGAGCGCCAGATCTTCCTCCAGAAGCAAGATTCCGATCTGCTCTCCATCGGCGTCGGGCTCGGCGTCAAATGCCTCCACCGGCGAGGGAAACGTCGACAAAAAGACCATCGACGGCGGGCTCGCCGTCGAGAGTTCATCGGTCGCCATCAAAGAAGACCAAACAGAGGTACGTCATTGTCTAATCCTCCGCCGTCGTCAACCTGGTGACGATCGGCGTCGATCTCCGTTGGTGCGGGATCGCCCAACGTCGAGTCATCTCTCTTCGCCGTCGGTACGACGTCGAGACATCATTCTCCGTCGTCGGCACGGCGTTCGACGTCGAGACGATCACCTCCGTTGAAGTCAACCAGGCGGCGGTCAACGTCGAGGCCTAGATCTGCAACGACGTCCAAGAAGGATTCGTCGTCGAAACCTCCGTTAAAGTATTCGAGACGACGCCCAGCGTCGAGGCAAAGATCCCCTACGGCGTCGAAGACCTCCGACGTCGAGGCAAACTTCTCCGTTTGGGTCCACGAGACGCTCAACGTCGAACGAGATCAGTGAGGTCGAAGGGTTCGACGTCGAAGGATTTCTCCGTCACTTTCTCCTCTTTCGATGCCGAATTGTGTTACTCCAAGGGATCTTCATCTTCCGGCCTCAAAACGTAATTCTCGGGTGACGGAGCACCGGTCGAAACAGAAAGAATCTGCATGGTCTGCGTGGAAACTAAGATCCCCTCCAAAGGACCTAGTCGCGCATAGCCGCTCGACGTCGAGGCATTTATCACCGACGTCGCATCATTCCTCAAGACACCGTTCCACTTCTAAAGACTTCTCAGAGCCTTCAGTTTCAGCTGCAGGTTCTCCACAAGTGATCTCGACATCGAGAAGCTCATCTCCGTCTCCAGAGCGGCAGGTACAGAAATCCCCGCAGATCACGGCTTCACCGGCGCAAGGACATAAATCTCCTTCTGTTCACCTTTCTCCCAGATGGCTTCTTCCAATCCATCAATGGCAGTAAGAACCTTCAGCACAGGTGCAGCGACCTATGGACTATTCAAGTCCTCTACATAGATCTCCTCTGGCACGGTTGGTGCAAGCTGTTGACCGATTACCAACCACACCACCCAGAGATCGCCGTAGCAAGTCACCTCCATGTAGATCTTCTCATGGTCATCATAAAAGACGAAGATCTCCTTCTTGGACATCCTCCTCGACCCACTCCTCTAAGAGGGATTATTCTCCTACTCTCACGGACAGTTCTCCCTCTAGAGTCACCTATCGATGCCATCAATACTTTCCATGATGTCCTCTCAAGAGGAGCACAGAAACTTAATATAGAGATGTCCGCGCCTCAGGCATCCACATCAGTTATATTTGAAACTACACCAAAGGTCTGCATCTAGACCTTTACTACCACTGTTGCCTGGTCTCCTTCAACCAGTCATGGACATTTTTCTTACCCCAGCATCTATAAAGTCGGCTCCTGCGAGAATTCTTAAATACAAACCAGCGGAACAGGATCCCTTATTCCTAAGGTCCGACCCTCCACCGGATTTGGTGATTATCGCAGCAGCGAAGAAAACACATGCAGTCTCCTCTTCATCGTCCGTTCCTCCGGACAAGGAGAGTAGAGCCCAGGGTTCTTGGGGTAGAAAAGCATGCGGTTCTGCAGCGGCTTTTTCATAAGTGTCTAGTACTGCAGCCCTTTTGGGCCGCTATGACAGATCATTGTGGGACTCACTAGAACATTTTAAAGAGAAACTACCAAAAGAGGATCGTCAGGAATTTGCGGAGATTCTCCAAGAAGGGGCACTAGTGGCCAATCAAATGATCAGCGCAGCGGCTGATGGGGCTTCTTTAGCTGCGCATTCATATTCGCATGGGATATGCTCAAGAAGATCTTCCTGGTTACGTCTTACGACTTTAAAACTGGAAGCCAGGCAACGCATCATGAATCTGCCTTTCTCTGGTAATTCTCTTTTCGGCTCCCGCACCGACGAGGAGATGGCCAGGATGAAGACTGAGCTAGACACGCTTAAAGCCGTAGGCTTGGAGAAGAAGAAAGAGTTCAAGCGTCAGTACAGGCCTTACAATCGCAAAGCCTACCATCAGAGGGTTCAAACCCCTCAATGGTCCCAGAGGCAGTACCACCGATCCAAATCCCATTATCAAGGACGTAGACCCTCCAGAGGTAGAGGAGCACAACAATCCTCTACAACAGCCAAAAACACCGGCAAACAATGAGTTTCCGCTTCCTCTGACCCGCTGCCCACTCCAGTGGGAGGAAGTATCTCCGGACATGTAGAGTGGCGCAACATAACCAAAGATCAGTGGGTGCAAAATATACTAAAGAATGGGTATGCACTACGTTTCCGTGCACCCCCAAAGAACATTCCTCCAGTAAAGACAAATCTTCACCAACTAAAATTGTTACGTCGGGAGGTTTCTATCCATCTACAGAAATTGGCCATAGAAGAGGTTCCTCCATCACAACAAGGAAAAGGTATACTCCAGATGCTTCCTAGTTCCAAAGAAGGATCAAAGGCAAAGTTTCAGGCCTATTCTGGATCTTCGTTCACTGAACAAGGTCATCCAGAAGGAAAAATTTCGTATGTTGGCGCTTCATCAAATATACCCACATCTTCAGAAAGGGGATTGGATGTGTTCGATAGACCTCCAAGATGCGTACTTCCACGTCCCGATTGCACCACGACACCGGAATTTCCTGCGCTTCATGGTGGTCTCCAAACATTACCAATACAGAGTCCTGCCGTTCGGCCTGAAATCTGCACCGCGTTTATTCACGAAATGCATTGCAGTGGTAGCCGCAGCTTTACATCGCCAAGGCCTGTTCGTATATCCATATCTGGACGACTGGCTGCTAAAAGGTTTGTCTCAAATGGTGAAGAACCACTACCGGATCTGCCTGAACTTACTACGTTGCTTGGGCCTTCATGTAAATATGGAGAAATCGGTCCATCAGCCCACTCAAAGAATTAATTATCTAGGGGCTACCCTGGACTCCAGCGCAGGAAAAGTGTTTCCTTCGGAGGAGAGACTGTTATCAATCAAACGGAAATGCGATCTCCTCGTTCAAGTGCATCAACCATCAGTTCGACAAGTGGCATCACTTCTAGGGTCGATGCCATCTTGCATTTTTCTCGTCCCCAACTCCAGGTTGAGAATGAGACCTCTACAGCAGGATTTGAAGTCAAATCGGACTAATCCTCAGGACGTTGGGAGGATCGGATTCTTCTTTCCCAATCAGCGAGAACTTCCATTCTCTGGTGTCTTCGTCTGAAGAATCTCCTAGTGGGAGTCCCTTTCCATCAACCTCTTCCAACACAATCCTTGATCACGGATGCCTCACTTCAAGGATGGGGAGCACACATTGGTTGTCTACAAACTCAGGGCAAGTGGTCGAGCAAAGAACAAACCTATCATATAAACATGCTGGAACTGCGGGCAGTTCATCTAGCTCTCAAAGCGTTCCATCCATCGATTCAGTCCAAGTCGATATTAATACAAACGGACAACACGACCACCATGTATTACCTAAACAAACTGGGTGGAACTCACTCGCACCCACTGTCCCTGGAATCTCAGGCGATTTGGCACTGGCTTCTAGCCAGACATCTCTCAATCACAGCAGTCCATCTGCCAGGAGTACAGAACTTGCAGGCGGACGCTCTAAGTCGACACTTCGAAGAGCAGCAAGACTGGGTGCTAAATGACGAAGTGGTGGCGGACATTTTTCATCAATGGGGTCATCCATCCATCGACCTCTTTGCAGACGATCTAAACAAAAAATGCCACGCCTTCGCATCAAGATTTTACCGACCAGGATCGAGAGGGAATGCCTTTTTGATCGACTGGTCCGTAACATTTGCGTACGCTTTTCCGCACCTTCCTCTCATTCCGAAGGTCGTAACCAAGCTCATTCGCTCCAGGATGAAAATGATCCTAATCGCACCGGACTGGCAATGTCAATGGTGGTATCCGGACCTGTTGCAGCTTTCAATGTGTCCACACTGGAAGCTTCAGTGCAGACCGGACCTTCTGACCAAAATGAACGGGAAGATCCTTCACCCCAACCTTCCCTCACTGAATTTGGCAGCATGGCTCCTGAGGTCCTGCAATACGGCCACCTGAATCTCCCTCAGGACTGTATGAACATTTTGAGGGAGTCAAAAAGACTGTCCACAAGAAACTCTTACTCTTTTAAATGGAAGAGATTTTACTTGTGGTGTATGCATAATGGTTTTCACCCTACCAGTGGGCAAGAGGAGGTAATCTTGCCTTATCTTCTACATTTGGCCAAATCGGGTTTAAAGTATACCTCCATAAAAGTTCACTTGTCGGCCATTACAGCCTACAGAAAGTCACCTGACCAACCTTCTTTCTTTCAGCTCCAGGTGGTCAAGGATTTCCTTCAGGGTTTGAAGAAAGTTTTCCCCCCTGTCCGACCTCCTTCCCCTCCTTGGGAGTTGAATCTGGTTCGGTCAAAACTGATGGGTCCTCCTTTTGAACCCATTAATAAGGCCACGCTGCAACACCTTACATGGAAAGTCGCTTTTTTAGTGGCTATTACGTCAGCACGTAGAGTAAGCGAAATCCAAGCACTCTGTTCCAAAGAGACGTACACGGTTTTCCACCACAACAGAGTGGTTTTAAGGCCTCACCCCACTTTCCTTCCAAAGGTGGTGCCTGACTTCCATGTTAATCAAGCAATTTCTCTACCCTCTTTCTTTCCCAATCCTGCTACGCCAGCAGAGAGATCTCTTCATTCCCTAGACCTTAAAAGGGTTCTCAAATTCTATTTAGATAAAACAAAGTCTGATCAATTGTTTCTAAACTATGGTGCCATCAGGACCGGTTTCCTGGCCCCTAAGCGTTCCATTTCCAGATGGATAGTGTCCTGCATTAAGCTGGCGTATTAATTGGCAAACAAACCCCTATTGGTTTCTCCCAAAGCTCACTCCACTAGGGGAAAAGCAGCTACGATTGCTTTTCTACATAATGTACCGATGGCTGAGATTTGCAAGGCAGCAACTTGGAAATCGGTACACACGTTCACGAGACACTATTGTCTTGATTCTGACTCCAGAGCAGATACCCAAGTAGGCCAAGCCTCCTTGAAAAATTTGTTCCAATGCTAAGTTTATTGGAATTGGTATTTTTGGATGTGTTCTGCACTTTTTATGATTCTCATTTACCCGCAGGAAGAAGGGATGGGCTGCTACTCGATTCAAGTGCTTATGACTATTGATGAGGATCCCCTGGAAGAGAAGGATACGTTACTTACCTGTAATCCTAGTCCTCTTCCAGGGGTATCCTCATCAAAGTCGTAAGCAACCCTCCCACCTCCCCGGGCAAATGATCAAAAAAGTGTCATCTCTTTGTGCCCTGACCTCCGGGTCTCCGCAAAGAACAACTGACCTGTCACCCCTGAGGCATGATGGGTCATGGCTGCCTTAAAGGCACGGTGCCAGTTTCTTTGTGTTTCTCTGGGTTAGCTTTTCAGCTTTCTATACTATTGGAATTACAATGCAGCCTATGAGCTGACAATGCCTGCTTTTCTCTTTGCAGGGTTATGATTTCTACTGTGCATTAAAAGCAGTTCAAATGTCCTTTGTTTTTTCCTGCTTTATTTTTGTATGTGTGCAAAGAAAATTTTTACAGCATTGCTCAGCCTGTGGTGTATGAAAGGCTGCATTGATTGTTTTATATATAAAAAAAAGAATTTTTATATATATATATATATATTCATTAAGTGGTCTTCTTCGTGTTTTTCCGCGCCTACCAGGAGCGTGCTACAAGGACCTGTCCAAGAGTCCTGGGAGTTCGCTGGCACAGAACTTTCATGTATCAAGGGATTGATTCTTCCCAGGACCGCCATGAGAATAGGCCGTTCATGTGGCCGCTGCCAGTGGTAGACTGTGACTTCATGGGGAAGTAAGTTTATTATAGCTTACTTCATGGCCCGGTTTGTTCTACGATTGTGGCTAGGACGTTGGGGACTGGAGGGATTCCTGAACACTTTATCTACGGTGGGCACCTGCCACTACATGGCTTCTCCCCCCCCCCCCCCCCTTTTTTGCGAGGCGCACACAGCGCTCATTTGGGCATAATTTGACCCTGCTGCATTCCAATACCAACCTGGTGCATGCTGGGAGCTGTAGGCTGACATTTGACTACAGACATCCAGATTGGAGCAAGGTCAGCTGTTCTCCCACCAATGGGAGCGCCGCAGTGATATCAAAGGAGGAAGAAGGTGCTACCCGTTAAAGAGCGGCGTCTGAGGAAGGCTGGGAAGCTGAAATGCATTATGCTGTGATTTAACATGTGAATAAAGGATTCCTGAAATAATCCCCGCCGTCTCCTTGGACTGCTCTTTGGAGATATATATATATATATCGATATCGGAGTCCCCGTGCATGGGCGGGAATATTCAAGTGCTTATGACTTTGATGAGGATACCCCTGGAAGAGAACTAGGATTACAGGTAAGTAACTTATCCTTACCGCACATGCGCCTTTACCACAACATTTTGTGGTAAGGGGGTATGTGTGGCTAAGGTCGCCACTACCTGACCTTCCCTCCCCCCACGCTGTCCCTATAACTACCCCTTCCACTGCCCTGAGACCTATCCGAACCCCTAGCCCTAAAAAGTACCCCGACTACCCATTCCCCTCTACCTGAGGCCTTAAACCCTTCCCCTTTACTTGCACTACCCCGACCCCTCCACCCCACGCTGTCCCTATAACTACCCCAACCCCTTCCACTACCTTGAGACCTACCCTGACCCCGCCAGCCCTCAACACTTCTCTGACTACCCATTCCCCTCCCCCGTGCCCTGAGGCCTAAAATCCTGCTCCTTTTGAGGTCTAAAACCCCGCCCCTTTACGTACACTATCCCAGCATCTCACCCCTGCACTGTCCCTAAAACTACCTCAACCCCTTCCACTGTCCTGAGATCTACTCCGACCTCCCCCCTCAGCCCTAAAAACTACCCCGACTGCCTATTCCCCTGCCCCTTTACATACACTACCCTGACCCCCCCCCCACCCCAGCGCTGTCCCTAAAACTACCCCAACCCCTTCCACTGCCCTGAGACCTACCCCGACCCCCAAGCCCTAAAAACACCCCCGACTAACCATCCCCTCACCTGAAGACTAAAACCCTGCCCCTTTACATACACTACCACGGCCCTCCCCCACACAGTCCCTAAAACTACCCCAACCACTTCCACTGCTCTGAGACGTACCCCAACGCCCCCAGCCCTAAAAACTTAACCGACTATCCATTCCCCTCCCCTGCACTGATGCCTAAAATCCTGCCCCTTAACATACACTACCCTGACCGCCCCCCCCCCCCGATCCCCAGCGCAGTCCCTAAAAGTAGCCCAACCCCACTTACCTCACCTTGTCCTCTGTCTCTCTCCCTGGCGTCTTCCTTCTTCCGCCTTCACCACAGCAGCTAGACCGTGCACTGCCTTAACCACGCATATGTGTGGTTAAGGCATATGCTCGGTTGCGCCTGCGTAGTTGGAACACGTGTGGCTGAGGCCCCGGTGTTCCAACTGTTTCCTGTATGCCCAGATATGGAGCACTATTTATAATGTTTTATCCAGTATTGGGGTATCTCTCATAGATTCACATGCTTGAATCATTCCCCGTCGAAGTGGGAGCACCAGGGTAATATAAATAAAGCAGTAAATAAAGAACTTCATAGGCTATTGTGGAGGCAACCATGCATTTAATAGCCTATCTAGCTCCTTTTCTAAAAATGGACCAATCAGTAACCAGCACCCTCTAGAACCTTCCCCAAGAGAGGCTGAGTCCCTTAGATTTTCACCGCACGTCATGTTTGAAGGGAGTCTCCCTGAGCTCTGCTCAGTTTTTTTCTACAATTTCTCAGATAAGTCTCATTTTGTTTTTCTGGACAATGTCTGATAGGAAAGGACTATTTCGCCCTTGTAAATCCTGTGGGAAGAAAAGGGTTCACATTGATGATGCCCACAGGATTGTATCTATTGTCTTTATCCCAATCATGAGGCAAACCAATGTAAAATCTGACGCACCTTCTCATCTAAGACTCTCAGAGATAGAGAAGGCAGACTTCTGTTGTGGCTAAAGAAGACTCTAGGAGCGTCTTCTGATGAGGAGAGCGACACTTCCTCTAAATCCCATAAGAGGCCCAGGTCGCCTGAAGGTCAGTCTGAGGAGGTAAAGAAACACCTGAAAACCTCTCATCTAACCAAAGAAGCTCGAAAAAAGGAGAAAGAACCTAAAGTCTCCTCAGAGCTAGTCATTCCTCATTATTCTGTGACTTCTAAGGAAAGATTGGATCCTTCCAAGCATAAATCCAGCCATAGATCCTGGTCAGCATCAGTTTCACCATCTACGCCAGTCTCTTCAGCAACACCGACGACCCTCCCGTCGTCGAGACCGTCGACAGCTCCTACAACGTCTAGCATCAAAGCACCGATATCGTCGACGTTATCCTTACCGTCGACGAAGGCCTCATCGCAGAGGTTGTCATCGTCTACTATTTTGCCGTCGATTAGGAAATCAGGGTCACCGACGATCCCATCGTCGACTGACCTGTCAACTATTATTCCACAGATTAAATCAATCCAGATGCAATCCACACCATCCAGATCGTCCAGAGTATCGCTGCAGCCAGGTTTTCAATTACCAGGCAAGATTTCGCCTTTGCTTCCAAGTCACCACCTAGACACAGAAGAAACGGATGATGATGGTCCCTTTGGGACTGCTCATAGTCCTTCTGAACTCAATGTCAAGTGTCAAGAGGAGGATGAGGACTATTATGACGCGGAGCAGTACTACCAACACTATCCTGTTCCTCCTGCTCAATATCCGCATTTTAGATATTATGTTGATCCATCAAGGCAAGAACCTGCTCAATAACCTTCCTCTTCAATTCAAGACTAACAGGCCATGCTCACGGATCATAGGAAAAGGTTCCCTCCACAGGAGGAACACACTACTGTGCCACTAGCTCCATTGGCATCACTTGTAATACCACTTAGTCCAACATTGCCTCCTCCTGCTAGGATGACGCCACGTCCCATCATCCCTGTTCCTCCTAGAGAGGATCCAACCTCTTCTGAAGAAGAACCTGAAGAGGGTGAAATCCACAATCCTCCTCCACCTACTGATGAATGGGATACATATATTTTGCCTACACAGTCACCACCTCCTTGTCGTCCTTCTGATTCACCTCAAGAGGACATTGGAGGATTTAATAATTTAATGGACGGGGCTACATCAAGATTCCATCTACCTACAATAGTCAAACAATCCTTTATGACTTTAAAGAACAATCAAGGAAATCCGTAAGATCTATACCCATTATAAACTACATCTGGCAAGAAGGGCTTAATGTAATGATCACCGGCTACTGTGGTGCCTGTCCTGCCAAGATTAGATAAAAAAATACAGGGCGCCTGAGGATTCCCCCGCATGCTTAACGGGCCATCCCAAACCGGATTCAGTGATCTCCCAAGCGGCTCAGAGACGATCAAAGAATCCTCCCACCCCCATCGCGTCTCCACCTGATAAGGAAGGGCGCTGTTTGGATTCAGTCGGTAAGAGATTCTCGTCCATGTCCGCTATCTCTATCAGTTCTGCTAATGCCCTAGCTATTCTGGGCCGTTGTGATCGCCAGATGTGGTCCGACATCGGAGCTATGATAGATGTTATACCGGGCGAAAATAAACCGGAATTTCGTAAGATTTTGGCTGAAGGAGAGCGCACAGCGGCCGAAATTATAGACTTTGCTATGGACATAGCTACAACTGGTTTTCGACAACTAGCCGGAGCAGCTGTTTTAAGATGCCACGGATGGCTTGGAGCAACCTCCTTTCGTCCAGAGGTGCAATCAAAAATATTGGACATGGCTTACGATGGAGAAAGTCTATTTGGTAAACATATAGACGAAGCTCTACTTGGCATAAAAAAAATATAGACACGGCCAAAGCTTTAGGCACCCTACAATCTCGTAAAGTGCCCTATCTGGGTGCACGAGGGCATGGATTTTCAGGCAATAGAGGCACTTTTCTGCCCACCCAAACTTAGCAATCCTTTCGGCTGCAATATCATCAGGGTTACCAACAGCAATCCTATCGGCAGCCAACTACAGCTGGTTTCTCCAGGCAAGGCTCATGCAGGAAGACCAGCCTCACAATCACGTGACTCAGGTCGCAAACAGTGACCTTATCAGGGTACCAGTTGCTTCTCCACCCGTGTGCGAACATTTCCCATTTTATCCATCAATGGCGCAATATTACATCGAACAAATGGGTCATGGATCTCATATCTTATGGTCACACTCTGGAATTCATCCAGCGCCCATCAAACACTCCACCCAGGGGATCGCACCCCCCTCATCTTATCTTACTAAAACAAGCGACGGAAAATATGCTACGGAAAGTGTTAATAGAAAGGGTTCCGGTAGCACAAAGAAGAAAAGGCTTCTTCCTGATACGCAAAAAATCGGTAGAATAGAGACTTATTTTAGACCTCAGATGTCTGAACAAATTCCTCAAAACCCAAACCTTCAGAATCCTTCGGCGTCTCAACAGCGGGGACTACATGACGTCACTGGATTTAGAGAATGCATATTTCCACGTTCCTATACATCCCAAACACAGAACATTTCTCCGTTTCACAGTGGCTGGTACACACGATCAGTTCAGAGTCCTACCTTTCGCCCTCAAATCCGCTCTGCGGATCTTAGCCAAGTTTCTGGCCCCAGTAGCAGCTGCATTGCGGAATCAGGGTCACCAAGTATTTCCATATTTAGTCGATTGGCTCCTGAAAGCAGCATCGGCTTCTCTAGCGGCTGCAGCTACAAGAGATTGCAGATTAGGCCCGTCTATAAACAAACGAAAATCATCGGTGTCCCAAAGCCAGACAATGGTTTTCCTAGGGACCAACTTGGACACCATTTGCAGCAAAGCTTTCCTCTCACAAGAAAGGCAGGAACGGTTGCATACCTTGGCTCTCAAACTGTCAAAGAAAGTACACTTCTGTGAGGACACACACAACTTTGCTGGGCATGCTTTCCTCAGCTATCGACCTGGTGCCACTAGCTCGTCTTCACATGAGGCCTTAGCAAGAGGGATGGATTCAAACTATGGGATCCTTCGACGTGATAACTATAACTCCACGCAAGAGAGAAGTGTTCGAATGGTGGACATTGAAGTCGCATCCCTCGAAGGGCCTTCATTTCTGCCCTTGATTCCAAAATTCATAGTCCCCACCGATGCGTCCATGGAAGGCTGGGGAGGTCACCTTCAAGACCTTCAGATTCCGGGAAAATGGTCCTTTTCACAGCGTTGGATACAAACCAACAGGCTAGAGTTGAAGGCCATCTTTCTCTCCCTGCAAGCTTTCGTCCCTCGAAGAAAAGGTTAATCGGTGTTGGTTCGGACGGACAACACCACAAGCATGTTTTATATCAACAAACAAGGGGGCACAAAATCTTTGACTCTTTCTCTGGATGCTCAACAGCTCTGGAACTGGCTGGCACTCCACAGAATATCCCTAAGAGCGAAACATGTTCCAGGGCTTCGGAATACTCTTGCAGACACCCTCAGCAGGACCAAAGACAGCTGCCACGAGTGGGAGCTCGAACAAGACCAACTGGACAGGGTCTTCTCTCATTGGAGGGGAAACCAGTGCTGGACCTGTTTGCGACCCACATCAACTCCAAATGCCGGTTCTTCGCAAGCCGATTCCCTCTCCCAAACTCTCGGGGGAATGCCCTTTCAATGTGTTGGGCAGGAATTTATGCTTACGCCTTTCCTCCCATTCCACTGATACCCAAGGTCCTGACAAAAATGGAACACTGCTGACTTCTTCTGATAGCCCCCAGATGGCCCAGGCAGCACTGGTTCACGGAGCTTCTCCTCCTCTTCGAAGCCCAACCCATCTGTCTGCTACCGACACCAACCCTGTTGACCAAGAACCAAAGTCATATGTGTCACCCGTATCCAGCATCTCTTCATTTACATGCATGGCTCCAGAATTCTTTGAATTTAAGGATTTGACATTGCGAAAGAGTGTAAAGACATTATCGACAGATCTCGTGCGGAAAGCACCAACAAAACGTACAGATTAAAATGGAAATGATTCTGCCTTTGGTGTCTCCAAAGCAAGGTGCATCCGTACCTTTCAACTCCAGAACAAATACTACCGTACTTACTGTCTTTGGCTAAAACTGGGCTGGTATATTCTTCAATTAAAGTTCACCTCGCAGCTATCTCTCGCTATAGACGCTCCCCAAAACGTCTATCTCTTTGCTCTACCAGAGTTGTACAACAATTCATGAAAGGCTTATTTCGTACTTATCCACCTGTTCAAGCCCCGCCCCCTGAATGACACTTGAAGGTTGTCCTATCCCAATTGATGAAGCAACCCTTTGAGCTCATCCGTAGGGCAGATATCAAGTATCTGATGTGGAAAGTAGCTCTCTTGCTCGCCCTAACATCAACTAGAAGGGTAGCGAAATACAAGCCTTAACCATAAAACATCCTTTCCTTCGTTTTACAGATGAAATGGTTATACTCGGGACGAATCCCAAATTCATCCCTAAGTTTCCATCACAGTTTCATTTAAACAAACCTGTCATTCTCAGGACTTTCTTCCCGGATCCTTCTACGCCTGCGGAACGAGCACTACACACTCTAGACATCAAAAAAATGTCTTAAATTCTACCTGCAAAAAACTGTCTGTCCGCAAGACAGATCAATTGCTCGTAGCATATGGACAAGGTCGTCGGGGCACTGCAGTGTCTAAAACTACCATTGCAAGATGGATAGCAGCCACAATTCAATTTTGCCACGACAAGGAAGGCAAGCCTTTGTCAAGGACAGTAAAAGCTCACTCCACAAGGGCAGTCTCTACATCTGCTGCCTTGTTCGCTGGAGTTCCACTGGAAAAAATTTGCAAAGCTGCAATGTGGAAAACAACGCATATGTTAACGCAGCACTACTGCCTGGAATCGACAACGTTATGATGCAGCAGTGGGACAAGCTGTTCTACGTCATTTATTTCAGTAAGGTGAGCCTCTTTAATTAGAGGATTTATTTTCTATTATCAGTATTGATTTATTTTTAAAATGTATCTTTATTGTTTATAACAGTTGGAATACTGTTCAAGTTGACTTAGATGTTTATTTCACATGTCAACACCTTTATATGCATCTACTTTTACACCAGCATTTTCGTAAGATAATACTTTTGTGTATATATTTTGAAATGTTATTGGCACTACCCACCATCCACTAGGGGTGCTTATTTATTGTACATTACTGCTTGCTATTCTGATTCAAGCGTGTGAATCAATGAAAGATACCCCAATACTGGATAAGAAATAAGTTACTTACCTGTAACTGCAGTTATCCAGTATTGGTATCTTTCATAGATTCACATGCAACCCACCCTCCTCCCCGGAGAGCCTCCCCTCACACTCCAGTATTACTATCCACACGTGTGCTGGAAAATCTGAGGGACTTAGCCTCTCTTTGGGAAGGTTGTAGAGGATGCTGGTTACTGATTGGTTGTATTAAAGTTTGGTCCTTTTTTAGAAAAGGAGGTAGATAGGCTATTAAATGCAGGGTTGCCTCCATGATAGCCTATGAAGTTCTTCAATTACTGCTATATTTATATTACCGCGGGACTCCCACTTCGGGGAATGATTCAAGCATGTGAGTCTATGAAAGATACCAATACTGGAAAACTGCAGTTACAGGTAAGTAACTTATTTCTTTTCTTTCTACATCCTACTATTGTTTGCTATCTCTGAAAGCCTTCTCCCACTATAAACCTAAAACCCTGCATGAGAAGTTTTCCATGACTTACTCCTGCTTGATTCCTCTTTTCTTTCTTCAGTGACCCTCTCCTTACATTCCATCCTCTGCATGCTTTCTATTTCTGAATATAGCCTCCTCTCAGTCTCATGCTTGTCTGTCTTGAAATTAAAAGAACATTTATAAAATGCAATAAACCCGTGGGCATCTAAGCGCTAAGCCAAGCAGAACTCTATAATACAGACCCGGCACCACAACTTAGGAGGAAAAAAGCCATGTTTTCAGAGATTTTTGTTTAGACACCGTAAAGGCATCACGCTTAGCAATATGGACAGGTAAGGTGTTCCATATCCTTGCCGTGGCTCTCAAAGAAATGGCTGCCCCATCTGACCACAGAAACCTAGGAATGATGCCTTACTTGGCTGCAGAGGATCTGAGCGACCTGCGAGGAACATACTAATAAGTGCAGAGAAATGTTTGGAACCTTCATCATGAAGACCATGCATAAAGCCTTAAACACAAACCCCTTTCTGACGGAGCCAATGTAGTAACGAGCGAATACCCTCTCTAACGGAGACAGTTTAGATATGTTAAGAATGAGGCGAGCAGCCACTTTCTGTACCACTTGCAACCTATTCAATAGGGATCATTAATGTTCAAATAGAGGGAATTGTAATAATTCAACCTGGATGAAATTAAAGCAGTGACCATCGAGTGACTCATTTTGATTGGGATAAATGGAGAAAAAAAAATCCTTAAGTATCAAAAATGGCAGATTTTTTTTTAGCCGGTTTCTTCGGAATAGGTAAAGAGCCTCATTCTTCAGGCCACCAACTATTTGTCCAAATAGTCTTGAGCACTAAAAGCCAGGACCTCCAGTTTTATCTGGGAGTTTAAAAAAAGATTCTTTCATACAAGTGTTTATCCTAGTCATAGACAGATTGAACTTGTGAGCTACAGAGATAATAACAATCTGTGTGACATCAGCGTATGACAATGCTTGAAAGCCAAAGAGAGCGTATTAATTCTGCAAGGAGAGCAACATACGTATTAAACAGAATAAGCGAGGACCCATGAGGGACCCCGCAAGGGAGACTGAAAGCCTTGGCTCTGAACCTACCGCTGTTCACAACTTGTACCCTATCGGTAAGGAAAGACCAGAGCAGGTCCAAGGCCTTCTCACTGACACCCACCTGATGAAGACGCTGCACAAGGCGGAGGGTATTACAGTGTCAAAGGCTGCTTACAAGTCCAGCAGCACCAGGACAGCTGCCCGCCCTGGTCTACCTGGCATCTGATGCTTTGGCGGCAATAAGAGCAGTCTCCGTGCTGTGACCACTTCTAAAGCCATTCACTGAAGGGTCCAGAATATCGCCATTGCCAATGAACTTCACCAGTTCTTGATTAAGATATTTCGCCAATATCTTGCCGGGGGCAGGCAGCAGAGGGATAGGTCGGAAATCTTTCATATCACCAGGATCAGATTCGGCTTTTTTTTTTTAAGCAGAATAATAGTAGCTTCCTTTCACAGCTCTGTGAAACTTCCCGAATCAATAAAATGATTGAGTACTCCCTGTAGAATGCTTGAAATGCAGTCAGGGGCAAACTAATATTTTAGGAGGACAAGAGTCCGAGGGAGACCCTGACTTGAGGTTCATCAAGAGTACTTTGGTGTTCTGTACGGAAATGGGGGGGGTGGGGGGGGGAGAGAGACAGTCAACCTAGAGGATCCCGTTGAGGGGGCCTCCAGTGACAAACTGTACTCAGCAGGAGAAGGGAAATCAGTGTAAATAGTCAAGATTTTATTTCTAAAAGAAATGGCCAATCTATCGCTCAATTCTTGTATAGAATTGGTGAAACCAGGAGTAGATGACTGAGAGAGCTCTGTAACTACTCTAAAAGCTCCTTGAAGGAGTTACCTGCCCCTCTTATTTTTTTTTCTGTATAAAAAGATTAATCCGTCTTAATCATACTTATTGTAATGCTGCAATTGCTTGATACCTGATTTTATAGATCACAACCTCTCCTCTTTAAAACCCTATCCCTTTAACCTAATCTACACCTGCATATTTATCCCCCAACCACTCACCTGAAACCACATAGCCCTCACTAACGATCACACCTAACTGGTATTAATATAATCCATCACAAAGTAACTGGAGTAAATGCATGCAGGTGTTTTTTCAAGAGAGCACATGACTAATCACCATAACCAACAATAATCACTGGACTAATCACTAACCTTGGGTTCCGGAGTAGTGTACTACTTGCTGTAAAGGGCTTCAAAGCCTCTTCATGGGTAGAAAAAGCTATATAAATACAATTACTAACTTTTTTTGGTATTTCAACGCTGCAACTACAAAATAAAATACCACATTCATAAGCAATACAAACAATCCCCTGAGGTCAGGGCTTCAGTGTTTTAAAAGCGGATTCCTGAGTCCCACTCCTCTCGTTAACAATAGTGGATACTCCCCATTGACACTAGGCAGTATTCAGGTTAAGCACCACTAGTAGTCCGTCTCAGGAGTCCCACTCTGAATCTCCATTAAAGTCAAAAGTGTTCCAGTGCCGAAGCACTATTTGGCAAGCAAGTTGCCCCGGAGCCAACTGGCCCAAAATCCGTCTTACTCGCACCAACGGAATCAGAGTGACTGGTGTCCGAGTGTGCCCCCTCCTTGGGCCTTGAACTCATGCATGGCCCCGGAGGCCTGGGATCGGCTGTCCTCTAGTTCCTCCCATGAGGTCCTGCAGTGGGGTTATTGATGCTCCTCCAAGCTGGGCAAGTATTCCGGCTCTTCCCACCGGTAGTGGGATGGCGTGAGGATCCTGGCGCTGGACACATACAGGGTTGCCGGCTTATCACCACACACGAGCTATATGGCTCGCTCAATGTGGTAGTATTCTTCACGACAGCCCTATCCTCTGACTTACCCTGCACATGAGTGCTGACCTGTTGATTGTTGCTTCATTGATGTCTTGCTTCACAGCTGCCCTCCTGGCATATGAGGGTCGCTGACTTCCCCTGCACACGGGTATCGACCCAATCGGTGCACCAACAGTCTCGTCACACCTTGATACTGGGTCCACTCGCCTGAATTTCCCTCTGGATCTCACTCTCTTCAAGCAAGCAGGCGCTGGTGCCCCAGGCTCTTATATTTCTTTCTGCTGGACTGTTACTTGTGTTTCAGTTCAGGGAAGAGCTGGCCTGGTAGTTTGGGCTGGACTGTTCCCATTGGAGCAGGATCAAGACTGATTTGCATATGGCTGAATCCAAATTGAGGACATTGTAAGTAAAATAACGATGGACTGGGATGCGTCCCTGAGAAAATCCCTGTGGCTGAGATTAATGCAAGCGTTCCATCCATTTTATTTTATACCTTAGTGCAAGGGTCTTAAAACTAGTGGGCGTGCCCCTCTGGAGAGGCCTGAAGTGATCCCAGGGGGACTCCAGGTTGTGGCCAAAAGAAGCATTATTCTGATAGTGGTGCTTTGTTTTAAACAGGGAAAAAAATGAGCAGCAGTAAGCCACTCTGTAATGGGCCATCACTAACATCTTTTGTCATTTATATCCTGGCAGGGAGAAGGTCTCAAAAGGGAAGAGACTCCAAATATTCTTCAAAGTTCACTGCCACCCAGACACCCCCATGCCTGTGGACAGAATAAAAAAATATCCTCCATCTAAATACCGCAGAGTTGATAAGAAATAGTTTACTTCTAGGGAAAAATAGCCTGCATTCTGTCAAAACATAATCGATGTTCCATTTGACCAAACAAGGAAAATAGTCTTATGCCTTTGCCCGTTCGCTCTTCAACAAAGGAGAAGGGTACAAGTGGCTCAGCAGGTTAAATGTTTGCAGCTTACATCTTGTCACAAATTTGAATCCCAGGAATGCTAACCGCATTTTTTTTAACAGCAATGAGGTGAAACTGATTATAGCTTGAAGTGCCATACGAAAAGTTAATTACCTTAAACCAAGTAGTCCAAAAATATTTCCATTTGGCTTTCCATCTTGAGGTGGATAATCTGATCACATTGTACAGTTCTCTTTGAGTGAGGATTTATTTTTGAGGTTTGTCACCTTTCAGTTACTTCACAGTGTAGCGGTAGAGCAAGAACCTAGATGTTGTAAAGATGAAGAACTTGAGCCCAGTTTGGCATAGGGTTGTCATTCTAATATTTAGTCAATACCCACTTTTGCTTAGATTTAATTGACAAGTGATACACCAAAGTTCAGTTTTCAGGCCTTTCTGACCCACATGTTTGGATTGATCTCCATTTAAAGTCTACATCCTTACACTAAAAACACTTAATTCTGATGCTAGGTGTAGTTGTGAAGGATGTTATATTTTCAGATACTATTTTGCTGCAATGAAGGTATTGAGGGTCTCCTCGTGTTTTTGAAGACTAGTCTCAAAAATTGCCTTTTTTTAAACAGAACTGCTACCATACCTCTCCTGGCTCTATGTAGTATCTCAGCTAGGTATTAGTCCAAGAAAAATTTCAATTTTTGATCAGCGTCCTCTCAGCTCTCGTATCTTTCGCCGAGTCCCCGGGAGATACCAGAGCCGAGAGGACGTTTATCAGGCGTCACCACTTTAGATTGCAGGAGCATGCGCAATTTGCTTATGGATTAAATACACAAAATTTGAGATCGATTGATACACCGCATGATGAATATATCATGCAACTTTGAGATACGGAGGAAAATACATTTGCTGTAATAGAGATACAGAGAACTTCCCGTGAGTGGGGTACAAATCGCAGATTCGTCGGGACGGAAGTATAACCGGTGTGAAGGTGCTAACGAGCTATAATAAAGTAAGACCGCTCTGAAGAAGTCGTGGGGAACACCCTTTACAACAAAACACGTGTTGGCTGGGCAACAAAGAAAGAAAATATAGAACAAAAGAAATAAGATTTTTTTGGGGATTAAGTGTGTGAGGTATTGAATTATAGTTAGTAATGTATTTTTGTGATATTTTTCCTACAACCTTTTCAGGGGATGGCTTGCTAGTGTGTTCAGTGCTTATGACTCGGTGACAATCAATAATTAACACCCTCTGTGTATAAAGGTCCAGGAGTAGTTAACTACCTGTAATCAGATTTCTCCTTCATTAATGTCAAACATCGAATCATTGTGCTCATGTGACTGACCTTGGTGCCCTTTATGAAATATATCTATACAAAAGCATTTTATATTAGTCTGTCTGAATGCTGTAGTGGCCAAATTGCATTCATATTTTTTTGTAATTGTATTTATATTACCGGAACTCAAGGTGGATTAGTAGAAGAAAGTGCAAATTGTTATTGGGAGTGGTGGACATGTGAGCCTGTGCTTTGGATTAATAGGATAAAGAATAGCTAGAGGAGAGGACAGTGATTTGTGAGTTCATAGTAGTAAAATTTGCAGTTGGATGAAAATATATAAATATCTAGATACATAACCACACGAGTTATACATGCATAGAGATTTTAACACGATACACATATGCCAAACAATCAGGAGATATATAAAAAAAATGTACATGCTTGGATAATTATTTACAAATTCAGGCGTTTGTTTTTTTTGCTGTAAATAAAGTTGTTTTTACATTGTTTTTTGTTTGTATTTTATATTTAGTCCCCAATATTTCTATGTTATGTCATGCTATATTGATTTGTATAGCGCACTAATCACCCGAGAGGGTATCCAGGCACTTTGGCAGGTACGTAGGTTCGTGGTCCCAAAGGTACGAAGAGCCAGGTCTTCATCTTCTTGCTGAACTAAAGCAGTGAGGAGGAGGCGGCTCTGTGTTGTGGGAGGTCTTTCCATGTTTTGGATGAGGTGTAGGTGAATGAGCGACCTCCAGTTTTGCTTTTGTGGATGCAGGGAATGTGTGAGTGAGGCAGAGCGTTGGTGTCTGGTGGGTTGGTGAAATTGTATGCAGCTGTATTACCTCAGTATTCTGGTCCTGTGTTTTGCAAGGCTATGTATGTGTGCATGAGCGGTTTCAATTGACTGCACTTGTAAATGGAGAGCCAGTGAAGCCTCCTAAAGTGAGGTGTGATATGAGTGCAGCGTGGGAGGTAGAGTACGAGTCTTGCAGCAGTGTTCTGGATGCTCTGGAGTCTGTAGGAGTTGTTTGGAGATTCTGGTGTAGTGTTGCCGTAGTTCAGCCTGCTGGTGATAAGTGCTTTGGTGACGGTCAGTCTGGTGTTCTGAGGCAACCATTTGAAGATTTTTCGCAGCATGCTAGGATGTGGAAGCAGGAGGTGCATACTCCTTTGACTTAAGCCGTCATGTTGAGCTTGTTGTCTAGGATTTTTCATATATTTCTTGTGTGGTCTGTAAGTGTAGGTAGTAGTTCCGACGGCCACCAGGTGGAGTCCAATGGGAAGGTCTTGTTGCCGAAGATCAGTACTTCTGTCTTGTCGGAGTTGCGCTGCAGGCAGTTGGTAATGCACTTATAGATGCAATTGCTATAACCATATTTACACTTGGTGTCAGATTTATTATAGGAAAATAAGCCCATAAGCATACTCATCACCTTATGTTATTGATTTATTGATCTACTCATATATGGATATAAAGATGAAGGTTTAGATTTATATATAATAGTTTGTATTTATTTATTATGGAAGAACCAGCTCTTGAGTTATCTTCTGAAGATAAGATGGTTTATGTTTGGGGGTAAGGAATTCCATAGTTTGACTGCTTGAATATATAAATATGTTCCACCCATGTTTTCTTTTCTTGTATGCTGGGAATTTGAGGCATTGCCCCAATCTGGAGCGGAGTTTCCTTTGTTGTATGTATTTGCTGATTTTCTGCCCAATGAAAAGTGGTCCTGTATTGCTTTGTGGGTGTGATACAAAGGAGCTTGAAGGTTGATCTTCTGACAGCCAGTAACCAATGTAGGTCCCTTAAAGCAGGGGAGATTGTAGTAATGAATTCCAGACAGATTGATGTAGTTCAAGATGATTTATTGTAGATATGTAGATGAGCCCCACCAGGAGCAGCCAGCATGCTGCTCGGCCCCATCACAACTGTCTTTTCTTGACAGACACCCAACATTCTGTAATACATCATCATACTGTAACATTCTACTGGCAGGGCATGTGGTGGAAAATGGCATACACAAGCATGGACAGTAAACTAGGATACTACATATCTCCTTTTCTTCCATAACACAACAAATAAGATAGAAACCAAAAGAAGAACAAGAAAGCACCAATCCTTACATCCAGACACACCCACTGGCCAGACAGGTATGACAGGAGGCAAAGCACAGCATGAGAAATAATGAAAACAGAATGAATGAATACACTAACATCACTCATACTTTCCTGTAAACAACATAGCAATGGAAAATCGACAATGTAAAACAATAAGGCATAATGTAAACAGGGTGAAGAAAGAATGAATGAATACAACACTCCTACTTCTCCAGTATTGGGGTATCTTTCATAGATTCACATGCTTGAATCATTCCCCGTCGTCGGAGTGGGAGTCCCACGGTACATAAAAATAGCTATATATATATATATATATATATACCATATCCTAGGTAAATTAGAACCAGGAAGTAACGTAGCTAGAAATTAAAGGAAAAATTCCTTCACCTTCATGACTCGTCCAAGTCATTATATATAGTCCAAAGTCCAGCCAATCAGGCGACAGCACCACCCAGAATGTTCTCCTCAGAGGCTCAGGCTCTCAGATTTTCTACCGCACGTCGTGTGAAGGGAGTCTCCCTGAGCTCTGCTCAGTTTTCTTCTCAGTTCTTTGAATTTATTATTCTTAGGATGTCTTCTTCAAAGAAGTCTCTTTTTCGCCCTTGTGAGTCTTGTGGGAAGCTCCGGCTGTTTTCAGAAGATCCCCACAAGAAGTGCATTTACTGCTTATATCCTGAACATCAGGTGAGAGACTGCAAGATCTGCAGAACTTTTCCTCAAAAAACTCTGAGGGACAGAGAGGGGCGTCTACTTCTGTGGCTACAGAAGATAAAAGACCAGGACAATCCCTTATCTGAGGTGGGGAGCATTGCCTCTGTTCAGTCTACGTCCTCCAGAAAGAGGTTTTCTGACACAAATTTGTCTTCTCCTGGGGCTAAGGTGTTGAAGAAGCAACCCTCCAGCAGTACTGAAGTGCCTTCTACTTCAAAAAGACTCTTCCACCTTCTAAGCCTAGATCTATAGCTTCTACGCCCCGAGAAAGTCAAAAGTCTCTCCTCTTCTACTACAGTGTCTGACAAAGATTTGCCTCAAACGGATTTCCTCGTCGACGGGCTCGTCGGCGACTCCTTCGTCGACGCAGGCTCTTATACTGCTACTGCAACTACTACGTCGACGGCAACATTCTCATCGCCGAAGACACAAATGATCATGTCGTCGGCGTCTTCGCCGTCGACGCTGGTATCCGTCTCAGTCAGACCAGTTCCGTCGACGAAGGTGTTAGTATCTACCGTCGATGCTCCGACGACGAAGACTAAAGGAGTGTGGTCGTCGACTGTCTCGTCGACGAAGGTCCCGGCTCGACGAAGTCCGTCCCGTCGACGAAGTCCGTCCCCGTCGACGAAGTCCGTCCCGTCGACGAGTCCGTTCCGCCGACGAGTCCGTTCCGTCGACGATGCTTCCGTCGACGCCTACACCGTCGACGACTACTTCGTCAACGGTTTCCTTGTCGACGTTACCACTAGCATCATGCACGGCTCTGCAGGTCTGGTCGTCGTCGACGCCTGCAGTGGAGATTACGCCGTCTACATTGCCTCCGGTGACAACGGCGTCTTCTTTATTACAAAGACGTGCATCTTCTTTAAATGTACGCTCTCCGCTCACAATTTCTCCTCCTAAGGTTCACCTCAGACTGCCGGACCAGTTGCTAACCTCTGATGATGACGATGACCAATCGGAAGAGGGTGATATGTTCCGTGACCGCCAGGAGCCCTTCGGAGCTCCTCATTAAATATCAAGATGAGGATCCAGAGGATGACGTCTGTCAGGAAACGGTTCCTTTACCTTCAGATACACTGCCTACGGCCCAAATGCCTCTGGCTCTTTTGAACAATCTGCAATACATGCTAGATGATTACTATCGCCGTTTCCCTCCATCAGAATCGGCTTCCTCTATCCCGCCCACACCTATGCCTCAAACTTCTTCAACTTTAAGATCACCCAGGCCTCATTCTCCTGTACTGTCGCATCACTCTCAGGACGCCCACACCTCTGACCGACGATAGGGAGGAAGGAGAATTAGATGACAGATCTTTACTTTCAGAATGGGATGAGTATCAGATACAAACTCCGTCGCCTTTAACTCCTGCTCCTGTCGACTCCCCTCCTGCTGACGTTGGAGGTTTTCACCTGCTTATGGAGAGAGCTACTAAGCGTTTTCTGCTTTCTATGGAAACGAAGCAGGATGATTGCTTCCTCTATGATTTTAAGGATCAACCAAGAAGACAAATACGATCCATTCCCATTATTGACTTCATTTGGCAAGAGGGATTGAAAGTTATGAAAGCTCCTGCCTCTATTCCTGCGGTCATGCCCCGCCTTGATAAAAAGTACAAGGCTCCGGACAACTCGCCTGCCATGTTTGATCGGTCAACCAAAGGCAGATTCGGTTATAGCGCAGGCAGCGCAGCGACGATCGCGGAATCCCTCCTCTCCATTATCCGCCCCTCCAGATCGGGACGGTAGACGTTTGGACGCTATTGGGAAGAAGGTGTCCACTATGGCAGCGACAACAGTTCGGGCAGCTAATTCACTGGCTATCTTAGGACGCTATGATAGGCAAATGTGGTCGGACATTGCTCCCTACATTAATATGTTGACTGAGCCTTCTAAATCAGAGGCGCTTAAGATCCTTCAAGAAGGGGAACGAATCTCGGCTGAGATTATAGACTCATCGGTGGATGTTGCCTCTACAGGTTTTCGACAAATGGCAGGTGCTGCGGTCTTGCGGAGGCAAGGCTGGTTAAAATCAACTTCTTTTCGCCAGGAAGTTCAGACTAAGATATTGGACATGCCTTTCGATGGCGAGTCTCTTTGGGAACCATGTGGATGAGGCCCTACAGACCATTAAAAAGGATACTGAGACAGCAAGTTCTCTCGGAACACTTCAGTTTCGTAAACCGCCCTTTCGGGGTGCGAGGGGCGTGGATCCTTCTCTACTAGAGGAGGATACAATCAACAGAGACAATATCAGCCCTATCACAGCAATCAGCGCTTCTCTTCCCAGCGCCAACAACAATTCAGGCAACAACCAGCGACCTCTTACTCGCAAAATAGAAGGAAGTCTACTTTCCGAGGACGTGATAACCCTAAAAAACAGTGACAACTGCCACCTGCCACCTGCTCGACCACTTACCCCTGTACAAGTTGGAGGAAGAATCTCCCGTTATTACTCAAACTGGTCGAAAATAACAACAGACAAATGGGTATTGGACATTGTGGCCAGAGGCCACGTTCTAGAATTCGTAAAATTTCCTCCAAATTTTCCCCCCAAGGGCCCACCTCCAGCTCGCCTCTCAGAGCTATTTGCCCAAATAAAGTTGATGCTGCGAAAGGGAGCCATCGAAGTAGTCCCTCGACTGCAAAGAGGAACGGGGTTCTATTCCAGGTTTTTTCTCATAAAAAGAAATCGGGAGAATGGCGTCCCATTTTAGATCTTCGCTCCCTCAACAAATATCTCAAGAAATTGTCATTCCGGATGCTAACTCTGCAAGAAATTCTTCCTCTCCTTACTGCAGGGGATTACATGACCACCCTCGACCTCCAAGATGCTTATTTTCATGTGCCAATTCTACCCAGACACAGAAGGTTCTTGAGGTTCAGAGTGGCCGGCAGGGACTTTCAGTTCAAAGTCCTCCCTTTCGGACTACGGTCCGCACCCCGGGTCTTTACCAAGGTCTTAGCACCGGTGGCTGCACACCTTCGACTGGAGGGAATCCAGATTTTTCCCTATTTGGACGACTGCCTTATCAAGGCGAGTTCATTCAACAGCGCAAACGTCCATACTCAGAGATGTCTATCCCTGTTCCAATCTCTGGGTCTCTCCATCAATTTCGACAAATCGCACCTCCTCCCATCGCAGGAGAGAACCGTCTTGGGAGCCACATTAAACACGTTGAGAACAAAAGTCTGCGTCTCAACCGAAAGACAAACGAAACTTTGCAATCTTGCACAGCTAATAAGATCAAAAGAGTACGTTTCAGTTCGACGGTTCAAGTCGCTTCTGGGGATGCTGTCATCTTGCATTCCTATGGTCCCCAATTGCCGTTTCAGAATGAGACCCTTGCAAGAGGAACTCAACAAACAGTGGCTGCAAATCTCAGGATCCTTCGACGATCTCATTCGCGTCACTTCACAGATAAGGGACACTCTACGATGGTGGACTTCAAAGACAAATGTAGCAGCAGGCTGCTCATTCCTCATGAAACCTCCAAGCTTCGTCATCACCACGGATGCCTCCCTAGAAGGATGGGGAGCCCATCTGCAGGGACTGACAGCAAGCGGAAGATGGGATGCTCAGCAAAAGACTTGTCATATCAACCTGTTGGAGTTACTGGCGATCTTCCTAGCCCTGAAGTCTTTCCGCACCATCATTCTCGGAGCATCTGTGTTGATACGGACGGACAACACAACAAGTATGCATTACTTGAACAAACAAGGAGGAACAAGGTCCGCACTGTTGTCTCAACAAGCCCAGGAAATGTGGGATTGGGCGATCAAACATCAGATAACCCTGACAGCAGTTCATGTCCCGGGAGTGTCCAACGTTCTTGCGGATTCCCTCAGCCGCTTGACAACATCCAATCACGAGTGGGAGCTCCATCAGCCAACGTTGAATCGAATTTTTCAGGAGTGGGGTCAGCCCAACCTGGACTTGTTCGCAACCAGTCTGAACCGCAAATGCCAATTCTTCGCAAGTTGGCGTCTCCACAACGAATCATGCGGAAATGCCTTTTTGATGAACTGGTCGCAGATTTATGCCTACGCTTTTCCACCGATACCGTTGGTTCCCAGGGTTCTCTGGAAAATGAAGAAGGAACCTTGTCGCCTAATACTCATAGCTCCCAGGTGGCCTCGCCAGTTCTGGTTCACCGAACTACTCCTTCTCTCCGAATGCCATCCCATTCAGTTGAGACCAATACCGAACCTTCTATCCATGCAGAACGGTCAGATCTGCCATCCGGATCCTGCATCCCTGCACTTAGCAGCCTGGCGCCTGAGCACCTTGAATTCGCCCACTTAGATATTCCTTCTAACTGTAGAGAAGTTCTGGCCAATGCTAGGGCGCCTTCCACAATAAAGACATACACGCTTAAATGGAAACGATTTTGCCTGTGGTGTCAAGCCAACAACATACATCCAGTACATGCAAAGCCGGAACAAATTTTACCTTTCTTCCTGCATCTGGCAAGATCAGGCCTTGCACATTCTACGCTTAAAGTATTCTTAGCAGCTATCTCAAGATTTAGACAGGATGGTTCCAACTCTCTCTATTCCTCTAGGATCATTCGACAGTTCTTTAAGGGGTTATTTCGTATGTTTCCACCTATTCGCCATCCACCTCCAGCCTGGCATCTTAACGTTGTGCTATCACAACTTATGCGACACCCCTTTGAACCTATTCATCGGACAGAGTTGAAGTTTCTTTCATGGAAAGTGTCTTTACTATTAGCCCTCACGTCGGCTAGGCGGGTCAGTGACATTCAAGCCTTCACTATAAAACCGCCGTACCTTCAATTCACAAGAGATTCCGTAGTGTTACGCACTAACCCCGTTTTTATGCCCAAAGTACCTTCGGACTTCCATCTCAACGAACCGGTCATTTTAAAAACTTTTTTTCCCAATCCTCAATCACCTGCGGAAAGGGCTTTACATACTCTTGATCTCAAAAGATGTCTCAAATTCTATTTACAAAGGACATCTTCCATACGGAAATCTGATCAGCTATTTTTAGCTTATGGAAAGATGCGTACAGGACACCCAATATCAAAACAGTCCATTGCCCGTTGGATCTCTGCTGCGATTGGTTTCTGTCATCAGCTGGCAGGCAGACCTTTACAGACAATTCCAAGGGCACATTCTACGAGAGCAATCTCTTCCTCTACTGCTCTCTTTGCTGGTGTGCCGATTCATCAAATCTGCAGAGCTGCTACGTGGTCCAACAGGCACACCTTTACAAGGCACTACTGTTTGGAAGCTGCCAATGATGCAGACACGTCCGTGGGACAGGCGGTTCTTCGTAATCTTTTTAACTAAGGTGAGCCTCTGTTTCCCTCCACCTCTTGCTATTGTTTTACTATGGATTTATACAGATATATCTTGATATGTGAATACATATATAACAATAAGCTATATGTTTGTGATTACACTTTGACTGTGTTATGCATATGCTTATGTTGTGCTGATAATGTCAGCAGTATTGTTCTGGAGTTACTGCTATCTACTCTGATTCAAGCATGTGAATCTATGAAAGATACCCCAATACTGGAGAAGAACAATAGTTACTTACCTGTAATCTGTGGTTCTCCAGTATTAGTATCTTTCATAGATTCACATGCAACCCGCCCACCTCCCTCAGAGGCTCTTTTGCTATGCTCTGTTTCATTCTGGATCACACTTGTGCTGGAAAATCTGAGAGCCTGAGCCTCTGAGGAGAACATTCTGGGTGGTGCTGTCGCCTGATTGGCTGGACTTTGGACTATATATAATGACTTGGACGAGTCATGAAGGTGAAGGAATTTTTTCCTTTAATTTCTAGCTACGTTACTTCCTGGTTCTAATTTACCTAGGATATGGTATATATATATATATATATTGCTATTTTTATGTACCGTGGGACTCCCACTCCGACGACGGGGAATGATTCAAGCATGTGAATCTATGAAAGATACTAATACTGGAGAACCACAGATTACAGGTAAGTAACTATTGTTCTTCCATTGTATACAACATAGCAATGGAAAATCGACATTGTAAAGTAATAAGGCTTAATGTAAACAGGATGAAGAACAATTGAGAGAGGGACTAAACCCGTATAGAGACAACCTCGTAAAGAGGTCACACGTTGTGCACTGTAATAAAGAGACTAAGACCCATATAACACACACTGTGAGTGAGGCCACTTGACGTGCACCGTAATGGAACTAAATGCCATACTACACACACTGTGTGGAGTAATGGTATAATAGAAAATTGAACATGAACCTAAGACATATCCCGAAAAGAGAGGAAGGGATAGCCATGGTCAGGTAACCTATAAGGGTAAGAACCCATGAGATATACTTGGAAATAGATTTGAAACCGTGAGTAGTACAAATGGGAAAATGTACATAGAGCAACTGGGACTAACACCCAATGCTATCCCTATGTAGGGAAGACTGCAGTCATGCATGTAAATCGAGATAATCGAATAATCAAACTCTTGAGAGAGTGTACCTAGGGTCCATATATGTACCCCGTTGAGCTAAATCGAAATAAAACATACAATCCTGTGAAGGATAAGACTTGAGGAAACAGTAACATCATGAAATGTGCAACAAGCCCAAACATAGATGCATATAATAAAACCGGCTTAAACTACCATTTGCATTAAAATTTGATTTGAAGAGTTACAACTATGTGTGAATGTGAGATGTTTGAATGTTTGGTAGCAATTGAACTGCCATGGTGCAGACGTAACCATATCGGGCGGCAAAATCAGTAAAATAAACAAAGGTATACATGTGACACACACACCATGATATGGCATTGAATGAGACTCCCAAAATGCTGGCACATAACTAAAGCATGTAACTTATATCACATAAGCTGTTTGAAATACCAGTGCAATTTGCACCTCCACTGGATCTTAAGAAAATCAATGGTGTGCCTGTCAGCGCGATATTGTGAGGCAGGCATGCTAGAAAAAAACAAAACAGTTCGAAGTACAAAGAAGAATCTGGTTACCTTTTGAACATACAGTGCACTGATGCACAGAAAACCTCCATTGATCGAAGGGCACCTTGACTTAAAAAAAAACAAAAAAAAAAAACAATGAAACAGTGTTCCGAGATGCATTAAAAGTACAGTAGTGCTTGTCGAGGTATGTATCAGGTAAATTAAAGTTGACGAAAACTGACTCTTTGAAAAGATCTGTGCTTGTGACAGCCCCAAGACTGTGCACTGTCACGTCGCGACGATCCCGGTCAACTTCAACTTGCCGATAACTTTGTCAGCGAACAGAACGTGGTTGGCAAGATAAACACCATGCTGTGGTTGGCAAATACTTGAAAGAAAGAATGCTTAGAGGCACAGGTCCTTGGTAGAAGTATCCAACAACAAAATGGCGACACGTTATGTACGTTGTGCTGGTGGCTCCAGACGCACTCAAGCAGCAAAACGTTGCCGCGCAGAAGCACGAAAGCGGAGAGTGAGACTCGAGACGATGGAAGATTTTCCACAGATGCAGGTAGGGTTGCGCGTGCAAACAGCAGACTCGTGCCACAGTTTTGAAATACCGGGAAACTGTTGAACTGCCCAAGTTGTTCCACGGTATGAAATCCAATAAAACTTGCCGGTAACATGAGTAATAGACTCACTGGGCCAAATCAATAAAAAAAACTTGTCTGGCATTCACAGGAAAGTGCAAGATTGAAACACAGTGCGAATCGAAATATCACTACGCCAAACATGCAACACCCAGGGGGAAAGACGTTGTATAAGGGTGCATACTACTCCCAATAAAGAATGAGTCCGGCACAGCTGAGCTGATTCTTTAATTGTCGTTTCTTTCTATGGAGGTGTAATAAACGGCAATAGCAACCGTGTAAAACCCACACATAGATTGGTGCAGGTTGCACTACCCCAGACACTCCAAATGTCCTTAAACATCACAAACTGCGCAGCATTCATACTAGAGATGACTTACTTTCCTTGAAGGTGCAGATCTAATTGATGTAGACACATGACACAGAGTACAACACGCTTGAGTTGCTTTGATCTTGAGGCGCTTGTGAAGACAGAACCATCCATAGTCTCACCCTGTTCTTGTGTGGTGCTTGTGAAATACATTCACAGAGACAGGATTGTGTGAAGAGGGATCTGGCACGCACAGGTTGGGGGCGACCGGTGAGGTGGTCACTGGTGGGGCTCAAGATGCCAGAGTCCTAGTTCCAATCGTAGTTTGATGCTTGTTCTCAACATCTTGACATTGACTTCTTTTGTTGAGCACGTAGAACGAGGGTAAGTTTCCAGATCGTCGCCATAAAAATGTGGTAATGAATTCCAGACAGATTGATGTAGTTCAAGATGATTTATTGTAGATATGTAGATGAGCCCCACCAGGAGCAGCCAGCATGCTGCTCAGCCCCATCACAACTGTCTTTTCTTGACAGACACCCAACATTCCATAATACATCATACTGTAACTTTCTACTGGCAGGGCATGTGGTGGAAAATGGCATACACAAGCATGGACAGTAAACTAGGATACTACAGAGATGTGGGCTTGTGGCTTTATATGTAGGAGTAGTCTGACAGCAGAGTTGTGAATTTGTTGAAGTCTTTAGTTCTCCAGTATTGGGGTATCTTTCATAGATTCACATGCCTGAATCATTCCCCGTCGTCGGAGTGGGAGTCCCACGGTACATAAAAAAGCAATAATTATGCACATAACCATAGTAAGTAGTACCTAGAACCAGGAAGTGAAGTAGATAGAAACTACAGGGGAAGAAAAACTTCCACATTTATGACCTATCCAGGTCATTATAAATAGTCCAAACTGCAGCCAATCAGGCGACAGCACCCTCTAGAATGCTCTCCTCAGAGGCTGAGGCTCTCAGATTTTCTACCGCACGTCGTGTGAAGGGAGTCTCCCTGAGCTCTGCTCAGTATTTTCCTATTCTTCACAATTTAATTCATTACAGAATGTCTTCTAAGAGATCTCTCTTTCGACCTTGTGAATCTTGTGGGAAGCTGCGACTGTTCTCAGAAGATCCCCACAAGAAATGCATTTATTGCCTGTATCCTGATCACCAGGTGAGAGACTAAGATCTGTAGGACCTTCCCTCAAAAAACTCTCAGAGACAGAGAGGGACGTCTACTTCTGTGGCTGCAGAAGATTAAGGATCAGGATAACCCTTTATCTGAGGTGGGAGTATTGCCTCAGGCTCTACAGTGTCCTCTAGGAAGAGGGTTGCTGAGGAACTTTTATCGTCTTCTGGGGCTAAGGTGTCGAGAAAACAGCAGTCCTCTAAGGGTGCTGAAGTGCCTTCCTCCTCAAAAAAGGCTCCTCCACCTTCAAAGAGTAAACCTCTTCATAATACCCCCCGAGACAAACTCCGAAGTCTCTGGCTTCAAAAAGAATGTCTGAGAAGAGTTTACCTCAGAATAAGGCACCGTCGTCGACGACATCGACGACGACTTCGTCGACGATATTTACCGTCGGCGCTACGACGACGTCAACTGCCACCGTCTCGTCGCCGAGACCTCAGATGATCATGTCGTCGGCGTCATCACCGTCGACGCTGGTCTCTGTCTCCGTAAGGCCAATTTCGTCGACGACGGAAATTAGATCTACCGTCGACGCCCCGTCGACGAAGATTAGAAAACTCCCGTCGACGACGACCGCGTCGACGAAGACTGCCGCGTCGACGAAGACTGCCGCGTCGACGAGGGGACTGCCGCGTCGACGAGGGGACTGCCTCGTCGACGAAGACTGCCTCGTCGACGAAGACTGCCTCGACGACGAAGACTGCCTCGTCGTCGACAAATGCTTCATTGCCGGTGGTTTCATGCACACCGGCTCCGTCAACGACGACTCCCTCGTCGACGCTTCAATTATCTGCCTGTACAGAATTACAGGTCTGGTCGGCTGCTGCGGCAACGGCGCCATCTACACCGTCTACGACACAGGTGCAATTACCACCACTAACGTCAACATCATCTTTGTTGCATAGACGGGGCTCTTCGTTGGAGATCCTTTCTCCACTACATATTTCCCCTACTAAAATACCTCTAGAATTACCTCAACAATTATTAGATTATGGAGAGGATGAGGATGAATCTGAAGAGGATGACAGATTTCGCACTGCCAGGAGCCCATCAGAATTGTTCATAAAGTATCAAGAGGATGATCAAGATGATGAGCCTTCCCCAGAGGCTGTTGCTCCAGCTCAAGATCCGATTCCATCGGCACAAATGCCTTTGGCTCTATTAAATAATCTTCAATTCATGCTGGATGATTATTATCGCCGTTTTCCTCCATCTGAATCGGCTTCATCTATTCCACCGACACCTGTACCTCAAACTTCTTTTTCTGCGTTGAGGTCACCCAGACCACCGTCTCCGGTACCGTCTCATCATTCCGATGATGCTCACATCTCTGACAACGATAGAGAGGAAGGAGAGTTGGACGACAGATCGCTTCTTACGGAGTGGGATGATTACCAGTTACAAACTCCATCTCCCTCAACTCCAGCTCCCATCGATTCTCCTCCGGTTGACATCGGAGGCTTTCATCTTCTGATGGAAAGGGCAACTCAAAGGTTTCTCCTACCTATGGAAACCAAAAAGGATGAGTGCTTCCTATACGATTTTAAAGATCAGACGAGAAGACAGGTACGGACCATCCCAATAATTGACTTCATCTGGCAAGAGGGATTGAAGGTCATGAAGGCTCCTGCATCAATTCCTGCGGTCCTACCTCGCCTCGACAAAAAATACAAGGCGCCAGATAACACCCCGGCATGCCTCATAGGTCAACCGAAAGCTGATTCTGTTATTGCCCAGGCGGCACAACGGCGAGCTAGGAACCCATCTTCTCCGATCACAGCTCCTCCAGATAGGGATGGCAGACGGTTAGACACCATTGGAAAAAAGGTGTCCACCATGGCAGCAACAACAGTCCGTGCTGCTAATTCACTGGCCATTCTAGGCCGATACGACAGACAGATGTGGTCGGACATCTCTCCTTACATCGACATGTTGCCAGAACCATCCAAATCGGAAGCTTTAAAGATATTGCAAGAAGGAGAACGTATCTCTGCAGAGATCATAGATTCGGCCGTGGATGTCGCATCCACAGGTTTTAGACAATTAGCAGGGGCCGCAGTACTACGACGACAAGGCTGGCTCAAATCGACATCTTTCCGTCAGGAGGTTCAGTCAAAGATAGTTGACATGCCGTTTGATGGTGAGTCTCTCTTTGGCCAGCATGTGGACGAGGCCCTTCAAGCCATTAAAAAAGATACCGAAACTGCAAGATCTTTGGGTACCCTCCAATTTCGGAAGCCGCCCTTTCGTGGAGCTAGGGGCCGTGGCTCCTTTTCTAGTCGAGGAGGATATAACCAGCAAAGGTCATATCAGTCCTTCCAAAACAATCAACGTTACCAACCTCAACGTCAACAATCTTATGGACAAAGAAATACCTCCTATTCACAGAATAAGAGAAGGCCTTCCTATCGCGGACGCGACACTTTTAAGAAACCGTGACAACCGCCACCTGCCACCTATTCTACCGTCTACCCTTTTAAAAGTTGGAGGGAGAATCTCCCAGTACTACTCGAACTGGTCCGATATAACATCAGACAAGTGGGTCCTGGACATTGTGGCCAGAGGCCATGTTCTAGAGTTCATAAAGATCCCTCCAAGCTCTCCTCCAAAAGGCCCACCGCCAGCTCATCTCAAAGAGCTTTTTTCCCAAATAAATTTGATGCTAAAAAAGGGAGCGATCGAGAGAGTTCCTCAATTGCAAAGAGGAACAGGGTTTTATTCAAGGTTCTTCCTGATAAAGAAGAAATCGGGAGAATGGCGCCCCATTCTGGATCTCCGTTCCCTCAACAAATATTTAAAAAAGTTGTCCTTCCGGATGTTAACGCTTCAAGAAATACTTCATCTCCTGTCTGCGGGAGATCACATGGCTACTCTCGACCTTCAGGACGCATATTTCCATGTACCGATTCTTCCCAGACACAGGAAATATTTGCGGTTCAGAGTGGCTGGCAGGGACTTCCAGTACAAGGTCCTTCCTTTCGGACTACGTTCCGCACCCCGTGTATTTACCAAGGTTCTAGCACCGGTGAGCGCACACCTACGTCTGGAAGGGATCCAAATCTTTCCGTATTTAGACGACTGCCTTATCAAGGCGAGTTCTTTTATGGTCGCAGACGCCCACATTCGCAGATGTTTGTCCCTCTTCCAATCTCTGGGACTTTCCATCAATCTCGACAAGTCTCATCTCGTTCCGTCGCAAAGACAAACGTTCTTGGGAGCCACGTTAGACACTCAACTGACACAAGCATTCATCTCAAAAGAAAGACAACAAAAGATTTGCAGCCTTGCACACCTATTGTGCTCAAAAAGGTACGCTTCAGTCCGACAGTTAAAATCATTTCTGGGGATGATTTCTTCATGCATTCCTTTACTTCCCAACTGTCGTCTCAAGATGAGACCACTACAAGAGGAGCTCAGCCATCAATGGTTGCAGGTTTCAGGTTCCTTCAACGACCTCATTCGCATCACCTCCCGGATGAGAGAAGCCTTACTTTGGTGGACTCACAGAGAAAGAACGTAAAGAAAGGGTGCGCTTTCCTAGTAGAAGCTCCAAGTTTCACCATCACTACGGATGCATCCCTCGAAGGGTGGGGAGCACACCTTCAAGGGCTCACGGTCAGCGGCAAGTGGAACATCCAGCAACGAATGTGGCATATCAACCTTCTAGAATTGCTGGCCATCTTCCTCGCTCTAAAATCCTTTCGCACCATCATTCTAGGGGCATCAGTATTAATTCGGACAGACAACACAACAAGTATGCACTACTTGAACAAACAAGGGGGAACAAGGTCTGCCCGACTCTCACAACAAGCACAACAAATTTGGAACTGGGCGATACGACACAGGATCAGCTTATCAGCGATACATGTTCCCGGAGTTTCCAATGTCTTGGCAGATTCCCTCAGCAGATCAACAGTATCCAATCACGAGTGGGAGTTACATCAACCAACGCTGGATCGAGTATTTCAGTTGTGGAATCGTCCCGATCTAGACCTGTTTGCGACCAGTCGGAACCGCAAATGCCCATTCTTTGCAAGTTGGCTTCCCCACAAGGGGTCACGCGGGAATGCCTTTTCGATGAACTGGTCACAGATCTATGCCTACGCTTTTCCTCCGATACCGTTGGTTCCCAGGGTGCTCCGGAAGATGAAGAGGGAACCCTGTCGCCTAATCCTCATTGCTCCCAGGTGGCCTCGCCAGTTCTGGTTTACCGAACTCCTCCTTCTGTCGGAATGCGATCCCATTCAGTTTCAACCAATACCGAACCTTCTGTCCATCCAGAACGGTCAGATCTGTCATCCGGACCCTGCATCTCTGAGATTAGCGGCCTGGCGCCTGAGCACTTTGAATTCGCTCATTTAGATATTCCTGCGGACTGCAAGGAAGTCTTAACCAATGCTCGAGCACCGTCCACTATTAAGACGTACAGGCTTAAATGGAGGAGGTTTTGCTTGTGGTGTCAAACTGCCTCCATTCATCCGAACCATGCAAAACCGGAGCAGATCCTACCATTCTTTTTACACTTGGCAAGATCAGGCCTGTCCCATTCGACTCTGAAGGTATTTCTAGCGGCTATTTCAAGATATCGGCAAGATGGTTCCAACTCTCTTTATTCAGCTAGGATCATTCAGCAATTCTTCAAGGGATTGTTTAGGATGTTTCCTCCTATCCGCCGCCCATCTCCATCCTGGCATCTGAACGTGGTGCTTGCACAACTTATGCGACACCCCTTTGAACCTATTCATAAAGTGGACTTGAAGTTTCTCTCCTGGAAGGTGTCTTTACTGTTAGCATTAACATCGGCTAGGAGAGTCAGTGACATTCAAGCCTTCACTATTAATCCGCCTTTTCTTCAATTCACTTCAAACTCGGTAGTGCTACGTACTAATCCCAGTTTTATCCTAAAGTACCTTCAGACTTCCATCTCAACGAACCAATAATTTTAAAGACTTTCTTCCCTAATCCTCAATCAACTGCAGAAAGGACTTTACATACGCTTGACATCAGAAGATGTCTCAAATTCTATTTACAAAGGACTGCTTCCATCCGTAAATCTGACCAGTTATTTGTGGCCTATGGGAAAATACGCCAGGGTCAACCAATATCCAAACAGACCATAGCTCGTTGGATTTCTGCTGCAATTTGTCTCTGCCATCAACAAGCAGGAAGACCATTACAAGCAAGGCCAAGAGCACACTCTACTAGAGCAATGTCTTCGTCTACTGCCTTGTTTGCTGGTGTGCCTCTCCATCAAATCTGCAGAGCTGCAACATGGTCCAGCACGCACACCTTTACCAAGCACTACTGTTTGGAAGCTGCCAGTAATGCAGACGCATCGGTGGGACAAGCGGTTCTCCGTAATCTTTTTAGATGAGGTGAGCCTCTGTTCTACCCTCCTCCTTTTTACTGTTTTCTTAGACTGATGTTATATATGTTTAACATTGCTATATATATATATATATATATTGATTTATTCACATGTATATATGTTCCTATTTGCATGCTATGCAACTTCTAGGTATGTCATTGCATGAGGTTTCTTGTACATACAACAATGTTACAAGTGCAATTTAACAGGCATTTTATGGATGTACTGCTTTGTACTCTGATTCAGGCATGTGAATCTATGAAAGATACCCCAATACTGGAGAAGAACAATAGTTACTTACCTGTAATCTGTGGTTCTCCAGTATTGGTATCTTTCATAGATTCACATGCAACCCACCCACCTCCCCTCAGAGGCTCGTTATACTTTCTTGTCACTTGGTACACTCTTGTGCGAGAAAATCTGAGAGCCTCAGCCTCTGAGGAGAGCATTCTAGAGGGTGCTGTCGCCTGATTGGCTGCAGTTTGGACTATTTATAATGACCTGGATAGGTCATAAATGTGGAAGTTTTTCTTCCCCTGTAGTTTCTATCTACTTCACTTCCTGGTTCTAGGTACTACTTACTATGGTTATTATGTGCATAATTATTGCTTTTTTATGTACCGTGGGACTCCCACTCCGACGACGGGGAATGATTCAGGCATGTGAATCTATGAAAGATACCAATACTGGAGAACCACAGATTACAGGTAAGTAACTATTGTTCATAGTTGTTAGAGGTGGTCATTGGTAGAGGCCATTGCTGTAATCGAGTTTAGGTAGTACAAGAGAGAGAAAAGCTTAGAATTTGTGTGGAAATCCCAAGTGAGGGAAGATGAGTTGCAGAGTTTTCATAATAATGAAGCTTGATCTTGCTAATTTATTCATTTGGGCATTTATTGATAGCTTGAAGCCCATGGTAATTCTGAGGTTTCTTAGCTTCTTGGACACTTAAGGAGGTGGTCCCTGATCATTAGGCCAGGGTCAGAGTGGGTCATACTTTTTACAATCGCCATAGGTGATTTCAGTTTTGGACGCATTCAATTTGAGATGGCTTCATGCCATCCACTGATCTACGACTCGGAGGCAACTAAAGCTGTTTGAGTTTCCAATGTATTTCGGCTTTCCAGTTCAAGAAGTATTTCTGTGTCATTTGCGTAGAGATGAAACTAAATTCATTGATCATTGCTGGTAATGACTTCATGTAGATGTTATAAAGCATGGGTGGGATAATGGTGCCTTGAGGGACCTCTGCTTTTATGATGTAGGGTTTTAATGAGATAGGAGGAGTATGGATGACATTTGTTCCATTTTTAAGATAGGAAGTGATAGCGGTGCCCTCTGTGCAGTTGTCTTGGAGTCTTTGGATTTTGCTGGGTTCTCCAGTGTTGGTCCTGGGGTGCCGGATCCATGCCAGATTTTTCAGATAACTACATTTATGTAAATGTGCATATGCTAAAAATCTGCCATGGATCAGGCCCTCGTGTACAGACATTGGAGAACCCTGTATTAGTGTCCTGATCAACTGTCATAGGCAGCTGAAAGGTCCAAGAGAAGTAGTGCAACAAATCCATTGTGGTTCTTCTGTGTTTTGTCAGATAGCGATTAAGGCAGATTCTTGCCTCTTTTTGGATGGAATCCTGTTAGAAACTCCGTAAGTATGCAGTTATCGTCAATTAATTGAGACATCTGGGTGAATGCTGCTCTTTCTATTAGTTTGCTAAGGAAAAGTCTGTTTGCAATAGGTCTGTAGTTAGGGTCTAGACGGATCAGGTTTGTTTTCTCTAATAATGGGCATATGTATGCCTTTAGGTCTCTGAAAACTCGTTTTGTCAAGGAATTATTGAGGATTGTTCTGACTGGGGTGGCAGTAGATGTTAAAAGGATGTTCTTGAAGATTTGTGGTGGACAAGGGTCGGAGGGGCAGCTGGCTGGCCTGCATGTTTTGAGAAGGTCCATAAATTCAGTTTCTGATAGGTTAACCGAGCCTCTGCCTTCCTTCAAACTATCAATGGGGAGAAGGGGCTTGTTAGAAAAGGGTTGATTCTTGGAGTTTTCTTTTGGTTTAAGTAGGAATCCAATATGTCTTCTTTGGTTGTGTAATGATTTTCCAGTTTATATGTAAATTCCTGGGAAACGGGATCGTGTCCTTCTGTGCATTTAGGTATATGAAAATTGGTGAGCATTTTACAAAATTCTTAATTTGCACATTGTGTTCTGATTTTGTTTGAATAGTAGTTTTCTTTAGCTTCTTTGATAGTTGACTTGTATATTCTGTGGTGTTTATGTAGCTGAAGTTTGTCTTGAGTGTGTTAGAGCTTTGCAATTTGAGTTTTATCTTTATTTCTGAATTCATCCAAGGTGCTTGTTTTCTTGGGGCACATTTTGTTGTTTTTAGTGGTATTAGGATATCAAAAACTTATAGGAGCCACTCCTAGAGTTTTTGAACTGAGTTTATTGTGTCCGGGTCTGTGTTGATGATCGTTGTGTTTCTAGGTCTTCAAAATTAAATTTGCTCCAAGGTCGATATGTGGTTGTGGGTAAGGTGACCTTATCTGTGGTGAGTTTTGGTGTCTTGTGTTGGAAAGCTACCAGAAGGTGATCTCCCCATATGACTGGATCATTCCTTTGGATGGTGACCAATTCTGGATTTGTAAAAATGACTTCTAGGTTGTGTCCAGTGATGTGTGTGGGTTTGGGGATGATCTGATGTAGGTTCAGTGTGTCTAGGTTAGTGATATTTCTGGGAGGTGGCATATTAGGTTTATCAAACCATATGCTTAGGTCACCAAGAATGCATAGGTTGGAGTGTAGGGTCAGAAGGTTTGAAACTGTCTAGAAATGTCTCTGAATGTTCCTATGCTAGGTGGTGGTCTGTAAAGAAGGAGAAAGTTACAGGCGAAAGCTGATGTATGGTTGCATCTGACGATAAGGGACTCACAACCTTGTATGAAAATGTCCCCAGCTTTAGTCTGTATTCCAGCTTCCTTGAATAGAACAGCTAGTCTGCCTCATGTTTTGCCTATGCGATTTTTGTGTGAAAGTTTGAAACCTGGAGGAACAGCTTCATGCAGTACTGGAGCCATGCCATCCCCTAACCATGATTCAATTATGAAGAGTAAATCAGGCTGTGTGTCTGCGAGTAGGTCATAGACTTGGTTCTTGTTTTTAGAAAGGGATCAGCCATTTATTAGTGGGCAGTTTAGAGACTGTGTTTTGGTGGTGGTGTGAGTTTGTTTTCTGGAATAGTGAGTACTATCCTTTGGACTTGTAGCAGGTGGACTATTGGTGATGTAAACTGTTTTGGGACATCAATAGTGTGTCTATATTGTTATCCTCATTCAACAGGCTTAAAAGGCGTGTGTGCGTGTGTGCGTGTGTGCGTGTGTGCGTGTGTGCGTGTGTGCGTGTGTGCGTGTGTGCGTGTGTGCGTGTGTGTGTGTGTGTGTGTGTGTGTAGGAGGAGATAGTGGTTGACAGTGAGGTGGAGGGCTGTGCAGTTGTTTTTCTGGTGTAGTTGCGTATTAGACAAGGAATTGTGAAGTTGGGAAGCGTGGTATATTTGTCGTTTGCGTATGTTAAGGGCGGAAGGTGTATGTGTTAGGAACACGATGGAGCATGTGGGTCTTTTTTTAAGGCTCTAAATTGTGCAATGGATAAAAGACAGGTGGGTGAGTATTGTGTATTAGAGGAGTTGATGTTTGGTGTTAATGGTTGATAATTTGAGTGCAAAGTTGGTTTTGAATGTGCAATATTTCTGTTGGAAGAATGGTGGAAGTGGGTGTTTGTTAGTATTTTGTGATACAATTTTGAAAGAAATTGTGGGTTTTTGAATAAAATTGTTAGTGTATAAACAGGCTAGCAATATCTTCACAAACCTTTTTAAAGGACAAGTGAAAGAAAGCAAAGTTAATTTAACCAGTTAAACCGTATTTTGCATTGGCATTTAAACTGACACAACTCCCTTAAGGTAGTCTAATGTATCAGCATTGCATCATGCCCAGTACTAGCAGTTACCCTAGCTCGTTTTTATAGAGTCACAGGATTCTAGTTAATGGGTAATAAACTTTCTGGCATACCCACCAGAGAGGGGGGAGGGTTGCTTGTAACGTCAATGAAGATTAAGTTGAAGGCGAACTATGATTAAAGTAAGCAACTTTTTGTTCTTTTTCAAGGATTGTGTGTGCTTGGTCTGTTTTTTCCCCTTCAATGTTTTCCCCCAGTGACGTAAAAGTAGGGATTTAAAATATTGGAACACAAGTCTACGTGAACTATACCTTTGAAACAATACCAGTGTGGAATACTTAATATGATGAATAATCTATGATAATGGTACTGCTCCATTTTGAGCATTGTTGTTGTTACAGAGTAGGGGTCTATGTGGAAGAGTTTTGGCGTTGTGCATTATATTTTATTTGCCGCCCAAAAACGAGCCTTCCTTTGGGGTTAATAGAGCTTTCCTGGCTTAGTTGCCATCTGGTGTCCAACGTTTCTGCATTCTAAAACACTTACTTATGAGGGAAATCGTTTTTCTCAAATATGCCCTCGAGCCTTTTAATATGAAATAACCAATTCTCAACTATACTGAATATTTAAAATCACATTTTTCCTGGTTTTCTTTTCAAACCCTCTGTTTTAAAAACGGAAACGAAAAACTAAGCAGACTGAAAGGAAGCTGAAAATAGGTGAGCCAACATTTCTCTTTTCTTTGTCTAACAGTGCTTTTATTGTGGAAGACATCCAGTTCATCAGCCAGTCTTATTTAAGAGACCAACTTAAAGTAGATTTGGTTTAATTAATGCTAGTCATTGGTTTCTTACATTGTGCCACTGATCCGTTGGATATTTCAGGGTACCTCTCCAGCAAAAGGACAAGGCCAGCCCTTGTATTAATTTTCCAGAGAACCTTTCTAATAACCTGGAGTATCTTGGACTAAGCAGCATCACTGCAATCGTAGTTTGCCTTCAAGGACCTCTATACACACTAATTCACTGTTCCTTTAATAGCTGGATATTTGTCTGGCTTCTATAAATTGGAGACAGACCTTCCATATTGAGGCACATGGTTCCAGCGATTCGAGGTCACTTTTGACCACCTTTGTGATATTCTGAATCAGATTTCTGAGCTTGCTTAATGCCTCCGCTTGTGGATGCTCAAGTTGCACCAAGCCATTGTTCTAGGCTTAAGACCTCGATGACCGTGCATCACTGTTCAATGTTGTTATTCTCTAGCTTCATGTTTCTCCTCTGCTAAGATGCTGCAATACAAGTCACGAATCTCAGTGATCCTACAATGGGTCAGTGAACGACCTCCCAAGTCATAAAAACAAGTGTAGCAGGCTCCTACTGAAAGGTGGCCAGTAAACTCAACATTCAGATTCAAAATCTTTTTCAGCCATTTTCTGGGTCTTCTGTAACACATTGTGCAGGTGCCTCCTCCTCCTACTACTACTTCTAAACATCAGAAGCCAGCTAAAGATAGATAATACAGTCCTCAAGTGCCAGATCTGCTTTCCCTGCGGAAAGACTTCATCTTGAATCACTCATTGATAGGATTAGTGTATTGTGTGTTCATTGTGATGAAAGATCACTTGCATGTGAGACAGCAGCAGGACAGACTCTCAGATCGTGGCGGTAGTCAAAACAAAAGTCCAATCTCATTGTTTAAAAAAAATGTAATGATGGACCTTACTCTGTGTGGGTAGACCAGAAATGCACTACTTGTAAGCAGTAACTGAGGGGAGCCTTCTTGCCCAACAGCATGTTCAAACAGGCAGTTAGCATTTTCGACTTCAGCAGTGTTAACCCGTAGAAAATGTTCTGTGTTTTCGCTATAAAGTACTCAAACCCAAATGCTGAAACCCAAATTCTTCAATCACTCGTAACAACTATGGGAATGAAGCAATAATTTCGATATCTGTTGGACACTATGCATTGTTACACAGAATCACATGAAAATGAAGGGAGTGGTGCTTTCAGAGTTCCATCAGAGCTATAGAGAGCACTGTAACACGGTGCCAGCTTCCTTCCCTCTAAGTTATGAAGTTACTTTGAAGGTGAAGTAAAAGCTGCTGTCTTTATGGTCCCTACTTTTTTTGCGCGTGGATAATTTCTTCTTCGGAGCGAATTATTTGAAATACTGATTGTACAGTTTATCAGTAATTCATTATGCATACTGAAACACGTCTCTTGGTAATATAGTTTGACTTATCTGTTTGTGCGTTCTCGCATTTTAAGAAATTATTGTAGCAAACTAATTTAGAAACGGTTTTCTCTTTGTTCATCTGAAAAAAAATCACATACTAGTTTCTTTTGTATTAATATAAATCTATTTCTTTATTTTAGGTGTCAGAAGTTGGGAAAACCACATTACCATCTTGGTTACACTGGGAACTAGAAAGTAGCAGTCTGTTGGGCCTTCCTCTTGATGCAGACAAGGGAGTCTATTATATCGCAGTAACTGCAATGCAGCTATTATCCAATGGAAGTTTCATACCACAGGCAACTGATGTATTTTCTGTTGAAGTTCATCCTGAGGATCACAGTGAACCCCAGTCGATGAGAACATCCACACAAGACACAAATGAGTTGACATCATATGCATGTGGTGTAGATGAGCCAGAGACTATCTTGACTGTAATTCTGGATGCAGACTTGACAAAAATGACACCAAAGCAGAGGTTTGAACTTTTAAATCGAATGAAGAAGTTCTCAGAAGTTGAACTAAATCACATGAAACTGGTACCAGTTGTAAATAATAGACTCTTTGACATGTCTGCCTTCATGGCTGGACCAGGTAATGCTAAGAAAGTTGTAGAAAATGGAGCCTTGTTATCGTGGAAACTTGGGTGCTCTTTGGACCAGAACAGTGTTCCTAACATTCAGACTGTTGAATCACCAGCTAAAAAGGGAACCATGTCCGCACAATTAGGGGTCCTTGTTGTTGGCTGGCATATTGCTAATAAAAAGTCTCAGCCTAACAAGAGAATAAGAAGACAAGTCAATACAACACCTACACCTGTTACTGCTATTGGACCACCCACAACTGCTATTCAGGAACCCCCAACAAGGATTGTTCCGACCCCTACATCGCCATCCATTGCACCTCCTACAGAAACCACTGCTCCTCCTGTAAGAGATCCTGTGCCATTGCCTGTGAAGCCAACAGTCACAATTAGAAGTAGAATAGTAGTTCAGACACCAACACCTGGGCCACTCCAGCCAACTAGAGTTGTGGATGCAACGACTACTGTACCTGGTCAGATTCGCCCAACAGCAACCAGACCTGGCTATGTAGAGCCTACTGCTGTAGCAACACCACCCACAACTAAGAGACCCCGAGCGACGACTCAAAAGCCTGCCACGCCACCAACAACTGAGTCCTCAACAACTACAACAAGAAAGCCTACCAAGAAAACAAGAACCACAAAACCCAAACCTCATACTACTACCAAAGCACCAACTACCAAAATGGAAACCACCTCAACACAAGGCCGTGTGCGTACTAGCACAAGTGGGACTATTCAGATGTTGGAACCAAACAATCCCCCAGTACTCAAAAACCATATTGATCGAGTGGACACTTGGGTGGGTACTTATTTTGAGGTAAAAATTCCCTCGGACACCTTCTATGATTATGAAGATGGTACTACAGATAAACTTAGACTGACACTAAAGATGAAGGACCAACAGTTGCTTGCAGAAAACTCATGGGTCCAGTTCAATAGTACTAGCCAGCTTATGTACGGCATGCCTCATTCCAGTCTTGGAAGAAAACATGAGTATTTTATGCATGCTTCTGACAAAGGGGGTAAAACCGCTGTAGATGCTTTTGAGATTCATGTGCATAATAATACAAATGCTGACAAAGCTGCTGTAAAATTTAAAGCTAAATTTGAAGGAGATTACAAGTCGGTGATTAACGACATAAATAAAAAAATCTTATTAGTCAAAAAATTAGCCATGGCATTTGGAGATCGAAACAGCACTAGCATTACGTTGAAGGGTATAACGAACGGATCCATTGTCGTAGAGTGGACGAATAATACACTTCCTTTAGAGCCATGTCCAAAGGAACAGATTAAAGCCATGAGTCGAAAGATTGCTGATGATCGTGGCTATCCACTCCCTCTTTTCACAAATGCCATGGTTCCAGAATTCAAACCATTAAACATCTCTGTGATTGGCACAGGCAGCTGCAAAAATGTTCAGTTTATTCCAGTGGGAAGAGATGGAAAGATACCCTCTGCTGCACCCCCAACTCTAGATGCTGATAGGGATCCACAGAAAAGCAGTGAAGATGATGTGTACCTGCACACTGTTATTCCTGCAGTAGTTGTGGCTGCCATCTTGCTTATTGCTGGGATTATTGCTATGATTTGTTATCGTAAGAAGCGAAAGGGCAAGCTGACTATTGAGGATCAGGCAACTTTCATCAAGAAAGGTGTACCTATAATATTTGCAGATGAACTGGATGACTCAAAACCTCCTCCTTCTTCAAGCATGCCATTGATCCTACAAGAAGAAAAGGCTCCCCTCCCTCCACCTGAATATCCAAATCAGAATATACCAGAGACTACCCCTTTAAACCAAGACACCCTTGGAGAGTATACGCCACTGAGGGATGAGGACCCTAATGCTCCTCCGTATCAGCCTCCCCCACCTTTCACAGCACCCATGGAGGGAAAAGGCTCTCGCCCTAAGAACATGACCCCGTACAGGTCACCACCTCCATATGTGCCACCTTAATGACTGAAAACACTTTTGAGGGGGTGGGTGGGGTGGCTGGCTGGCTGTACACGTTCCACACCAGTGTTGTCTGTATGAATTGAAAGCCTGCGAATCAATGCCAAGAAGTCAGGACGCGGCTGTTTCTAGCAAAAAGTCCAGAATCTATCAAAGCAAGAAGACTTTCAACACCACCCCTTGCCCCAAAATATACTTGATGGAATTTTTGTCACAGAGATCGCTAACAGCTTTGATTTCTTATTTGATCGTACAAATTGTTCTTGCTTAGACTGCAGGATTGTACAAACTTATCAAGCAAAGAGGACGAATTTGCAGACAGCACTGGGGGTGGCCTTTTGAATCTCTGCTGTTTGCCTTTAACACTAACTGTACTGTTTTTTCTATTCACGTGTGTCTAGATACATGACGTAACATTAAAAGGTAGCCTAAAAATTTAAATTAAAAAAAAAAACAACGAATTTCAATGTTAAGTTTTTACATTTAATATGCTGTTTACCTAAACGTGTATGTGTTAGGTATTTCAATTGGGGGGGGCGGGGGAGCGGAGGACTTCAGAGAATTGATGAATGGGGAAATATGCTTTGCTAAAAATATGCACTGGTGGTGTTTCAAACCCAAGTAGATAAATATGGGATTGTGGAAAGAAGTCTTATAGGGGCGTGGGGAAAAGAAAACTCAAGACAATTCTGTTGCTTGACTTTGGTGTTCATGTATAAAGTAGCTTCTACTGGAGTGCAGGAATTGCTCTGGACTATTTACAGATTATTCTAGGAGAATTGTTGCCAGTTTTGAGACTCCTTTTGAAGAGGAAAAATTTACTTCAGTACTACTTTCTGCATTGATTGTGTTTCGGTGACACATCATGCAATGACAATTCTACAATGAAGTGTTCAATGTTGTGGGGAAATCCACTTAAGAGAGTATCCCTGCCTACGACAAGGACCATGCCCTGCATGCAAGCCAACATTTTAAGACCACATGTCAACAGGGAGTTGGAGCCACTGATGGCCGGCCACAGAAAGGCAAAATTCCATAAAGTATTTTTGAAACACTTTTCGGGGAACTATTTTTGGTAAAGGTGCAATATTTTTGTGGTGTTATGACGTTCTTTCACTTAAAAAAAAAAAGAGTGCAGTTTATTTTAACTATCCCAATCGCAATTCGGAGATACTTGTCCTTGGCTATACAGAGATTTTTCTCTGTGTGCATGCACACACTTCTGGATATATCCAGTAGCTACAAACATTAAAATACACACAAAATATTGTTATAAGTAGTTGAGCGAAGCAAGCAAATCAGCCCAGATTTTTTTACTAACATTTTGATACAACCTTCGATTGTTTTATTAAAAAAAGAAAAAAATTGAAGTGCTTGCAGCAGTTTGTACAAGGTTTAGCTTTTCAGGTTTCAGCGAATGGAGTTTATTTTTTTGCTCTTTCTTTTTTTTGTTTAAATTTTAAGGTTCCTTTTTAAGTTCTTGCCTTTTGAAAAACAGTAAAACAGATTTCTAACATATTTATCATATAATTTTGGCTTCATGAAAACGTATTGTTTCCGTTCTGGACTAAACATTTTAAGCATGATTTTGCCTTACTGTATGAGAGCAGATTTATTTTTGGTGCATTATTAGGGAAGAAATAATAGAACACTTGCAATAATTTTTCTCCACCCTGGATGTTGTGGTGACTAGACTGGCAGACTGCACGCAAAGCTGATACTTTTAAGCCATATGACTGTTTTTCTAAGTGAATGAGAGCTGATATGGCCCCAAGTAAGTTGGAAGCATTATTAAATAATGTTAGGGTGCTTGTTATGTACCAGGGTGCTGTTTCCCATCTAGTCTTTTAAGCTAAAAAGGAGTTGAATGTTCTCTGTTGGTTCCTAATCACATAAACCTGCCCAGCTGCCTTTTTGATCATAATCTGTGTTTCTGATCATGGCTTCTGTTGTGCCTTGAGATGCAAGCCCAGAGGGGTATTATATTTTAGTGTTTCAACTTTGCTCATACGTTGTCTCCGCTTCGTCCAAGTTGCATTGGATCACCCTTTTAGCTGTCAATTAAAGTCAGCCTAGTCATAGGGAGATCGCTGGGCTATAAATACATACATCATTATTTGGCACCACCATTAAATAGCTGAAAGGACTTTGATTAACTCAGTGTTATTATAGGGAAGCGCATCCATAGGACAGAGTGGGGATGGACTACTTTACTGTGGAAACACATTATTTGCGGTTTATCAAATTTTGTTACCTAAAGCTTCTGCAGTACATTCCATTGAATTTGGTTGTGTTTTAAGAAGAATGCCTGGTTTCTAAGCTCACTCAGGCTTCTAATTTGAACCACTTTCCCACGCAATAAGCTGTATCTTAAAACGTTCTTCAGCATTGGCATAGCACTGTTGCCAAGTGGCACTGTTTCACATCGTACGTGCAGTTGCTGACTTAATGGGCAGAGCTGGTCTGGCTGTAGGGGGCATCGGGCGTTTCCCCGGGAGGCTGAAAGGCTGGGGGCTGGTTTTGTTACTGGGAGCAGTTTTGCAGTGGGGCTACAGTATCGGGCCCTCGGTACCAAAAGCACAGTGCCTCAAACTTGCAACCCTCCTCCCGGGGCTGGCCCAATAAAATTGCCAGGGCTGCTTTGGGTTCCCAGTCCAGCCCTGTTAACGGGAAGTGGTGACTATGGAACATATGTCACCACTGGAGCCAGTTTGTAATGTTTGTTTTCCTACACCTTCATAGACCTGAGACCCAAAGACAGTTTTTTTTTTTTTTTTTTTAATACGCTGGACATTCCTCGGGTTTTAGATATTTTGTGTCAGTTTGTGACTTAACTTGATATCTTCATCCCCCAAATTCTTCAGACTGATTGTTTGGAAGGTGCAAGAAATAAACGTCGGCCAGTGAGCCGCACATGAACTGCCTCCAATGTCACAGATGGCCTTCTCATGTGATCTTGAGTCCACAGATCCACCCAAAGACATTAGTTAGCTGAAAGACAAGCTGACCCTTGTCCAGTGGAAGTTAATACTTCCCTTCCTGGGCTCATATCTGCTAATGTTAATTGCCTTTTGGCTCGATAATCGCATCGTGCAATGAGATGGCCTTTCTTGAGGCATTCAGCTTCCCAGAGCCTAATTCGCCCTGGATCCATCAAAGCGGACTGGGCTGAACATAGCTGGTCCAGTACCCCATTTCATGGGTACAGGTGTAGTCCTATAACAGCATACCTGAATGCATACCTGTAGCTACTCTGGAGATGTCGAGGCCCAGCTATTGAACATTTCCTTATGACGGGCAGCAGCTAATGTGTTGCCTCTACTGAGACAGGAAGTCCAGTCTAGGAAGCAGCTTCAAATCTCCTTATCCTCAACCCTGATTTGCTAATGCTTCTCTGAGAACTTCACCTTTTTATACTCCAGTCACCTGGTCCAGCGATGGATGTGTCCTTTCTCTGGAAATAGGAGAGTATAACTATAGACTAGTGAGTCTTTCAAATAGCAAGATATAGCTAGGAACAGAGGAATTGGTCTGTCAGTACATAATCTATCTGGGAGACAGAATGCAGAGGCAGGCTAATTTAGCGGGCGCCCGCCTGTAAAACATGCATGGGACTTCAATAAGTGCTAGACCGCTTCAAGGCAAGATGCTTTACCAACATAGGCCAGTTTGCATCAATGCACTTCAAGGAGTGTCTGAGCTACTGCTCCATAGAACACTCTCCTACTTTGATTTTGGAGATCTCTCCTCAGGCGGGGACTTTCATACTCTATTTCTATTATGCTCTTCTGTTTATTACTTTATTTCAAAGTCATTCAGAAAATACTCCTTCACAAGGGCCATGGGTTCTTGATTGCCCTAGACCGCTTGAGAAAATTGTGGTACACTGAACTGCCCTTTCAAGGATGCATGATGTGTTGTCTCTGCACAGAACCGCCATGCCAGAAACTCGTGAGGCTAGCTTTTTCATAAATGTATCATTGTAAGCTAAGACTCATCCGTTAAGTGCAGCACAACCTTTGACTAGGTTAGCCTCCTCTTGTATGGTATAAGGATGACTTTGCTTTCTGAGGGCCACTCAACTCCTTGGACCTCAGAGACAGAAGTGTCACTTAGTCTTGGGTTTCTTTTGAATAAAAATGTCTAAATATCACAACAGTTAAGGGATACCTAGCAGCGATCTTGTCGTACATATTCTCGCCTCTTGGCTTCTTTCCCATTACAGTCTAACTCAAGGATAAGATAGCATTGATAGTTCAGCCCTTTCTCCCACCCATGGTCGTTTTAGAATCTCATCTATGCCAGCTGGTTTCTACCATCCACCTTAGCCTTGTAAAAGGCAAGAGAGGCTGCACCGACTAGACCCGATAAATGTCTAGCAATTGTGTAGAGATTGCCTAGTTGCAATGTTTGTTTTCATTGCCTCCTTTGTGGGGTAGAGGTAAGCCGTTTAGTTGGTTCTTGTAAGGTGTTCCAGTTTAGTCCATTTGTCAGACAGCAGCGTGTGCCTCCATCCTACTCAACACTGTACAAGCATGATGGGGCACAAATGCGCTTTTAAAGAGCATTGCTTTAAAAACCTTTTAATTAGAGTTCCAGAAAGTGATTCTCTTCCCTCTTGATTAAGCTATGCTTTGAGAGTATCTCTTAAACGTAATTTGCCTGTGTGAGTATCCATTAGAAATTCAAGTTATCGTTCATTAACTTTCTTTCTCATTTATATGACAACTCCTGCAGAATCTTTATTGCTTCTCTGCCTGTTTTGTGACAACGATGTTGTCTATTTTGTTGCATTTTGTATATTTCGTGGCTTTGCCCTCTACGTTTTTAGCCCCTGTGGGAGCATGGGAAAAATAGGAGTAGAGCTGACGTCGCCGTCTTCTGTGGCACGGTCTATGTTCCTCAAACTTCATTTCTAGTGAAGATTCACCACTGCACGAACGAAACGCTGAACAGTGTTGCCTGGTGCCTGTCACATTCCTGAACCTGTCTGGTCCCAGGGAGCAAGGTTTATGTAGGCATCTGCAGGAGCTATTGGGTCTACTTGAAAGAGCCTTACAGAAAGAAAGTAATTTTTTTTTCTCTCTTCTGTACTGTTGTATAGGAGTTACTCGTTCACAGCTTGCCTGTAGCAGGAACATCTATAAAAGTTACTATTACAAGAAAAAATGCCCAGGTTAGGCTCTTTAATTCAAAGTTAATTAGATTAAATATATTATTCACACTTGGCTGTTAATTAAAAAGGAGGTTTATAGTATGAAAGTAAAGCCCTTAGGTAGTCTGTTAGCACTTGAATATATGAAAAAGTTACATTGAATGTAAGTAATTGCTCTACTGCTTTCAAACCATTTTAAGGTTGGAACTTAACTGCAGTTGAAATGAACAGAGAAGCATTTTTTTTGTTTTCTAGACTGTCGAAATTACTTTTTTTTTTATATATATATTTCCAAATATCTGAAATAAAAATAAGGTAAAAGCAATTTCTTAAAACTACATTTTGATTTCTGCCTGTCCTAAATGAGCTTTTGTTTTTGCAGAATATGTAAGTTTTAGGTTGATGCATAATCGCTAAAGTAGTAGCTAACCATTCCAACAGGTTCCTTCTACTGTATTGATACGATCATGGTTATTGATATGTGAATCAGTAGGATTAAGTTTCAAATATCTCCCAGGGCAAGTATGAAGTCATTCAAAAGCTTGAGCTGTTCAGAGTTTGAAAGGCCTTACAAACAAGTTCCGTTGTCCAGGCAACTGGAATTACTGCGTACTGGTCATGCGTAAAATGTGTCTAGGCCTGAGCCTTCTTGTCACCATAGAAACTGGAGTCGAAGGGGCAGCAAATTGAATAATAATGCCAGTCTTCCCCATTTTGAGCACCAGAGCTGTTTGTTTATGCCACTATACACTGTTGAGGGAAAATCTTGTATTAAACGTGTTCACAAACCACTGATGTCTTTTTTTCATTTCCTTATATACGATTCCTTTAAATGTTTTTTTCTACATAATGTATAGAAACATATCATCCAGAAAAACCAGTTAGCTTTACTACAATCTCCTGACATGAGCACTTTTCCATCCCCACTTTTGCACAGTGCTGAAACATTGACTCGTTTGAGTCAACTGTCACATTACAGCAGGCGGCACGTTGTAAAAGATAGAACTGATCAAAAGCAGTACGCAGCATTTGTTTGAAACTGGTTTGAGTGCTTGGGTATTTGATGCATCTCCGAGAGATCGACCTCTGCTAATGATCTGTAATTCAGTGAAATATTTACTGTAAGATTGCAAGTATGTCCAGCTCTTGTATGTAATGTCACTGTGTGAATCGTTCATTTCCATTCTGTGTATAGGTCAGGAGTAAAACGCCACTAGTTTTGCCAAGTGAACCCTGACCTCTAGTTCCATACTTTATTTTCAATTGTGAGTTTGGTTAGTGTATTGCATATTCTCCTTCAATTCAGTTGATGCAGTTACTCTTTTGATTTAAATTGGATTTCATTTAAATGTAAGTAAGTAAAAAAATATGCTGTATTCAAATGCTTGGAATCATAATCTGTGCATCCAGCTGTATTTTTTTTTTTTTTTTCTGCTTTGAGGTGTGCACTATATTCTCTACAAACTGTGCATTGCTTTGTATAGCAATTTCCAGACAACAAAAACCACCAATTGCTCTCTGATGTTATGAAGGATAACCTTTTCTCTGCAATAGGTCTGTGGTGTCCCAGTAGGATTCTGTTAAAGGCGAATGTTTTTCGGTTTTATTTTGATCTTTTCTAATTTCTTCATCTCCGTATGTTAGTTAACTGTGGAAGAACATGATTGCGACTGTACAATAGTCCTAACTCCTTATTGGCATTTCCAGATTTGAATTACTGGGACCCCCTACCCCATTAGGAAGGAGAGAAAAGAAATCTTAATCCAGTAAATAAATGAATGAAAAGGAAACATTTATTTTTAACCACACTGTGGAGATTACCCCTTAATCACAAAGAATTTTATGGTGTGGTTCATTAAAATTCTGTATTAAAATATAGCAAAGGAAAAAGATCCCAATGCCATTTTAAAAAAGTTGGTGAGAATAAAAAACATACACTAATTAATTTGAAATTATGATCGTTCACCATTATGAATTTCACTAACGGTGAACCAAACGTTAGTGTTGTAATGATTCTAGTTGTTCTTGGCAGGTGTTTCATTCCTTTTACTCAGCGTAATTCCTGTAGCATTGCGGCCTCATTGGGAGCTTTTGCCCGTTTTAAGTCCATAGGTTTTGGGAGTAATGCAGAACGAGCACCAAGTATACTAATCACTGGACTGTTGGAATTAATGGACCATTGAAACAAGGCTATCTTGGAGGATAGTGAAAAAGATATCGGATTATGTTTCTGTAATGCTGCAACAATGTCAGTTCATGGTGGTTCCAGATGTTGATACGTAAAAGAAAAAATATTGTGATCTGCAGTCTCTTGTGTTCATTTCTGACATAAATTTGTTATTCCAGGACACTATTTCTTTTGTTGGATTGGTTTATAGTATGCAGAATGTGACCTGTGTTAGTAGTTAGGTAGATAACGTTCTCTTGTCCCAGCAAATTGAAAACTCTAACCCAAACATCTCCTTCTATCACTGTTCTTTCCCCCAATTGCAGGAAGGTCCTCCACCCATCAAAAGTCTCTTATGGATACTTCCAACCACAGAATACTCGCCATTAGAAGGTCCCCCAGGAACTTGACTGGATACAAAAACAAATCCCAGCAACGCACCAGGGTGCCAGTAGTTGGAGTTGTATGACTCCGTGCCGACTATATATTGCCCCAGAAGTGATGAAGTGAACTTGCATCCAAGTGCCTCCCTTGTACACTCAGTTCCCCATCTTTCTGCGCCTTTTGATGCAAATCTGGACCTCCGCTCACAACTGTCTTTTGACTAATCAAATAAATCTTCACATTGCTAGGTAGCAATGTCCCCACCAAAAACTATAGGATTCAAGCAATACTGAGACTGCAGGAAGAAGATTTGTCACGGACCCACAAGAGGTGTGCCTCTGGCGCCTGTGCTCCATCATCGTGTGCCCAATGCATCCTAAGGCGATTCAAGACCAGGAGGCAAAGCTGTACATTGCCAAGCATAAGATGTAGTCACAGTCTTAAAACGGGTCCTGCTCCATGTCTTGGTTCCAGTCACACGGCTGTCCCTGCGACCGCTCCCCATCCCACTGAAAATCTAAGTCAAAGTCCAAACACAAGCAAAAAAAGCAACACAGGGCTCTGGCTCAATGCATCACTCTGGTTCCAAAGAGAAGGTGCTAGGGCAGCAAGATTTGAGTCTCTCTCCCACAAGGTCATCAGCCACTGAACAGAAACCTCAGCTGGTCCACCCATCCTAGACTTCCCTGGGCTGTTGTTGACCCCACAGCAAATCAAGGCCTCTGGATTCTACCAATCCATGGAACTGAAGGGGCCTACTGTTGTGTTACCATCAACAGACCTTCCCCTGAAGCAGTTTGTCTCTGAAGGATCCATTTCCGGGCCCATATCTAAACTGGCGATACCAAAGGGGATGATGGACGGAGCGCTTGAGCAAATCAAACACTCACCCCCAGTCAACTGATCTGGGTTTAATCCATCATCATTCTTTAGCTCACTCCACCCCCCCCAGTTCAGACATGGCCATATGCAAATCAGTCTGACCCTGTGCCTCATGGGAACAGTCCAGCCCGAACTGCCAAACCATGTCTTCCCTGGACCGGAAACAAGCATCCTGGGACCGGTTTCTGGCTATTCAGCCGCCATCAGCCAGGCTAGTTTGAATCCAGTGGCAAAGTGAGCAAGGGACCCACGTCTGGGCATACCCTGCCAACTTAGGGCGAACAAAGCGATACCAAAGGGGATGATGGACGGAGCGCTTGAGCAAATCAAACACTCACCCTCACTTTGCCACTGGATTCAAGCTAGCCTGGCTGATTTGCAGACTGATTTGCATATAGCCATGTCTGAACTGGGGTGGTGGAGTGACCTAAAGAATGATGATGGATTAAACCCAGATCAGTTGACTTGGGGTGAGTGTTTGATTAGCTCAAACGCTCCGTCCATCATCCCCTTTGGTATCGCCTCATATCTAAACTGGTACAGACTTCCAAGCCATCCTCCAGATTCACACTGGTTCTTGTTGCTCCAACATAGACTCTACCGCCACCGATTAACTACCCAGTACTGAAACCCATGTCTGACTGAACTGTCCGCAACCTGAGCTCGACTGATGTTGCGCTATGAAATTGTAACCTGTTTTGCAGCCGCATTGTAACCTGGAGCTATTACAACACAACTGTGAGATGAGCCTCTATTCTATTTGTGGTTTTGACTCTTCTTTTGTGCCAGAACAGGGAGCACCCCAGGATACTGATGACAGTGAAGTAGATGACATGTTTTCTCATTATACTGATAATATCTTATACCTTGACTTACAGAATGGCAGTGGGCTTGGCATCTCTCCTGGAACAAAGCTTTATTTGCCACATGGATCATCAATGGAAGAAAGTGCGTCATTAGCAGTTGAGATTGAGAGGGCAGCGGAGATGCTAGATATTCATCTGCCCTCCGTTCTCGCCATCAGCCAGCAACATCTGATCCCATCTCACATTTACAGATGCCCTGAAGGATGCATTGATATCTACCTTATCGAAACAATGTCCTTGTCCACCTATTAGACACAAGCCTAAGCCTGCTGATCCAGACTTTCTCACCAAGCACACTAGTCAGCAAAGTCTCATTGTACAAGTTTGGACCAGTAAGTTAAATCCTAACTCATTTCCAGTCAATGCCCGGGAGGATTGATCCTTTTGGCAAGCAAACGTTTTCTTCTGCCAGCCTGGTACTGCAGTCCATAAACGCAGTTGGTATTTTAGGCTGCTATGCACTTCTTATGCGAAGTGACCAGCAAGATCTTGCCAGCGGTTCAGAAAGATCCTAGGACATCCGTGGCTCAGTCAATCTATGATTGGCATGATGCAGCAAAATGCCCCATCAGTGCAGGATTAGACACCACTGATTGCGTTACGAGAGCAATTGGTACCAGTATTGTGCTCCATAGATACCCCAGGATGAGATGTAATGGGTTTTTTTAAATTTATTTTTTTAACTGATGTGTCGGTATCGCTGATAGACCTGCCCTTTGATGGGTTAAAGACAGTAGGTATACAGTCCATACCTTGGAACTGTTGACTCCTTTAAAGCAATTCTGGCTTTGGGCCTACACCAGGCCGGAGTAAAATGTAGGCAATGACGACCTTAGCAGCCAGTCATGCAGCAGACAGCCCAGTTCCTTTAGACAGCTCACAGGCCAGCTAGGCATCTATCCTCCCAATTCTTTTCTTCTGCAACAGCAACTCCATAGCCACTAGTTTGTCCTCTGTGTCTCACACCTGACAAGTGGGAGAGTGTATTTTCTATTATGAGGAAATGTCATCAGTTTCTTCACACTGACTCTTAGGGCAACCCAAGTATGGTCAATGCTAGGAGCAATGGCATCTTGTATCAATCTAGTCCCAAATGCATGCCTCTTCAACAATGGAAGGACGATCAATGGAATCCACTTGAGGTCAGCTTGGAAGACAAATTGATCCTGGCAGTTTAAGCCAATGATTCTCTCAGATGGTGGTCTCAGAGAAAGATCCTGTTGAAAGTGATTCCTTTTGGCCAAAAACTACCTACTCAGACATTAGAGGTGGACGCTTCTCTAATAGGTTGGGCAGCCAATCTGCAAGACCTAGCAATCAAAAAGACCTGTGGTCAGAGAGGTAACGGCTCTTATCATATAAATGTGCTGGAGTTAAAAGCTGTACATCTAGTTTTCAAAGCTTTACATCCATAACGGAAAACAGATTGTTGATTCAAACAGAACAACAATGTATTATCTAAACAGGACAGAACCTAGTCCAGAACTCTAGCCTTGGAAGCTCAAGCTATATAGCAGTGGCTTTTTGCAAGATATCGGTCTGTTCAGGCGATGCATCTCCAAAATAGTCAAGTAGATCTTACAATGATAATCGTGATTGAGAAGTGAACAGCAATGTTCAGGATCATTTTCAAGAATGGTGTTAGCCACTAGTAGATCTTTTTGCATCTGGGTTAAACGCAAAATGGACAGACTTCGCATCAAGAGTGTAGGTAGCAAAATTACTGGGCAATTCCATTTGTTATGTATTGGTCGAACACATTTGTATACGGTTTTCCTCCATTACCTCTGATTCTCACAGTGCTCATGAAGCTGAAACATTGCAAAGCAAAAATGATTCTTATGGCTCCGGAATAGCCAAGACAATGGTGGTTTTCAAAACTACTCTTCATTTCAGTCGTACCGCACAACAAAGGGCAGAGCAAGCCAAACTTATTTTCAAAGGATGCAAGGGAGAATGCATCACCCCAGCGTACAGTCTTTGAATATGGCAGCATGGGTACGGAAATCGTTCAGTATGGACACCTAAACTTACTCCAAGACTGGATGGCTATACTTGAAGAAGCCAAATGTTCTTTCACAAGAGCATCATGTAACTGGAAATGAAAATGGTTTGTCATATGATGTTTAAAGAACAAATATGACACCGTTGCTCGCCAAGAAGAGGTTATCATTCGTTATCTATTACAGTTGGCATACTCCAGACTTCTGTATTCATCCATTTACGTTCGGCTGCCTGCTATTACTGTGCATAGAAAAAGTTCTAATCGGAAGTTATTTGTCACAATACCAGTAATTAAAGATTTAGAAGGTTTGATAAAACTTTCCTCCTAGACCATAGACTTCTCCATCATGGAAACCGAATCAAATTAATGGCTCCTCCCTTTGAGCCTATCCAAAAAGCCACTTCGCAGCACTTTACTTGGAAAGTATCTTTTCTAATAGTAATTACACCAGGTAGAAGGATCAGTGGCTTCCACACATTAGCTTCTATTGAACCTTATACAATATTTCATCATAATGGATTTACTATTTATAGAGTTGCTTTGAGAGCAAGTCCTAATGATCTACCTAAAGTAGTTTTAGACTTCCAAATTAATCAGACTATCTACCGGTTTTCTTTCCTAACCCCTCCAATCCTGCAGAAAGATCTCAGTTCTTTGGATGTTCTAACTTCAACAAAACAAAAGATAATAGACACTTTTTTTTTGTTATGGACCCTTTTACATTGATGATGTTTACAAAACAAACCATTGCTTGATAGTTTCCTGCATTGTGTGTTGCTATTAAGTTGGAGATCTCCTACAGGGAAAGCCTAATGCACATCCCAGTAGATGGAAGGCAGCCACTGCTGCCTAGATTAGAAAATGTTCTGCTACAAGATATTTATAAAGCTGCCACGTGGCCATCTATCCATACATTCACTAAATTATTGTTTGGATGAAGATACTAGAGCTGGCACTGGTTTGACAATTTGAAAAAGAACCTGTTGTTTTTTTTTTCCTGCCTGCCTGTTCCCTCTTTCTCTAAGCTGTACTAGTCTGGCCCATGAATTATCTTGACATTCGCATTAAGTGATATGTATGTGTATGTATATACACATACATATCTCTATAGGAAATGCATTTTTGTTGTTTTGCTAATAACTTTGACACTGTAACAAATCTTCATAAAACTTTCCCCAAAATAGTGTCATCCACCTTAGCTCCTTCCAGAAAGTTTTGGGGTGATCTGTCAAGTGGGAGCTGAGAAAAAGGAGGGTGCCAAAACTCTTTTTCCCCATGCATATGAGAATTGAACAACAATACTGCCAAAACTCCTGAATGTATTTGCACCAAATTTGGCAGAAAGATGGATCTTGGTACAGAAAGTTGGGGGGGGGTAGGGAGAGAACAGAGGTAAGACGGGACGGATGGCAAGTGTTTAAACGGCACAAAATGGTTTTTTCGGGGAGGATCTGCCCTTCTACCATGACACTGAGCACGACCCCATGGAGAATCTCAGTGGATCGACTGCACTACAAAAAAAAAATAATGTAGATGTGTGTGAGAGAGGCTGGTGCCACAGCCGAAACGCGTCACAATGGCTGTTTTAATTGGATTAAACATGGTGATTTAAATTTGATCCTGGGCTGCGTCAGAGCCTGTATTATTTTGAACGGGTTTTGGAGGGAGAATATATATATATATATATATATATATATATATATATATATATATATATATATATATATATTCTACAATTGTTCAGGCTAGGAGTCACTTTCCAAGTTTCACAGGATTACACTCGCATCGCTTTGAATCAGGCTTTATTATAGTGTCCTAGAGGTGCTGATATTTTTTCAGGTTTATATTCATTCTTTAGAGAAGGGTCATCTGACCTGAAATGCATTGGGCAACAGGCATACAAAATTGATGCTCATGTGATACTTTGATGGATTATTCAGTACAGTAAAATTACCACAGAATTATGTTTGGCAAAATGAGCTCAAAGGATTGGTGTGAATAAATGACACTAAAAGCCTTACAGAAGTGTGTAAACAGCACAATTTATAACTGATTGAAAATTTTGAAGTAGAACCATTTGGTTCAGATGTTAAGTGCGACCAGGGCCGACAAGTGGGTAGCCACCACCAGCACACAGTTTCATGATTATTAGGGGTACAGAAAGCAGGGAGATGGCCGCCGGGTGAGGAGCTCCGGTCGGGAGCTCCTCTGACTGGGTTCTGGCTCTGGCACTTGGCCCGGGTTTCTCTTTCCCTTTCTGCCGCCTACACCTACAGGGATCTTCGGACCGTACTCCGGCGTCTTCCTTTCCCCAGGGATGTTCTGCGTGGCCTGCTGCTCACCCTCCGAGTTTCCCGAGAGAGCGCTTGCGGAGCCTATGCCACCATGGCCGCTGGTTCGGCAGGGATGCCTCGCTGCTGAGGGAATGTGAGCTAGCGGCTCCGACCGCCACCTACTTTGAGGACTCTACTCTTTGCTTTGTTATACTGCAGTCCCATTCTGGATCTTCCCGCGACGCCTGCCGGATCAGACGACCGCCACCTACCTTCAGGACTCGACTTTTTGCTTCGTGTACTGGGAACCCCTCCCGGAGCATCCCGCGACGCCTTCCCGATCCACCGTTGAGACGTGCTAACAGCTGTTTGATTACTGCCTCCAGTCCTCCCGCGCTGACACGCTCTCGTTGAGCGCAGGATGGCGGAGTCCCGAGAGGGTCCGACTGCGGTACTTGCAGCCTGACTGAGCTCCGGATTCCATCCTGAGCGGCTGCTTCCCTAAAGGATGGCCTCTCAACGACTCTCAGGCCAATTTCTATGCAAGGAGGTACCCATTCATTTCTTACCTTTAATAGTCCTACATGTTCTGCGGGGCGATCAATCCCTCAACGCTGCCTGACCCTAAAATGGCGGCAGCGCTTGCACATTACCAGTTCTTTTTTTTTTTTCAATTGTGCACATGTCTACGTGAGTTAACGCTGTGCCTCACTCGTGTCAGATCCTTAACTCATCGCTTGCCATCTGCCCATTTGTTGTCTGGGTATTATAACGATCGCAACTGGCCTCAACATTATTGACTCTGTTCTCCCTGCATATAAGATGGCGCCTGCCCAGTGGTAGCCTGACATTCCACATCATTTGTGATTGTACACTCCGCAGCCATGCACATCAGACCTGATTATGCATAAGCCTGCCAAACATCTCCCCATCGCATTGATGGATCGCTCCGGAGTACAGGAACTACTGAGGGAGGCATGGAATGCGATGCTGCACGGTACCCACCCCCACATTACCGAGATTACCTAACGCTATGACTGAATTTGACACTGGACTTAATGACCATGCTCCCCCCCCCCCATCTGGGCTTTGGGCCCGCTTAGTCTAACTTCTTGGGCACCCACGAGGTACTTCCCTTACACTGCCGATCTGCCAGAACTGATCCGCTTCCCAGCCCCCTGTCTCCACACCCCTCCCCCATTTCCCTATTGAGGACTTGTTCTTCTGTGTTTGACTATGCAACTGTAATATAATGTAACCATGAAAAATAGTTTTTCTTGTGATCCCTGACCGCTGAGACCTGGGCAACATGGCTGATGCCCGGTGGAGCTGCTAGACAGCTATAGAGGAGATCGGCCCTGGTTCACCCCCTCTGCCGTCACCTACCCAGCCGGTCATTGGGCACAGTTCTCCCGTCTCCCCGCCGTGTCTCCTTCCGCCCCCTCCCTGTGACGAATTATTGTGACATTATTTCTTTGCCTATGTTTTACTATGCTCTGGTTAACGGATGTAATTTGTAACTTGTAACGCAACGATACTCATGTAAAGCGCTCTGATACCTACGGGTCTAGCCAGCGCTATATAAAACTCTTCAAATAAAAATAAATAGGGGGTAATAATGGAGATATTGCACAGTCCTGGTCGACACAAGGGCAATTGTCAAGAAGTTACGGTTAATCTTTATAGTTTTATAAGGCGTGCGCTTTTGCCACAGTCTATGCAGTTTTAAACGGCTATGTAGACCTGGCAGGTTCACCTACTTGCCAGGCCCAAACCTTCCCTTTTATTACACATACGTCGCCCCTAATGTAGGCCCTAGGTAGCGCCATGGGTAAGGTGCACTGTATTGAAAAGGTAGGGCATGTACTTTTGAGTTTTACAGGTCCTGGTAGTGAAAAACTGCTAAATTCGTTTTTCACTACAGCAAGGCCTATCTCTCCATAGGTTAGCATTGGAGCTGCCTTGCAACACTTTACAAGTGTAACTTCCAATTGGGAACATATAGGAAGAGCAAGTTTGGTGTGTGTGGACTCACAATTTAAAAACACCATCTTTTAGTGAAGTTGCTTTTTAAATTGCAGGTATGAAAATGGCACTTTTAGAAAGTTGGCGTTTTTGCACTTTAACCATGCTGTGCCTCTGCTTCTCTGGAATACACGTCTGCGTTGGGCGACAGCTGGGGTTTGGGCATTCCCTCTAGACAGTCACACATAAAGGGAGCTGAGGTGTGCCCTGCATATCCTGATGGCCCATCACTAAGCTTATGGGTCTTCCTGAGCTAGAGTGAGAGGGATGAGCTGACACTTGCACCTGAATAGGGTTGTGCCTGTCCCCACACAAAGAGTTATATACCCCCCTGTAGTGTGTCTGGAGCCAGGGCTAAGAAGGGCAAGGTCTTGTGCGCTACAAAGTCCTTTCTTTGAAGTATCCCTACTTGAAAGGCTAAAATGGGTATAAGTACTGGACCTCTGACACCATATACTCAGAACACGACTGGAATGGAGGACATTCTATCAGGAAGCAGAGCTGTTGTGCTGCCAGGAGGGACTGACACTTAACTGCTTGCTTTGCTGAGTTGGCCTGCTGCTTGCTTCCTGCCTGGGTGTGAGGACTGGACTTGACTCTCCACATCCTGCATCTCTGAAGATTCTCCATGGGCTTGCCTCCTGTGTCTGAAGTCACAGGGATATCAAAGACTTTACCTGCATCTTGCTACCAGAACCTGGGCTCCTCTGCTATGAGTCCTGCTCTGCTAAGTGGTGCCAAATCCAGTCCTGGGCCCTTGTAATTGAGTGAGTGGTCCTGCAACTCAAGAAACCAATGCATCGACATTGAAGTGTCGTTTTGAACCGGTGCATTTCCTTGCGATATCGACGCTGCCTGCCCTGAAGCCATGGACACCGCTCGCTGACTGTGCGGAGCAGCGACCTTGACTTACAATGCAGCCCGACTTTGCTGATGCAGTGCCTCCAGATCACTGCTGCTGCGTGAGTCTCAGACACTGCATCACCGACGTTTGCGAATCACCGTCCCCGATGCATTCCCTGCCATGTGTAGCTTCGTGTTAATGCATTGCCTACAGCCCAGCTGTTTGGCATTGATACCTCGTCCGACGCTGTCTTCTTGAACTAGACACATCAACGACAATGCTCGACTTCAGAAAATGACTCCTCGCCTTTGACAGCGACGCATGGTCTCCTTTGTTGAACGCATCATCCCCAAGCTTCGATGCATCCAAGGTACTGTCAGCAGGTTTGCATGACATCTGTATCCGGCCCGTGCTCCCTCGCAGTCGTACTGAACTTTTGGATTTGCCCAGTTAAGCACAACCAGATAGCCCCACTTGGAGCTATTGGTTTCTAAGTACTGCATTTGATTTAATCTTGCAAAATTCATAATTTGATTTGTGTATGTTTGTTTTTTGTCGTTTTGGTCTCATTTTACTCAGATAAATATTGGCTATTTTGCTAAACTGGTGTGGAGTACTTATGGTGTTTACACTGTGTGTGTGTTCGCACAAATACTTTACACATTGCCTCTTTAGTTTATCATGACTGCTCTGTGCCAAGCTACCAGAGGGTCAGCACAGGCAAACCTTTAGTGTGTACTGCACTTACTCTGACTAGGATTGCGGTTTCTGCCCAGACAGGGTGCATACCTCTGCCAACCAGAAACCCAATTTCTAACATTGGTAGTCAGCGGTGAGATTAGGACTTGTGCATTGCTTACAGTGATTGGTGTACACTACTTCCATATCTCTGACCAGTACGTGCCAATATACTTTTTTTTTTTCTTTGTTCTCTTTGGCGATGTCTCAGTCTGGAGTCAACAGCTTTATCTGCAGTATTGGAGTTTGAGCAGGAGAAGTCTGCATTTGGAGTGGCTGGAGGAGCCAGCACCACCTTTGGGGCTGGGGGTCCAGCCTGAATGGAGAGTGCTCCCTCCAGATCAGGCAGCAGTTTTTCCTCTAAAGGCCTGTCCTCAGCAGAATTGACGGACACGGAGGAAGAATGAAAGATCGAGTTTTAGCATGCAAAACTCAACTTGGATATGGAGAAAAGAAATTGGCCATGGAGGAGAAAAAATGATTTTAGCTCAGTTGCTGAGCTTGAGGGAGCTGGATTTTAAAGCTTAGAGGGCTGAGTCCAGCACAGATGGTAGCAGTATATCTTCAGTGTCCTCTCAGAAGAGAATACACACACCCAAGGGTCTAGTGCCGGATTATGGAGTAGGAAACAACATAGTTCACTGGTTTGAGGCCTACGAGATGGCTTTTCAAATGCACAAGATCCCTGAGGAGGATCGGGGGGGCAAGTTTGTGGAAGCAATCCCATCTGAAGGGAGGGACACCTTACTCGCCGTAGAGGGGGGTAGCAAGTTGATGTATTCTGCCATGAAGGAGACCCTGACCAGGGAATATGGTTTGACCCCAGAGAAGTACAGACCGAAGTTTAGAGACCATGTGAAACTTTCCCCACAGACCTGGGTGGATTGTGTTGATTATTTCTACAAGGCACTGGATGGTTGGGTGAAGGGCAGTGATGTCACATTTTCTGATGGATACATCTGCCTGTGGATGCCTCACCTTTTGAATTACCCCTGCGCCAGCATTCCACTGAAACTTTTCTAGCTCTCCCACGTCGACAAGGACGTCATAATGGCACGGCTCCGCTCGTGACTCTGTATGACGTCACCGGAGCCACAAGAAGACCTCGTCGGCGTGCTGACGTCGGGTTCCTTTTTTCCGCGCCGTCGACGCGGAACGGTTTTCTGGGACTCTCCATTTTCTTCACAGTTACTTTATCTGCTGTTTCCCTTGGTGTTACAGTGCTATGGCGACATCGAAGAAGTCTGGTTTTAAGCCTTGCAGAGTGTGTGGGGGTCATGTGTCTATCACTGACCCCCATGAAGACTAGTTGTGGTGTCTTTCTTCGTACCACGACGTTGGAGGCTGCTCCAGTTGTCGGAAGATGAATCCGAAGGCTTTGAAGGAGCGTGAGGCTAGGCTTTTTATGGCGAAGGCAAGAAAGCAGAACAGGGGCCGAAAGAGGTCAAAATCGAAGTAGTCCACTTCGCATAGTTCGAAGTCGAGGAAGCTAAGAAGAAGAGAAGGCACGGTTCCCGGCGTCATTCATCGAAGGATAGAGCTTCAAGGTCTCCGGCTTCGCGACGTCGCACTAAAGACTTCATCTCGCCTTCTCAAGCGACTCCGGTTCACTCTCCGATGCCGAGGGGTTCTCCGGCGCAAAGGTTATATCCGGCGCCGAGAGATTCTCAGGAGCCTAGAGTGTCTTCTCCAGTGCCTGCGACCTCACCTGTTTTGGGTCCGGCGGCCCCGACGCCTACTCTGCCTCGAGTGGATTCAGACTCAGCCCCTTATCCACCCTTTCCTGCTTTCCTGGACTTGGGTCGGATCCTTCGCATTTTCTTAATGTGATGTACGGCATGTTTGCTAGAGCAGCTTACCCTACTGGTGCGCCGTCGGGCCCCGTGGGTCCGCTTGCATTCAATTTGGGTGTTCCACAGCAATATGCCCAGGCACCTTTCGTGCCCTTTATGCCGACGGCGCCGTCCTGGCAGTTTCCGGCTCCGAGGTTTTCGACACTGTTTTGTCCGTCCCCGGTGCCATCTGGTGGACCTTCTTCCTCTCGACTTCCATCGGCGCCGTTGCCTACATCGGAGGCTCTTCCATCGGCGCCGGTGTCTCCGGCGCCACGCTTGGCGCTGCCGACACCGGTCCCGAAGTTGCGGTCCAGAAGAGAAGCCCAAAGGTTGTTGGAAGAGGATGAATTTCAGCGGGAGGAAGCTGAAGGAGTAATTGAAGAGTCTGTGGATGAGTTTGAGGGCCTTCAGGAGGCAAGCAGTCTAGTCACCTCCCAGGAGTGGGAGCTTTCATCACCAAAGGCCTCTCCTTCTCATGATGTGGCACCATACCATGCTGTTATTAGGAAGGCTGCTGAACCTTTAGACCTTCAGTTGCCCACTGCTGAGTTCAGACCTAATAGTCTTATTGAAGTTTTAAGTTCCCTATCTTCTGTGGTTTAGCCTCTTTTGCTGTTTAATGAGGCTTTGACTGAGCCAATTTTGGAGGTGTGGCGGAAGCCCCTTTCTGCACCTGCTTTATCTAGGTCTGTGGCAAGGAGGTACAGGCCTGCTCCTTGTGATCCTGCTTTTCTTTCTGCTCATCCTTCACCAGAAAGTTTAGTAGTTCAGACTTCCTGCTCGAAACAATCTGCAGGATCTTTTCCTCAGGCTCCTGGAGACAGGGACTCTTTAAAAAAAAAAAAAAAAAAAAAAAAAAAAAAAATTGGAGCAGACTGCCAAGAAGGTCTTATCTTCCTCTAGTATGGCGTTGAAGTCGACCAATGCTACATGCTTGTTGGGGAGGTATATTCACGCCTTAATGGATTCGGCCAAGCAGTTGGCTCCCAAGCTACAGGACAGTGATCGTGGCTCCTTTTTAGAAGTGTTGGCGGATACGCAGGCTGCAGCTCGTCAAGTTATCCAGTCTGGTCTGGATACTGCTGATTCGGTGGCCAGGGTGATTGGTTCTTCTATTGCCACCAGGAGGCATGCCTGGCTCAGGTCTTTTGAGTTTTCGCCGGATGTGCAGGCTACTCTCCTTGACCTACCGTTCGATGGATCCAAGCTTTTTGGTGAAAAGGCTGATTCTGCGCTGCAGAGATATAAAGAGCTATAAAGACAGTAGGGCATGTTGGTCCTGTAGGAGGTAGAGTGTCCCATTTTCTACAAGATTGGAAATCTATCACTTCAGACCTTTGGGTTTTGAATCTTGTGGAAAATGGGTACGCCCTTCCATTCCGGGAGTTTCCTCCTCCTTACCAGGGCTGGTGTTCAGAGGACCATTTGCTGCTTCTGCAGCAGGAGGTTCTTGTCTTATTTCAGAAAGGTGCGATAGAGGTGGTCCCGGAGCAGGAAATGGTTCAGGGATGCTACTCCCGGTATTTCCTGATTCCCAAGAAGGACGGCAGATTAAGGCCTATCCTAGACCTCAGGGTCTTGAATTTTTACCTCAAACAGGAGAAATTCAAGATGTTGACCCTAGCTCAGGTTCGTCAGGCGCTGCAACAAGAAGACTGGATGATGTCGATCGACTTGCAGGATGCTTATTTTCACATCCCCATCCTGAAGTCGCACAGGAAGTATCTCAGCACTACCAGTTTGAAGTCCTTCCGTTCGGTCTTACTTCCGCGCCTCGGGTCTTCACAAAGGTGATGGCGGTGGTGGCATCTCATCTCAGGAAGTCGGGGAATCCTGTTTTCCCCTATCTGGACAACTGACTGCTCAAAGCACCAGAGATGGTGCTTCATCATCTGCACGTGACAGCACGGCTGTTGTTCGACTTGGGCTGCTCGATAAATGTGCCCAAATCTCACCTGGTGCCCTCACAGCGCAACCTGTTCATAGCGGCAGTACTGTACACGGTTGTGTGTCGTGCTTTCCCGCCTCCGCAGAGGATTCTCGACATTCAAGAGATGATTCCTTTGTTTCATGATGGAGCGGTTGTTCCAGTCCTGAAGGTCCTACGCCTGCTCGGTCTGTTCGCTTCCTGCATTCTATTGGTCAACCATGCATGCTGGCACATGAGGGCACTCCAGTGGTGCCTCCGCAGGCAGTGGTATCAGCACTACGGAGATCTCAGGGACACTGCAGCGGATCTGTCTTGGTGGAGTGTGGAGGGCAATCTGTCGCAAGTAAAGCCCTTTCATCTTCCTCCACTGGTGGCCACAGTAATCACAGATGCCTCCACTCTTGGGTGGGGTGCTCATCTGGGGGATCTGGAGATCAAAGGCCTTTGGTCTCCGGAGGAAGGGTTGTTTCATATCAACCTTCTGGAATTGCGGGCGATACGTTTAGCTCTCAAGGCCTTTCTTCCCTACCTTCGCTGTCCGTCAGTTCAGGTCCCGACGGACAACACTACTGTGATGTACATAAACAAACAGGGAGGAGTAGGGTTGTTTCGTCTCTGCAGAGAGGCTCTGCGACTCTGGTCCTGGGCTCAGGACCATCAGATTTGTGTAATGGCAAATCATCTGGCAGGAGTGCTAAATGTGCGTGCGGACAGTCTCAGTCGGTGTTTATCGGCCGATCACGAGTGGCGGCTTCATCCAGAGGTGGTCCATCGCATCTTCAGGATGTGGGTGTTTCCTTGGTTGGACCTCTTTGCCACTCACGAGAACGCGCACTGCCCGTCGTTCTGCAGTATCCAGTTTCCGATGCAGGGAGCGTTGGGGGACGCGTTTCAGTTGGAATGGGGTTTGCAGCTCTTTTACGCATTTCCTCCCATACCCTTGATTCCTTGGGTTCTGAAGAAGATTCGCGAAGACTGGGCCCAAGTCATATTGATCGCCCCGGATTGGCCAAGAAGGGTGTGGTACACAGATCTACTTCACCTCTCATCGCACCCTCCGCTCCGTCTCCCTCTCAGGGCAGATCTCCTCTCGCAGTCGCAGGTGCTACACCCTCACCTCCAGAGCCTGCACCTTCATGCCTGGAGATTGAACGGGGCAACCTGAGTTCTTTCTCCCGCCGGATGTGCTGGACGTTATTTTATCATCCAGGAGACACTCCACCAAATCTATTTATTCCTCCAGGTGGTCTTAATTTGTGAAATGGTCTTGAGAGAGGTCCATTGATCCTTTAAAGGCCCGTTTGTCTTATGTGCTGAGTTTCTCTCTTTCCTTGGATCAGCAGGGTTTTGCTGTGGCCACGGTAAAGGGTTATTTGTCTGCATTTTCGGCTTTCCTCTGTTTGCCGGACTAGCCGTCTTTATTTAAATCTCCAGTTGTTATGAGGTTCATTAAGGGCCTCACCAATAGGTTTCCTCCCATTCCCTTTATTATGCCTCAGTGGGATTTAAATCTTGTATTCGCCTTCCTTATGGGTTCTCCGTTTGAGTCTCTTCATAGTTGCCAGTTAAGGCTTCTCTCTTTCAAAACGGTCTTTCTGATCGCTATTACCTCGGCCAGGAGGGTAAGTGAGCTTCAGGCTCTTAGTTCTAAACCTCTGTTTTTAACCATTCATGCAGAAAAGATGGTGGCCAGGGCTGCTTTCCTGCCTAAGGTGGTTACTCCTTTCCATCTAGGGGAATCCATTACCTTACCTTCCTTTTATCCTCCCTTCCTTTTATCCTCCCCCTCACCCTTCCAAGGAGGAGGAGAGACTTGTAGTTGTGATCCTAAGAGGGCTGTCAGCTTCTATCTTGACAGAACCAAGGATCTGAGACTGGACGATCAGCTCTTCGTGGGCTACATTGGACGAATGAAAGGCAAGGCTGTCCACAAGCGAACACACCAATGGGGATCTTTACATGAGTGGGTTTCCCCAAGGAGGTGGTATATGACCGTGAAATCAACTTCATGTCCCTGTACATGAAGGTTATGTGGAAGGAGTGTGGGGTAACCTGCAAGTTCTCCACTTTACCACCACTAAACTAATGGGTTGGTTGAGAGATTCAACCGCACCCTCAAAGGCATGATAATGGGTCTACTACCCGAACACATGAAGCATAAGTGGGACATCCTCCTGCCATGTCTTTTATTTGCCTACAGGGAGGTACTGCAGAAGGGATTGACTTTAGCTCTTTTGAACTTCTGTACTGGCACCCTGTGAGAGGACCTCTGTTTGGTGAAGAAGGGCTGGGAGCAAGCTCCCAGGATGTATTCAGCAATCTGCTAGCCTTCCGCAGCCAGACAGCCCTCTTCCACAAACTCGTCCAGGAGAATCTGGAACCTAGCCAGTAGCACATGAAACGCTGGTATGACCAGAGTGCATTCTGGTTGAGTTTCCAGGTAAACCAGACGAGATAGCCCCAGTTGGAGTTATTGATTTCTAAGCACAGCATTTGATTTAATCTGGCAAAATTCATAACTTGATTTGTGTATGTTGGGTTTTTGTCGTTTTGGTCTTGTTTTACTCCTATTTTTGTAAACTGGTGTGGAGTACTTTTGTATTGTTTTCACTGTTACTATGTGTATGTGCATGCACAAATACTTTACGCATTACCTCTTTAGTTTAGCCTGACTACTCTGTTCCAAGCTACCCGAGGGTGAGCACAGGTAAACTTTTAGTGTGTACTACACTTACCCTGACTAAGGTTGGGGTTCCTGCTCGGACAGGGTGCATACCTCTGCCAACCAGAAACCCAATTTCTAACTATATATATCTGTATGTATGTGTGTGTGTATATATATATATATGTATGTATGTATAAATATATAATCTCAGGGCCATAAGTAGGGTATTTCTTGAAAAGGGAAAGAAGAAATCAAGCAAACAAAGCGGCTATATATATTTTCATGGAAACAAGAACTCTTGGCATTCTGGGAGGAGGTGTAGATGTTTGACTTCAATGAGGATACAGACTATGCAGTACCAGGATTACAGTAAAGAACATTTTCATCTGAATCATAGAATCCTCACTGATGGTCATTAACGTAGAAGTAATTAGCAAGTTTTTCCCTCAATGCAAATGTCCATATTTATGGGTCAGAGTAGTACAGCCTTATAAAATAAATATTCTCTAAAATAATTGTGTGTATATGTATGTGTATATATATATATACACACACACACACTTTTTTTTTTTTTTTTTACAAAGTGATTGAGTGTTCTGGGGTTTCCCACACGCAAGCAGTAATCATTCTATGTTTGACTTTTGTAAGGAAAACTGCGATGCAACATTTTTCTTTCCTAATGATGGCTCGCCTAAAATCTCTATTTGGTCTCATAGATGTTAATAACATACAGTTGTTTTCTTGTGTGAGGACATATAGAGAACACACCATATCTCAGTGGTTTAGATACATAATTTGAAATGTGTTTTGGTAAGCAGTGTGCAATTTGTTGTAGTCTTGATGAGCCGCTCAAAATTCCATTACTGTTAAACATGTCAACCCTCTTAACCCTTTACATACGTCGGACGTGCGGGAGCCGTCTGACGCAAAAGTGTCTATATGCGTCAAATGGCTCCCGCACGTCCAACGTCATAGCACAGCAAAACCCTCTGGTGCGGACACAAGAAGTATTTCCTTTCCTTCTAAACAGCCCCGGGAGCTGGGGAAGAGCTTCCCCAGCTCCTGGGCTGTTTAGTTGGTTTCCCTGAAATGACTATCAGCGCGCACGTCGCGCTGACGTCATTTCAGTGAAACCGAAATTTAAATGAGCCAATAGGCTCATTTCAGTTTCACTTTCTACGTGCTCGTGGGGCTATCTCAGCCTCCAGAGCACATAGAAAGACAGGAGAGGTATCATTGGAAAGAGTAAAATATCCCCTTTCCAATGGTACCCCTCTCCAGTGGATCCCTGCTTGGGGATTACCTCAGGGGGTGATCCCCAAGCAGGGATCCACCCACTGGACACCAGGGAGGGGGGAGCGGCCCCTTGGGCAAGGGCCTTTGCTCCCCCCAATTAATTTGTGGCATATTCCGTCTTTCTGCCCCCCCGGGGGCAGATAGGGGCAATAGCCCCCAATCTGCCCCTCCGGTGGGCAGAAAGCGCACTAAGCACCAGGAATTTATTTTTAGGGCATATTTAGGAGTGGGGGCTGCCTGAGATAGGCATATCAATGCCCCCACCCCCCAGAAAATTCCAGTCTTCCTGCCCCCTGGGAGGCGATTGGGGGGCAATAGCCCCCGATCTTCCCCTGGGGGAGGCATAAAGCTCACTAGGCACCAGGGATTGTTTTTTTTTTATATGTAGGGGTGGGGGCTGCCCAGAATGGACATGCCAATGCCCCACCCCTAAACAATTTAGCAGAGTTTCTGCCACCCTGGACGGCAGATGGGGGGGATAGTTCCTTATCTGCCTCCTGGGGGGGGCCGAAAGCCCACTAGGCACCAGGGATATGTTTATGGGCATGCCAGTGAAAAGCCCCATAGGCAAGGGTTGCTCCCTTTTTTTTAGGCACACATTTTGGCCGTTTCAGTGATATTTTTAGTCTCATCTGCACCCAAGCAGGGGCAGAAAACCACTAGATCCAGGGAGACTGTGAGAGAACTGGAGTTTGGCTGACGGTCTGCGTGTACTGACCTTTGGCTGACATTTTGCTGGCGGTGTGTGAGACCTGCACTTGGCTAATGGTTGGGTGGACTCGCGCTTGATGACGGTGTGTGTAGATTGGTGCTTGGCTGGCGGTGTATGTGGACTAGTGCTTGGCTGGCGGTGTATGTGGACTGGTGCTTGGCTGGCGGTGTATTTGGACTGGTGCTTGGTTGGCTGTGTGCCTGGATGGTGCTTGGCTGCAGGGCTGGACTGGCCCTAGCAGGCACCAGACATTTCCCTGGTGAGCTAGAGGGGTGGGGGCCAGTTTTGCCACTAGGGGCCGGTTTTGCAGCAGTGATGCAATATTGGCCCTCAGTAACAAAAGTGGTAGTGGTGCTTTTTACTAGCCCACCCCCACCCTCCCAGGGCCGGTCGAGCAGCAATCTGCCAGGGCTGATTGCTGTTCCCAGTCCACCTTGCTTGGCTGGTGGAGTGTGTGGGTGGCGCTTGGCTGGCGGTGTGCATGGATAGTGCTTAGCTGACTGTGTGCATGGATGGAAATTGGCTGGCGGTGTACGTGGATGGGGCTTGGCTGGCAGTGTGCATGGGTGGCGCTTAGCTGGCAGTGTGCGTGGATGGCGCTTGGCTGGTGGTGTGCGTGGATGGTGGTGTGTGTGTGGAGGGTGGAGTGTGTGTACTGACTCTTGGCTGGCAGTGTGCCTTGCATGGATCCCCCAACGTTTTCTTACCCAGAATCCCCTGCAAACCTCAAATTTACTTACAAAGTCAAATTTTCCTCACATTTCTGTGTAGATAAGCTGTAGGATCACCGCTCAGGCACAAATTTCCTACCACCCAGCATTCCCCTTGGTCTCCCCAGAAAAATGATGCCTCGCTTGTATGGTGCCCAAAGTAGCCTCAGCCTAAAAACGTATAAACAAACTGACCTTTTGAACCCGCTTTGGGCCCCCCTTAATCTCTATATGTTTTTGGCCCTTCTATGTCATAGGCACTTGATACCACACAAGAAAGGTATCATTTTTATCGGGAGACTCAGGGGAACGGTGAGTGGTAGGAGATTTGTACTGTGCAATGATCCCACAACTTCTCCGCACAGATATTAGAGGAAAATAGGACTTTTTAGCTAAACTTGAGGTTTGCAGGGGATTCTGGGAAGGAAAATGTTGGGGGATCCACGCAAGCCAAACCTCCCTGGACACCCCCAGGTGTCTAGTTTTCAGAAATGTCTGGGTTTGGTAGGTTTCCCTAGATGGCCGGCGAGCCCGGAGGCAAAAACCCAGGTGACCCCCCCCCCCCCTTGCAAAACCAGGTCGTTTTGTGATGGGTAATTATGTCTCCACAATATGTTTTGGGCCCTTCCCTTCCGCAGGCACTTAGCCCACCCACACAAGTGAGGTACCATTTTTATCGGGAGACTTTGGAGAATGCTGGGTGGGTGGAAGTTTGTGGATGCACGCAGATTCCAGAACTTTCCATCACAGAAATGTGAGGAAAATGTGATTTTTATTCAGCTAAATTTGAGGTTTGCAGGGGATTCTGGGTAGGAAAATGTTGGGGGATCCACGCAAGCCATACCTCCCTGGACTCCCCTGGGTGTCTAGTTTTCAGGAATTGTCCGGGTTTGGTAGGTTTCCCTAGATGGCCGCCGAGCCTGGGGCCAAAATCCCAGGTGACCCCCTCCCCCCTTGCAAAACCAGGTTGTTTTGTGATGGGTAATTTTGATGTTTCCACAATACGTTTTGGGCCCTTCCCTACCACGGGCACTTGGCCCACCCACACAAGTGAGGTACTATTTTTATCGGGAGACTTCGGGGAATGCTGGCTGGAAGTTTGTGGATCCACGCAGATTCCAGAACTTTCCATCAAAGAAATGTGAGAAATATGTGGGTTTTTTTTTACAAAGTTTGAGGTTTGCAAGGAATACTGGATAACCGAACCTGGTGAGAGCCACACAAGTCACCCCATCCTGGATTCCCCTGGGTGTCTAGTCTTTAAAAATGTATAGGTTTGCTAGGTTCCCCCAGGTGCTGGCTGAGCTAGGGTCCAAAATCCACAGCTAGACACATTGCGAAAAAGGATCATTTTTCACTAGAAAAATGTGATATGTCAACGTTGCATTTTGGGCTGGTTCCTATTGCAGGCACTAGGCCTACCCACACAAGTGAGGTACCATTTTTATAGGCCAACTTAGGGGAGCACAGAATTGTAGAACAACTTATTACCTATTGACTTTCTATGCATTTCTGCATTCCAAATGTAAGACAATGTGTAAAAAAGTCACTGTGAAAAATGTCCTATAATTCACATGCTGGTATGGGTACCTACAATTTCAGAGATGTGCTAATAACTACTGCTTCTGAACTCTATATTTTGTTCCCGTTTCGGAAATACATAGGTGTCCTTGATACCTATTTTTCACTCTTTAAATTTTACCAAATGAAATGCTATATACCCGGTACACAATGAAAACCGATTGCAAGACGCAGCTCAGTTATTGGCTCTGGGCACCTCAGGTTCTTGATGAAGAGACCTGGGCAACATGGCTGATGCCCGGTGGAGCTGCTAGACAGCTATAGAGGAGATCGGCCCTGGTTCACCCCCTCTGCCGTCACCTACCCAGCCGGTCATTGGGCACAGTTCTCCCGTCTCCCCGCCGTGTCTCCTTCCTCCCCCTCCCTGTGACTAATTATTGTGACATTATTTCTTTGCCTATGTTTTACTATGCTCTGGTTAACGGATGTAATTTGTAACTTGTAACGCAACGATACTCATGTAAAGCGCTCTGATACCTACGGGTCTAGCCAGCGCTATATAAAACTCTTCAAATAAATAAAACCTACAAGTCCTATATATATCACCACAGCCAGAAGGGTCCAGCAGACATAACAGTATATTGCTTTAAAAAATCTGCCATAGTTAGACGAAGTTACAGGTGAAAATGTTGGCGCACACGGCTGTTTTTTTCCAACTCCATTTCAATATTTCTTTATTTCAACTGTTAGTTTCTATAGGAAAACCTTGAAGAATCTGCACAAATGACCCCTTGCTAAATTCAGAATGTTGCAGACTTTTCTGAAATGTATAGCTTCCGGGATCCATTATTGCTTTCATACCCATTTCTACCACTAACTGGAAGTAGGTCGTGGCACAATAAATAGTAAAAATAGGCTATGTCCCAGTAAAATGCCAAAACTGTGTAGAAAACTTTGGCTTTCTGACAAAAGTCTGCCTGTCCCTGAAAGCTGGGAAGATGGTGATTTCAGCACCACAAACCCTTTGTTGATACCATTTGCAGGGGAAAAACCAGGCGCTTTCTTCTGCAGCACTTTTCCCCCAGTTTTCCCAAAAAACAAAACAAAATGTTGCTGTATTTTGGCTAATTTGTGGGTCCCCTCCTGGGGAATCCACAAACCCTGGGTACCTTTAAAATCCTCAGGATATTGAAAGAAAAGAACACAAATTTGGCGTGGAGACCTTATGTGGGCAAACGTTTACAGGGGCCTAAGCGCGAACTACCCCAAGTAGCCAAAAAAAAGCTCAGCCCGGGGGGGGGCTGGAGGCCTAGCAGCGAAAGGGTTGATAATGGGTGAGTGGATGACTCTTGTTTGTATTTTTGTGCTAATAGGGAGCAAAAATGTTTGATACACATTTCACTATTGCTCTCATATTGTGGAGTTCTCTTCCAGGGGATCCTCATCAATAGTCATAAGCATTGAATATTCCCGCCCATGTGCGGGGGACCCCGTAGTACTTAAAAAGAAATATATATAATTTTTCTGCAAAATATGACAATGCAGCCATAATGAAAACAAGGCTAGAAAATGCTTTCATTACTTGCATTTTAAATTTACATATATCACTTCTGTTTTTAATTCTCTTACATACACTTATAGGAAGAAAAAACAGGAAAGCAAAGAGGCCCTCATACTCTTTATTGAAGTACACAAGCTGCAATGTAAAAGGACAGTCATTGTTAGCCCATAGGCTGCATTGGAAAAACATATAACCTCATAGAAAATTAAAGAACTGGCACTGTACCTTTAAGGCAGCCAAGATCCCTAGCCTCCCATCATGCCTCAGGGGAGACAGTTAGGTCAGTTCTTTTTGGGTCCTTCAGTCAGGACCCTGGAGATTCAGCTCTTACCTTTTTGTCAAAATCTTTTTCTTAAAACCTTGTTTGTTCCTTTTCACGCAACGTCTTACACGTGTTGGAGTGAGGAGCTACCATTTTCTGACAGAATTTTGCCTTTTTTTTCTTCCTGTCAAAGGATGCCTATTCTGGTTGATCTTTGCCCTTCTTGTGGCAAAAAGAAGGCTAAAACAGACACCCATTCCATTTGTATTCTCTGTCTCCCTGAGACGTGTTCCTGAGACATGTCCGCATTGCAAGAACCTTTCTGGGCATACTCTCAAGGATAGAGAGGATCCGCCTGTATGGTCTCTTGGGGAGACGAAAGTCGACTGCATCCAGAGGAAGATCTCCCTCAAGGCATAGGTAAAGGAGAACCAGAACTACCTCCAGGAGTAAGATCCCGGTCTGCTCAGCTTCGACGTCGGTCAAATGCCTCCAGCGGCGAAGAAAAGCAAGCCGACACCGCAAGTCTCACCATCGACGTTGCCACCGCCGTCAACTGTTGAAAAAGTGACAACAGAGCACCGCACATCGTCAAAGACAGAGGGAAGATCAACGTCTTCACATCGTTGCCGTCGACACAAGACAGATCATCGCCACGGCCATTGGCGTCGGACCAACACCCTCCATTGACATCAACCCAGCACCGGTCAAGGACTCAGTCTCCATTGGCGTTACGACGACACTCCATGTCGAGGCATCGGTCTCCGTTGACCAACACGGAGACGTTCAACGTTGAGACTAAGTCCTCCTTTGACGTCAACCCGGCGGGGTTCAAGATCGAGGCCCTGGTCTATGTTGACGTCATTCCGCCGACAAATATCATCAAGACGGCAGTCTCCATCGACGTTGCCCAGATGATGCATGACGTCGAGGCATCAGTCTCCGGCGACACAACGCCTGACGTCGAGGCACCAGTCTCCGTCTGCGACACCACACCCGACGCCAACAACTTTAGCCTCATTGATGTCTTCCCAGCAACTCTTGATGCCTGCTCAAGGTGTGCCTCGGCTACAGCCTTGTTCAACGTCGAGACACTTACCCCGGTCGGGGTCGACAGGACAGCGCTCTCCACCAGTGCCGGTATCTCCAAGGTGCTCCACGTCCAAGTATTCAATGTCGAAAAGATGCTTAGCTTCTACAGGACAGTCCAGGGGCTCGACGCTGACCCCCATCGCCATGGCATACACCATCAAAAAGAGGACCTACATCAAGATCGTCAGCACAGGTGCAACTGTTGTCATCAAAGTTCCTTTTCTCCGTCTCCTGACAGGCGGACACAGAGGCCAACGTTGGAAGATACCCAGACGACGGGCCAGCTGCGCAACAAGAGCAGAGGAGCCAGAGATCCGCCCCCCTCTATGAAGCTTCTGTGCACCTGTCTCCCAGATGGTTGTTACCAGTACGTCACTGGCAGAATCCTTCCACTGCCCAAGTAGAGCAACCTCTGGACTACTCCAGTCCTTTCCACCCTTCACCTCTGTCGGCACAAGCAGTAGAACTCTCTCCTACAATTCCTCCCAGAGGTCGGGAACGTGCTCGTACAGCAAGTCCCCCACCACGAAGGCCAAGGACACCGACACGTAGGCATCGTACACCACCAAGGCATAGATCTGCGTGGTCCTCCTGCAGGCACTGGTCAAAGAGAGCCTACTCTCCCACTCTGATGGTCAGCCCACCTTCAAGGATCTCTCCGGTGGATAACACCTTCCATGAAGTGCTGGCTAGAGGGGCACATAAATTGTATATTGATATGCCTACTGCTCAGGCGACATCCTCGGTCATTTTTGAGACTCTACACCAAAGGTCAGCTGCAAGCCCACTACAACCTTTAATACCTGGGCTCCTTCAGCTGGTGATGGACACCTTCCGCACGCTGACATCACTCAAGTCAGCCGCTGCAATGATCTTGGAAAAAATACAAGCCGCCAGAACAAGACTCACTGTTCTTGAGGGAGGATCCTCCACCGGATACCGTGATCATTGCAGCAGCAAAAAAGACACATGCAGTGGCATCCTCCTCTACTGTCCCACCAGATAGAGAGCAGATCCCAAGATTCTTGGGGGAGAAAAGTGTATGGCACCTCTGCTTCCTTCTTGAAGGTGTCCAGTGCTTCAGGCCTTTTGGGACGCTATGATAGGTCCCTATGAGATTCTCTGGAGAGATTCAAGGACAAGTTGCCTAAAGAAGATCGGCAAGATTTAGTTCACCAAGAAGGAGGCCTAGTGGCGAGCCACATGATTAGCACTGCAGCAGATCCAGCACATATGGTGAATATGTGCTAGACTTTCGTCCTGGCTCCGACTTACTGCACTGAAGCAGGAAGCTCAGCAACGTATTTTGAACCTTCATTTTACCGGAAAGTCTCTCTTTGGATCCCATATAGACGATGACATGGCCAAGATGAAGGCAGAACTCGACACACTGAAGGCGGTGGCCCTTGAAAAAAGGAAAGATTTCCATCATAGGTACAGGCCATACATTCACAGACCTTTTCATCAGAGTGTTCAAATGCCTCCGTGGTCTCAAAGGCAGCAACACCAGCCCAGAGCGCACTACCAAGGGCGCTGCTCTTCCCGTGGTAGAGGAGCTCCACGCCAAACCTCTCCCTCGACGATAGCTCCAAAGAAGCAATGAGCAGTTGCTTCCTCCATCTCCGTTCTCCACTCCAGTGGGGGGGACGTATTGCCAATCATCTACAAGACTGGTGCAGCATTACAAAAGATCAATGGGTATTGAATATGCTGCAAAATGGGTACTCTCTACAGTTTCACCATCTACCTCCAGCGATTCCCTCCAGTAAAATCTGTATGCCACCGGCTACAACTAATGCAACAAGAAGTGGCCACTCTACTACAAAAATACACCATAGAGGAAGTTCCTCCTCCTCAAAGAGGAAAGGGAGTGAACTCTATGTACTTTCTGGTGCAAAAGAAAGGTACCAAAGTGGAGTTCAGATCTATATTGGACCTACGCTTCGTGAACAAGTCTATCCGAAAAGAAACATTTTGCCTGCTGGCTCTCCATCAAATAAATCCGCACCTCCAGCAGGGAGTCTATGTGCTCAATAGACCTACAGGATGCGTATTTCCATGTGCCAATTAACACACACCATCAAAAATTCCTTGCTTCATGGTAAGGGCCAAACATTACCAATATAAAGTGCTTCATTCCGGGCTAAAGTTGGCTCCACCAGCCTTTACCAAGTGCATGGCTGTGGTAGCAGTGGCTTTACGTCGCCAAGGACTGTTAGTTTTTCTTTCTCTGGATGACTGGCTCCTTAAGAGTTTGTCTCCCCAGTGCACAAAGACCCAGTATCAAACGTGTCTAAGTTTGGTTCGGGGGCTGGTTCTCCACGTCAACTTTGTCAAGTCAATTCAGCAGCCTACCAAAAGGATACACTATCTGGGTGCAACACTGGACTCCAAGGCGGGAAAGGTGTATCCTTCGGAGGAGAGACTATCATCCATCACCCTGAAGTGCAACCATCTTCTTCGCACTCTTCAGCCTTCAGTCCGGTAAGTTGCCTCTCTTCTAGGATCTATGGCATCTTGCATCTTACTAGTCCACAATGCCAGATTGAGGATGCAACACTTGCAGCAGGATCTGGAGAACAAATGGGATCAGCGGACAGGTCAATGGGAGACACGGTCAGTCTCTCCCAGTCAGCAATGGCTTCCATCCCGTGGTGGACTTGTCGCAAAAATCTCCTGGTGGGAGTCCCATTCCATCAGACCCTGCCAGCACAAACGCTGATCATGAATGCGCCTCTCCAGGGGTGGAGGGCCCACATGGGTCCTCTTCAAACACAAGGTCTGTGGTCGACCAAGGAACAGGCATATTACATCAATATGCTGGAGCTACGAGCAGTGCATCTAGCCCTCAAGGCTTTCTATCTCCTCCATGCAGGCCGGCTCCCTATCAGTTCAGACGGACAATGCGTCCACTATGTACTACCTGAACAAGCAGGGAGGGACACGGTCTCGCCCCCTATCCCTAGAGGATCAAGTGATTTGGCATTGGCTCCTGGCCAGATGACTCCATTACATCGGTTCACCTGCCGGGAGAACAAAACACACAAGCAGACTCTCTTCGTCGTTACTTCGAAGATCATCAAGACTCTGTTCTGAACAACAAGTTTGTGGCAGACCTTTTCAGGGAATGGGGTCAACTGCGTATCTATCTCTTCACAGATGACACCAACAAAAAATGCCAAGACTTTGCGTCAAGATATTACCGGCCAGGGGCAAAAGGGAATACCCTTTTGATCGATTGGTCAGGGGACTTTTTTCACCACTTCCTCTCATTCCGAAAGCCATATCCAAGCTCTACCACTCCAGAACGAGGATGACCCTGATCGCCCCGGACTGGCCAAGGCAGTGGTGGTATCTGGACCTCCAACACCTCTCAGAGTGTCCATACAGGAGGCTTCTGTGCAGGCCGGATCTCCTATCCAAACTGAACCGCAGAATCCATCATCCCAACCTTCCCTCACTGAACTTGGCTGCATGGCTCCTGAGTTCCTTCAATATGGCCATCTAGGACTTCCTCAGGAGTACATGAACGTTCTAAGAGAATCGAAGAGACCTTTCACTCAACTCTCTTATGCGTTTTAATGGATAAGATTCTAGATGTGGTGTGTGCAACAAGGGATCCATCCGATGCAAGAGGAGGTAATTTTGCCATATCTCCTGTACTTGGCCAATTCAGGTTTGCAGTTTGCTTACATCAAAGTACACCCTGCAGCCATTACGGCATAAAGAAATTCACCCTCCCAACCATCGTTCTTCCAGCGGTTAATGATTTTTTTTGCAAGGGTTAAAGAAAGTCTTTCCTCCTGTTTGTTCCCCTTCTCCTCCCTGGGAGCTCAATCTGATCCTCTCGAAGCTCATGGGTCCCCACTTTGAGCCGATTCACAGAGCGCCCTGCAACATCTCACATGGAAAGCTGCTTTCCTAGTAGCAATCACCTCTGCTCGTAGGGTGAGCGAGATTCAAGCTCTCTGCTCTAAAGAGCCATTCACAGTTTTTCACAGCATCAGGGTAGTAATGAGAACCCATCCTGCTTTTCTGCCTAAGGTGGCGTCTGACTTTCACATTAATCAACCATTTCACTACCCACTTTCCTTCCTAATCCCACCACACCAGCTGAAAGGTCTCTCCATTCTTTAGACCTTAAAAGAGTATTGAAATTCTACTTAGACAAGACTAAGGCCATTAGAAAATCTGATCATTTATTTGTTAATTACAGTTCCATTAGAACAGATTTTCCAGCCTCAAAACGCTCCATCTCCAGATGGATAGTTTTATGTATCAAACTGGCTTACCAGTTATCTAACAAACCCCTTCTGGCTACACCCAAGGCTCACTTCACAAGGGGAAAAGCAGCTACTGTGGCCCTGATGCACAATGTCCCCATCTCTGAGATCTGCAAAGCACCCACTTGGAGGTCGGTATATACATTCACAAGACACTATTGTCTTGATTAAGATATGAGAGCAGACACTCAAGTAGGCCAGGCCTCTTTGAGCAACTTATTTCAATGCTGAGAACAGCAGCTCTTGATTCTTAATCATTTGTCCACAGAGGTAGGGGATGGGCTTGCTATTCGATTCACTGCTTATGACTATTGATGAGGATCCGCTGGAAGAGAAGGATAAGTTACTTACCTGTAATCCTAGTTCTCTTCCAGGGGTATCCTCATCAAAGTCATAAGCAACCCGCCAACCTTTCCGGACAAATGATCAATCAATAACTCATCTCTTTGTTCCCTGATCTTTGGACCTCCGCAAAGAACAACTGACCTGTCACCCCTGAGGCATGATGCGAAGCTAGGGGTCATGGCTGCCTTAAAGGCACGGTGCCAGTTATTTCATTTTCTATGCTGCTATGTGTTTTTCCAATGCAGCCTATGGGCTAAACATGCCTGTCCTTTTACATTGCAGCTTGTGCAGTTCAGTCAAGAGAATATGAGTGCCTCTTTGCTTTCCTGTTTTTTCTTTCTATAAGTGTATGTAAGAGAATTAAAAACAGAAATAATACATGTTTATTAATGCAAGTTATGGAAGCATTGTCTAGCCTTGTTTTCATTAAGGCTGGATTTTATTTTGTGAAAAAACTATATATATATTTTGTAGTGTACTTCGAGGTCCCTGCACATGGGTGGGAATATTCAGTGCTTATGACCTTGATGAGGACACCCCTGGAAGAGAACTATGATTACAGGTAAGTAACTTATCCTTACCAATGAATACATTGCTGATTCCTTATGAATTGGCTACACAAACGAGGTGCCAGCTCTTGAGTTGTTTTTGTCACCACTGAGTATATAAAGTACACAGTATATGGCCCACTTTTAAACACAGAGCTACTGATTTTTCCCCCCTGTGTATTCATCGCCAATAAAAAACACTGTTATCATTTGTGTGCCTTGTTGTAGGTTCTCTGTTATGTTTAATAGCTCATAGATGAGGTTGAAATCTAACCTGTTTTCTTGTTCTTCCTTTTGTAATGTGATCATTTGGTGAATATGACCTTGTATCACCTCCTGAAGTCATGATGCTTACATTTTAGTATACAGTTTATCAGAATTCAATAATGGCATGTTGTAACTAGATCAGTTAGCAGGGTTTTAGTCTGTTAAGTTAAACCTACATCCTAGAGAGAGTCTTAAGTAATTTCTCACTGAAATGCTCCCAACAACCTCTACCAGAGGGGCCTTAAATTTAGTTGTACCCTATATTTTCATGTCAACTGGGAAAATGGGCCTGAGGCTTTTCCATTTTCATCCCCTGTACTACCTCCCAAAGTTGTGCCATCTCTGACTGACCTCTGATAAGTTATGCTTGGGCACTCAATAGATTTTATAAACTGCTCAGAAGCTACCAAACCAAATTCTACAGTCTCAGAATATATTCTTTCAAAGAACTCTCCAAATGCCCTTGCTATAATTGTTCTCATCTCGTGGAGCCTTCTTAACCTGGCGTATTTGCTGGTTTATTGCCTTCTGCTTTGGTTGCCATGACAGTATCTTAACCATTCACCTTGCTAAGGTCATACATCCTTAATGGATACTGTTAGGCCCTTTCCTGAGCTTGTCCATAAATTTAATGGGCCAGGCTCTTTTGTTCTGAAATTAACCCCCGATGCTGGTTTTTCCTAGTTACTTTTTAATCAATAATCCTAAGTTTTCCACCAGTTCTTTTAGGTCACTATTATGATATAACTTTGTTGCCTCTCGTACTGCAGCAGTATCAGTATACCCCCCTCCAAAAATCCCATGCTTTGTGTGGCATAAACACAAACTCTTGATCTAGCAGGTGGAAAGGCCCGACATACACCACTGAGCTTTCCATCTCTGCAGTTAGTCCTTAATCTCCAAAGAGTTTAGTTCTCTGATTAAATGCTTGATCTCTATACCTGACTGATACTAGTTCTGGAAAGCTCATGTGAGACCAGCCAATAATTGTTATAGAGTAGGCTTTGTATGTGAGTTAGAAGTTTATAAACCCTAGGGTTTATGGCCACAATCTACACATAAATGCTTTGTCAATTACATGATAGCCTCTCTTAACCTAGGGCATGCATTTACCTGGAGAATTGTCATGCCTTCGGTTGGGGCAAGTGAAACAATCCAATTCCCACCTATCAGTAAGAGGCTTTGCATCCCAACTAACTCTGTTTCCAAACAGCAGAAACAAACCAGTTATTTAGCATTATGTTCGCACACCAACTACTGTGATCATTTGAGTTGTTAACCGCTTTAATATGGCTGAGATCCATTGCCAGGGAAATCTAATTTTGATGAGATCATGATTATTGCAGCTGTGTACCAGTGCAGCAGATGGGGAACATTAGGTAAACAGGCAGCAATTACCCTTTGACGAATGTGTGACTACAGAGTTGATGTCACCCTGCCCCCGCCTTCCCATCGTTGACTAGGTGGCGAAATAAACAACCCTAATAGGGTATTCAAAACAAATCCAGGATACTTCCATGAAAGCCTTATACCTCATTAGATTGCATGAAATGGATGTTGCACATTGGCAGGGGTTTTTAAAGCTCTGTAGAAGACTGTTGACCTGTATGGGCTTAATCATTGTTTGGAACATGTTGGCAGGAATTAGTGAATAGATGAACCATTGTACCTCATCAGATATCCACAAAACACATTTTAACCATAGCACCATCAAAATATAGACACATATATTTTGAGATTTCATCTGGACTCCTTTCTTTTGGCCTGAACAATTTATCCAAGAGCTCGCATGCTGGTTGAGTCTGCCAGAATGGTATTCACCACCTAGGGGGAATTGGTCGCCGATGATGAAGCATCCACTATAAGAAGTGGGCGAGGCGAATTTTCAAATATCTTTGTGATCACTTCAGGACTAACACAGGTAGGAATTAATTCACAAGAGGAGTCTTTTAGCATTTTCCACCTGAGCACCTAGTGAGACGTTTTGTTGGAAAGGAGGGCATGCTTAAGTAGTTCTTCTCTTTCTCTCTTTTAGTGTGTGTGTGTGTGTATATATATATGTGTAATACACACCACTACAGCTGTCCTGCTTACAGGTGCTTGTCTGCTTTCGCTGCAGCTACCAACCAAGACATTCCAAACAGCATGGACTTTTCTAGAGGTGTTTGATTATCTGGAAGGAACATTTGATACCAGTATCAGACCAGTATCCAAGTTTCCCTTCTTAGGAAAAATAATTGAACAAGTTGATGAAGTACAACTTTCAACACGCACACCTACCTAATAATCTCTTGAATCTACCAATCTGGATGCCCTCCAAAATGCAGCACAGAAAACGCTGCTCCTCATACTCTGACGTACTGGGGCTGGAGGGAACGCATCTCTTCTACATATTTAATCAGCATTTGATACTAAACACTATGAAATACCTGTCAACATCCTATCCAGCTGAATGGTACTATTATTGTCAAAGTATAGGGTATAAACTTTCATACGTATGCTGAGGATTCTCTACTTTACATGAAAATCTCCCTGTTATAACCTACTGTTAGTAGTAATGCATTCTCTCCATAGATTCTTGGTTCCCTGCTGCTCAGCCAGTGTGTGATCATGGAATATTGGTGCCGACTGGAAGTTTGTCAGGGTGGGCTGAGCAGAGAGGATGCTGCTCCTGCTGGGGTACTTTACTATGTAACCTCTTCAATAAACCTACAACTTGTTATTCTAGATGCACTGGCTACCTGACTCCTGCTTACCAAGAGGGTATCTTTTAATTACAACACTCCCACACTTTAAATGCACAGTCTACTCCTATACTGAACTGAGACCCCCTCCCACAATACAGTATTGGATGCTAATACTCTCCCCTCTAATGATGTCCCCCACATTGGTCTCTTCAGCAAAATCACTTGGATTAACCATAGGCCAGTAATTATATATGCCACACCACATATCTAAACTGGACAAAACAGCATTGTTCTAACTCTACCGCCTCAGGAAGATCAATCCCCCATCCCTTCAGCAGATTTTAGAATGATGGTGCAATCTCTGGTTCTCTCTCACTTTGACGGTGGCAACATCATGCTAGCTGGACTACTAAAAACATGTGTCTTGCCTCTCAGATGCATCTTACCTCTGCCTATCACAGGAGCGAAAAAATCAGACCACATTGCACCAATTTAAAGAGGCCTACACTGCTGCCACTCGAGGTCATAATTTTCTTTAGAATAGCCTTCCTTGGACATAAGGCAATTCACCTTTGTCTGCCCTCCTACCTAACAAGTAAATTCAACACCACCCTAGGTTGGGAAAGACCAGAGGCAAAAAGTTGTATGCACAAAAATTATGATAATCCCTCACCCAAGCTTTCTCCTTTCAAGCTTCCAGAACTTGGAACAGTCTTCTTAGTATTCTATATGCTCTAAAAACATATGTATTCTGAAATCGTAATATTTATTGCCTTATTCTTTGCTACATTTTCCAACTTTTCTCTGATTCCTAGTGTAGCTTGTTTTTAATAGTTTCTTGACTGATCCGGTCTTTAGTAGCTAGTTCTATGTAATGTTTTAAGTGAAGCGTTTTGCTACACACAAGATGAAGTCCGTGCTCTATAAATACCACACTATATAAAATTAAATGATACATTCTGGAAAACTATTTAATTCTTGGAAAACAGTCCTCCTTTTCCTTGGGTTGTGCAAACGTCTGTTCAAATTCCAGATCATTGCATTCCTGTGTCACATTCACAATGAACTGCACCCCAACATAACAATTAGAAGCAAGGGTAACACTGACCCTCACACCCGATTTCCCCCCCCCCTTCATAACTCTCCCTACGCTGTGAAAACCCCTTTTTTATTAGCGCAACACACCACAGCTAGACTTGAAAAACATTCCTATAGTCTATGTTAAAGTTTATCTGTTGCTTAGTATTTCATCTGTTTATAGGCTTTTGTAAAGTACAACTATTGCTCCTGAGGATACCAACTAATATACTTCAAACCCAATAGATTAACAAAATGCAAATGTTATTACACAACCTTCCATCTCGCAAGCTGATATACCAGTACTACATAGCTTACCACAATACGCCTTAATGTGCCCTATATGCTCAGTCGACTACTTCTGTTGGCTTATTCTAATCAGTGGCTTTCTTGTCAAGTGAACTTCATATTTTAATTGTTTACTGTGTATTTTTGAGCATGCTACCCCTGTTCTGCAGCTGAAATCTGCAGTTTTCTTTGGTCTTAAGATCGTTTATATTTGTTGAAACAGAAATAAAAGTTTAATGTGATTGTAAAGGGCTTTTGGAAAAGAAAAACAAGACTTTCATTACAGGATATCCTACATTGTCTACTGTGTGGGCATATTTAAGCATTGATGGTCTAAATGAGGCTATCGTAAGTAAAACAATATTGTATCCCCTCATCTGGTTGTGTCAGTTAGCTTGTGATGCAGCAGAGGCGGTGTAAATTTTATAATCATTCACTAAATCTCTAATTTATTATAATCAGGAACTTTTCCGGTTCTGGGCCCATATAAACTCAATAACCACTTACACAAATCAGTTCCTCTGATAGATCTTTGGTAGAGCTAATAGGGACTCGATAATAAGTGACTGATGCTATTTCCCTCATGAGGACCTATAAAGAAGGAAAATCCTGTCCAACAATAGTAATCACAATATACATTATGTCCAATACACACTAATAAAGACAAACTCTGAATACTTATCAAGTCACTTTTATCTATTGTTTCAAAATATGAATGGTCAATACACAAGTACATAAGAGTCATAAATATGTGTTATTTCAATATTACAGGTACGTTCACAACAAAGAAATACAGTTCATTGACAAATCCATCAAAATTTCAATAACAAGTGTGAGGGGATAAGAGGGAGAAAAACAAAGAATAAATCATTGCAAATCAGTATGCAATTCAGAATTTCATACGAACCTAGAATCAGAGAAATACTAATGCACAGCGTGCAATAGTTAGAAGTAGCTAACCCTTCGGCCGAAAAGGTATATCTTAAGCAACATCCCCAGCCGACGAAGTGCAAAGTAATCAAGATAGTCTCGCTCAGGATTTTGCAAGGAGAATAGCCAGCCAGGGTAGCATAGAGAGTACAGCAGCAAAGGCTCTCGTCTCATAGAAACAGCTACTGCCAAGTTCTTTTCTCACAGTAATAATTATACCCAAAAGCGAAAAAGTTTTATCTCCCTAAAGTTACAATTTCATAGTTTCACGCAATTTGATTGGTTCAATTTATGAGGTGATCATTGTCTCAGTTCATCCGGATTTTCTCTGTTAAAGTTCTTTGTTAGAATGGATGTCATCATCGCTCTTTGGAAAGCAAGAAGAAAATTAGATAGTTTCTTGTCCTTTCACTCGCTTCCACATCAGCTTGCAACATTAGTTGACATAATTATTCATAGAAAGCAATACTATATCTGTAGGAAGAGGATAACCTAGTGATACACTAAGCACAGCTAAACAAATCCGCTTTTTTTTTGTTGTTGAAATAGTCAAGGACAAAATACATTCTTCTAAGGCCTACGTATAAAGTAATAAGGATTCATTATTCTAATTAAATCCATAACTATAATCTACTTTTCAATAATCAAACTATTAATAGGATTTGTTTTTGTCTTGTTATGAAATAGGATAAACATTTCACGAAACATTTTTCTATAAGCGTTTTGTATATGTTACTATTTTATATTTATACGTGCATGATTCTGAATGCATATTTATTCATGTCTCTCGAAATAACTTTGTAAAAACACTGCATAGAATTTTCATGCTTTCAACTTTCAGCATGTTTAAGCGTTGCAGCTAATCAGCTTTTTATTTTACTAAACATCACATGCTTTTCTTGCACATTTTCACATTGTACCTTCAAATATCCCGTGTACATAATTGTTAAAAAGTCACACCATTAGGCATTGTTTTGTTAATAACACACTTATGAGCACGTTTGATCAAGCTAGATCATTTCACAAAAATCATGCTTCATCAATCCCCCTTTGATGGCGACTTGAGCCATCACATAATCTACAATATCTGATTACGATCTGATTTGTTTCAAAATGCTGTTTGTAAAGTGGAGCCAGACACAAGTGAAGTGTTGAACAGCTTTATTTCATGTAGAAACACTGGTACAGCAAAACAGGAGAAACCCTCCATCCATCGTCCAGCTCCAACGTCCACTGCCAGCAATCTAGAATCTCAACTGACGTGGACCAGGAGCTGGGCGTGAGTTGTGGAGTGTGGCAAGAACACATTGCGTGTAACAAGCAAATAGGGCCAGCTTCCCCTTTAATATAAACAAAAAAACAAAAGAAAACAAAAATATATACATATCCTAGACAAGTATAATATGCATCGTCATAAAATAGACAAAATAATAAGATGCACCTACTTCATCACAAATGTAATCAGACATCCATTTGGGTTTAGTGCGGACACGTTTGTCACGATGTTCAGAACAAATGGCTTCATTATTAATCCTATCACCAGCGACAATCTCCCTGCCACCCTCCACAAGGGTACCATCACTGTCAGTACTAGCATTATTCTCAGTATCAATGTTGGAATCTTTCTTGTTATCATTAACTGTATTATTCACTCCAGCACTCTCAACATTTACATCCCATTCAGTAAGAGCATTGGAAGAAACTGAAAACCTCCTCGAATTATTAATACCATGGTAGAAAACAGCCATGGGTCCCGGCTAGGCCGCCTAAACCTGGAGCCCCACCCCGTCCACTGGTAGCGCGATTATTACATTATCGGGATCGGGATTTTATCTTACAACGAGCCCGTGAGAAGCAGAATCTGCAGATCGGCGACAGCAGGGTGATGATATTCCCAGACTACACTAGGGAGGTGCAGAGACAGAGATCTTCCTTCCTGGCTGTGAAGCGAAGGTTGCGCCAGCTTCATCTCCCTTACGACATGCTGCTCCCAGCCCGCCTTCGGGTAACTGCAGATGCAGAAACACACTTTTTTCTTACCCCGCATGAAGCTTGGGACTGGCTAGAAACTCGACGCGGCAACGAAACACGCTCGCCACATCTGAACTCACCCTGGCGGCGGTCGGTCTCCTCTTCACCGCCACAGAGGGTCCCCTCACCTGCTGGCTGGCGACATGAACGAGATAGAGCAGTACAAGCACTGGCGGACATTAGCCATGGAGATGTCAGTCCGACCAGCAACGTCACGGACCCTGAGAGAGACAGATCTGAGAGCTCGAGATCGAGCAGTGCCCATGGGCTCTCTGACACTGAACTTCCGGATGTTAGCCCACAGACGGCGGATGGAGTGTTCGGCTAATCAGACCGCAAGTTGTATGGGCAGAGGATGACTGGTTGACCAAGATTGGCTCTAGGCCCTAGAGACCCAGTTTGTGCATTGCGGGAGGGCCTGTTTGTGCCATGGGGCCTACTGAGAGATCTATGCATGGGGGAGGGGGGTCGGGGGGGGGTTCTGGGTCCACTGGCAGCGGAGCACGCACCACCACTTTTATGTTTTGTTGCTTAAATGACTTTGTTTGGATGGGGACCTGTTCTTGGGCGCCTGTCCTGGGGAGTGGGAGTTGGGTCGTTTTTATTGTTGGGGACAATCGGTTTGGGGTCAGGCATGTCGCTATGGGAGAATTACACTGTCAGAGACTGGAGATTGTATTATGGGTACCTCCGTAGGCATCAAATGTATGACCTGGAATGTTAGGGGGATGCACACTATGAACCGACGGCACAAAATAAATGCTTACCTGACACGCAGAGGGGTGCAAATTGCATTACTACAAGAAACCCACCTAACAAAGACAGAAGGAGCAGCGCTACAGCGCCGCTGGAGGGGGCTGGTGTTCTACAGTATGTACTCAGCCTTTGCGAGGGGGACTCTAATATGGGTGCGGGCGGGGGTCCCCTTTCAATGTATCCGACAGATAATAGACCCTGAAGGCAGATTCGTGGTGGTTCTGGGGCGCCTTGATGGCCGAGACATTACTATAGGAAGTATATATGCCCCTAACGTCGATCAGCCTGCATTCTTCGCACATCTCTCTCAGACATTGGCGCAGGTTCTGACCGGATCCGTGCTCTTGGGGGGTGATTACAATTGCATTACTGATGTCACCCTGGACCGATCCCATCCGCCACTCCCCGACGCTCCTACACACACAGGGTGGCAGAAGCCCGACGAGACTGGCAACGTCATTGGGGGCTGACAGACACTTGGAGAGTCCATCATCCGGGGGAAAGGGACTACTCTTATTTTTCGGCTCTACATGAGCTGCATGTTCGATTGGACTCTATTCTCTGCTCCCCGGATGTACATGTAGGGATTACATTGAGCGAGTATTTAGCCAGGAGGATATCTGACCACAATCCCCTTCTGGTATCCCTGAACTAGGAGCGAGTTAGGCCCACAATCCCTAGTTGGTGTCTCCGACCAGAGATATTGGAAGACCAGGTATTTAGAACCACAATAGGCACTGCTATAGAGGAGTACTTCCAGAATAATACTAACACGACCACCAGCCCCCACATCGAATGGGATGCTTTCAAGGTAGTGATGAGGGGCTGCTGTATTGGGGAAGCAGTGGGGGTACGCAGGACCCTTCTAAACGATATACAGAAAGTGGAACAGCAGCTCAGAGATGTGGAAAGGGATAGACCAGAAAAGGAGGACAGACAGGCAGAACTTCTGAGAGTCAGGGAAGAGCTAGCGGTCCAAGTAGAACGATTGAGATGCTTTGATCACAGGGCGTACGCGGCTCGAGCCCATGCTGAAAGGGACAAATCTGGGGCACTGCTGGCTTGGCTGGCCAATCCAGCGCGCAGAGGGACACCGATCTTAGAATTACGAGGGAGAGATGGAATAACTCATTACGGGCAGCAAGCTATTAATGCACAGTTTCTGGAATACTATACTACCTTGTATCAAAGCCAACTGGACCCACTGGTGCTGGAGAGGGAGGGATTCTTGGATATACAAGTTCCCCAAATTGAGGCAGATGACGCGGAGTCCTTGGGTCGGGATATAGAACTGGGTGAGATCAGGGGTGCCATAAAACACATGGCACGGATGGGCTTCCGATTGAGTTTTATTCTACATACATAGATATTTTGGCTCCCCGCTTGCTAGCCCTCTATAATAGATCGAAGCAGGATGGCTGCTTGCCTGTATCGACCAGGGAAGCGATAATCATACCACTCCTCAAACCGGATAAGCCGGCGTGGGATCGCACCGCCTACCGCCCCCTCGCTATGCTCAACCTCGATTACAAGATATTAAGCCGCATCCTGGCTAGCCTTCTGATGACACATATGACAACACTTGTGCATGTAGACCAAGCGGGTTTTATTCCCTCCCGAAACCCGGCCATGAATATACGCCGACTGCTCCGACTGCTGAATGGTCCCACTCGCGACAGGGATGAGGCGTGCATCCTGTCGATTGACATCGAGAAGGCCTTCGACAGTCTTGAATGGTCATATCTTTTTAGGGTTCTGCGAGCTTTCGGACTGGGCGAGGGATTCGTGGCCTGGACGGCAATATTGTACAGGAACTCCACTGCCAGGGTGCGCACGGGGGGCGTGATATCAGAAGCCTGCACTGTGGGCAGAGGAAAGAGACAAGGATGTCCGCGGTCTCCCCTCCTATTTGCACTGGCAGTGGAGCCTCTGGCTATCCATACGAGATCGGGGCGATATTACCGGGGCCTAGACGGGATGGGACAGTCCCACTTTATTGCCTTATACGCGGATGATCTCCTAATGTTCCTCGCCAACTCTGCAGATGAGTTGCGGGGCGCTAGAGAACTGCTGGCCAAATTGGGACGAGTGGCGGGCCTCAAAGTCAACTGGAATAAGACATGCATTTTTCCTGTTCAAAGTGGTAGAGGTGATCCACCGGACGCGCTGGATATGGTATGGGAAAGTAACTGCCTTAGAAGAAGAAGGTTATGCTGTTCCTCAAGAGTGTACGAGCAAGGGAAATTGACACCACCCTGAACGTTTGGGTTCAGAGTTGGGAGTCCATTTATTGGATTGTAATGCCCTCACACACCCAATCGGCTGTCATGCTTCATCATCTGGGCTGCTCCTCGTCGGGTCGGCGGTGCAATACCCAACGGGCTCCCTGTAGTAGGTGCACTTTGGCGGAGATCTTTTTCCAATAGCCGTATGTTGAAGTGGGGGTGAGGGGCCAGAACTGTGTAGATGTATGTGTGTGATTTAAAATAAGGTTCGGAGTATCCGTGAAGACAATTTTTAATCAGTGGGTCTCCTACCATAGTTAAAAAATATAAACAATGCGGTGCTTGGCTAAGTATTATGTCTTAGGTCTAAGCGTCGCTATTGGTGCAAATGAGGTCAACATGTTTCTCGCTCACTGTAAAAGTCTACATGCGATTCATCAGGACCTATATTGTGGAAACTATCTACACTTAAAATTGGCGATGTGGCAACATACTCACATCAACCAGGTAACTACCTAAATCGTGTACCTGTCAGACCTGGTCCTACCCACTGTTGTAAGCTAACCAGGCAGCATCAGTACCCGGTAGGTCAAACTAGAGGAGTTCCTCACGAGTTTTGTACTGTTGTCACGTATCGAGTCGACCTACCCACATCTACTGGGTCCGGGAAGTAACTGCCTGACTTACCTAGGAGTGTGTATTTACCACGCACCCTCCGACTTACTGGAAGGTAATGTTGGACGAGCACTACGAACCACCAGGAGCAAGTTTGAATTTTGGGGAACCCTCCCACTGTCAGTGGCAGGAAAGGTGGCGCTGCTAAAGATGGTCACCCTACCACGGCTACTTTACTATTTTGGCTCACGACCACTATGGATACCGCGAAAATTCTTTCCCCAACTTAACACCATGGTTACAGGATTTTTATGGGGCTCTGGGAGGCGCAGAGTGGCGCTCGCCACCATGTTGAGACCTAGGCGGGAGGGGGGTTTTGCAGTCCCTGACTTCGAGGCCTATTACCATGCAGCTCAACTACAATGGTTTACAAAATGGATGGCGGGGAGACTTCGTACTGAGGAGGCCCATGGGGGCATGGATCCGGACCGAAGACAGCTTTCTCGAGTGCTTCTCCAGCTCCCCTTAAGCGAGCGGGAGGCTCCGAGAGATCTGTGGGTGATGAGGCAATGTTGGAATCAGGCCAGTAAAAGAGCCAAATTGAGACCCCCGTATGCCCCTGAGATTCCGCTGCTAGTTTGCGAGGCCTTGCCGCATTGGGGGGACTGGCAGAGATTATGGGACTGGGAAGAGGAGGGGATCTCCACTATCGGAGACCTTTATGAGGACAACACCCTCCTACCCTTTAATGATCTATTAGAAAGGTATGAACTGCCCCGGCATGACTTCCTCTTACATGCCGCATTGACGGCTGCCATCCGTAAGCATTGGAAGAAGGGGATGGCGGAACCGCCGACCTCTCTCCCATGCCAGTATGTGGTATCAGCGGCTGGGAAGATCAAGGCGGTTACCTGCCTGTACAGGCGGATTACCCAGGAGGTCAGGCGCCCCTTAGAGAACCTGCGTGTCAAATGGGAAACAGACCTTGGGATCCCCATAGAGGAGAAGCCATGGGAAGTACTGGTAGAAAGAGCGTGGAAGTGCTCTAGAAACGCGCGATTTCAGCTAATCCAGTTCTATGTCCTCCACAGAGCGTATCTCACCCTGCACAAAATTAACTAATTTTTTGGGACCCGAACAACCTGTCCTCGGTGTAACCTAGAAAACGCCAAATTCTTGCACATGTTCTGGGAGTGTCCATTATTAGAAGAGTTCTGGAGAGCAGTAACGACTAAACTGGGTGAAATAACGGATAGAGACAGCACTTTGACCCCGGGATTTTGCCTATTGCACTGGTTCCCTCATACTGCCCGCAATAAAGTTACCAGCAAATTCATTGACCTGGGGTTAGTGCTAGCTAAGCGGGAAATTACCAGTCATTGGAAGGCGACCACTGTGCCTAACATCTCAAGGAGGCTGCGAGAATTCACAAAATGGGCCGACTGTGAAGGGATTTTTAGATTACAAATGGCCCAGAGAACCAGTAATGAAAAAATGTTAGTCACAGCGAGAGCATGGGTGGCGTTAGTGGACTTACTCGAGCGCCCGACTGATGATACCGAACCACCCCCTGAGTGAGGAGAATTGTATATAGGGATTGAAACATAGCCCTCCCTGAGCAGATAGCTTGGGAGTTGGCGAGCATGTACTATATAGTGGCTCCCCCCTACGTGGATACCTTTTTACTTGAAGTATGGAGCCAGATGCCCTACATGATTAAATACTACTCTCCACTAAGTGCTAGATGACGGAGCGACATGCCGGGGGGGGGGGAAACTTTGTTATTTAGTTGATTGTTGTGATAGATATGAGTAAGGACGGATACGGACACTTGTGAAGTTGTTTCCAGGAATAGGGATATAGAGCACGATTCTCCTGAGAATCCTGATAAGATAGATGAATACAGTTGCTCTTGAGAAGCAGGACACAGTTGGCGAGAAAAACATGTATAGCAATGTATATTCATTAACATGATTGTCGATGACTGCTATTAGAATCATGTTGGAACTCTTTCACCCATTTGTATAGTTCCTACTTGATGTGATGTAACTGAATAAAATCTGTTTACAAAAAAAAAAATGGTAGAAAACAGCCACACTTCTTAAATTCCAAACCTTACCATCACTAAGTTGCACCGCATTTCTTAAAGCCTTAGTTACTCTCAAAGGTTCAGAGAATTGACTTTCGCCCTTCCTCACTTTCCATGTTTTTTTAAATTTTGACCCAACAACCCACTTTGATAGTAACATTTTTTGAACCTCTTAAGATCATACAATTCTTTATACTTTTTGTGCTTCTTCACAACTCTAGACCTCACTACATCCACTGGCACAGAACTAGTTGCAGCTTCCAACAACCATTTAGGATTACACTTAGTTCTGGCGCCATGCCCTCTCATAACTTCAAAAGGAGAAATTTCCAAGGCGTCATGTGGTGTAGTTCTATACATTCACAACGTCTTGAAAACTTGAATCTCCCAATCACAACCATTCTGTACAGCCATTTGAATGGCATTCTTTAGTACCCTGTTAAATCTCTCGATCATGCCATTACCGCTTGGATTGTATAGGGAAGTCGTTCTGTGTATAATTCCCGCTCTGTTAAAATATTCCTTAGAAATGTTGGACATAAATTGAACACCGTTGTCAGACACAATTTGAACAGGTAAACCTTCCTCAATAAATGTTCTGTCAAGAAATTTAAGAACTTCATCAGAAGTAATCTTATTCACTATTTTGATAGCAGGCCATCTGGAAAAAACATCAATGAGAGCATGATCTACTTTGCTTCAATACCAATGGTTCCCATGATGTCTACCGCTAAAGTGTGCCATGGTTTGGTTGGTACAATGGACTCACACATTTCAGGTCTCAGAGAAACAAGAGATTTGTCCGAATTAGTACACCACACACAGTTTCGTGCAATCCTTTCAATGAGCACATCAATTCCGGGCCACCAGTACCATTGTTTGACCCTTTGTTTGGTCTTAACAATTCCACAATGCTCCTCATGACACAACGTAACTATACCGGACCTCAAAGAAGAAGGAGGCACAATTCTGTCACCCCTATAAATGGACACTTTGACAATAGAAAGTTCATGTCTGATTTCCCAAAAAGGTTTCAAGACATCAGGGACATCAGTCTTCTTCCTTGGCCAACCACGTTCAACAAATCCAAGTAAGTTTTGCAGATCCTGGTCTAAACTGTAAAGTTTCAACCATTCTTTCTCATCAACATTGAGTAGCCCTTGATCATGAATTAAAGCGATTTGCTCACAATTCAAATCGCTATTTTCACACTCTTGAATATCAACCGGTAACCTGGATAAAAAAATCAGCAATAACATTCTTCTTACCAGGAACATAGACAACCTTGTAAATAAAATCTTGCAGGCGCATTGACAGTCTCGCTATCCTGGCGGAGGCATTAAAAAGCCCTTCTGTAGTCAACAGTTTGATTAAAGGTTTGTGGTCGCTTTGTACTTCACAAGGTTTCCCCCATAAAAAAGAGCAGAAATGCTCTAAAGCCCACACAATGCAAGAGTTTCTTTTTCAATAACTGAGAATTTCTCCTCAGTAGAAGATAAAGCACGAGAGGCGTATGCCACAATGTTTTCGTTACCATCAGCACATATTTGTGATAAAACACCACTAAGTCCCTTACTACTGGCGTCGACAGTAACCACATTTTCCAGTTCATTATCAAACCCCTTGAGTGCAGGAGCTTTAACAATAGCATTCTTGATGTTATCGAATTCCACTTGGCATTTCTCATCCCACAAAAAGTTTACTCTGCTTTTAGGTAATTGCCTAATGCAAAACACTTTACTAGAAAAATCCTTGACAAATTTGGAATAGAATTCCACAACCCCAAAGAAGTACCTAACCTCCTCCCTATTCTTTGGACTGGGAGCATCGCGAATAGCATCTATCAAAGAAGGTTTGGGTGAGGCACCTTCACCACTAAGAACATGTCCCAAATATGTAATGGATTTAACAGCAAACTTACATTTTGACTGTTCGACAGTCAAACCTTTTGCTTCCAAAACACCTAGAACCTCCATTAAAATCTTGTTGTGTTCCTGCCTATCACCACCAAAAACAAGTAAGTCATCTTGGAAACATCTCACGTTCTTAAATTTACCAAACAATTGGTACATCAGCCTTTGGAAAATGGCAGCAGCAGATACTAAACCAAACGGGAGTCTCCTATACTGGAAACATCCAAAAGGAGTAATGAATGCTGTGAACTGCTTACTCTCCTTAGCCAAGGAAATTTGGTGATAGGCGGCAGATAAATCAATAGACGAGAACAATTTGGCATTTTTAACAAGGGATAACATCTCCGATATATTGGAAAGTGGAAATTTGTCCACGATAATATTATTGTTTAGGTGCCTAAGATCAATACATAATCTCAATTTGCCATTGCTACGTCTGGCTACCACAATCAGAGAAATCCACTCAGCCGATTCAATCGGCTCAATAATATCTGCCTTGACTAATTTCTCCAACTCCTTTTCAACGTCATCTCTCAGCAGAATGGGAATATGCCTAACCTTATGCACCTTGGGACATGCATCAGGTTTTAAAACAATGTAATGCTCAAAATCATTAAGATTCCAAATACCACCACTAAAAACCTTGGGAAATTTCTTCAAAATCTCGTTACAAAGTAGTTCACTATCATTTAGAACCATAACTGGATCAGGGCTATTGGGATTAAGAATTATGTCTAAATTACCTTGGTCTATCCAACCCAGAACAGTAGGTCCCTTCTTAGCAACATACAGTTTGCCAATAGCTTCCCTGTTCTTAAACCTGAACACCAAAGACCTGTAACCAACCATATCAATTTTTTCACCGGAAAAACCCTCCGGAGGAATATCTGGTTCAAGTAATTTGTCACCTAAACGCTTGGCAAACAAATACAAACAAAGACAATGCTGTATGGAGAACCTGAGTCAGTGTACATTTGCACACTAATACCACCAATGGACATGAAACACAAAGGTGTTTTCCTGCATAGATCACTTCTGTCATTAATATTCCAAATAAACAATTCCTTAGATCAACATTAGGACTCCCATCACTGCAATCTCTTAAACTAAGTTTCTTTATGCTAGACTCATCCTCACTGGAACTACATTCGGCTTCATCCACACATTTAACTCTGCTGCCCGTTTTCCTCCTGCAAACCTTTGCGAAATGGCCAATTATTTCACAATTGGAACATTTTTGCTTATAGCAGGGCAAGACTTGCTAGAGGCTATGTGAGACGCACTATCACAGCGGAAACACCTGAAGTTACCACGTCTAATGAAATCTTTGTTCTTGCTTACTTCCTTCTTGGGTTTAGCACTACTCTTAGTTTTAATTTTACTGACTACTTCAACAGGAATTTCTTTAACACCTTGTTTAAGTAACTTAGCACTGCGACTAGACATTTCAGCCTTCCTAACAATATTTAGAATGTTTTTTAATTTGGCGTCACCATTTATCCATAACCGCTCTTGGATACCAGGATCTTTAGCATGCATCCCCACTTGGTCTCTAATAAATTGATCCAATAGTTGATCAAATTTACAATCTGCAGCCAACTTCCTAAGGGCTGAAACATACTCATCCACTGTTTCATTAGGCTCCTCTTTCCTATGAAAAAATTTATATCTTACGATACCTATACACACTTTCGGGGCAAAATAGTTGTCAAAATCATTCCATAATGGCATCAAAAACATTTACATCACCACCCCCTAAGGCTTTGGTCATCTCCTCATATGCTTTCAGGCCCCCTGGGCCCACAGAATGTAACAAATTCCTTTTTAGGTCTCGCGCCTAGCGTTGCAGTGCTCAGCCCTGCTCGCGCAGCGCGAGACCTCTTGTATGGGGTTTTGAAACTGACCTAGGAATCGCACACGCTCGTGCGTGTGCGATTCGTTTTTCCACCGGCTATTGGGCTTTGCGTGCGTCTTTATAAGAAAGACAGCACGCAATCGGGCAAAGGCGGGCGCATGTCCCGCCTTTGCCGCGCCCATTCCCACCGGTGTCTAGCACGCGCAGCAGCGCGCGTTCGCCTCGCTGCCGCGCTCCATTCCCCCCCCCGCTCCTCTGTGGTGCGCGCGCACCACTGGTTTATATTGGCGCCTATTCACTCCAGCAGACCTTTTTAGGGGGAAAAAAGACTTGTTTATGTTTATTTCACATGCACTTGAGTTTGGCAAAAGATGTCCTCTCCGAATATTTGAAAACACTGTTTTGATGACAGCAAAGCGTGGGGGCGGTAGTGACTCAGCCGCGCCGAGGGGCTCTGTTCTCCCCGGATCATCTTTACGCATTGATTAATTCATGCACCAGCCGGGGGTGGATCAAACAAACTGCGTGCGTTATGTGCCCCTCTGCCGGGAACATTCTTTTCCCTGAGTCAGTAGCCGGTGCCGCTATTATGCTGAGACTTCATGGGCAGCGAGCTCCCGCGTCCCCGTCCATTCATAGAGCGCAGATTCTGAGAAAGCAGAGGGTGGGCGTTCTTTAACGCAAGAGCGCCCCCTGCCCCCGTGTGCGTGTGTTTTTCCCTGCACATGCTGCCGACCCATGAACCAGTTGCCTGGTTACCGAGAGAGAGCCAGGGATGGAGTCGAGTACAGCAGCGCGAGCAATGTACACAACAATTAACATGCCACCAGACCAGTATTTCACCGGCACCACTGGTACATTCAAGTCTGACGCCAGTTCCCGTAAAGTCTAATTCTCCTTGTTCTGTATCTGAGACAGAGCCGGCTTTTGTTAAGACAGCGCCCTGGGCGGAGAGAAATCTGGCGCCCTTGCTGATGCTAAGAAATGAAATGAGGCAGCAGGGGGCCCTTTTGCGTTTGGTCAGTACCGGATGAGGAGGGACTGGCCCCAGAACACAAGCGTCTCCGGACCTCCCCGAGCTCGCCCAAATCACACACAGCGGAGCTGCCTCACATTGTTGGTGTGTGTCAGCAGGGGTGAACCAGTGAGGGGCGGCAAGGAAGGGGGCAATGGGGTGTTAAAACATTGCCCATAGTATAATAATGAAGGATTAACACCACTTGATGGCAAATCGGAGAGAAACGAGGACGCAGGGACACGGACGCGGCTGGAGGAAGAAGACAGTGGTGCTGCTGCTGGCATTAGCTTAATGCACTCAGCTCTGTGCGCCCCTTGGAATATTGGCGCCCTGGGCCTAGGCCCAGCTCGCACATGCTATAGGCCAGGTCCTGATCTGAGAACTAGTGCCAAGGGTAAACGGATGGGGTAAACTGCGGGGCTCGGCAGAAAACCCAAGCAGTATAGGCTTGAGGCGCACACAGAGCCAGTGATGAGACCCGGGCAGGCAGGTTTCTCGTTCCTGCCACTACTTCTCGCTCACCATATGATGAACAGTTAACCGTTGTCGCATTGAATATCCCTCATTTCAGTCTGCAAGGCAGTCGTCTAAAGGCGATGGACAGGAAGCTCTGGAGGCTGCAAGATGAGTCAAATTAAAAAAAAAATGTTGTCCCGTTTCCTCACCAGAAAACAATTAGCACATAAGAAATATTTTGAACACAATTACTGTGTTCGTGGTTCATGCACTACATGTTTAGATACAATACTCAAATTCCTTCCTATCAAGTTCACTGTACATACCTCTTTATAAAAATAAACACTTTCAATATATATAGTAAGCATGATAATAAGGACCTTGACTGGCACAGGGCCAAACAACTAGTAATCCAGCTTCCCCATACCACTTTTATTTTCGTTTGTTAAAGTCTTTAAAAATGCCCATATCAAATAGCGGCCCACACTTTCTGTTTAAAACATTAAAGGGACTTTTGTAGAGCAAATAAGACTAAAGCTGTATTTATAACACAGAAAACCAGTTTACAATCACTACCTCAACCCAACATCCTGTTATTGAGATTAAATCACTTTTTTCTCCAGGTATCTAAAAATAAGAAAGTATGGTACTTTGTTGCTGACAAGGTCACTTCAGTCTTGGCTTCACCCCAACATATAGTGATCTTGTTCAAATCACACAATTTAAGTCACATACAATGTAAAGACTTCACAAACTGTGAAACTATGTTACAAAACTCTTCCCACATAAAAAAAGACAAACAGCTCCTAACAGTACGCAGAGATACGTAATTTTTATTACCTTGTAGTATTACCATACTGTTAGAAGCTGTCTACCTTTTTCTATTGCAAGAGATTTTATATTACAGTTTAATAGTCCCTAAAATCTTCACAGTTAATATGGATTAAACTGTGTGATTTACGCAAAATTAATATATGCTACAGTGACGCCAAGACTTAAATGACATTTTAGGTTTATGGAAAGAAAACTGATTTGAACATAATAGTGTTTAGCTGAGTTTATGATTCAAACTGGTTTCCAATGGGATAATTAGCATCTCTAGTAGTACTTGCTCTATAAATGCCCCTTTAATATTTGAAAAATAAAGTGTATGGGCATTTTTAAATTTTAAATGTATATAATTATAAGAGCGCTTCTATCATACTGGTAAAAACAAACCCAGCTGTATCTAACGTCCACTGGTTCTCCCACAAAAATAAATCTCACTACCTCGCCTCTCCATACCTTCTCTCTCTCTCTTCACTAACCCACTAATTTCTCAACATATCTCTGCAACTATCCCTTTATCCCATCTTTTTCTTTCTCTCGTTCATTCGCGCTATATACCTTATTTTTCTCACAAAATGTTTGCTTTCACTAATATACCCAAACAGCTTTACATTTCACTCTCTTTCACTCTTTTCTCTCTATTTTCTAGCTATACCTTATCTCTCATAACTAACTCACCCTCTCAATTATCTCATTGCTGCTCTCAAACCGCTGTCCCTGAGGCTATTTCACTTGCTACGACACATTTCCACACCACACAGTTCCATCACACAATTTCATTCCACAACACATACTTTCAATGCACAACATAAATTCCCACTAAACACCACATAAATCCACAACACACTACATACAAACCACACCGCGACAAACTTGCACTCCACATCATACCACATAATGCCAAAAACATACACACAATTCCACACCACACCACCGCACACACACAGATTTAAATTCATACTACATAACACACAGCACAACAAAAATCCTGTCCACAAAATTACAATCAAGTTCATACCGTAGAAATGCACTCGCCATACATCCACTATTTTACACATACCAACACTCAACATAAAAAACTCATTATTCCACTCAATATATTTCCACACGCTTCCACATATTTCAGCACCACACAATTAAACTACACAAAATTAAATTAAAAATCACATACATTCCACAACACACAATTTTACTACACAACACACATTTTTACAAAACACCACACAACTCCTCAACACACCACATACATTTAAACCACACCACAATTTTATTATTACAGCCTAAAAAAACAAAACACCACATGATGCAATTACACTACACGAGACTTCATAACACACAATACCATTCTGCATAATTCTACTACACAACACACATTCACACTACACATAATTCCACTACACACTCCACATAAATGTACTTCATACCATAACACATAATTACACTCAATACACATCCACTTGTTGCCAATTCAGTTCAACTCAACTTCAAAGTCCAAGCCCAAGTAGCCTCTGTGCAACGCCGTCTGCAAACTTATTTGAGGGTCGTAGAAACAGAAGCGGTCTTGGTGAGCCCGCACCCTTTGCTACAGCTAAAAAAATGCACTTTTAATGCAGGCATCCATTCTTTTTAAAATACCATTTCCCTTCTCCTCCTGCCATCTGATCTTTTTATCACGCTACCCCTGGCTTTCTCTTACCCTACCCCACCGTCCTCCTCCCACTGCACACTCTTTGCTCCCTACCCTCCTCATTCGCATTGTTTGCCAGCCCCAAATCACCCTTGCTGGTTTAAAACATTGCGCATCAGCACAGTCGGTAAAAGTACAAAAAACAAACAAACACTATTGCACGGTCAATGCTTGCTGCATCAGTGCTTTTTTTTTTTTAGATCTTCAGTTTACGGTGGGGCTCTAATCCTATACCATCCATTGCCAGCTCATGGTCCTATAACTCAGGTGTGTTAAAGCTGCAGAATCACCCTGTGTTGTGTTCCGTTAATTACTAAAATAGTAGTAGATTAATTAAAGCAAAAAGGTCACTCTAAATATTAATTTTATTGGTTTATTTTGCCTTGAAATCTTATAAAACAGCCTTCAGCCACTTGTGTTTTTTATTATATATATATTTTTTTTAATTAAATCATACGTAGTCCCTGTCACCCACTATACATTCCATCCTGCATTTTAAGATCCTTTCTTTGTATTTTTATTTATCCATCCACACCCCTTTACATTAATATAGCCATTACTGTACTGTTGCTATAAAAGCTGATAATATGATATAGTGTGCACTTACTTACTTTAAATCACCCCACTGCAAACATAAAAACATAAATAAAAAATATTGCCATTTAACAATGCCAATAGCTCCAACTCCAACAAATGCGAGACCTATTGCATTGCAAATGCTTGTTTTCCTTTCGGGTGTCATTTTCCCGTCTTCATCGATGGTATAAACAAAGTTAAGAAAATAGGCTTTCCACTCAGTCCACTTCATGCAGGGATCACCTCTGGCAGGCCAAAAGGTTTGAGGAGGTTGAAGAGAAACATTTTGACTAGCCATGGCAACTGGATGTCAATACTTCAAAAATAAATAAGTAAATGAGGCACAAACCAGCGTTCTAGCTTCAACAATAAAGGACTAGATCACTGAGCATAGTAGAAAGGTTATAGTTGCTGTCTCCAACAAGGTGTGCACATCACCGTGTGTTAATAAACATGCACTTGAGGAACAAGGATATGCACTTGACAATGCTCCCACTAGCCCCTCAAATCAAAACTCTAACTGTGCACATGACCAAAGTAAAACATATATAGATGCAGGAAAGGTGTGCGCGTCACTGCGCTGACAATGTACCTGAAGGAACGATGAAAATGAAGAAAATGGTGTGCGCATCACCGCACTAAAGATGTCAAATGCAGTAATGGTGTGCGCGTCACCGCGCCAATGATATTGAATGCAGAAATGGTGTGCGTGTCACCGCGCTAACAATGTTAAATACAGAAGTGGTGTGTGCGTCACCACGCTAACGATGCACTACACGAACCACTGACAGAAATCACTACACGATACTGAATGCAGAAATGGTGTACGCATCACTGCGCTAACGATGTTGAATGCGGAAGTGGTGTGCGCGTCACCGCGCTAACAATTCACCTCAATGACCAATGACAGAGATCACCGCACCAACAATGCTATTTCTGACAATACGCAGAGATTCTCAAAATGGTGGCACGCAAGGTCACGCAACGTGACCTGGAACGTGAGAATGCGTCCCACAATGCACCAGAAGGACGCAAGGAGACTTCCGAATGCGTTCCACAGCAGGATTCCACAATACACACTAAACAGTGCCGACGTGCAAGGAACCTCCAGGTAAGCACGAGCAGTCTCAAATTCAAACGGCCATCAGCTTAACGGTAATCCGCTGTATCATGCCAAACGTAAGAAACATAATAAAAGTCATACGACCTGCAATCCCAGCAGTGACAACTTCGCAACTTCTCCGTCGTTACTTCTCCGTTAGCTAGAAGATTAAGTTCCTTCAACTGCCGAATATTAACTGGATTGCCAGAAGACGTAACCACCAAAATTAAATGCGCCGTATACGTATGCAAACAAGCGTAGATCCACTGGTGTTTCATCCATCGCCAATTGTAAAGTGGAGTGGGACACAAGTGAAGTGTTGAACAGCTTTATTTCATGTAGAAACACCGAAAACAGCAATACAGGAGAAACCCTCCATCCATCGTCCAGCTCCAACGTCCACTGCCAGCAATCTAGAATCTCAGGTGACGTGGACCAGGAGCTGGGCGAGAGTCGTGGAGCGTGGAAAGAACACATTGCGTGTAACAAACAAATAGGGGCAAACACAACACTGTTGTTCTCATTTGTTTCAATCTAACACCCTCTATATCTTTCAATACTTCATAGTAAGCACCCTTTTTATGTTCTAATTCTATTTTTTATCTTTTCCTTTCTCTTCGTTTTGTCTCTTTTGATTTGCATTTGCAGCATTTGTATATCAGTATTACTATTAGTATGCCAGCAGCAATAGCAATTATTGGTCCTCTTTCGCCAATAATACGTCAAGAGCAAGTCTATTTTGCAAAACCATTGATCTCATTGCCACCATTTCAGTGTCACTCATCAAGAACCCACCAGCAGTATCCGTTGATAAACGATCAACCACTGTAGACAACTTTCTAATCTTATGTGAGTTCAAGATTACTCCCACTGAAGATATCAATGCACCAAAAATATCTCCCACTATCTCTGCAGCACTGATTCCCCTTTTATTCCGTGTTAGTTTCTTTTCATTGGTTCCATGATTTTCATCTACATGGTAGATTTTGGGAAAAACTATACCCATGTAACAACACCCATACCAATGTTGTGGCAATCTATAATAAGCATTTCTACCAGATACACAATAAACTCCAGGGTAAACTAGGTCAGTACCACCTCTCAATCTCCAACCCCCTGTAATTAGGAAGGTATGATCACATTCACTAGAACCAATGAAATAATTGTTATATTCAGTCTTTTGTCTTAGTAAGCAAAGCTTCCCTTTGTGATGCCAGTCTAGAGTCATTGTAGCATATGTCTCTCCTTTCTTGTAATCACCCTCCCCATGAGCCCATGGAGGTATGTTAGTCTTTTGTTCTGCAGCTTTTCTTTTGAATTCTTGTCGCCTATCTTCTACAGTATTTATAAACTCTATTTCTACTCTATGTAAACTGCAAGTTAGATTATTTCGATGCACACATACAGTATCTATGGATTTAGTAGTATGGAAAAATTCTCCCATGTAGTCTGCATTCTTTGCACTCTTTACTATATTCATATTCTTCTTAATAGGAACTTCTGAGAAGACTAAATCAAAATTAGAGTAGTAATATTGAAATTGCTCTTTACCATAGAATAAACTTGTTAGTACACTAAACGAAATTCCATATGTTAGTGGAAGGTGGTGATAGGTCAACCCTTCTGCACAGACGAAGGTAATTGCAGGCACACACAACAATCTCTTGCATCCATAGTGTCTACATACTCGTAGAGAAGTTTTGTAAAAACATTTAACGAAAAGTCATTCATAGAATTATCTTGATGTAAGCTATTCCCTGTTAGCTTTTTAATATTAGTCTCATGATCTTCTTTAAGAATTTTTTTCTCATCAGTTAATACATTCACATAATTATTAGTAGAATTTACATTAGTAGGATACATGAAATAAGGTACTACTAAAATTAGTATTAACCAAACAAACAACATCAATAGAACACATATGAAGCAAGCGTTAAAACACCTTCGCCTAAATAAGCCTTGGTTTTGATTACCAGTCTCAGTTTTATCCATCTTAAATTTCGGAGAAAAAAAAATCTAAAATCGCAAAAAATAATTTTAACAAGGCAAAATCTGTGTACCACACACTTTCCGAGCCTCTGAGCCTTCTGGTCACGACTCTATTTTTCAAATCTCCTCTCTCTTTTTCTGCACTTCTTTTCGTATGCACAGTTCATTTAGGGTGGCTCATATGATGAGTTGTCTTTTGAACAAAACTCGATGAATTCTTTTTCCCAATCATTAGTTGCAGCAGCCAAATATGTAAATTCAGGTGCTGTGTATTGCTTATTTGGAATTTTTGCTCTTTTTGTTCTGCACACTGTATTTTGGTCTTCTTCAGTCTGACTTTGTTCAGATTGGCTAGAGAGTTCAATCATATTCTCTGGAATTTTCTTATTCAAGGTATATTTCACTATCTTTACTCCTCCAGGCCTATTATCACCATTTCTTGTTCTTTTTCCAGTAACACTGTCTATTTCATTTAATTCACAGCTTCTTTTAGCTGATTCCCTTCTTTCTTTTTCTCTCTCTCTTTCAGGGATCAACTCTCTTTCAGCATCAGCAATGACTGTTATGAGACCCAGTAGCTTGTGCCCACTCTACTTGATTCTCAGTCTGTTCAGGTTCTCTTCTTTCTTTCTCTTTGTTCACCTTCAGCTGACTCTGTGCTTTCAAGTGGACATGGGACTTGACGAGTGTGGCTTGCATGTATCCAATTAGGCAGTCCACCACATTTAACTGCTGTTGTTGTCACAAGAATCACTTGATATGGCCCACGCCAACGAGGTTCCAAACAAGACTTCCTCACATGCTTCTTGATGAGTACCCACTCTCTAGGGCTCAAATCATGTGCCTGTTCTTGTTGAACTGTATTTGCGACTTCTCCAACCTGGTGAGATACAGAACGCACTACATCAGCCAATCCTTTGCAATAATCGAGCACTAAATCATCAGTTATGTTCACAAGTTGATTTGCTGGGACTGTTAGCTGTCTCATAGCTCTACCCATCACAATATCGTGTGGGGACAGTCCAGTTCTTCTGTATGGAATACTTCTCAAACTCATCAATACCAAAGGTAATGCATCAGGCCATTTTAGTGTTGTGGATGCATAGACTTTAGCCAGTCTCGATTTTATTGTGCCTTTGACCTGCTCAACAACTCCAGATGCCTCAGTTCGATAAGCACAGTGCAATTTCTGCTCAATTTGTAATTTTTATTTATTTATTTATTAATTAAACTTATAATGCGCAACAGCTACCCAAAAAGGGTTTCCCGGCGCAAACGCAGATACAGAGGCTGATGTCAAGGCAAAGGCAGCAGGCTAATGATTAAAAAGCCATGTCTTCAAGGATTTACGGAAATGAATGTAAGTTTCGGTACGAAGAGCTAGGGGCATAGCATTCCAGAGTGAGGGGCCAAGATGTGAAAAAGACCTACCGCCCATCCTTGCTAGTTTGATTTTTGGGACAGAAAACCTCCCCTGCGTAGATGAGCGAAGGTCACGAAGAGGGACATAGGGATGAACCAGTGATTGAAGGTATTTGGGGGCCGTACCACTTTTGATTTTAAACATGTAGCTCAGGGCTTTGAACTTAACTCGGTTCTCCACCCTGAGCCAGTGCAAGTCACGGAGATGGCCGGAAACAGAGGAAGTTCTGGGGATCCGGCATAAGAGCCTAGCTGCAGAGTTTTGAACCAGTTGCAGCCTGCGTGTCACCTCTTTGTTAGAACCCAAGTACAGAACATTGCCGTAATCAAGTCTTGAAGTAATCAAGGCATGAACAACAGTCCTCTGAGTGGGTTCTGGTAGCATCCAGATAACTTTTTTTAGCCACTTCAAGATAGTGAAACAGGTAGCAGCTACTTTAACAACTTGGTTATGCATACTTAGTGTATCATCCATGATTACACCCAAATTTCGAGCTTGGTAATGCTGCACAAATCATCTCATTATTAAAATGAGTTCCTCTATCAGATTCTAACAAGACTGGAAATCCAAACCTAGGAATTATCTCTCTGAGAAGCAATTTAGCAACAGTTCGGCTGTCATTACGTCTTGTTGGATATGCCTCAACGCAGCGAGAAAATAGACACACAATCACTAGTACATGTTTTAAACCATGGTAAAGAGGCATGTCAATTAAGTCGACCTCCATACGCGTAAATGGACCTGCTGCTTTTCCAATTTGACCCAAACTGACAACTGTTTTCCTCCCTGCATTCTGTTGTTGACAAATGATACATCTTTGACAGAGACTTTCTGCAATGAGAAGTCTAATCATAGCATCTCTACCCACATGTATAGGACCATGATAAACTCGTGCCATCTGAGACAACAGACTGTCTGGCAATATTGGTCTTCCATCAGTATAAATCCACACTTCATCTTCTGTCCTGTGTGTACATCCAGCTTTGATCCACCCATGTCTCTCTGCATCACTAGCTGCATCTTGTAATTCTTCTAACCTCTTCCCATGTTTCAACAGATGAGAACATTATTTTGCATTCTGCTCGATCAGATCGTTCTTTCAAATATTCTCCATTTTTTGTATGTGAATTTAGAGCACAAAATCTTGCAATTTCGTCGGCATATCAGATGCGCACAGTGATGTAATCATATCCAGATTTGTGTGCTGAACATTTCACCACCCCAATTTGTGCTGGCAATTGTAGTGCCATCAATAGATCTTTTATACACTCTCCGTTTCGTATCGGTGAACCCGAAGAGGTCAAAAATCCACATTGAGACCACAACTGCCCAAAATCATGGACGACCCCAAAACCATATTGACTATCAGTAAATATGGTTACTCGCATTTGCTTTGTAAGGCAAAATGCTCTGTTCAGTACAACTAATTCTGCTACTTGAGCTGAACTCACTCCTTTCAACCATGATCCTTCAATGACACTTGCCACTGTACAAATCACATATGCAGCTTGCAAGGTACCTTCTGTATCTCTCAAGCATGATCCATCCACAAACAACAAAGGATCAGATTCAGGTAATGGCGTATCTTGTATGGCAGGTCTTGGTTTTGTACACAACTCTGTAACATCCAGACAATCATGATCTGCTTCATCCACCACTACTTCACAACTTGGAATTGGCAACAAAGTAGCTGGATTTAGATTTGTACATCTTGTCACTGTCACATTTGCAGCTCACAATATCACTCGTTCATATTTTGTTAACTGACTGCTTGTAAGATGCTGTGTGCGAATTCATGTTAACAAAATCTCAACTGAATGTGGCACATACACTTTCAACTGATGTCCCATTACAATCGTTTCACTCTGTTCTAGACTCATACAAGTAGCAGCAACCGCTTTCAAACAACCTGGTAAAGCTGCAACCACGGGGTCAAGGGTGGCTGAAAAATATGCTACTGGATGGCGTGCTGTTCCATGCATTTGCATTAGAACTGAAAGGGCACATCCGTCACGTTCACTGCAGAATAATGCAAAATCCTTATTGAAATCTGGCATTCCCAATGCGGGTGCTCAACACAAACTGTCTCGCAACTCAAGAAATGCTTTCATGCGTTCATCATCAAGATGTATAGGATCTGACATATCTTTATGCGTCAGTCTTTGTAATGGCTTGGCTATCAGTGAAAAACCAATGATCCACTGCCTGCAATATCAGACCATTCCCAAAAATATCCGAATTTATTTTTGTGTTTTCGGTGGATTCATTTGCATAATAGCATTGATCCGATCTTGAGACACTTTTCTCATTCCTTTTTCAACGTTTTGACTCAAGTGAAGAACTTTCTTTTGACAGAATTGCAATTCTGCTGGTGACACTTTATGCCCTCCTTCTCCCAAATGGTTCAGTAGAGCAATCGTATCTGTCACACAAGCCTATTTTGTCTTTGATGCTACCAACAAATTGGCTATATATTGAACAGGGACTGAATTTTCAGGCATTACTAGTGATTCCAAACATTTCTTCAATATTTGATTGAAGATTGAGGGCTCTCTGTATACCCTTGAGGAACTCAGCACCATGCCAAAACACGGTTTCCAAACCGGAATGCAAATAAGTATTGGCTATCCGGATGTAAAGGTATCAAGAAAAATGCTTGACATAGATCAATCACTGAAAACCATTCTGCTTCACAAAGAATTTGATAAAGAATCACAACTGGATCTGGCACTATTCGACAACAGGGTATTACTATCTGATTAATTTTGCGTAAATCTTGCACTATCCTGTATTTACCATTAGGTTTGCGAATTCCCATAATAGGTGAATTGCATAGACTCCCTAGAATCTCCTTGTTTAATCAGCATTTCAATCACAGGTGTTACTCCTGCAATTGTTTCAGGACTCCTCTTTTAACCCCTTCTGTGCTCATGACGGCCGGGAGCCGTCATGACACACAGTGGGCGTGTGCTCATGACGGCTCCCGGCCGTCATGGCACCCACCCACGGGGGAAGCGCTGGCGCTACCCCCGTGGGACGCCGATCTTAGCGATTCCACCGGGGAAGGCAGGGGAAGCCCTTCCCCCACCCCCCTCCACGTCATTGGATTTTTCCCTTTGTTTCCCGACGCGCAGGAAGCCATTTGCTTCCAGCGCATCGGGGAACAAACAGGTACGTTTTGTCTCTGGGGAGGGGGGATTTCACCAAAAGAGGCATCGGGGGAAAGGAAAGGGTTTTCCTTTCCCCTGATGCTTCTTTTGTGCATTCTTGCTGCACGATCGTGCGATCGTGCAGCAGGAATGCCCACTAGAGCCAGGGATTTTTTTTTTTTTTTAACTGCAATTGATTTACTGTTTGGGGGAGCGGCCCCTTAGGCAAGGCTCGCTCCCCTTATTGGGGGCATGAGTAATTGGCTTTGTCTGCCCCCCTGGGGGGGGCAGATTTAATTATATTATTTTAAAAAATTGGCCCACTGGACCACGAGTCCATTTTTTGTGGGGAGTGGCCACTTGGGCAAGGGTCACTCCCTTTGGGGGTATGTTTATGGCTGTCTGCCCCATGGGGGGGCAGATCTTGCCTTTTTTTGTTATCTAGGGCCCACTAGGCCACCAGGGATTTTTTATTTTGGAGAGTGACCCCTTGGGCAAGGGTCGCTTTCCCTTGGGGGCTGTCTCTCCCCATATTTGGCCCACTAGACCACCAGGGATTTGTTTGTGGGGAGTGGCCCCTTGGGCAAGGGTCACTCCCATTATGGGGACAATGTTTTTTGGCTTTGTCTGCCCCTCTGGGGGCAGATTTCGCCATTTTTTTATAGTGGCCCACTGGACCACCAGGGAATACTTTGTGGGAGTGGCCCTTGGGCAAGGGTCACTCCCCTTCGGGGGCTATGTTTTTGGCTGTCTGCCCCCATGGGGGGGGCAGATCTCGCCTTTTTTTATCTAGGGCCCACTAGGCCAGGGAATTGTTTTTGGGAGAGTGACCCCTTGGGCAAGGGTTGCTCTCCTTTGGGGCTGTGTCTCCCCATGTTTGGCCCACTAGACCACCAGGGATTTGTTTGTGGGGAGTGGCCCCTTGGGCAAGGGTCGCTCCCCTTATGGGGGCAATGTTTTTTGGCTTTGTCTGACCCCCCGGGGGGGCAGATTTCACCATTTCTTTTTAAAGTGGCCCACTGGACCACCAGGGAATACTTTGTGGGGAGTGGCCCCTTGGGCAAGGGTCACTCCCCTTCGGGGGCTATGTTTTTGGCTGTCTGCCCCCATTGGGGGGCAGATCTCACCTTTTTTTTAAATCTAGGGCCCACTAGTCCACCAGGGATTTTTTGGGGGGAGAGTGACCCCTTGGGCAAGGGTCGCTCTCCTTTGGGGGCTGGGGCTTGTCATGTTTGGGCCCACTAGACCACCAGGGATTTGTTTGTGGGGAGTGGCCCCTTGGGCAAGGGTCGCTCCCCTTTATGGGAGGATGATTGTGGCCATTTCTGTCCTCCTTGGGTGGCAGATCAGCAGTATGTTTTTTAGGCCTATCTGCCCCCAAGGGGGGCAGAAGCCACTAGACAACAGGGGTTTTTAAATTTTTGAATTGGGGAGTGGCCTCAAGGGCAAGGGTTGCTCCCCTTTTACAGTGGTGAATATTTTATTTATACTCTTAGGCCCACCTACCCCTCAGCTTAGCTGGTGGATTGTGTGTGGACTGGTGCATTATTTGAATATGTGATTGTAATGGTTTATTTTCTCTTTTTTATTCTAGTGTAAAGGTTTTGATTACTGTTTGCGGTTTCGGCAGTGGTTGTTCTGCAGTTTTGCGTAATTGCATTTATTTGGTAAGAAAAACATTTTTGTTGTGTTGACTCCAAATGAGTATTATTGTCATGCATGAATGAATTTTTTTGTAAGTGGTGTCATAATGGCAGCATATTTGTTAGTGTTCAGAGCATGACATTCTTTGCGATGTGTTTTGCATTGTCTTATGTGTAAATTTTTTTTTTCTTTTTTAGTGGGATATTGTTGATCCTTACTGTGTCTGTGCAGAGTAGGTGGTGGTGAGTCTAGCTGCTTCTGTCAAGTGAGTGGTATAGTGTTGGAGTATATAGGTCTTTGTGATAAAGCTACATTTTGTTTATTTCTCTTTTTACAAAGGGTTTGTTGTTGTTGACTTGTTTGACAAGTTACCTTTATTAGTAAGCATTATGGCTAGCCGTAGAATGACTGCTCAGCAGGTGGTTGGTATGCTTCTTGAATCTTCCTCTGAGCAGGATTATGAGACTGACAGTGCGTCTGAGGGAGAGGAGGGAGGGGAAGATTCAGGCAGTGAGTTTTCTCTCCACATGGAATCATCGGATGATGAAGGTACTCTCAGTGCGGATGAAGCTACTCTCGGTGCGGATGAAGTGCCTGTTTTAGAGGAGGACACTGCTGTGCCGATGGTGCAAGAGGCATCTGGATTGCAGCCTGAGGCTGATAGGCTTCCTACTGGAAGTGCTGGACTCTGGGTTGATCCAAACATGGTGCAGCCGGTGTTGCCTGCCTTTAGGGGTGATGCAGGGTGTACAGTGGATTGTGAACATTTTTTGCCTATACAGTTTTATCAGTTGTTTATGGATGATGTATTTTTGGGTGAGATTGTTGAGCAGAGTAATTTGTATGCTGAACAGTTTTTGAGGGACAACAGTGCCAGACTTAGGCCCCACTCTAGAGCTACCCAGTGGACTCCCACAAATCTGGAAGAGATGAAGAAGTTTTTGGGTTTGACTTTATTGATGGGTTTGATAAGGAAGCCGTCCATGGCTTCATATTGGTCTACCAGTCCCTTGATGGCAACGGCCATATTTCCTGCAATTATGACTCGTGATCGGTATTTACTTTTGCTTCGGATGCTGCATTTTGTTGATAATGCTTTGGCGTTGCCACGAGATCACCCTGACTGTGACCGTCTTTTTAAGATTCGGCCTGTTCTTGATCACTTTGTAGATCGATTTTCAGAGATCTATACTGCAGGGAAAGAAATATCTATTGCTGAGTCTTTGGTCCTGTTCAAGGGCCGTTTGGTTTTTAGGCAGTACATTCCTAGCAAGAGGGCACGTTATGGAATTAAGCTGTATATGTTGTCTGAGAGTAGGACAGGATATGTTTTTAATTTCCGTGTGTACACTGGTAGGGATTCCACTATTGACCCCCTGGTTGTCCGTCCACTTTTGGAGTTTCAGAGAAAATTGTGTGGGATCTTGCTGGAGGACTGTTTAACAGAGGCCACCATTTGTACCTTGATAACTTCTACACTGCTGTGCAATTGTTTAAGGAATTGTTCAAAGTGGACACTTTTGCTTGTGGCACAATCCGCTCTAACCGTAAAGGTTATCCAAAAGAGCTTGTTTGCAAAAAACTTCAGAGGGGACAGTGCAGTTCCTTGCGTAGTGATGAACTACTAGCTGTGAAATTTGTGGACAGGAGGGATGTGTACATGCTGACTACCATCCATGATGAGAGTACTTCAGCTGTGGCTGTTTGGGGTCAGATTGCTGAAGTGCGCAAACCTGTGTGCATTTTAGACTACAATAAGCACATGGGTGGTGTTGATAGAGTAGATCAGAGGTTGGAACCTTACACTGCTATTCGTAAGGCTTACATTTGGTATAAGAAGTTGGCCATCCATCTCTTCAATTTAGCAACTTTCAATGCTTTTGTTGTGTTCAAGGAGTGTTCTCCTGCGTCAAAGTTGACTTTTGTTCAGTTTCAGGAGTCTGTGATAGGCAGCCTTGTTGTTGTGGAACAGGCAAGTGTTCCTAGAGTTGGAGTGGTGGAGGATGTGGCTAGATTGAAAGATCGCCACTTTCCTGATTTAATTCCTCCCACGCCCAAAAAAACAATCCCTGTAAGAGATGTAGAGTCTGCTTGCGAAGAGGTGTGCGGAAGGAGAGTCGTATGCACTGTGCCGATTGTCCTTCTAATCCTGGGCTGTGTGTGCCCACATGTTTCAGATTGTATCACACTCAAAAGAGTTTTTGGGAGCAACCATGAGTCTAATAGTGTACTGCCTGGTCTGTATGGTTTTATATAGTTCAGTTTAACGTTTGGCAATAGAATGATGTCTTCAGTTACTGCTGTTGTTTTTGTAGTTATAGTTTTGTATTTAGTTGCAATTTGTTTGTGTTTTCTTTCTTGTTTAAAAAAATTTATGACGGTGTGCGTGGACTGGCGCTTGGCTGGCGGTGTGCGTGGACTTGAGCTTGGCTGGCGGTGTGCGTGGACTGGCGCTTGGCTGGCGGTGAGTGGACTGGAGCTTGGCTGGCGGTGAGTGGACTGGCGCTTGGCTGGCGGTGTGCGTGGATTGGCGCTTGGCTGGCGGTGTGTGTGGATTGGCGCTTGGCTGGTGGTGTGCGTGGATTGGCACTTGGCTGGCGGTGTGCGTGGACTGGTGCTTGGCTGGCGGTGAGTGGACTGGCGCTTGGCTGGCGGTGTACGTGGATTGGCGCTTGTCTGGTGGTGTGCGTGGACTGGTGCTTGGCTGGCGGTGAGTGGACTGGCGCTTGGCTGGCGGTGTGCGTGGATTGGCGCTCGGCTGGCGGTGTGCATGGATTGGCGCTTGGCTGATGGTGTGCGTGGACTGGCGCTTGGCTGGCGGTGTGCGTGGACGGGCACTTGGCTGGCGGTGTGCGTGGACGGGCGCTTGGCTGGCGGTGTGTGAGTAGTGACTTGCTGCTGGTCACTAGACACACTGCTAGCTAAACGCCACTCCATGCAATCCGTGAGCTGGTGTGGTTGCTGTGTCAGGAATGTGGGCGTGTGAAAGTGATGGGCCCTTGAATGGCGCTGTCTGCTGGTGTGAGTGTTGTAATGTGCTGGGCCCGCGGCTGGCGGTATGAATGGTTTTGTATGTGTCACACGTATGAAAGGTGTATGAATGGCCTGTAAAGCGGTTGGTGCCTTGTCGTGGCTTAACAGCTCACGAGCTGTGAGTCAATGGTTCAGTTTCTCGTCCTTTCAATTATTAACAGTGCATTTCATTTTTGTGAAATCTCTGGTTAATACAACTGTATATACTGAACCATCACTCACCCTCGTGCCAAATCCAACCAGTATGTCTGTGTGCTTGAAGAATAGGTGGTTGTGCAGAAATATTTGTCTTTTCTGTCTTTCTCAAGCAGGGTGTACCTTGTCCCTTTTTGTGAGTGTTGTAATGTGTTGGTTTCGTGCCTGGTGGTGTGAATGGTCTTGTGTGTATCACGTATGAAAGGTGTGTGAATGGCCTGTAAAGCGGTTGGTGCCTTGCCATGGCTTTACAGCTCACGAGCTGCGAGTCACTGGTTCAGTTTTTTGTCTGTTTAATTATTGACAGTGCATTTCATTTTTGTGAAATCTCTTGTTAATAAAAGTTTATATACTGAACCATCACTCGCCCTCGTGCCAAATCCAACCAGTATGCGTGTGTGCTTGAGGAATAGATGGCTGTGCAGGAATCTTTGTCTTTTTAGTCTCTCTGCCAAGGTGTACATTCCATCTAAGAATAACCTACCAACTGTAGATATTGTCGTAAACTAAACACACATGGGAGTACATGGTGATGTCTCTCTTGTGGATACCAACACGTTATCTTACCCACAATGTCCTGCAAACCTCAAAATGTCTGTCACATTTTCCTTGCATTATTATGCCAAAATTTTCACGCTACAGAAAGTAACAACAACTTTTCTATCCCCCGCCTTTCTCCAAGTATTCCAATAGAAATGGTACCTCACTCGCGTGGGAGGCCCAAGTTCCAGCGACAGGCAAGGGCCCAAAACGTAGTGAGGCGACATCAAAATTGCCTATCACAAAACAACCTGGTTTTGCAAGGGGGGTCACCTGGGTTTTTGGCCTTGTGCTCGGCGGCCAGCTAGGGAAACCTACCAAACCCACACATTTCTGAAAACTAGACACCCGGGGGATTCCAGGGAGGTATGGCTTGCGTGGATCCCCCAATGTTTCCTTACCCAGAATCCCCTGCAAACCTCAAATTAAGCTGAAAAAATCACTTGTTTTGCACATTTTTGTGTGGGAAAGTTGTGACATCACTGGGCTGACACAAATTTCCTACCACCCAGCGTTCCCCCGGGTCTCCCGATAAAAATGGTGCCTCACTCGTGTGGTAGGCCCAAGTACCCACGACAGGCAAGGGCCCAAAACGTAGTGAGGCGACATCAAAATTGCCTATCTCAAAACGACCTGGTTTTGCAAGGGCTTTGTTTTTGGCCCCGTGCTCGGCGGCCATCTAGGGAAACCTACCAAACCCACACATTGCTGAAAACTAGACACCAGGGGGATTCCAGGGAGGTATGGCTTGCGTGGATCCCCCAACGTTTCCTTACCCAGAATCCCCTGCAAACCTCAAATTTTGCTGAAAAAGTCACTTTTTTCACACATTTTTGTGTGGGAAAGTTGTGGTATCACCGGGCTGACACAAATTTCCTACCACCCAGCGTTTCCCAGGGTCTCCCGATAAAAATGGTGCCTCACTCGTGTGGGAGGCCCAAGTACCCGCGACAGGCAAGGGCCCAAAACGTAGTGAGGCGACATCAAAATTGCCTATCACAAGACAACCTGGTTTTGCAAGGGGGTCACCTTGGTTTTGGCCCCGTGCTCGGCGGCCATCTAAGGAAACCTACCAAACCCACACATTTCTGAAAACTAGACACCCGGGGATTCCAGGGAGGTATGGCTTGCATGGATCCCAACGTTTCCTGACCCAGACTCCCCTGCAAACCTCAATTTTAGCTGAAAAATCACTTTTGTCACACATTTTTGTGTGGGAAAGTTGTGGCATCCACCGGGCTGACACAAATTTCCTACCACCCAGCGTTCCCCCAGGTCTCCCGATAAAAATGGTGCCTCACTCGTGTGGGAGGCCCAAGTACCCGGCGACAGGCAAGGGCCCAAAACATATTGAGGCAACATCAAAATTGCCTATCACAAAATGTTTTGGGCCCTTGCCTGTCGCGGGTACTTGGGCCTCCCACACGAGTAAGGCACCATTTTTATCGGGAGACCCGGGAAACGCTGGGTGGTAGGAAATTTGTGTCAGCCCGGTGATGCCACAACTTTCCCACACAAAAATGTCTGAAAAAAGTGATTCTTTCAGCTAAAATTGAGGTTTGCAGGGGATTCTGGGTAAGGAAACTTTGGGGGATCCATGCAAGCCATACCTCCCTGGAATCCCCGGGGTGTCTAGTTTTCAGAAATGTGTGGGTTTGGTAGATTTCCCTAGATGGCCGCCGAGCACGGGGCCAAAAACCCAAGTGACCCCCCTTGCTAAACCAGGTTGGTTTGTGATAGGCAATTTTGATGTTGCCTCAATATGTTTTGGGCCCTTGCCTGTCGTGGGTACTTGGGCCTACCACACGAGTGATGCACCATTTGTATCGGGAGACCCGGGGGAACGCTGGGTGGTAGGAAATTTGTGTCAGCCAGTGATGCCACAACTTTCCCACACAGAAATGTGTGAAAAAAGTGATTTTTTCAGCTAAATTTGAGGTTTGCAGGGGATTCTGGGTAAGGAAACGTTGGGGATCGATACAAGCCATACCTCCCTGGAATCTCCTGGGTGTCTAGTTTTCAGAAATGTATGGGTTTGGTAGGTTTCCTAGATGGCCGCCGAGCACGAGGCCAAAACCCAGGTGATCCCCTTGCAGAAACCAGGTCGTTTATGAGATAGGCAATTTTGATGTCGCCTCAATACGTTTTGGGCCCTTGTCTGCCCCGTGTACGTGGGCCTCCCACACAAGTGAGGCACCATTTTTATCGGGAGACCCGGGGGAACGCTGGGCGGTAGGAAATTTGTGTCAGCCCAGTGATGCCACAACTTTCCCGCACAGAAATGTGTGAAAAAAGTGATTCTTTCAGCTAAAATTGAGGTTTGCAGGGGATTCTGGGTAAGGAAACTTTGGGGATCCATGCAAGCCATACCTCCCTGGAATCCCCGGGTGTCTAGTTTTCAGAAATGTGGGTTTAGTCAGATTTCCCTAGATGGCCGCCGAGCATGCGGACAAAACCAAGTGACCCCTTGCTAAACCAGGTTGGTTTGTGATAGGCAATTTTGATGTTGCCTCAATATGTTTTGGGCCCTTGCCTGTCGCGGGTACTTGGGCCTCCCACACGAGTGATGCACCATTTGTATCGGGAGACCCGGGGGAACGCTGGGTGGTAGGAAGTTTGTGTCAGCCCAGTGATGCCACAACTTTCCCGCACAGAAATGTGTGAAAAAAGTGATTTTTTCAGCTAAAATTTAGGTTTGCAGGGGATTCTGGGTAAGGAAACGTTGGGGGATCGATACAAGCCATACCTCCCTGGAATCCCCTGGGTGTCTAGTTTTCAGAAATGTATGGGTTTGGTAGGTTTCCCTAGATGGCCGCCGAGCACGGGGCCAAAAACCCAGGTGACCCCCCTTGCGAAACCAGGTCGTTATGCAGATAGTGCAATTTTGATGTCGCCTCAATACGTTTTGGGCCCTTGTCTGCCCCGTGTACGTGGGCCTCCCACACAAGTGAGGCACCATTTTTATCGGGAGACCCGGGGGAACGCTGGGCGGTAGGAAATTTGTGTCAGCCTGGTGGTGCCACAACTTTCCCACACAAAAATGTGTGAAAAAAGTGATTTTTTCAGCTAAATTTGAAGTTTGCAGGGGATTCTGGGTAAGGAAACGTTAGGGGATCCACGCAAGCCATACCTCCCTGGAATCCCCCCGGTGTCTAGTTTTCAAAAATGTATAGGTTTGCTATGTTTCCCTAGGTGCCGGCAGAGCTAGGGTTCAGAAACTACAGCTAGGCACTTTGCCAAAAAAGGGTAATTTTTCACTGTGAAATTGTGGTGTGTCCACGTTGCGTTTTGCGCTGTTTCCTGTCGCGGGCACTAGGCCTACCCACACAAGTGAGGTAGCATTTTTCTCAGAAGACTTTGGGGAACGCGGGGTGGGTGGAAATTTGTGGATCCATGCAAATTCCAGAACTTTCCACCACAGAAATGTGAGGAAAATGTGGATTTTTTGACAATTGTTTTGGTTTGCAAGGGATTCTGGGTAACAGAACCTGGTGAGAGGCAGTCAAGTCACCCCATCCTGGATTCCCCTGGGTGTCTAGTTTAAATTTTTTTATAGGTTTGCTAGGTTTCCCTAGGTGCCGGCAGAGCTAGGGTTCAAAAACTACAGCTAGGCACTTTGCCAAAAATGGGTCATTTTTCACTGTGAAATTGTGTTGTGTCCACGTTGCGTTTTGCGCCGTTTCCTGTCACGGGCAGTAGGCCTACCCACACAAGTGAGGTACCATTTTTCTCAGAAGACTCTGGGGAACGCGGGGTGGGTGGAAATTTGTGGATCCACGCAGATTCCAGAACTTTCCACCAAAGAAATATGAGGGAAATTTGGGTTTTTTGACAATTGTTTAGGTTTGCAAGGGATTCTGGGTAACAGAACCTGGTGAGAGGCAGTCAAGTCACCCCATGCTGGATTCCCCTGGGTGTCTATTTTTCAAAAATGTATAGGTTTGCTAGGTTTCCCTAGGTGACGGCAGAGCTAGGGTTAAAAAACTACAGCTAGGCACTTTGCCAAAAAAAGGGTCATTTTTCACTGTGAAATTGTGGTGTGTCCACGTTGCGTTTTGCGCCGTTTCCTGTCGCGGGCACTAGGCCTACCCACACAAGTGAGGTAGCATTTTTCTCAGAAGACTTTGGGGAACGCGGGGTGGGTGGAAATTTGTGGATCCATGCAAATTCCAGAACTTTCCACCACAGAAATGGGAGTAAAATGTGGTTTTTTTGACAATTGTTTTGGTATGCAAGGGATTCTGGGTAACAGAACCTGGTGAGAGGCAGTCAAGTCACCCCATCCTGGATTCCCCTGGGTGTCTAGTTTACAAAAATGTATAGGTTTACTAGGTTTCCCTAGGTGCCGGCAGAGCTAGGGTTCAAAAACTACAGCTAGGCACTTTGCCAAAAAATTTCATTTTTCACTGTGAAATTGTGTTGTGTCCACGTTGTGTTTTGCGCCGTTTCCTGTGGCGGGCACTAGGCCTACCCACACAAGTGAGGTACCATTTTTCTCGGAATACTTCGGGGAACGCGGGGTGGGTGGAAATTTGTGGATCCATGCAAATTCCAGAACTTTCCACCACAGAAATGTGAGGAAAATGTGTTTTTTTTGACAATTTCTTTGGTTTGCAAGGGATTCTGGGTAACAGAACCTGGTGAGAGGCAGTCGAGTCCCCCCATCCTGGATTCCCCTGGGTGTCTAGTTTCAAAATTGTATAGGTTTGCTAGGTTTCCCTAGGTGCCGGCAGAGCTAGTGTTCAAAAACTACAGCTAGGCACTTTGCCAAAAAAGGGTAATTTTTCACTGTGAAATTGTGTTGTGTCCACGTTGCGTTTTGCGCCGTTTCCTGTCGCGGGCACTAGGCCTACCCACACAAGTGAGGTACCATTTTTCTCGGAAGACTCTGGGGAACGCGGGGTGGGTGGAAATTTGTGGATCCACGCAGATTCCAGAACTTTCCACCAAAGAAATGTGAGGGAAATTTGTTTTTTTTGACAATTTCTTAGGTTTGCAAGGGATTCTGGGTAACAGAACCTGGTGAGAGGCAGTCAAGTCACCCCATCCTGGATTCCCCTCGGTGTCTAGTTTTCAAAAATGTATAGGTTTGCTAGGTTTCCCTAGGTGCCGGCAGAGCTAGGGTTCAAAAACTACAGCTAGGCACTTTGCCAAAAAAGGGTAATTTTTCACTGTGAAATTGTGTTGTGTCCACGTTGCGTTTTGTGCCGTTTCCTGTGGCGGGCACTAGGCCTACCCACACAAGTGAGGTACCATTTTTCTCGGAAGACTTTGGGGAACGTGGGGTGGGTGGAAATTTGTGGATCCACGCAAATTCAAGAACTTTCCACCACAGAAATGTGAGGAAAATGTGTTTTTTTTGACAATTTGTTTGGTTTGCAAGGGATTCTGGGTAACAGAACCTGGTGAGAGGCAGTCGAGTCACCCCATCCTGGATTCCCCTGGGTGTCTAGTTATCAAAAATGTATAGGTTTGCTAGGTTTCCCTTGGTGCCGGCAGAGCTAGGGTTCAAAAACTACAGCTAGGCACTTTGCCAAAAAAGGGTCATTTTTCACGGGGGGCGTGGCTTGCCTGGCTCGCGAATGGAAGCAACTTGAACGAGCTCCGGCGGCCACTCCTAAAAATCCTACATTATCCTGCAACAATTGGGCTGTAATCCCGCTATGCTTCCCTGATAGGGTGGCGGAATATACAGAGCGCGTACTGGCAGGATTTAAGTGCAGCAGTTGGTAGCGGAACGGAGATACTGCAAGTTGCGAGCTGCGGACCCGTACTGAGAACCGCCGCCATTTTGTGCTGGGCGCGGCCTTGAAACGGAGAGGCGGCCTTGAAACGGAGAGTCGGCAAAGCACTGTGCCTCCGGAGACCTGCAGCCTGTGACTGACCGGGAAGCCTGGAGAGATCGTGAGTGCGGGCTGAGAGGGCGCTGGAAACAGCCGAGCTGTGCGTGCGAAGCTGCAGGTACTGTGCGCGTCTGCGGCGAGCCCCTGCCCGCGAGCTGTGGCCCCGGGCTGATCTGCGGCAGAACGCCTTATTGCCCTGGGATGTGGCGCACGGCGCCGCCGGAGCACTGAAATACGCTACGGAGCCACGGAGTGTGGTCCGCGCATTGGAGCGTTCACAGCTGAGCTCCCATCGAGAGTATATACAGCCATAAGACACAGCTGCCCCCGCCAGCTAAGCACATATGTGGAATAAAGATACCCGGCAGTGAGAGGTCTCCTGGAAGCGTTACTGGGTTCCGCTACAGGGTGGCAGCGAGAAAGTGTTCCCTCTGCGAGCGCACATTGTAATAGCGCCTGGACTTTGCGATTGCACTGCTTGGGGAGACAACTGGAGACTAGTGCACAAGTGTCTACAGGGCGAGTGAAAAAGCGGTAGAAATTGGCGCATCTGTGGAGGTGAATGAAGACCGCCATATTACCCTTGCATATATGTGGTGGGCCCCCACGGCATAGCGGACACTAAGAGCATCTCAAACATAGCAGCTGATCGCCTGCAGAGTAAAGTGCTCAGTGACTCGCGCACAGGAGAGAGGGTGTGACCAGTGACACGCGACGAGTTGATTTTTGCATGCCTGGCTTGCGGGAATCGAAACAGGAGGGGATATTCAAAACTCGCCTGATTAGCTAAAGTGCGGAGTCTGTGGACCTTGCTAGCTGCAAACAACGTCAGTAGTGGACTAGGTTGGACCATTGTAAGCTTACATATACCTCTGCGGGCACAACACAATGGGGAAAACTGATAAGTCACAACCCAAACTTCAATTCCCACAGCGGCAATCCACCAGACATAGGGAAGACGACATGGAGGCATCGCAACCATTGACATCCTCAGAAGCTACGGACCAGGAGGGGGATATTCGACAAATCCTAGCGGCCATGCAACGCAGTCTCACTTCTATTGACACGAAAATGGACTCCTTATCCTATAGAATGGACAGAATGTCCGAAAGAGTAGATAAGCATGCCGAGAGGATTGATACGGCAGAACGCCGTATCTCCGATGCCGAAGATACACAGAATGCACTCGGAACAGCGCAGAAACGCATGGATAAAATTTTGGCGACGCTGAGTGATAAAACAGAGGATATTGAAGCGCGCTCGCGCAGGAACAATGTGCGCATTCTTGGACTGGCGGAAACCACACCCACAGGGGTGATGGAGTTATATGTGGAAAAACTACTGATACAACTGTTGGGAAGAGGGACATTCTCCGACGTCTTTGTGGTGGAAAGGGCACATAGGGCTCTGGCGGCTCGCCCACCTGTTGGGGCACCCCCTCGCCCGATCATAGCTCGTCTACTTAATTACAGAGACAGGGATGCCGCACTGCGGAAGGCGAGGGAACTGGGAACACTCCGCCACGAGGGATCGGACCTCTCTCTTTTCCCAGACTTCACGCCGCTGGTGCAGGAGGCACGAAAGAAATTTGGCCCGGTGAAACGAAAGTTGAGAGACCTACAGCTCGAGTATGCCATGTTGTACCCGGTCAAACTTAGAGTCAAATTTGAGGATAAACCACGTTTCTATACGGATCCGGACCAGTTGCAGCGAGACCTAAAAAAGTACAGCCTGAACAGACCTGGCGGGTCAAAGGAGGCGCAGGCAGACACGGGCACGAACTTGACTGCAGCTACAGTGAGCAACGAATCAGCTGAAGAATGATTGATAAAGGACTCAAAGACTCCAGTTGAACCTTACGATAAGTGGTGCTTAGCAGTTATGCTAGTCTTGCAGTACTGTACTTACATACAGGATGGTTATGGGTTATTTTACGTAAAGGGGGAGCCCAATTGGTGTAACCTGGTAGGAGCGGCCCGACCTAAAGTTTACTGGCGGTTAATTGTTAGACATATTACGGGTCAGGCGGCCTACGCCTTCACGTGTACACCACATGTTACTAATCTCAGGGGGTTTTATTGGTTGGGGTTTGGTTGTATTGATGGGTGGGAAGGGAGGGTTCTGTTGTCATTTCGTATCTACCTTTTTTGATATGGAGTGGGTGGGTTGTGGGAGGGGGACACTGGAGGGCATGCGAGTTATTGTTTGCACACTTACAGATGTATTAGAAGGTGCTAATAGAGCACCATATGGGTACCAATGTTACGAAAGGAAAGTTAAAGTTGACATCTGACTGACCAACACACACACGCTCATGTTATAAACGTTATGTCCTGGAACGTAAGGGGGTTAAATGATCACAGGAAGATCAGGAAGGTGGTGGCATACTTGACTAGACACTCAATAGATGTGGCAATCCTGCAAGAAACGCATTTAGCCCCCACAACAGGGTTACTAACGGGTCGTCGCATGAGAGGCATATGCGCAGCCGCGGGGTTTACCTCCCATGCTAGGGGGGTGCTAGTGTGGGTCCGCCGTAACGCAGGTATACACCTGCATGTGCTGGAGTCGGATGCAGGAGGGAGATATATTATTGTCAAATGCCAAAAAGAAAGGTACGAGATATTGTTGGTGGGGACCTATGGACCCAATTATGATGACCCTGTGTTTTATCAGCAGTTACATTTGAAACTTGTAAAATACGCACATTTGCCTGTTTTGTGGGGGGGGGGACTTCAATTGTATACAGGATCCGGAATTAGATAGGTCCAGTGGTCCTGTTAGATCCCCTTCTAGAGCAGCTCGGGCACTGGCAGATATTGCACACCAAGAAGGACTGCGGGATGTATGGAGACATATCGCTCCACTAGGCAGGGAGTATACACACTACTCGGCAGCGCATAATATACACACCAGGATAGATTATTGGTTTGCCTCAGGTACCCTACTCTCTTCGATCAAGAATTTCCAACATAGGGCACGCACATTGTCGGATCACTCTCCAGTCTCGTTTAGTTTACTACTCCCACAAGAGGCCCTAAATACGCACTCCTGGAGATTCCCGCAATATTCACTGTTAGATCCTGTCTTTCGTGTAGAGCTGGGCATGGCTATTGATGAATACTTTTTGACTAACGTTGGGAGTGTGTCTACCATGGCTTCACTCTGGGAGGCTTTTAAATTAGTGATTAGGGGGGTAACAATATCCAAGCATGCGGGGGTGCTGAAATCAATACGTAACAGAATGCATGCCCTTGAATCCAAGCTACGAGAGTTGGAAAGACAACACCAGGCGGAGAAAGACCCACTTCTATTGGAACAAATTAGAGCATTAATCACAGACTTTAATGAGTTAGCGGAAGATGAGGTAAAGCATCTGGGGAAGTATGCAGTAGCCCGGATATACGCAGAGGGTGATAGGCCAAGTTCTACACTAGCAGCCACTATTAAACCACATCGTAGCAATAGTCACATAATTAATATACGTACTACTGGTGACACAGAGGTTGACACTACCCCAGAAATACTGGAAACGTTTGCTGACTATTATCAGGGCCTATACACTTCCAGAGAGACAGCTACAACGGAAACTGATATGGAATACCTTACACATATCACCATGACTTGGTTGACGAATGTAGATAGAGAACGACTTATCGGACCGCTCAGACCCACTGAGATTGTAGCGGCCCTGAAAGACATGCCCAACGGAAAGGCTCCGGGGGCAGATGGTTTGACAGTGGCCTTCTATAAGGCTTTTCAGGATAAATTACTTCCACATCTAATTAACCTATTCGAAGAAATAGCTAAGACTGGGCAAATGCCCCCTTCGATGAGGGAAGCTACAATAATTACTCTGCTCAAACCGGGCAAATCCCCAGAAGAGTGCTCGTCATACAGACCATTGTCACTTCTCAACACAGACACGCAAATATTTGCGAAAATCCTGGCAAATAGATTATCTCCGCTGCTGCCCAAATTAGTAGGGCCCGAACAAACGGGGTTTATTCCAGGTAGAGCTTTATCGGGCAACCTTCGTACACTGTTTGGGACGATAGCACACATACAGCCAGAAATCAAAGCTGCGGCTCTGTTTATAGATATAGAAAAGGCGTTTGATTCTGTTGAGTGGAGGTTTCTGTATGCAGTGCTCCGGAAGGTTGGAATTGGGGAGGTGTATATCCAACTGGTACAGGTGCTATACGCAAATCCAACAGCAAAGGTGCGAATCAATGGAGCACTGTCCCGTATTATTAATATCACTAGAGGCACCAGACAGGGCTGCCCACTTTCACCTTTGCTGTATGCACTTGTGGCAGAACCCTTATTATGTGCCATACGCGAATATCATGCATTCCGTGGCATTAGATCACCACACTACAACCTGACAATAGCAGCTTATGCAGACAACACGGTGTTATATATGCGGGACCCAGACACAAATTTAATACCCATGCTGCAGGAAGTGGAAAAGTTCGGCGAACACTCTGGCCTCAACATCAACTGGCATAAATCCATTATATTTCCTTTAACCCCAGCTACTACCCCAGTACAGACCACATATCCACTAGAGTGGACTACCGACCCAGTGCGTTATCTTGGGGTGAAGGTGCACACGGACGCAGACCTGGTCATTTCCTCCAATTATGGTTGTGCTATACAGAGATTGGAGGAGGTAATAGACAAATGGATAAAGCTGCCGCTCTCCCTCTTAGGGAGGATCGCCTTGGCAAAGATGGTGGTACTGCCACGCTTTTTGTTCTTGTTTGTAAACATACCTATTGGCATTCCAAAATCATTTTTTAGCACACTACGCACGTTACTAATAAAACTAGTCTGGGCTGGTAAACAACCCAGAGTGCAGTGGGATACTTTAACTAAATCTTATTCAGAGGGAGGGTTGAACGCTCCCGATATGGAACGCTACTACAAGGCCGCCCAGGCGTTACATACACATTGCTGGGTACATGGGCCACGTGATCTACCGCATCTTTTACTAGAACAGAATATAACTTCCCCTGCACCGCTACCTTTACTTATGACAGGAGCTGCACGTCACTCACTAAGGAAGATTGACCCGGTACATTGCTCGGGACGGCAATTTTACAAACTGGCACAGAAATGTGACTTACCAGTGATATATTCTCCTAAACTGCCTTTGGGATGGTGTAATTGGCTACCCTTGCGTACAGATAACGCTGTAATGCGCACCCTTACTAAATTAAACATAAGGTACCTCGAAGACTTATTCCTAAATGGAGAAGTAAAAACATGGGAACAGGCTTCGACCCCTACAATATTGACCACAGAACTGGACGTCTTCCAATATCATAGGTTCCGTACTGCCCTGTGAGATGGCTTGGGTGGCAGCATGTCTGAACCGGAGGCACTGCCCCCCCTTACATATATGTTACAAACCCCAACTACAAAACAAGGTATCACATTATTGTATAAACTATTCACACAGAGCGTAGTACAGGCCAAAGAAAAATACCAAAGGGATTGGGAGGAGGAGCTGGGAATAGATGTGTCTCTATCGCAGTGGTCATGGTGCTTTCGGCAGATTAAAACGATTTCCTCCAACGGCCGACATCGCTTAGTTCATTTTAAGTACATTCATAGAATATATTATACACCAGTACGACTTTGTAGGTACGGGCTTAGAGACACTGATAATTGTCTGCGTTGTGGAGCCCCGGGTGCGCATTTTAAGCATCTGGCATGGGACTGCCCAGGTATACGTAACTTCAGGAAGGGAGTGTTTGAGATCCTAAATGCAATGCTGGGATGTGAAATTCCAGAAACGCCGTTAACGGCATTACTGGGTTATGATAAGCCAATTTCAAAGGGGGTGCGTAGACTGGCGGCCATTGGACTAATGCTAGCTAAAAGAAGGGTAGCAATGAGATGGATGAAGGGTCCATTACCAACGATTGCTGACTGGAAAACTGACTTGGCCTACTGCTCCACTCAATCTGATGTTTACAATGAACTGCTGCCGGTGCGATGTGCACCAAAAGATATATGGGGACCATATAGGGCTTACTTGCTAGATACAATAGTGGATGTGGAAGATGAGGCGGAGCCGCGCACTGGTGTGGGATAGTATGTTACGAATGGTGGATACATAAGGTGCCCCCATAGACGGAAACAATGATTTGCTTATGTTACAATGGTTATTGATTATCACCCGAAGTACAGGAACATAACTGTCCAGTCAGCACGAACTAACCACTGATATGTTAATATTGAAATGCTGATTAGAGTATAGCACTTAACAGAAGGTACTACGAATATTTGTCAACAGTTGGTGTTAATTGTGTATTATATCAAGATTCGGAATGTCCTCCAAAGGGGTAATGTAATTGTATTTTGTTATGATGCAAAACCTGAAAATAAAGTTAAAAAAAAAAAAAAAGGGTCATTTTTCACTGTGAAATTGTGGTGTGTCCACGTTGCGTTTTGTGCCGTTTTATGTCACGGGCACTAGGCCTACCCACGCAAGTGAGGTACCATTTTTCTCGGAAGACTTTGGGGAACACGGGGTGAGTGGAAATTTGTGGATCCACGCAGATTCCAGAACTTTCCACCACAGAAATGTGAGGAAAATGTGTTTTTTTGGACAATTTGTTAGGTTTGCAAGGGATTCTGGGTAACAGAACCTGGTGGGAGCCAGTCAAGTCACCCCATTCTGGATTCCCCTGGGTGTCTAGTTTTCAAAAATGTATAGGTTTGCTAGGTTTGCCTAGGTGCCGGCAGAGCTAGGGTTAAAAAACTACAGCTAGGCACTTTGCCAAAAAAGGGTCATTTTTCACTGTGAAATTGTGGTGTGTCCACGTTGCGTTTTGCGCCGTTTCATGTCGCGGGAACTAGGCCTTCCCACGCAAGTGAGGTACCATTTTTCTCGGAAGACTTTGGGGAACGCGGGGTGGGTGGAAATTTGTGGATCCACGCAGATTCCAGAACTTTCCACCACAGAAATGTGAGGAAAATGTGTTTGTTTTGACATTTTTTTAGGTTTGCAAGGGATTCTGGGTAACAGAACCTGGTGAGAGCCAGTCAAGTCACCCCATCCTGGATTCCCCTGGGTGTCTAGTTTTCAAAAATGTATAGGTTTGCTAGGTTTACTTAGGTGCCGGCAGAGCTAGGGTTCAAAAACTAGAGCTAGGCACTTTGCAAAAAAAGGGTAATTTTTCATTGTGAAAATGTGGTGTGTTCACGTTGCGTTTTAGCCGTTTCCTGTCGTGGGCACTATGCCTACCCACACAAGTGAGGTACCATTTTTATCGGGAGACTTAGGGTAATTCAGATTTGTAAAGCAACTGTTATTACTTATTGACTTTCAATGCATTTCTGCCTTCCAAATGAAAGACAATGTGTCAATTTCGGAAATGTGCAAATATCTACTGTTTCTAAACTCTATATTTTGTTCCCATTTCAGAAATACATAAGTGTCTTTCATACCGATTTTTCCATGTATGCATTTTCCCTGAATAATTGCTATATACCCGCTACATAATAAAAAACCATTGCAAGTCGCTGCTCAGTTTTTGGCTCTGGGTTCGTCGGGTTCTTGGTGAACCTACAAGTCCTAAATATCCCCACAACCAGTAAGTTCCCGCGGATGTAACGGTATATTGCTTTCAAAGAGCTGTCATAATTAGAAGAAGTTAGAGGTGAAAACGTTGACACAAAAGGCTGTTTTTTTCAACTAATTTTCATTTTTTTGTATATTTAACTGTTAGTTTCTATAAAGAAACCTTGAAGGATCTACACAATTGACCCCTTGCTGAATTCAGAATTTTGTCTACTTTACTAAAATGTATAGCGTTCCAGGATCCATTATTGCTTTCATACCCATTTCTACCATTAACTGGAAGGAGGTTGAAAGCACAAAAAATAGCAAAAATAGGCTATGTCCCAGAAAAATGCCAAAACTGTGTAAAAAAATGTTGGTTTTCTGACAAAAGTCTGTCATTCCCTAAAAGCTGGGAAAATGGTGATTTCAGCCCCACAAACCCTTTTTTGATACCATTTGCAGGGAAAAACCCAGACGCTTTCATTTGCAGCACTTTTTTCCCATTTTTCCCAAAAGAACCAAAATGTAGCTGTATTTTGGCTAATTTCTGGGTCCCCTCCAGGGGAATCCACAAACCCTGGGTACCTTTAGAATCCCCATGATGTTGGAAGAAAAGGACGTAAATTTGGCGTGGATACCTTTTGTGGTCAAAATGTTACAGGGGCCTAAGCGCGAACTACCACTAATAGCCAAAAAAAGGCTTAGCACAGGGGGGGGGGGGGGGGGAAAGGCCTAGCAGCGAAGGGGTTAAGCTGGTGTTCTTGGAAATTCTGCATTTTGTTTTACTGTAATCTGAATTGGAGCTACTCCTTTCATCAATCCAATGTCTTTCCCTGAAAAATCCCACACATTAGACAACACTGTATCTATCAACTCAACAGGCAAATCCTTCACTGTAAATAGAGGATATAAATTATTCACCTCTGTTCCCTGCCTTGCCATTTTAAAAACTACATCTTCATCTTTTGTATGAAATGCTATTCCATCTGGTGTACAGTAAATGGAACAGTTCATCTTACACAACAAGTCTCTTCCCAATAGGTTAACTGGACTTGTGTCACACACCACAAATCGGTGTAAATCTTGAAATTCCCCATTTTGCACTTTCATTGGTTTAGTCACTGAGGTCTTAATCAATTTATTTGAAACTCCTACAACTTGGATACTTTCTCCCGAGAGGGGTAGGTTGGGAATTTCCACAGTTCTAACAGTGGAACGGGTAGCACCAGTACCTACGAGGAACGTAATTGAGTTTCCGTCAACCTCGCCATCCTCATAAGGACCAGACTGATCTACCTCTAAGGATGCGCCAAGTTCCCACTCCTCCTCCCCCCTCAGGCACCGTCATTGAGATGTATCTGAATCATTTTCTTCCCACAGCATCAAATATTGTGAAGGCACCTGCACATTTGAATTCACTTGATCATTTGTATGGACACCCACATTTGCATTGATGAAGCATGATTTTTGCGAAATGATCTTGCTTGATCAAACCTGATCATAAGTGTGTTATTTACAAAACAATGACTAATGGTCTGACTTTTTAACAATTACATACGTGGGGATATTTGAAGGTACAACATGAAAATGTGCAAGAAAAGCATGTGATGTTTATCACCAGAAACTGATCAGCGGAAGCGGTGTAAATTTTATAATCATTCACTATATCCCTAATTTATTATAATCAGGAACTTTTCCGGTTCTGGGCCCATATAAACTCAATAATCACTAGCCCATTGTGCTCTTCATGGGCTTGGCCCCATCTATCTGCAAAAACGGTTCGCCTTTTACACTCCAGCGCGACCGCTGCGTTCCCTGTCTCAGCGCCTCGCCCAGGTCCCTCGTTTTAGGTGTCTGAGGCTTGGAGGCAGCTCTTTAGCTCGGAAATCTGCTGCGGCTTGGAACGCCCTCCCTTTTGCCCTCCGGAATACTCAGGACCCATTGATCTTCAAGAAGAACTTGAAAACATATCTCTTCTCATAAATTTCTGATGGCTACCCCTCGCTGCTCCGCGCCGGGACACTTTCGAGTAGCTGTGCGCGCTACAAATTAAATTAACATAACATAACTTAACAAATCTATACACAAAATGTCCCATATCTTTCTCAGTAATGTTTTCAATTCCACTGTACTGTTTAAATACCTGTAGAAGCCTTTCATAATAAGCATGCACTGACTCTTTCAACTCCTGAATAGTCCTGTCTATTCTCACCCAATCTGTTTCTTTTGGTGAAATTTTCCCTTTCAAATAGGTGATAACCTGATTATATTTTTTCATAACTTCTTCAGATGGTGCTCCTGTTTTTGGGTCTCTTGGATATTCTTCTTTTGGCCAATCTACTGCAATTTTACACTCAATCCACAAGTCAGCTGGAACCACAATTTCAAACAAGCCATCCAAATCCTTCCACAAAACCTTCACAAACATTTCTACTTGTTTGTACCATTCCACTGGTTTTTCTCTCAATCTGGGAAAATCATTTGTAAATGATAATATATCCTGTCTTGACCAAGGGACATGAACATACCCACCTCCTGGTGCTTCTCTCATAGGATATATCGTTGCATTTGCTATTTTTGCTCCTGTCTCCCTCATAGGCTACAACGGTAAAGCCACTGAAGTCTCTACTGTATTTTCCTTCTTTTTAGCCCATCTTCCTTTCCATTGATCTAACTCACCCCATCATTTTAGTGTGCTAATTAACTCTTTAATTTGCAAACGTTTTTCTGAAACATTCAAACTCTCCAAATCTTTGTCACTGAAATCTAATCTATATGTTTTTTGTAAGGCGTTAGACTTTTCTATGTCAACTCCATATGTTTGTGCAATTTCAGCAAATTTTTCATGTAGGTTTCTCGCTTTCCTTGTAATATTTTTACACATAAAAAGCATTTCTTCATCCTGATATTTACCTAATTTATCTGGGCTGATTGTACCAAGAATCATTTCTTCCAAATCTGCTTTCAACCTTCTTACATCTACACCTGAATTATTAATCTGTACACTACAAACAGGTGCTATTTCTTTTATCCACTCATCTAATTCTTCAGGAGACAGCCCTAACAAATTCTGAGTAATTTCACCTGTCTCACTTCTTGACCTCCCTGATGTAGGTGTCACTTTTTCCTCAATCTGTAACAATTTTTTGGGATCTATGTATATACCCCGCTTTGGAGTTTCAACAAATGTTTCTGAAATGTTAATCAACTGTTCTGATTCTCCTGTACTCACATTTGTTCCACTATTTTCAATCAATCTTTGATTAGTCTCATTCATTTTCCTGTAAACTGTTCGAACTCCATTCGCATTTCTATCTGGTATCGTTAGAGAATGCACCCGAGAAACTCCTTGTCCATCATTATATAATAGAACAATTGGACCAGTAGTCACTGGGACTGATAAAACATCTGGGTTCATTGGTGTCATCATTCTTGGCAATTCTTCTCTAACTACATTTTGATTTTGACTCACGCTTACTGAAGTTTTCTCTTGCAGCACTTCTATTTGAATTATTGAAGCACTTGGTAATACATTTGTCTCTATTATATTCTGTTCCTCTTGATAAGGTGGAGGTTTATTAATCAATAATTCATTTAAAAGGTCATCATCTATGTCATCAAATTCCTCAGTATTTTCATTATTTCTAGATCTCTGATCCTCTACATTCTTCTTTTTCTCCTTACATTTTTCTCCTTCTTTAGTCTCAATTACCATAAGTGGAAACATTTTCACTCCTTCTGCTATGTCCCTTCTCCATATTCTCTTTTGGGCATCCCATTTTGCTTCTGAATATCTGCTCGCAGTATTCTTATATCTATTCAGATATCTATCTCTTTCCCTCTTGTATGCCTCATGTTCCCATTCTTCAAGAGCTTCATACTGCATAGGTCTAGGACTAGGTCTCAAATTATTCATTCGTCTCCTTAAATCCTCAAAATGCTCTGGAAATGCTAAAGTACCATCTTGCTCAGTGTATTTCATCCAATTTTCTAACCATGTACACGTATGATAACCCCTTTCTAATGATATATAACCAGCAGGGGTTCCTTCAGGAATTCCTTCTCTAATAGGTATCGGCTCATCTTTACTAAATAAAGTTTTTAATAATTTTAGTAACTTTATGATTCCTCTACACTAATATTAATCTATATAAGTAAATTTTCAAAGTTCTTTTTCTGTGCTATGTTTCTCTACTGCCAATCAAAATTCATCATGCTGTACAATCCCAGCGCGACTCACAGCAACTGACCTATACCAGCGCGGCACTCTTGGTGACATTTTCACGCAACTGACCAATACCAGCGCAGCACTTCTGTGACGTCAGCTGAACTCCTGCGACTGACCCTCCCTTTAGGAGTAGTAAAGTTAGGACTCCTAACTTTACTACTCCTAAACTGAGAAAAATCCTAACTTTAAGACTTTCGGTATTCACAGAAGGCATTTAGGAGTCCTAAAGTTAGGACTACTAACTTCTGTGAATACCGAAATGAGTAAGTTCATTCTGTGAATACCAAAATGAGTAAGTGTATTCTGTGAATACCAAAAAGTACTAACTTTACGTTTTTGACGTAAGTTAGTTCTGTGAATCAGGCCCTGAGAATTCTTTTTTTGCTACTAACAAAATCTCAACCAGCGTGATTTTACCCACACTCAAGTGAAAAAAAACTCTCAGGACTTCCCCAGATGCGCTTTCTGAAGTGACCCAAATAAATCTCCACTATTTCATACCTTCAAGATTCCCTGTGCAGTACTGACAATCCGACCATTGCCTAGCACCGCATCAACAGCAGACAATGCACACTTACTTAGTGTATGCAACACTAAGACTGCCCTTGGGTTTATCCCGGGATCTTAGGCCAACGACGGACCCGTTACTACCATTAAGGTCAACGATGGACCACAACATAAAACATAAAGGTACGTAGTCAATAAATGTCTGTCCCTAAATTCCCTCTCTTCATTATCCAGTATTTTTAGTCTAAACTAACCATCCTCTGCTACCAGAAACTGATGCAGCGGAAGAGGTGTAAATTTTATAATCATTCACTATATCCCTAATTTATTATAATCAGGAATATTTCCGGTTCTGGGCCCATATAAATTCAATAACCACTTACACAAATCAGGTCCTCCGATAGATCTTTGGTAGAGCTAATAGTGACTCGATAATAAGAGACGGATGTTATTTCCCTCATGAGGACCTATAATGAAGGAAAAGCCTGTCCAACAATAGTAATCACATGTAGGAAAGTAGGATCTACTTCTATGGTTACCCCCCACTTTTTGCCTGGTGCTAAGCTGTATTTTGACTAGTCTGACTGGGACCCCGCTAATCAGAACCCCAGTCTATCTGATTTCTCCCTAAATTGTTGTGTTGAGTACTAAGGTACACTCCAGATTGGATACTGGGGTACCCTTATCAGTTCCTAGTATATGGTACTAAGGTACCCAGGGCATAGGTACCCCAGAGGTCTCCCATGGGCTGAAGCATGCACTATGCCACCCAAGGGAGACCATGCAAAATGGATCTACAGGCCTGTCATTGCAGCCTGTGTAAGCTGGTGCTTGCACCACTTACTTAAGATATAGGTTTCCTATATCTAAAGGTCACTGCACTTAAAACCTATAAGTCACCTCTATAGTAGGCCTTTGCAATCCTGAAGGCAGGTTACTTGGTTAAAAGTGAGAGAGTACCCCTGCATGAGCAAGACACCCCTGCAGCCTACGGAGTCCATTCTCCCGGGTTGTCAGTGAAGCAGCCATATATTATATAGAGGGGCACCGTGTAATTACGATTTGACCATCTCGAAAACAGCTGCAACGAATCCTATCATGTTTGGTGTCAAATATGTTGGAATCATACCCAAAACACCGTAAACGGTGTGGGAGGTATGATTCCAAGCACTGGAAGAGCCCTCCATTAGGCTCTCAGTGTTCCCGGTACCAGCCTTCTAGACCCGGACAGCACAAAATGGTTGCTGCCAACCAGAGACACATTTCTGCCCTCCTGCTGCTGAGCCAAGCTCGAGCAGAGGAAGGTGGAACAATAGGCATCCTGTCACAGGGAGGTGTGACCACCTCCCAGACAGAATTTAGTGTATAGGGACCGGGTGGGTGCGCTTGCCAGTGCCAGAAAGTCTGCATGAGTGGCACACTTGCTGTCCCCGTGCATAGTCCAGTTCAAACCAGTCCTGGGAGCTGTTGGCTCCCGCGCTGGCACAAAACTGGATAAAAGACATCGGAGTAACCTCACCCTGTCCAGACCCTCCCCTTGGAGGATCCCCTGAATCTTCCCAACCCTCTCCCTAGGGTACTTAAGGGCTTACCTGGTTGTAGGTGCCTAGATTCATCGTGGGATAAGATTCAGATCAGACACCACTGCACTTCTACTGTCTGGGCACTTTGGACTTCGCTGGACTTCCTTTGGGCCTAACTTTGTCTCCCTTCCAGTCTGCTGCATCATCTGTGCCTGTGCATTATACAGGAACCTTCCAAGGCCTGTGAAGCATCAAAGACACCTGAAGAAATCTCCCTTGGAGCGAAGGAGTCCCTCCCCTGCATTCGCAGGCACTGCAACTAAGCCGACCAGTCTGCAGATCCTGAGCTCCTCCAGACTCCGTGGGCTCTGCAACACAGGTGGTAGTTTTCCAAAGCTCCCGAGGCCTGCCCTCTCACCAAGTTTGAGGCCAGTATACCTTGCGGTAGTTGCAATAACTGAACCCCTGTGCACCGTGTCCAACTTGCAGTTGCAAAGGCTTGTTGGCTTCTTTGCAAGAAGATCTTCAGGCTCCAAGTAGCCCTAACCTCGAGCACCTCCAGTGACCAGAATCTGCAGCCACACCACATCATGTGCATCGTGTCCTGCATCTTTTGGTGAGCTGATTGAGGTCCTCTCGCTAATCCAGTGTCTCCGGCCTGTGGGTCCACTTAAGGGTCACACTTGTTTCTTTTAGGATCCCCTCATTGCTTGGGGCCTGTCCTGACTTCCCTGACTTTGGTGAGTCCCCTGGACCTTGCTGGTCCTGACGTTGCTTCTTCTTTGATTCCTGCGTGGCTTGCCTTTGCCAAGGCTTGTTGGTGCTCCTGCCGGACACCGGCCCTTCAGCACTCCACATCCTTCGTGGGACAGCTCGTGTACGGCTCCTTGTCCTCCTCAGCATTGCCTGGTGCTCAGAGCTGCAGAGTCAAGGTCATTGTCAGCCATCCTGCAACACCCGTCAGCGGAGGGCATTCATCTTCCAAGTCTCCTGGTCACTCCTGAGTGACATGGACTCTGTTCCCTCTGCTTGCAGTTACCTCTCATCAAGAATACATCCTTTTATTCCATCAGACACTCTCCTTCTTCAACTGCGGCACTTTCCTGAAGTCCTCCATTGGGTTCGACGGCGGTTTCCGACACCACTTCACATGTATGCACCCGGCTTCCCTGGTGTAGGTAGCGTGGGTACTAGGGTATCCACGGGTGAGGTGGCTCTCCAACCTTCTGTCTCCCACGGGGTTTCTTCAGGGTCCACTGGGAAGGGTCCTTAATCTTTAAAAATTCAACCGCGACTTGCACATAGAGTTGTACGGAGCATGCGGTCGTGTTTCCACACTGCACATGCTCTCTGTGGTGTCCCTATCTACTCACCTTGGGTGGTTCCTTTGGATACTAATACACAAAAAGGAGGGGTGAGGGTACAGACTCACCTACCGTGAACCCCCTGTCAATACTTAGTACACCAGAAGGAGTAGGGAGCAATAAAATATCTGTGTCTCGTGATGGCACATGCTGTGTGTGCCCTCACTCACACGAATGCATGACATGCTTCATCATAGGGCTGCTTACAATACACCCCGGCGTATCCACGCACGGGGTGGAGCAATAGGGTGGGGGAAGACAATACAACACAGAGAGAAACAATTTATTTCACAGTGGTTGGGAACGGCGGTAGTGAAAGTGCAGTATGATGCGAGTTAAAACTAGCTCGGAAGTGTCGCTGTGCCAAAGACTTTATTCCTGGACCCTCCGGCCAGGGTTAAAAACGTGAAGGATGGTGGTGATTGGGAGATGCAATGTGCTTCTAACACCCCTCCTTACTGCCAGGTGGTCAACATGTTTCGGCCGTGTGTGTGTGCCCCTCGTTTGGGGTCACCCCGGCCTTCCTCAGGACTCTACCGGTCCCAGTGAAATAATACTCTCACCTCTGGTTGAGATAAGAGGATATCTAAAAACCTGTTGTTCCGTTTCGAGGAATTTCCTCAAGGATAGTAGTGGAATTACTAAAAGGAGAAAAGGATCAACAGTGAAAATGGGAGAGAAAGAGACAAGGAGTTAGGAGTAATCTTCTCCCTTGTACTTTACAAGCTCAGTGTATAATAATCTATCTACACATGAGTTCACTCAATTTGTATCATTCATTGCCCCAAAAAGAACCATTAGTGCATCACCCTCATTAAATTTACGTTAACCAAGTACGTAAAAATGGAGGTTTAAATAAGTATAACAAGTTAGTTGGCCTGCGCCTAATCATAAAAACCAGCATTGCATACATCATGCTTAATGTTTCCACAGTCCATCTACTGCCAAAAAGGGGTCCGGTGTGTGCTTACTCACCGAGTTTAACCCTATTTCATGTTTGAAATGGCGGTGGGCAAGGTGAGACCCCCTCTAGTCACACTCTTTATCGGAGGAAAAGAAATCACAAGGAGAAAGAAAGTCATGTTATTAATCAACAAATGGCATGATTAGGTTCAGTTTCAAAGTCAAATGCGGGGGTCCAGATGTAGAGGCCCCTCATGTATAGGCCATTGGGTACCCCTCATTAGGCCCAAGTCACATGCTAGAGTAGACAGCACTATAAGCGGTAGCAGCCCATCTAATATGCTGTAATAGGGGCTGATGCAGAGGGATTAGAGGTTTAGATATGCCGCGCTTACAGCATAAATATCCTCGTGCTTAGGAATAGGCGCCGAATGTATGGTTAATAACGCCAGTGTGGTCCTGGAAGCAGAGTTCGCCCTGCTAGATAGTGCCGTTCATGGTCGTCTGACTATGCCGGCAAATAATAGTCGGCGATTCTGGCATGGTGTCAAAAGTAATATTTCAATGCCCCCAGCCCTCCCCTCTCACACAGTAATTTCAGAATGGCGTCAATTGTAAAGAATCCAATGTCCTCTGCGCTCCCCCCCACACCACTCCTTACTACTCCAAGGGTGGTGCTCCTCCATCAGCTGCTCGTCTTTATCCGCCGTGTAGTACAGTGGCGGTGAAGCCGAGCGCTGTATGTTATATCCGTGTTGTGGGGACCGGAACAGTACCAGTCACGAGGGGTGCGTGGTGACGTGTGCAGGAGCGCTCGGCCAGGCGGTGGTTGCCTATGTTCCAAAGCATGTGACCGCCGCATCCGGTTGGCATGGTTACCTGCCCCGGTTAAAAATAGGAAAAGAGTAGCAGTAGTCTGTGTCAGTAGCGATGAAAACCGGGGTTGCGCTAGATCCACAAGTGCACACTGAAGGATGGTGTATCAAGATGTTACTCACAACGGCAATCGCGTTGTTTATAGTGGTATAATATGTCATATCCTTCATGGTCCTGGTCTAACGAGTCACTGTACCTGTTAGCAGGGTGCCCAAATGCCCGACCCCCGAGGGAAGTATGAGATAGTTGCCAGGCTCATAGGTAGGTGATTGTTTATACAGTGGAGCCACAATGTGCTCCATATTAACACAATGTAAATGCAGGAGGACAACATATTGTTGTGGCTATGATCACAAGAACCATGGTACCTATTGCCAGGGAGCTTGGATGTATACCAACAAGTTAATAAATTAGGTATTTGGTAATTACTGGTAATGTTTAGTGGGGGATGTGCTTATTAGAGCGTCTTAAAGTGCTGTGTTATGTCAAATGATAAGTTTTGGGGGGAACAGCATGTTGTGTAAAAGAGAGACATGTATTCCTAAGATATGACACCGTGGTCCTGTGGTCAGATGGGTATGTTTTATCTGTTAAGGGAATGCCACGGGATATCGTCATTAAGGCCCACCTGATGACTTTTGAGGCGGTATACCCATTTTTGTTCTCTCAGTAGAAGGGCTCTTGTTTTGTCCCCAACAGAGGGGTTCAATATGAGTTTCTCAATGACTGTCCAGGTTAGATCTTCGATGGTATGGCGTTTCTCAAGGTAATGTGCAGTGAGTTTTGTATTGGACTTTAAGCACCTTATCGTGCTTCGGTGTTCCATGATGCGTGTCTTAACCTTGCGACTAGTCATGCCAACGTACTGCATGCGGCATGGGCATGTAATGAGGTAGATGACACCATCAGAATTACAATTGGTCTGTGACCTTTGTTCCCATGGGTAGGTGAGTCCCACATCAATGGATTTGGTGTTGTTGGTCAGGTGGCATACGTTGCAGGAGCCGCAACGTGAATGGCCTTGTACTGGAGGTAGTTGACTCGGTGCCGCCAATCTCCTTTGCTGTGTGGTGACGGGTCTAGTATGTACTAGCATATCTTTCAGGTTCGCACTTCTTTTAAAAGAGAACAGGGGCTTCTCAATATTCATACCATTTGAGTTTAGTATGTTCCAGTGTTTCAATATCACCTGTCTAATTTGGTGCGACGCTGTGTTAAATGTAGTAATTCACACTGGTTTATCAATGTCTGGTCTGACAGTTTTCTCCAAAAGGTTGTCCCTGTTGGTGTTGGTAACTCTTTTCCTAGCTTTTTTGATGGTACGCTCCGGGTACCCCCTCTGCGTAAGTTTCCTAGAGAGGAGGGTCGCTTCCTCTTTAAAACTTGATTTCTCTGTACAGTTACGTCTTAGCCGGAAAAATTGGCCTACTGGCAAGTTTTCTCTAAGGCATTTAGGGTGGAAGCTATCATAAGCAAGTTCCTTGGGATCCCAGCACTTCTACGTCCTCTTGACACTGTCTTAACTTGAGTCGTGGTTCTTATACCACTTTCTTAGTATATGGTTTGGTCCCCTCATGGGGCCACTGTGTATTCGTGCTAATTACTGTGTTTCTTTGCTAACGCATTGTGTGCATTGTGTTTATCTCTGTGTTGGAGATATTGAAACGTACTAGAGAGTATTATAGAATAAATACATATTTTTATAAATACTTGGTGTTGTTCTTTTTCACTTAATCTATACTATAAGCATCACTTCAAAGGCAGCAAGATTGCATCGAGTTTTCAACAGCGAGCCCCATATGGTTACGTGTGAATTGCATGAAAGGTTATACACACATAAACTTTGGAAAACATTTAGAACTGGACTACATCAACTTTAGACTCATAAATTCAATGATTTATACGTGCAGGTTTAAAATGTTTAATATGTTTACTTTATTTTGTTTGCACTTCAACTGTTGGAGGGTGTGGACATGAAACATATAGGGAATTTATTTTTGCACAAGTTGATTAGTTGCACCTCATGTTGGTGAGGGGTGGATTGTTCAGTAGAGGGGTGAGGCATATACGGCTTTAAGGCTGAAGGTTAGTACTGACGTTGAGGAACGTGGGTGAGCCACACCTCTACGGCGGTTTGAAATACAGGGTTTTCACCTGGATCGAGTTTGATGGAGAATGAATGGCAAGGAGCAAGTTGGAGGTTTTTTGAGTGCGTGGAGGAAGCGATTTTTTGGACGGTGAGGGCAGAAGGTACAGCTTTGGAAGGTTTATGCTGTGGGTTATGAGGTTAATGTAAACATACATTTATTTCAATTTGTACGAATCTTATTTTGAGCATGGAATTCCATGTAAATGGGTGGGGGATTAGCAGAACGATTTAATTTATGTTTGAAGCAGTTTGGTGAAAACACAGTGATTAACATTTTTAGATACAGTACGTTTAAAAAAAAAAAAAAAGGCCATTTTGATGTATCTAGTTTCATGACAACTGAGCAAAATGTTTGATTTTTTACAGTGACCCCTGACGAAGGGCTGCAAAAGCCCGAAATGCATTGGGTGTTAATATATGAGGCTAACAACGATGAATTGTAATTCCTACATGCTACTGATAAGGCCTGGATGGGCATGCCAGCGGCATTTGTAAACATGAGGAATAACGCTGCCTTTCTAGTGATTGGATAAAGTTTGGTTGAAGCTGAATAAATAAAAATACATGGATTAAATATAAAATAACTGGAAGAACATTGGTTTATTGTTTAAACAAAGATTTTGTTCACAAGGCTGTGCGTCTGAGTGGCACGGGAGGTCGTGCCCTATATACAGTGAACAATGTTTGCGGGCTATCTGGGACAGAGCTCGTTTCAGTCATCACGTCGCAACACACAAAAGAGAGTCAGAACAAGCAAGAGTACAAGGTGGTGTGCAATCTATAATTTTTGTTCGCAGCTCTCCACAGCTACCACTTAGAGAGCTTTCTAAGGTTGTCTAAGACCTCTTAAATCACCATAAGGGTTGTCTGGACTGGTGCAAGGTGCCCACTTACATTAGTGGACATCATATACCAGGCCAGCTTCTCACATCACAATATACGTTATGTCCAATACTTACGAATAAAGACAAGCTCTGAATATAAGTCACTTTTATCTATTGTTTCAAAATATGAATGGTCAATACACAAGTACATAAGAGTCATAAATCTGTGTTATTTCAATATTACAGGTAAGTTCACAACAAAGAAATACAGTTCATTGACAAGTACATCAACATTTCAATAACAAGTGTGAGGGGATAGAGGGAGAGAGAAAAACAGAATAAATCATTGAAAATCAGCATGCAATTCAGAATTTCGTACGAACCTAGAATCAGAGAAATACTAATGCACAGTGTGCAATACTTAGAAGTAGCTAACCCTTCGGCCGAAAAGGTATACCTTAAGCAACACCACCAGCCGATGAAGTGCAAAGTAATCAAGATAGTCTTGCTCGGATTTTGCAAGGATTATAGCCAGCCAGAGTAGCATAGAGAGTACAGCAGCAAAGGCTCTCTTCTCATAGAAACAGCTACTGCCAAGTTCTTTTCTCACGGTAATAATTATATCCAAAAGCTAAAAAGTTCTATCTCCCTAAAGTTACAATTTCATAGTTTCACGCAATTTGATTGGTCCAATTAATGAGGTGATCATCGTCTCAGTCAGTTCATCCGGATTTTCTTGGTTAAAGTTCTTTGTTAGAATAGATGTCATCATCGCTCTTCGGAAGCAAGAAGAAAATTAGATAGTTTCCTGTCCTTTCACTCGCTTCCACATCAGCTTGCAACATTAGTTGACACAATTATTCATAGAAAGAAATACTATATCTGTAGGAAGAGGAAAACCTAGTGATACACTAATCACAGCTAAACAAATAAATCGGCTTTTTTAGAAATAGTTAAGGACAAAATACATTCTTCTGTGGCCTACGTTAGGAAAAAGGAAAATTACTCTAGCAGGGTTTTGAGGCCTTCATAGAGAAAACATAATTCATAATTTTCTGAGGAAATAAAACACACGCATTAATATTTTAGCAAGAGAAAGAAACACTTAAAGTAATAAGAAATAAGGATTCATTATTCTAATTAAATCCATAAGTGTAAACTACTTTTCAATAATCAAACTATTAATAGGATTTGTTTTTCTCTTGTTATGAAATAGGATAAACATTTGATGAAACATTTTTCTATAAGTGTTTTCTATATGTTACTATTCCATATTTCTACGTACATGATTCTGAATGCATATTTATTCATGTCTCTCGAAATAACTTTGTAAAAACACTTCATAGAATTTTCATGCTTTCAACTTTCAGCATGTTTAAGAGTTGCAGCTAATCATCTTTTTATTTTTCTAAACATCACATGGTTTCCGTCACATTTTCACTTCGTACCTTCAAATATCCCTGTGTACGTAATTGTTAAAAAGTCACACCATTAGTCATTGTTTTTCAATAACACACTTATGAGCACGTTTGATCAAGCAAGATCATTTCGCAAAAATCATGCTTCATCACTTGTTTTTCCTAACATCACAAGAAGCACATACTGATCCTATTGAAAGAGCCAACGGAGAAGTGGAATAGAGAAAAAGAGGGGATAGAGAGATATAAGATGGACAGTGGGGGCGAGGATTGTATCGGGAAAGGGGGCTGTGCTGGACGTGTTTATCATACGCGACTCAGAACATCATTTATTGTGTGTAACTTTAAACAAGTGGAGTCAGTCTTGGATAGCTTATGGAGGTTTGGGGTGGATGTGGACATACTTGTCTAGTTTGTTCCATGCTATTCAGTCTGGGGATTGTTTCTTTAGGTATGTATTTAAGGAATCGTCTGCCCTCCTGGTAAACCTATCCAAGCCCATCAAGTGTGGAATTTCAATTGGTTGTAATCCTTACCATTCTTATGATATTGATTTTTTTTTTGCAATTATAAGGTCCAGCAAAACAATATTGTTCTTCCAGAGAGATGTGTAAAGGTGGGATGGGAAGACTTCAATAGTGATGTAAGGGAGATCGAGGATACTGGTAATGTTTAGTAGCTTCTTAATGAATTGACTGATATCCCACAAAATGCTTGATGTATCTCCACTCTAACAGCATGCGTCTCCGGATACCTTGCTTGCGTTTACAGCTCTAAGATAGATCAGAGTCAATCAGACCTAACTATTGTAGTCTAGAAGAGTCCAAAATGCTCTGTGTGCTTGCCCGAATCTACAAAGTGTAAGTGCAAGAGCTATTTTATCAGTAGTTAGTTAGTTGGCAATACTTTGTCCCATGGGATATGAATGCTGTCTGAGGGCATCCCATTAGAGAAAACATTTTCCCATTCCCTCTGCAGTCTGGTTGTCATAGAGGATAAAGGTATACATTTTCGGCATCTGGGATTCAGATCTGAAGGTGATTCATGGTGAAAGGGGAACTCTTGTCTGGTGCCTTGTTGCAGGAGGATGCTGTATGAAGAGTCCCATTGATGTTAATTTTCACACTTGGTTTGTTGTAAAGGGCTATCTATAACCATCTGGCTGAATCTAAAATTTCCTAGCTAACCTGAAGGAAAGTTTCTATTCTATTAAGGGCACAGAGGCGAGGATTGTGCATTTCTCTTTTGTTAAAGGTTTTATTGGTGTTTTGTTATGGGCTGCTGAGAAACTCAGATGTTACCCAACCAATCAGATTAAAGGTCTTGTTTTTATTCAGGCCCTAGAAAAAATTATTCAGTACTACCAGGGCTAAGGTGCTCCACATTCTTCCATCTTTACCATCAAGTACCCAGAACTAATATTATGTGCATTTGAACACTTTGCACCTTCTCTGTTCATGAAGGTTAGAGATTCCCTGCAGGCAACTCTTTCAGTCTGATTTTCCATGCCCATTGTAAATAGTGTGCAACCGCAAAAACTATTGTTTCCTGTGTGTCACTTTTCAGAATTCTTAGTGCCTTCCAATAATGCCTTACCTCCTCTAGCTTCCACAATGCGATTATCCATTTCTTAAACGGCAATGTATATCTGGCGCAGAGTAAAAAAAGCGATTTTCCATTTCTTTTGCCTGTGAACAGTAAGGCCAATGCACTGGGGGTACTGCCTGATTTATCCCATTTGGATATAAGCGATCTTAGGTGTAATGAGCCACTTCTAAACTGCACATACAAATGTTTTGCTGTGGGGGGAGGGGTAAATTCTATCCATATAGGGTTCAAAACTCGGTGTAGACTACATCTGCCCCATGAGATCAAGGTCCCGCCGCAGACACCAGCATGACAATTTAAACCAAGCTGAGCCGCATCACTTGACCGCAGAGTCAGCCCACGCTCTTTTGATGAGAGGGGCAGCCTGAGCCAAAAGGCCTTTGACTTCCCTGCATACCGGGTAATCTTCCATGCCATCTGAAGTAGAGTTCCGTCCTGAACCAACTGGTGCAAGTTTCAGTGAGAGTCCGTCAGGAGATTCGGAGTCTGGGGAAGTGGAATTGGACTGGTGTTATTAGACCTCTCCTCAGCCTTTGATACCATCTCCCATTCAAGGCTTTTGGAAAGGCTGCAAGCGATTGGTATACAGGGCCTGGCACTCAAATGGCTTCCACATTTCCTGACAGACAGACAGCAAACTGTCATTCTGGGCCCGTATTCCTCACGTAAACTGACCTTAGATAAGGGTGTTCCACAGGGCTCATGTCTGAGCCCCACTTTGTTCAATATCTATATGGCGCCGCTAGCGGGGATTGCAGAGCACTTCGGCTTTGAGATAATGCCATACGCCGATGACACCCAGCTGATGTTTACTCTAGGCCAGGACCTGATAACAACTAAAAAACGTTTCGCATCAGGCATGTTAGCGATCTCAAATTGGAAGACCGAGAACTGTCTCCAGCTAAACGCAGCTAGACAGAGATCATGCTGCTTGGCAAAGCCCCCTCTATTTGGTCGAATGACCAAACAAACAGTAAAGAACTTAGGGATAAAACTGGACCAAGCTTTAATGATGAAAGAGCAGATCGCTGCAACTACGAGCTCATGCTACTACAATCTGCGCCTTTTGCGCAGAATTTTCCCCTTCCTCCTTACCATGGCCCATAGATCGCTGGTCCAGGCCATGGTGATAACCACATCAACAATAGGAGCAAAAGGGGGAAAAGGAAATCAGACCGCCCCCCACTCCATCAATTATAAACACAACTAGGTCTGACCTCCAAGAGCAGTCAGTCACAAGTTTTAGAGACTCCTGGGGGTTACTATATCCTTTCGAGAACACCTTCCCAGTACAGTTCCGTTCAACAATCCATGAACTGATTAGTCCTTGCTGCTCCAATTTAAAAAGAGATTGTCAATAACCACATCACAAATGAATACCACAGTGGTAAAGAATCCTCACATCAATGTGTGTATCAAATTCAACAAATGAAAAAAAGTAAAAAATGTGAGAACGGTTAGAAAGCACCTCACGTGCGCAAACCCACAGGGCTACTGGATGGTACTCGCCAGTGTGCCCACGTTATCATCATTGGTTGCTTTCTTAACCTTAACAAAAAAAGAAGGAGAAAGGAAAAGAGGTGTGTGTTAGAATTCCACAGAGGTGGAAGGTCAAAGCAACATAGAAAGTGTGTGACCAACAACACCGAGGCTTCGTAATTCACTCAGTGGTCAGTCGTCCCCAACCGTGCAAAGAGAACAAAGTTCTCAACAAATTAAAATTGAGGTATCACTCACATACAACACCACCTTTATTCAATGTTGTGAGCGTCCCCAGTTTAAAAAGCAGGCATGCATCTGGCCACTTTCATTTGTCAAAGGCCAACATGTTTCGTCGCCAAACCATCAAGGCAACTTCGTCAGGGCTGTTGGGGCACCAATCGTCACCTCAGTCCTTTTCACACCAAATCTGTGGTTATTGACAAGATTAAAAAGAAGAAGAACGTGCCAATCATAAACAATCCTACATCTAGTCGAAATTATAACCCCTTACATCCAGGCATATAATTACCGAGTGGTTGCTTGTGTCCAGCGTACCTACAACCACCTTCAGTACAGGAACCTGCGCCAAATGGTCGCGTTCCACTTTGAAGACTGCAATTGTCAGTCCCCTCCTGCAATCACACATACAATGTATTATTCGTAATAGCCCACATGACTTCACACAGCCGCATTGTGAACATATTGCACTCATCCTTATGTACACTAACCACTATTAATCATGGTGAGACCCTCAAATGATAAAAACAATTGCTTTCTCAAGTAGCATCATGGTATATTAATATAGCGGCCGGTATTCTCATTTCACTTCCTCTCATAAAACAGAGGTACCACTACTCCACCACTATCGCTATACTATCATTTAAATATAACAAAATTTGAGTGGTACTGTAGCCAACTATTTAAGCATAAAGGCCACGTTGCAGCTCTCTCGCCCTTTCAGCAAGCCACCCGCATGTTCCAACACTGGGCACCGGCCCGTTCACAAAGGCCCATCTATCGGAACCCCCTTACCGCATTCGTGCACTCGCTGCACTTTCTCTTGTCCTGCCCGAACACTCGTCCCCGGCGCTGGTGTTGTTTTAATGGCGCCCGGGACCACGTGACGCGGAGAGGAAGTGCAAAGATTGATGTTAGTGCGGCGGCCATCTTAAAACGAGAAACGCGCCCATATAAAAAGGCAAATTTCAGCGTTTCAAATGCTGCGATCAATGTGCAAAGTGTATTTCGGATATAAAATACAATTAAACAATGATTATTTAATTGTAATATGTGTAATTTGAAAGAGGAAAAGAATTACCCAAAATTCGCCACAGGCAAATGAACATTCAAAAAACACATCACCAGATCAGCGGCCATTTTGAACAGTTTTTTTTTATTAATCTGGGCTCCTACACTTTAAAGAAACCTCTCACCCAGGTACTGCTACATCAATAGTTATTTGATAACAGTCTGTAATCCAACCAGACAACACCCAACTTAATTATACTTCCTGGATGAAAAATATTATAATGCATAGAATGTGGCATCAATTTCTGAATTGGTTACCTATTGGTATATCACAAGGTATGAGTTTTGCTACAAATATACACATATTTGCCTCCCTTGCACACAATCAAGTCAGTAACCCATTCTATTCTTAACACCCAACATCAGTTATTGCTTTTAGAAGACGGATCTATTTGTCCCCAAAGGCGAACCTTATTTTCAGAATAAATCACCTGATGGCATACCAATAAATCCTGACTTCCCTGCATATAGGATCAAACATTAACCTATCTTATTCCACTCAATGGAATCATTTAGACCCTGGCGATCCACTTTCTCAATGAAAATCCATTTCGCCTCCTTCCTAGCCAGGATGTTGTCAATGTTGTATTTCTCTCCTACTACCCTCTCCAACATTGTCCATCTCAGATCTCTGAGATCATGTTCAGAATCACGAAAGTGTTGGACGAGCCGTGTGGTAAGTTTTCCTGCTTTTAAGGTGCTTAAATGCTCTTGTATCCGTACCTTAACCTTCCGGGTTGTGAGGCCTATGTAATGCAACCCACACGTGATCCTATAGATCACGTGTGTGGTGTTGAAATTACTAAACTTGTTAAGGTACCATGTTTTCCCGCTCACAAGTTTGACACTCTTTGTCGGTTCTGTGAGTCCACATACCGAGCAACCACCACACCTGTAGTGCCCTGTGGGTAAATTCGATTCTTTCTTCTGTTGTTCCGGCCGGGTATGGACCAACTTGTCCTTCAAATTGGGAGCCCTCCTAAAGGCAAATCTGGGGGGGTCGCATTTTTTTGCCCCCAGTATCCAACAATGACCAGTGTTTCCGTATAACTTGTCGGATTTGGGTCGAAAGGGGATCAAAAGTTGTTACTACCGGTACACACTGATCCTTCTGTTTGTTAACCCTTTCCAGAAGTGCCTCCCGGGGTGTATTCAGGGCACGTTTACGGGCCCTTTTAATCACGTTGTTGGGGTATCCTCTGTTCTTACGTTTCACTACTAAATCTTCAGATTGCTCCAAAAACGATCCCATTGAGGAGCAATTTCTACGATACCTCAAAAACTGCCCTACAGGCAAATTGTCACAGAGGGCTCGAGGGTGAAATGATCGATAGTGTAATAGCGAATTCCGGTCAGTGGGTTCAACAATGACCAGTGTTTCCGTATAACTTGTCGGATTTGGGTCGAAAGGGGATCAAAAGTTGTTACTACCGGTACACACTGATCCTTCTGTTTGTTAACCCTTTCCAGAAGTGCCTCCCGTGGTGTATTCAGGGCACGTTTACGGGCCCTTTTAATGACGTTGTTGGGGTATCCTCTGTTCTTAAGTTTCACTACTATCTCTTCAGATTGCTCCAAAAACGATCCCATTGAGGAGCAATTTCTACGATACCTCAAAAACTGCCCTACAGGTAAATTGTCACGGAGGGCTCGAGGGTGAAATGATCGATAGTGTAATAGCGAATTCCGGTCAGTGGGTTTCTGATGTACAACCGTCATCAAACCGTTACTCTCTGCTGTAATATCTACATCCAGATATACAGCGGTGTCTTTGCTCACACTCCATGTGAACCGAAGACATTCATCTTGTGCATTCAGCCACAAGAGAAATTCTGAGAGTCTGTCCTCTGATCCAGTCCATATACAGAGGACATCGTCTATAAACCTCTTCCAGAGAGAAATATTCTCCTGGAAGGGGTTAGAGGGATGATATACCACATTCTCCTCGAACTGGCCCACATAAATGCAGGCCAGACTCGGCGCGAATGTGGCCCCCATTGATGTCCCTGACACTTGGAGATAAATCTGATCCTTATACGCAAAGAAATTTCTCGTAAGAGCAAGTTCAATGCACTGTAGTACAAATGTTTGGGGTACATCATAGAACCATTCCAGTGCCCCAAGAGCACGCGCTGCTGCCACCAGCGTGGCATCTTGGGGTATACTGGTGTACAACGACTCAATGTCTATTGTAACCAACAGCGGTGTAGACGGATTGTATTCTACTGTCTTCAGGATATTTAACACATCCGTGGTATCCTGCACGAATGATCGTTGAGTAATAACAGATTCCCTAAGGAAAAAATCAGCAAACTGGGACAAAGGCTCCAGTACGGATTGTATCCCTGAGACAATCGGGCGGCCTGGTGGAGGAAGTTGGGCTTTGTGGATCTTCGGCAAGATGTAAAACGCCGGCATTCTAGGTCTTACATTCACAAGGAAGTCTGCCTCCTTGTGAGTTACCCACTTTTTCTCCCTAGCGTCCGCCACCAGGGCCCCGATAGTCTCTTGGAGTTGAGGTGTGGGATCACGTGTCAATGGTTGGTAGTTAGAGCGGACCTCAAGAAGCCTCAAGACTTCTTTTTAGTAGTCCTGTGTGTTAAGGACTACGACCGCACCGCCCTTATCGGCCTGTTTTATTGTTATCAATTTATTTTCCTGCAATGATTTAACCGCCAACCAGTCGGTCCTATTCATATTGCAAGGGTGAGATGTTTCATGCAGCTCTTCCAAAGCCTCAATGTCCCGAAAGACACGTTGCTCAAACACAGCAATCTCAGGGCCTACTGCTGAACTAGGAGGACAAAAGCGAGATGGTCGATGTAAATTAGTGGAGAATATTGATGGTGTTTGAACCTCTTGATTTGCAAAGAACTTTTGGATCTTAGTCTTTCTCATTAGTTCAAATAATTCAGATCTGCATTTAAGGATGTCATGCTTAGGTGTTGGAATGAACCCTAAGCCCTTATTCAAGACCCTTGATTCCTCTACAGAAAGTGAGTAGTTGGAGAGATTCACTACTATGTCCCCATTGTCTAATGCAGGAGTATGACCTACACCTTGTACACTATTCATAGCATTGATTACTACGGTGTCCTGCCTCTGCTGCGCGTTATCCGAGGCGAGTATGCCTGCCATGTTTGTTGTGCTTGATTGGCTCACTCCCTGCCTCTTCCCCTTTGCGCGCCACCTCCCCTGTTGCCTATCTGGCCTTGGCCCAAAAAAGATCTTAAAAGGGCCCCTAAATCCATGGTGATAAGCAGACTGGACTATGGAAATGCCCTTTTGGAAGAGGCTAGCGAATCACTGCTCTCCAAGCTCCAGGTGGTTCAAAACACTGCTGCCAGGCTTATTCTGAAGTGCTTTTCTGGCACTTCCTCAGCTCCCTTGCTGAAGGAACTACACTGGCGGCCAGGGAAGAAGTGCTCCTACTTCAAGATCTGTTGCCTTACGTACAATGCCTTAAAAGGCAAAGGCCCGTTATATCTCTAGAAAAAAATAATAGCTTACTGTCCTAGTCGCAATCTTAGATCCTGCGAAAAAGCCTTACTGTGTGTTCCCCGCATCCGCCAAACATGCAGCGGGGATAATGCTTTCTCCTATCTTGCCCCAAGGTACTGGAACAAATTTCCTCTGCCCTTGCGTTTCACCCCCAACTATTGTAAATTTAGGAAACAACTCAAAGCCTATTTATTCTGAACCATCAGGTACATTTCCTGATCTGATCTGCATCAGCGCCGAGATGCCCCCGGGTGAGTTGTGTGCTATAGCAAATAGATTTAACATAAAATAACATAACAAAATCCATGTTAAGTTTCACAAGAAATGGATACTACTTTTGAGATTTCCACAGTAGTGTCACCAGAGTCACTTCCGCTTTCTGTTGTCTAACATGTGCTGTGAACCTGACAATCATCGAGAAGGGAGGAAAAGCGTACCCTTGAATCTAACTTCAAGCTTGTAAGAATGCATCTGTTGCCTCTGATAGAGGGTCCGGGCGCCAGCTGAAGAAGCGCGGTAGCTGATGGTTCAACCGTGAGGCGAAGAGGTTTATCTGACATGGACCACAACTGTCCATAATCCTCTGATCCACAATTGGGTCCTGCTTCCAAGCACTGGAGTCCTTCAGATGCCTGGAATGCCAATGTGCTGTCTGGTTCAATCAACCCGATAGATACTCTGCTGTTACCGATATCCTGTGCTGCATGCAAAGATGCAATAAATCTCTGGCTAGGTCCGCTAACACCATGGAACGGGTGCTGCCTAGGTAATTTATTTAGTGCACCACCGAGCTATTGTCTGTCTTCAAGAGAATGGAACAAGAGACCTTGTTCACTGCCAGACTTCTCAGCGCAAAGGACCCCGCTAGGAACTCCAAGCAATTGAGGTGTTGAGATTCTTCTTTTTCTAACCACGGACCTCTTGTGGTAACATCCCTACATCGAGCTCCACATCCCTAGTGACTTGCGTCTGACTCAATAACTAGATCCGGAGTCGTGCCAAAGACGGCCCTGCTGTTCCAGGCGTGCATGTGGCCGAGCCACCAATGAATCCCTGACTTCTTGGGCATATGCTAGACCCCTCCTGAGGTGCATCGCCTTCAGACGTTGGAGCACTCTGTAGTGCAATGGACCTGAGTAGATAGCTACGATCCTGGCAAGATGTCGTAGAGAAATCTTCTCTCTCTCTCCAGCATCTTGCATAATTCCCTTTGAATAAGGAGCATTTTCATCTGAGGTAATCGGAGTGACTGAAGAATTGTATCTATCTCGAATCCCAAGAAAATATTTTCTGGGTTGGAACAAACTCAGATTTCTGTATGTTGACAATAAAGCTGAGCTCCTGAAGAAGGGATATTGTCAGTTGAAGTTGAGCCAATAAGGTGTTCCGCTCCTGATGCATTAGGATAATGTTGTCTCAGTAGACTATAAGCATGATTTTCCCATTAGTGCAGCCATTCCATGACCGATCAAAGTACCTTGGTGAATTACCATGGTGCGGAGGACAGACCGAATGGAAGGCCGGTGAATTTGAAGGGAGTCGGCTTGGCTTGGGGGAGAGGGGCTCAGACCATAGGAGCCTGCTACTGCGGGCTCTAAGACTATGATCTAACTGCTTGTTCATGTCAGGTAGTTTTTACATTGCTCTAATGTCCTGCTTAGTCATCGTGCCATGTACTGTAGTTAGGCCCTCCAGTATTGTGCTCCTTCAAGGAGAGGGTGTCTCAACCTCACATTGCTTTCATTTAATCAGAGTTCTCCTGCATTGAAAGATTGAGCTAGGATGGTTGCTGTTAGGGGAGTCCAGCAAGCTTAGTGAAGTAGTTGCCTCAGCCGTCCTTATATACTCTGTGTAGGTGAGAAAGTGCAGAGCTTTGAAAATGTCTGTTGCAGTATATTCTGATTTATAATTTCAACAACATATTTCCCACCCCACTTGATATGGAGATTTTTATTTTGTTAATGGACATGCCCTCTGATGGGTCTTGCTTTTTTGAAGGGAAGGCGGACTCTACATTGGAACACTTTAAAGGCAGCATAGCTACAGCATGTCCCTTGGGGCTGTTGGCCCCTGATAAACAATTTCCGTACCTGTTTAGGAAATTAAGGGATTATTTGACAGGGCTGGCATATAGGTGGAGACAGCCTTCCAGCCAGTGATGCAGCAGACAACCCAGTCCGTTCGGGGCTGCGGGCACAGAATCACCTGAAAATGTGCAGGCCAGCAGGGGGCATCATCCCTCTATGTTCCACTGTTACATCAGCCATGAAACTGCTTTAGTGGTGCATGACCACCCTGTGGGGGGCAGAATCTGGCACTTCCTCCCAGGTTGGTGATCCATCCTGTCCAAATGATGGGTCTTATAAATGGTACAAGCAGTCTACGCCTTGCCTTTTCTGTCCCCTCCCTCCATCAGTATTTCTCCCACACTGGAACGAATCTCAGCAGAACACCTGTGGATGCTGCTACAGGAAGCAGGGCTGTTGCTCACCAAGGGTGCCGTAGAGAGAATATCGGATTCGTAGAGGGACAAGGATTGTAATTCTCACAAAGTACTTGTTCCCCAAAAAGGATGGCGGCCTCAGGTATATCTTCAACGTCCGACCTCTGAATGCCTTCTTGTGGAAGGACAAACTCAAAATGCTCACATTGGCTCAGATACTGTCTGCGCTGAATCCCTGGACTTGCAGGATGCACATTTCTGTTTACCCATTCTGCAGTCTCACAGGCATTACCTGTGGTTCAAGGCCGGCTAGGAGCTTTTTTGTTTGTTTTCCATGCTCCCCTTCGGCCTCACCAGCACCCCTCAGGTGTTTATGAATGTGATGGCAGTAGTCTCTACCCTCTGTAGAGGTAGGGAGTTCCTTTATTCCCATACCTTGACTACTGACTGCTGAAGGCGGGCTTGTCACAGTCAGTCATGGACCACCTCAAGATGTCACAGAACGTTTGACATAATTCAGTTTCAACATTTTTGAGCCAAAGACCCACCTTCTTTCCTTGCAGAGGCTTTTGTCTCTTTGGTCGATCCTGAGTACTGTGCAGTTCAAGACCTTTCAGCCACAGCAACAAGTCCAGGACATTCGGGGTATGATCTTGATGTTTCAGTCTCAGTCTTGACTCCAGGTGAGGGTAGCTCTCAGGATACTGCAACAAGAACAAGCATTTGCAATGCAATAGGTCTCGCATTACTGAAAGTTTAAGCTAATTGGCGTTGCATTATTATTTGCAACGCCAATAGCTCAAACTTTTAGTAATGCGAGATCTATTGCATTGCAAATGCTTTTGTTATTGCCATCGGCACATAGATGTAGAGGAAAATACAGGCAACACAGCATCAAGTACAGCAAGAATAATTTGCAAATACAAAAATCACTCATGTTTGCATAGAAACTCTGTACTCTTCCGGTACATGTCTTCAAGCCATTTTATATATACCCTAACAACAACGAAATGTGTAGACCCGGTAGGTCTCATAAGTTACTCCATTGGTGGTTTAGCAGTGCTCCAATAGTTTGAGTCTATGATACTCCTGGGCGTACTTGGATTCACCTAGCGAACCCAATGACTTACATCAACAGCATTTGATGTATATGATACTGTCCACCCTTTTTTGTGTTACTGCACCTATTCCTACACACACCATATGCCAATTCAGCAGCATAATGCACCTCACCCCCTATACTCCGGACCCCAAAAGGATTAGTGGTGGATTAGTATAGGGAAATAGGAGTTAATGTGAATGGTGGATATGTGAGTATGTTAGTTGAATTGAATAAGATAATAGAGGGATAGAAGAGGGAAGAGTCTAGCGAGTGTTATTTGGAGGATCATAGTAGTAAGATAAGGTTTGGGATGAGTAAAGAGTAGAGATGGAGGAGTCTGTAGAAAGGGATTAAGGAGATCATAGTAGTAAAAAGAGGTTTAGGATGAGTCAAGGGAGGGATACATGAGGGAAGAATTTAGAAAGGGTTGTTTGGGAGATTATAGTAGTGAAATTACGTTTGGGGTGAGCTGAGGAGGAAAGAGTCTAGAAAGGGTTCTTTTGGAGATGATAGGAGTAAAATGAGCATTTGATGATAGCCATTTTTCCACAAGAGGCAGGATGGATTGGAAATTGTGGAAGTAGAGGCTGGGTGGGGTTCTGTTTTGGCAACAGAATCCCCCAATACCAGTTGACAAGTGCAAACAGAGCCATTAGGCCTTGCTTAGTAAGAGCAAGGCAAGTTTGCCCCACGGCACTGATCACCGCCATGTGGAATGGGGCACTTACCACATAACTTAATAGACTCATGATTATAAGGAACAGGGCACAACTCTGTGTTCCTTACCATAGAAAATGGATAAACTGTCAGTTCGCCAGTTGCTATTTTTTTTTTCAGGTTGCATATTGCGAAGTCTTATTGGCTGAGACAAATTTGGAAAAACTAGGGGTTCACTATAAATAAGCACATGGACATACTTTAATATTTTAGCCAAGGTAGTATGAGAAAGGTAATAATATCCCTACAAGGGTTCTAACATCTTTGTTAGACTGATCCTCACTGCACAGCCACGGCTGCAGTGACTTTCACATGGCCGAATGATGGTGCAGGTCAGAAATAGATGTCTAAGACATCCACAGACAGGAGAGTGATATCCTATGTCTTCTTTTCCAGCTAGGGGAAGTGACAAGTTTGTCATTTAACAGTTGACTGATTCAATGTTGTCCCTTAGCATTTGCATGACTGTGGCACCAAGCCCCTCTACCACTCATTTAAACAAATAAGCCTCTGGAAATACTATCAGGACAGAGTGATAGCTTTCCAGGATGCCAGCGATTTATCTGTTCCATTACTTACCTTACTGCAATCTTGAAAACATTTAAAATTTGTTGAATAAGAATCCATTCTACATCCTCCTTTTAACATCTAAAACAGGTAATTCAGAAGAAGGCCATAATCCATGACACAAAACCTGGTTCACAAAAAAACAAGGCCCTAAACACACAGCATTAATGGTCTTAGACAGAACAAGGCTCAGGCACGGAGCTCCATAACCAGACTCAAGGAGAGCAGTGTACGGGCACACGCTGAACAACCAGACATGGCCAGGGTCTCAAAGGACAGTACCCTGACCCAGGGTACAAAATCGTATTTACAGCGACCTGGTGCAAGCTGAACAACCAAGCTCATAAAACACGGCCACTGCCCATTCTGCATAACCAGACAAAGGAAGACGTTTGCTCACAGTCATGCTGCATAACCAGGCTCAGAAAAAGCAGGGCCCTGGTCGAAGATGTATAACATAGGCTCACATACAACCAGTCATTAATCTATACTTTAAAACCCAAAATCTATATGATAGTGCCTGAGCTATCCATGCCACATACCAGTGCTTAGCTGCATAGAACACAGATTGAATTCATGCTACATACATTGGATGTGGGGCACTGATCTGTGTCAGACACCCAAGCTCACACTCATAAGGGGTGACTGGTCCGTGCTTCATACTCTACCTTCACCCACAGAACTGGCCTATGCTACGTACTAATGATCAGGAGGACAAAAGAACAATAAACAGTGCCACTTTTTAGGGTTCACGGTCACAAAAGCAGCCCTGATATCTGCAGCAGGGGCTAGTGGAGTTACAGCAAGCCAGCATCACAATACGAGATTTTATTTTTGCCTTTCATACACACTTCTTCCAATATAAAAATCATTATTTGGGCCACCGCCCTGAAGAGTCCCAACAATACAAGCACGGACGCTGGCCAAGCAGCAATATTTAAACATCACAGCGCATCAAATGTATTTGTTACATCCCCCAAGATACCAGACACAAAACAATCTGCACTGACCTGCGATGCCTCTACTCTGGTTCACACGGAGGAAGAGGCAAAGGGCCGTAGGAGTTAACGATAAAAAAAGGGGCAAGTGAACTCATTTTATAACATGCTGTAGGCTATGGGGCTCTGGTATCTGCAGCGAGTGCCCCCTCTGTCTCCTGCACGTATTTCACAGACCGGCGCAGTCCTGCCAGCGTCATTCTCACAGATCTTCTGGGTCCAGACCAGAGTGAAATCTGATCAGAACCAAGTTCAAAACACAGCGAGCCTTATGGATGTCAGACGGTGCCGCAGCAATCATTAACTCCATCAAAGGAGCGTGCATGTAATGTGCACAGTCTCTGTGCGCCAGGAGACATCTGAACCAAAGATGACAAGGACAGTGTTCAAACGGGGCAGGTTATGGCAAGGGGCAAATGAAGACAAGAGAGCAGCATGAGGGGGGGGTGTTAAAAACTCTAGTGTGTATTAGAGGGGCCCACAGAGGCTCTCCATACATTCCACGCGTCCGGAGGCGCCTTGATGCTGCACAGCAGTGGAGAGCCAACAATTGATTACTGCAGGGTGGCATAACACCCCACCCAGTCTAATGGACGCACACCTACCTAAACATAGGAAAATAAAAGATGATTTCTTCTGTACAAAAAATTGCGTTTCCCCATTTGCTTGCATTTTAGGAACACATTTAATAATGGAATAAACTACTAAAGGTGTGCGAAACCTTGCTTTCTTGGGGGTGCTGAGGAGAGGACTACTTCAGTCACAATTCCCCATGCACCTCTTCCAGTTAGGGTGGTTTTCCTTCAGCCTTCTTTCTATAAGGAGCAGGGAATTACCATGCAGGAGCTCTGCATATCGAGACTGAGGGTGTATTGTTACTGTGCAACCCCTCCAGCAGAGTACGGGGAGGTCTCTATCAGACATGCAGTTACAGCAGTACTTTGATACAGAGGTACAGTGCGCAAACATGATCATGCATAGAAATGTGAAAAGAACACATATTTCAATATTAACTTTTGAAAATCACTAATATTTTTTGGCTATCGAGGCAACCATGCAATTGCTTTTTAAAAAGTGAAATGCAAAAAAATGTTCTTTTCACATTTCTGTGTGCCAAAATGCTTGCAAAAGGTTCTTTAAACAATAAGGTTAATGCTCAAATGGAACTATACTCACAGAGTTGAGTTTTCAGTCACAAGCGGCTTGGGGAGAGGAAGAGATTGACTGCAGCCTCGATTTAAAGGCGCAGCCAAACATTAAAGGCGCAGCCAAACATTAAAGAGGCAGGCAAACATTTAAAGGCGTAGGCAAAGATAAGCAGGTCGGGGAGAGGAAGAAATCAACACAACATTCACACGAGTTCTCCATTTAAACAAAAGAGTTCTCATGAACAACAGATAAAGGTTGTGAGCGGAACAAAACTGTACTTGGCCGGTGCTCCACAGCCTTTAACGGAAGTCACCTATCGGCTGAGTGAACAAGTAAGGAGACAGCAAAGAAGAATGATGCCGGAGGGAGCCTATGGTAAGCAGCGGGTGGGAATAAAGTGGTTTTACAGATTACAAAATGTCTTGCAGACAGCGCATGCGCGCTGATGCTCGACCTAAAAATGGAATGAGGTCCTGGGTCCTGTGTTAGGCTTTGCACTTCTGGAAGTGGCTAGAGCACTATCAGGCCAGGGTCCCTGAATGCCGAAGCAGAGTCTCTGGCAAATCACAAAGTGGAGTCTGCGCCCTGAGTTAGCACAGGCCATCTTTCACTGGTGGGGTAGTCCTAGCTGGATCTTTTCGCCACAATCTAGAATGTGCAGTGTCAAAAGTTTTGTCCATTGGCTTTTCTGCAAAAGCACTCCTTAAGAGCTACATTCCTACTGGAACTGAACAAAGAACTCCTGTACGCCTTCCTGCTGCTGCCGCCTTTCTTGCCCTGGGTTTATATGGAGATCACAAATGTCTGGGCCCAGAAGCGCTCCACCAGGGGGAACCTATACAGGCTCCATAATTGGATGGCAATGGTCCGAAGCAGACAAGATCCTCATCTTTTTGTATCACTTGACACTGAGAAAGCCTTTTATGCAGTCCATTGGCTCTTCTTGACCCAGACCCTGCTGAGACTGGGATTCAGACCCCGATTCAAAGAGTGGGTAAACCTACTCTATACCAGGTCGCCGGCTGCTGTGAGGGTCAATGGTAGGCTGTCTCATGAGTTCCTTATTTGGAGGGGAACTTGTAAGGGCTGTCCCCTTTCCCCACTCCTCTTTGCACTGACCTTGGAGCCACTAGTATGCTTGATTCAAGCTCACCCTGAGGTCAAGGGGTTCCACATAGAGGGTTCTCCCATTGCGGAGGAAAACTCTCATTATATGCAGACAACATCCTGCTTTATTTCTCCCACCTCTAAGATTCGACTCCAACAATTTTACACGCATTTGAACACTTCCGGACCTATTCTGGAAACAGAATAAATTGGGGGGAATCTGTACTTTTTCCTGTTGGGGGGTACTTCAACCCGGCATACCTCCCACAACAACTCAAAGTAACTAGAGAGGGATTCCAATACCTGGGGACCTATGTCACGATGGACCCTGAGCGAGGTGTAGCCCAAAATGTTAAGACAATATTAACTGACTTTCAAGCAGATTCCAACTGCTGGAAGAGGCTTCCTTTAACACTCCTGGGAAGAGTGGCATTATTTAAGATGATCTCCCTTCCTAAATTTTTATATGCCATACTGAACACTTATTATATGCTCCCTGATGATATCTTCACTCGAATTGAGGGAGGACTTAGAAAACTACTCTGGAATGATGGCCACCCTAAGATAGGCCAATGCAAATTACAAAGCAACCCCTACAACGGGGGTATAGGTCTCCCAGACCTCTGGGCCTATTATTTGGCACCCCACCTAATAGTCATCAATGACTGGGGTTTCGTAGACAGAGACCATCCCACTTATGTCATAGAAACGACCCAGTTTCAAACACGCCCACATCAACATTACCGCTATGGCGGTAGGGAAGACGTGACCTCTTACCAGTTACCCAAATAACTTTAGAGGCATGGGACAAAACCAACGCCTACATAGGTTGGAAACACAAAATCACCCGGGAAAATCCACTATGGATGTGCAAATACTTCACAGAAATAACCACATTGAAAGGCTTTACACCATAGGATCAAATAGGTATTTCTAAAGTCGGCGATTTATTAGAAGAGGGCGTTTTAATCCCCTTCTCCCTCCAGAGGGAATTCCAACTCCATGATCACCAATACTATCAATACATGTAACTCACGCATGCCTGAAAAGCTGAAAATATTCCCCCGGAGCTCCCAGAATTTGCTCCCTTAGAGGGAAGGCGCTTACTGGATAAGCTAAAAGAAAACACAGTGTTGTACACTTACAAAAACATTAACAATAATATGCCTGATACCCTCCTAAAATTGAGAGTGTAACTTATTACAGTAGAGGATGCCCACGCAAATTCTATAAAATATGGGGGAGATGGATGGACTACTATGGACTGTCTGAAGCTATTGATATTGCTGCAGGGCCTTCTTTCTAGAGACATTTTACAATCTGTGTAAATCCATTTTGTTGTACCAGCTGTGACCGTGTTAATGTCTCCTCTATTGCTCCAATTGTCTAACAATGCTAGCATTTAATTGTATTGTAGTCCTATCACCATGTTCTGTTTAGTGGGAGTACCCACCAGTACCCCCTCTTGTTAACTTTCACAAAAACCAAAATAAAAATACTGAAAAAAAGAATGACTGGACCCTAGTCATCCTGGTGACTCCGGATTAGGCCAGGTGAGTGGGGTACCCATAGATCCTGAGCATGAGCATCTATCCTCAGATTTGGCTACCTCTGCGGAGGACCGCCTGTCCCAGCAACAGGGCAGAATCCTCCACCCGAATCTGTGCAAATTATAGTTCTATGAGTGGAGATTGAGCTGTGACAATTAACTGCCTTCGCTAGGTCGCCTGAGGTGGTAAATGTCATCCTCGCTCTGCTGACTACCTTCCACTATAGAAATCAATCCTGGGACAAGTTTGAAAACCTATATTTTGTCCAGGACACTGTCCCTTTAGTCAAAAGCGGTTGGACGTCCTTTTTGTTTCTTTTGTCTGTACCTCAGCATGGTCTTTCGTGCTGTAAAAGGTTGCCTGGCCTTTCCATGTTCGGGGAAACAGCCATCCTCGTTTAAATCACCAACTGTTATATGGTTTATTAAATGTTTGACACATGTTCCCTCCCAAACTATTTGTGATACCACAGTGGAACTGTCGCGTAAGCTGAGTTTCTGGCTCAGATCGACAAGGTTTGTTTTCACACCCATGGGTGACACGAGTGAACTTAATCCAATGCACCAGTGCTGAAAGTGAAAAAAAAGTTTATTTTAGCCCCTTAGAACCCCACCCAATATATAAATGAGGTAGTGTCAATGCTTTTAGGTTACTTACAGGGAGCAGTGATAATCCAAACAATCATTCATTAATGACCTACACACTTAAGATCACTAGAAATTGAATATGTATTTCAACATATTTATTTTAAAATACCAGGATCTAGTGCACATAATATTGGTAACATCACAGAAGATAAAAAGCAGCTAAGCTTTTCAATAACCGTGGAAACAGGTAAAAAAAAATCATAACATCACAATTTATAGCCTGTACACCCTCACTGTGCTATCTCTAAGTGCTATGCTAGTTCTAGCCAATGAATAAATAATAAGCCTGAGTTTTGGAGGTGGTGTGCATACCTGGACAACAGGGTTTGTTGTCTTTTTGGAATAGCTTGGCTATTTCGAGCAAAGGCCAAGAGCTAGGAGATTGTGTCTACGAGAGAACACAATCATGGCATCAGTTCGTTAAGGCAGAATGGAATGCTTCGCAGGGCCTCAGGGAGTCTTGCTGGAGGCTTTTTTGGTTGTGATGGAATTTGATGCCATGCTAATCTGGATCTTGTCTGCAACCTGGTTGAAGTTTCTCTCCTAACTAAGTGGTCAAGTGACTCCTTATATACTAAAACTTATCAGATATTGGAATTTCTGACATAAGATGAGGAATGTCTGACATAGATGGTGTGCATCCTAGACGTTTCCTTTTGCACATATATGGTAAGAGGATGTCAATTCAGTCTACGCTATTTTGGCTATGGATGTTATATGATCTTGAAAAAGGCACCTGTACCAGACTTATGTTGCACTGGGGGTTTTGTTGCTGTCTATATCTGAATGGCTTGACACTTTCACAGTTCTTGGAAAAATCAGTACAGACGACATCTGCGTCAAAGGCAGACGTGTTGATGATTCTGCATAATTTGAGGATAAATGGCAGCCTCAATTGTAAAAGATGGCAGCCTCCATTACCTAGGATGGATTCGGGGCCAAAGGGGACAAGCTAACTTAAATGGAAACTATAGCTGAAATGGAACTTGTCCTTTATGTATTTCAGACCCTAAAACTAAACAAATGAATCCTAAAAGCAAGTGATTAAAATTATAGAAATATAGGGGGAAACAGTCATAAATTTTATGACATTCCTGGGAAAATTTCTAATCTAAATAGTCACTAAATTATGACTGAATGTGTTTTTGATTGATCTTGCTTATCAGACATAATCATTATACATTTACAGAATAAAAGCACGTCAGAAACATGTGAGATACCAATTCTTCACTTGTTACATGTTCAATAATATGTCTTCAAACTGAAATGAAAAAGGGGTCTCTGTGCTGGAAGATTTGATCCTTACAACAGTACCCTAATTTGATCATAACATGTCATGTGTACACTTTTGGAGCCTGTGCATAGATGCTCGCTGTGTCTTCTGACCTTCAAGACTGGTTTCCTCATTGTGATGATGCCAGCTTCATGTGTGAATGAACTTCACTGCACATGCGCTCTCTGAAGTGTGTAATATTTCGCTAGTCACGGCCACGTTCCCCCGCAAGTGGAAGAACGCGCGAATTAAGTCACTGCTGAAAAAGGCACTAGCGGACCCCTTAGATCTGCAAAATTACAGATCTATCTCTCTCCTCCCATGCTGCTCAAAGATTATGGAGACATTAATTAATAGACAACTCTCCGGCTATTTAGAACAAAATAATTTACTCGATCCTTCCCAGTCGGGATTCCGTGCATGTTATAGCACGGAGTCCGCATTAACGGAAGTAACTGACACGATAAGGATGTCACTGGATAAAGGGACTCCCTCGATGCTAGTTCTTCTTGATCTGTCAGCAGCCTTTGACACCATCTCTCATGGAATCCTTTTGGATAAGCTACGAGAGATTGGTGTCAGAGGAATGGCCTTAAAATGGCTGCAAAGTTTTTTGACCGACAGAACACAATGTGTTCAGTTGGATACTTTTGTGTCACAGATCTAGTTAGTGGACAAGGGGATCCCGCAGGGATCCATTTTAAGTCCCACCTTGTTCAATATCTATGTGGCACCTCTGGCCTCCATTATTAGATCCTGCGGGTTCGAGACGATCTCTTATGCGGACGACACTCAAGTGATAGTCCCCATAGAGTCGAACCCGCAGTGACCAGAGAAAAGTTTAAAAACTGTATGCGTAAAATTGCCACATGGATGAGTAAGAACTTCCTCCAGCTCAACTCCAATAAAACTGAGATCTTGTTGTTTGGTAAAGCGGAGGAATTGTGGTCCTCTGAATGGTGGCCGTTAGAACTCGGGGAAGCTCCGACACCAAAAAAGTGGGCACGGAATTTGGGTATCATAATTGATGATAAACTTTCCATGGAGGAGCATGTGAAGATTATTTCGGGCACCTGCTTCAGAATAATGCGAATGTTGAGGAAAATCTTCCCTTGGATTCCTCTTATGGCCAGGAAAACTTTTATTCAGGCGCTTCTGGTCAGCAGACTAGACTATGGAAACTCACTTCTAGTCGGAATCAAGGAAGATTTACTATCAAGACTGCAGGTAGTTCAAAATACAGCAGCCCGTCTTGCCCTCAATAAACCTGCACGCACCCCGTCACTACCTCTCTTGCGCCAACTGCATTGGCTTCCCATCAGGAAAAGAGCAGGTTTTAAGCTCCTGTGCATAGTGTTTAAATCTCTTCAGGAGAGATTTAAACACTAGAAGAAACTCAAGAAGAAACTCAAGAAGAAACTCGAGCTGTATTTGCCCATACGACAATTGAGATCAAGCAACCGGAAATTGCTCTGCACGGGGAGAATCAAGAAAGCCTAGATGGGCGGGCGTGCTTTTTCTTATCTAGCCCCTGTCTATTGGAACAGCCTACCAGATGAGATCCAAGCCTGTTCTAATCTGATACAGTTCAAGAAACTGCTGAAAACCTGGATGTTTTAATAATTGTCTTTTCATAGGTGACTGCTACCCAGGCGCCGAGAGATCCCCTTGGGGATGATTCGTTGCGCCCTACAAATTATAATAATAATAATAAATAATAGACCATATTTTTCCCCTGGCCAAGTTGGTGCTGAGGACCCAGGCAACCTTTTTACCCAAAATCGTGACTCCCTTCCACATAGGGCATTACTTCACTCTACCAGCATTCTTTGAACCCCCCACCCTCGAAAAAGGAGGGACTCTATTGGTTTGACCCCAAAAGGGATTTAAGATTTTACATATATTGTACCAAGGACTTTTCAAGTGGATGATGAACATTTTGTGGGGTCTCTGGAACAAAGAAAGTGTAAGCTCTGCAGAAGAGGACCTTGCAGAGATGGTTAGTCTTCTTCCTTAAAATCTGCTGTGCACAGTGCAAGAAGCAGCCCCTGCTACTGCTGTGCTGTGTTGGTGCAAGGAGTGCCTTTCCTTTACATCTGCCAGGCTGTGACATGGGTGCATATGTTCATGAAGCACTACTGTCTTGACCGCCAGGTACAGTGGGAAGGTCACTTCATTCACTTAGTTCTATAAGACTCTTTAATCTGAGCCCACTCCACAAACCCTCCACTTTTGGGTGGTAATGCTTTCATATCTATTCTAAAGTGAGGAATCTATGGTTAGTATCCAGCAGAAGAACAAGTTACCTTCTGTAACACTCTTCCTGGTGGAAACTCTGACTGTAGATTTCTCCCTGTTCAGTGGAATGGCCTCGTTTTTAACATCTAAAAAGGTTCCAAATTAGTATGTATTCCACACAGGAGGAAATCTGCCTTTTCAGCATGTTCACCCTGGACTTTTTTTGCTTATTATTGTTTGCTGGCTGTACAACTCTGGGACTTTTACCCCTGCGAGCCAGTAGTAAAGTGCTTGTGATCCTCCTTTAAACATGGGTGAATCAGTATATTTCTGATTGGTATATTTAACTTACCTGTAAGTACCTAGCATATGGTGTAAAAGGTGCACCCAGGGCCGTCAAGTTTAATGTCACCTGTGGACTGCAGCATTTACTGTGTGCCATCCGCTAGTGTGACAAAGCAAACCTGGTTTCAGGCCTACCTTGTGTAGTGCAACCTGTAAAAATAACCCTTTTTGACAGGTAAAAGCCTCTGTTTTAAACACTAGTATGTGACCTCTATGTAATTCTTCTAGCTCACAAAGTAGGGTGCTTGTATTATTAAGTAGGACATGTAGAAAATGTATATTATATTACATTGTCTTTACCGTGACAAGGCCCAAAAAGCTATTTTTTACTGTGCCAGGCCCACTTGTCTTATGTAGAACACCAGAGTAGAGATTAAAATACCAACACTGTATCTTGAGAATGAGATCAGCTAGAAAAATAATGAAACTACTATTTTTAATAGTTATAAAAAAAATCCAGGTCAATGGTGAAGTCAGATTTTTAATACATGTTCTGTAAAAGTAATGTTTTCCTTTACCTGCCTGAACTCTCAAAAGAAAAATTAGCATAAGCCTCTGCCAGCCTCAGTCGTGAATATGTGTGAAATGCCTCCCAGGAGCAAGCAGTAGACTGAGCTAAATGGGCAGAGATGACTCCTCTGAACTTCACAGAATATGCAGGGTGGGGGCATTGGGCATCCGATTAGACGCTGCAGTGTCCAATACTGAATGATAGGTCTGTTGAGCCACATGTAACACTTGGGGAAAACTTGAAAGGGAGAGAACAGGATGCCAATACAGTTCTTGTGGATCCCTTTTCTGGTTGTTGAATGACCCTACTTTTGTCCTACCAGACTCCTGTTTCTGGGTTTGTTGTGGGTACAGTGCCTGTATCAAGCTGGATTTTGTGTTAAATGTTGGAGGACACTAGGATTACCATGTGCACGCCCCACATCCCCCCAGCCCTCAGAGCCCAAGCTGAGTGTAGCCATCTTAGGGGTATATTCACAAGAACGTGTGATAATTACCGCAAGAGTAGCGCAACGCAACTTTCAGCATTGCAGCCTATCGTGGGAAAATAATCCAGTGACAACGTGGAATTCACAACACGGCGGTAGCATGCGATAGTTGGCCGACACCGCGGCCAATGCTCGCGATACAACCACCTCGACGGAGATAAAAACACAAACCACAACGCGAAAAAAGCTGCGATGGGACAAAGCGCGGTAAGAAAACAGTGACAACCAGCGCGAGGGCAGCAATACTCCCGCGCAATGCGGGGAAAAGCACAAGAACAGCATACGGAAAATGCCACAGAACAAAATACATCAACAGCCGAGTACCACGGATGCACCCTGGCCAACTGCAGAGGACAAAATGCACACCACAACATCCACGCACCGTGGAAGAACAGAACCTACAGGCACACCTCATGAAAGAGACCAGTGGCAGACAAATCAGAGCCGCAGGAGCGACACACCCACCGTGCAGCATACGCACATAAGCAGAAGTACACCCGGACAGTGACAACATCCCGGTACAAACAGCAACACCTCCACAACTGAACACAGGACACAACTGGTTCGGAAAATGTGCACAACATGGCAAATCACATCTGAAACCCCCAGGGACATGTAACATGACAATGTACAATTCCAACCTGTAACCTGCAAATATGTTTTATTCACACATGCAGTGCAATTGGACATCTACTACTGTCCCATGAATGCCACGGACGGTCACAATGTGACGTGCTCATGAGAAGTAAGTGGCAATGATGGAGTCCCTACGGGCCATTCCTGCCGCAGCTGCAGTGGGATCTGGGCCACCTGCCCCATCACCACCATCATCATCCGGTACCTCTGGAACTGGGATCCATGGGGCCCTGGTGTGAACACAGATGTTGTGCAACAAACAACATGCAACGATCATCTTGCACACGACGTCCGGGCTGTACAGGAGCTTCCCACCAGTGCCGTCCAGGCACCTGAAACGTGACTTCAACACGCCAAATGTGCGTTCAACGGTGCCCCTGGTGCATGTGTGGGCCGCATTGTACTGCCTCTGGGCGGGTGTGTTCGGGTCTCGGAGGGGTGTCATCATCCAAGGGCAGAGTGCATATCATTGATCACCTGTGACAGTGCAGGGAGAAAAGAGTCAATACTTGGTTCGGCAGGATGTGATGGCAGGCCCACCAATTCAGTGACGCCTGTGCTGGCTGTGTGTGGGGTGAGTGTAAGCCAGCCCTCAGGGAGCAGCTTGTGCTGGCAACTACACCAACAGTCATCAGACACACAGACATGCAATGTCAGAACTACAAGGGGGGATGACTCGAGTCGCACAGGGCTAGTCGCCATGGATGCACAGCGGCCAATACGGGCCCACCACCATGGGACGCTGACCAGCGGTAGACTGGGGTAGGGTCATGAGGGCCGAGCAGTGACTCACAAGTGTCATGGCTGCATTCCGCATCTCCACATGTTCAGCTGTTGTGTGGCTGTGGTGCCATGTGAAGTCTGTATTGGGTGCTGGGGTAGCCCAGGATGATCATGGAGTGGTGTAGTCGTGTCTGGTAGGTGGTCGTGTAGTTTGACATGTCGGATGTGGTTAGGTCATGTGTGCATCCCTACAGTTGCTTTGTGCGTTGGTGGCTGTGGGATGTGTGGTGTGTTGATTTGGTACTTACCAACGAGCAGTCCCGTTCCATATGTGCCATCCTGGAAGTGCTGGTTGATGATGGACTGTCAGAAGATGAAGGAATCATGCACACTGCCTGGGTAGTTGGCGACGACATTGGTGAACATTCCCCGGTGGTCCACTATTGCCTGCACATTGATGGAATGCGTGTGCTTCCTGTTGCGGTAGTGGTGTGCAGTACCCGCAGGGGGCACAAGTGGGACATGTGTGCAGTCGATTGCCCCCAACACGGCCGGGAATCCGGCTATGGCGTAGAAGCCTTGCTTAGTCTCCAGCTGTTCCTGCGCAGTGTTGGGGAAGTGAAGGTACTGGGGTATGAAGCTGATGATGGCATCCAGGACAGGTGTGATGAACTTTGATAGGGCTGGCTGTGAGACCCCTCCGACTCTGGCAGTTGTTGGTTGGAAGGTCCCAGAGGCCAACAGGTGCAGCACTGCCAGCAGCTTTGTCTGCGGAGGGATGTTTGTTCTCCGCTGTGTTGGGACCGTCAGCCTTGGGCGATGTGGGTCAGGATGCGGAGGATGATTGTCCTTTTGAACCTGTAGTGGGCAATGACTTCCGTGGGCGTTAGGTCTGTGAGAGTGGTGCGTTTTCGGTAGGTCCGCTGTCTTACTCTACGCTGCCTCTGTGGTGGTCCGGGGGGGGGTCGGGTCCGGGTCCTGGGGGTGGTGGCGGTCCTGGGGGTGGTGGCGGTGGGTGTTGTGGCCCTGTTGGGGCTCCGAGCTGCATGTAGAGTAGCTCCATGGCGTCGTTTGTTCTTCGGGTATGGCTGTGTGCGGGACTCCGTTGCCTACTGCAGGTAGACGTCCGTCTTTACACCTGCTTGAGGCAGGTGTTAAATACCTGCGGCTACCCCGCCTTATCGCCTGTTTTGTGTTCTTATCGCCGATGTGGCTGGTCGTTGTGAATGTTGAGGTGTGATATTGTCTCGACTTTTGGCACGTGTACGCCCACTCTGAATATCATTAGCGATATTTGCGGGGGTCCTCTGTGGCGATGTTTTTTGCGGCTGCTATCGCGAGTAAACTGGTGCTGTGGGCTGTTCACACCGGCTTGTGAATGGGGAGGTAAATTTATCACGACTTTGGCTGCGATAAAGTGCCGTTAATTTGGCGATAGCTCCTTGTGAATATGCCCCTTAGATTTATGCTGATGCAATGCTTTTTGGGATGGTTTGCAGTAATGCACACAGGAACTACAGCAAAAGTAGGTAGGTCAGGGCCTAGGACCTTTTACCCCATTGGGTAGCGAGGGGCAAGGAGTCGCCCTCCCCCACTAGCTAGTGCAAGGCACCATCTTCACAACACTTTTCGAACTTGCAGAAGATCAAAAGAAGACTAAACCTACTGTTGTAAACTGAGAGAAGCTCTGAAGATCTGGTCCTGCTCCTTCTTGTATCCAGGACGAAGAAGTTGACTCCAGTTAGTTAGCTGGCCTACTTCGATCATCGACTATTATTTGCACTGTGTGTTGGTACTTTTTCTTGTTAAAACTTTTTTTAAATTCAATTAATTTCCCTGGTTCCACCTATTGGACTTTTGTTGTTTTGGTATCATTTTGTTTATTACATTGTAGCCTGTTTTTCTAATTCGGTTTATTGCTTTGCATTGTGGCTTTATTACTATTTTGGTACTGCATAAATATTTTGCACATTGCCCTAAGTTAAGCATGTCTGCTCCATGCAAGAGCTATCGGGGGTGACCTCAGTTTAATTTAGGTATTTTGAAGGTTTACTCTGACAACAGTTGTAAGTAATCATCTTTCCCATCCAAAATAATAATACAATTTCTTACACACATACACGCACTCTTACCAACAACTGCTCATGCTCCGTGTCTGAGGACACTGAAAATGAAGACCATGAACTGACATCAGCATGGCGGGGTGAAGCTTTTATGCTGCACTGCTCTGTCCCTTTTGGGGCGTGTCAGTTCTCGTGTCTGAGGCAGCAATTGCTTTGTTGACTTGACCATGTTTCCTGCTCCTGAGGTCCGCAAGTCTCAAGCAAAGCCTTCTGACAGCAATTGCTCTGCTGCCATCTCCTTACCTCCTCTCTAGAGAATAGCCAGTGTATCTGGATATACGGTGACATTAAATTCAGGGAACCCCATCGGAGGGGGATGGGAAGCAAAAGGCGACTCACAGAAATCCCCCAATGACCCTAAAATCCTAGATCAGCCTAGCTCCTTACGATCAGTTCGGACCTAAACTCTGAAAGCAAAGAAAACAAGCATTGGCATAGCCAATAGGTCTCGCCTTTGGGACCTTATAAGTGTTTAGCCATGCAACAGTTGATGTAGTTGCACCAAGGATATTGTGCTGGATAACAAAACACTTATAAGGTCCCCAAGGCGAGACCTATTGGCTATGCCAATGCTTGTCCCTTTAGCTGCTAGAGGAGGGGCTCTCATTCCCTTCACAGCCCTGCTGGACAACAAGGGACTGCAGTGCAGCTCACCTGAAGAAGTGAATGAACCGGACTCTACGTAGTTCTCCATCTTATATGTATATTAACCATTTACACCTCTCCCTCGCCTGTACCCTCCTTTGTGCTTCCTTGGGACTATGCATATGCCTATATACGGCACGTGGTGCATACGAAGTTACCAAAAGTAAAAATACCACCGCCTCTATTCTCACTGGAAGAGAGGGCCAATTAGAAATGCAACAGCACTGCATGTAAAACAACTTTTGAGCAGGGCCACTGGAATTATGCGATTCTGCCGCAGAGTTATGGATTTGTCGCATCTGCCACATAATCCCTTATCTGCTGCATAATTTGAAGATTTTATAAAAAAGAACTGTGTTTTTATCTCAAATACATCAAAAGTTACTAAAAAACAAGCAACACACAGTGCCACATAGTAGAAACCCCTCTGCAAAGGCTGGCTGGTCATCTTTGAGTTGTTTATTGTGGTATTTGGGAGTTAGATCGGTACTAATGAGGTGAACCTATGCCCAGACAATGATGACATGTATAAAATAGTAAACTAATAAAGTAATATTTTCACAAAATGTGCTGCCTTACGCTGCATATTTTGTAATTTCCTACAGCATGATGAAGCGAAAACTCTGCCACATAATTTGGGATTTGTAGTTGTTCATATTTATAAAAGAAATTGACTGGACTAAAGTACCAGATAGCAGCTGTTAGTAAAAGGGAAAGGATGGGGCATGAAATAGTGTGTTGCATAGAGCCATCTGGTGCCCCTATTCTAAGGCAGATGCCAGGGGAAGAATGCGCTACTTCAATGAGGTAAATCGGGTTAGATCATTGAATAATAATTCATTGCGTCGTGTTATTATTGAATTCTTGTACTAGTAGTTTTCCACTATAAATGCAAATCTCATATACCAGAACTTAAAGAAAAAACAGATGATTGGTTGAGTTACTACCACCTGACATGGAGCACTTCAGATTGGCTGCTTTGGTAACATTTCTAGCTCCGAGATGTAGAACAAATCTTTCTACGTTTCAGAGAACAAAGAACATCTGCCAACCAAAAGCGGCAGGGGCACAGGAATTATGCAATTTTGCTGCGGTGGCATTTTCCTCATAATTATGGATTTACCACACAATCCTTTTTGCTGCACAAAGTGCAGATTTTAAGAAAAGAAAAATGTTTCTAGCTCAAATGGATCAAAAGTTACTAAAAATGTTGCTGCACTTGTTGCCACAAAGAGGTATATCCTTCCCAAAGGTTGACTGATCAACTTTCTGTTGCTTATTTGCTGTATTAGGGTGTTAAACTGGTACTAGAGAGGTGAAACCTTTGCCCAGACAGTGTTAGAGTGTGCAAAAATTACACAATAAAGGAATACTATCACAAAATGTGCTGCATTACGCCACAAAATTTGCCTTTGCTTGCTGCATAATTTAATCAACCCTGACGCATAATTTGGTCCTCCACTGCCGCATGCAATTGTAATGGCCCAGAACTAAGGTAATGATGTAGATTTGAAGAAACACAAAAGGCACATGGAGCAATGTTTGCTGAAGAAAATGTTGAAGCGCTCTGAAATACTGTTCAGACAGAAAAGTGAAAATGAAGACCATTCCAGGCCCAGTTTACCAGATACAAATGTTTTCCACAGTATTCAGCTGCATAATTTGGGCTTAAGCGCACAGAAGCAAAGCAGAAAACAAGATACAAAGTACTACTCGCATGCAAATGCGAACTGGAACATATAGGTACCAATAGCCAGCTGAGGAAGCAACATACATCAATTTGAATGTTCTCCACAAAACGCCTATACGGCAGCAACTAGATCCATTACAACTCCATAAGCAACTGGTCAAGTTCCTTCAGGGTTAGCAAGGAGTCTGTCTCCGGGAAGGGGGGCATAATGGACTGCCCATTAACCGTCAGCGTAGATTTGACTCATTAGCCATGCTGTCAATCCCAGATCTCATTATTATAATTAATAGGGCTCATTTGATAAATATCCGAAAGCTAAAAATTGAGTTGACAATGATAGTCAGGCCTCTGATTGACCGATTGCACACAGACTACGGCAGCAGGTGTGTAAACCCAGGGAGCTGCCCTGTCGGCCTCAAGGCAGCAGCCCGGGCTCCTCATATACAGGCCTTCGCTAAAATCACAATGCATAGCCGAGTGCTCGTGGTATGCGAGCACAGACACCTAAACGACATATATATGTGGCACAGCCATCTCGAAAATACAGAAAGCAACTGACCATGTGTCTAGAACGGGCTCCTGTTTTAGAAATGACTCCCTATGGGTATTAATAGTCTTACCTTATTCTTAAAAACGGCTTTGGAAACTGTGCAGCAAACTGCTTCTCTGCTTCCTGGAGGTTCTGGGCAGCGTGGGCACCAAGGGGAGAGGCAGCCGGGATCTATGGGACCAGCTGCGCACCTGTGCCGCTGTAATGCGTGAGCGGAACAGCCGTCTCGGTGTCCCTTGTGCATGCGCTTTGCTGCTAGCTCCAGCGATGAGGATTCATCGGTCTAGGGCTGAGGTTTCATCTGCCTCTTAGAGTTGTGCAGGCGGTGATGGGTGGTATCAGCGGTGCAGGAGGTATCAGTCCCGGCGGCGGTTGTGGGGCCTCTTCATTGCTCATGTATTGAGTTTTCTTAGACTGATAGCTGTGCAAGTGCTCGTGGAATAGCTCTGTGCAGAACGCTTTATGCTTCTAGGTGCCAAAGAAGAATGCGTAGCCCCTGCGCAGCTGGCAATGGTGCCAGTCTCAGTGGCACGGATCCACCGGTTGCTGTGCAGTTGCCCGTGACGCCAGCCCCCGCGGTGTGAACTCCTCGGGATCCGACAGCCGAGTACGGGCTTTTGAGCAGCATCCGATGTGCACAAGTCTCTGCGCCCCTTGAGGTACCGGCTCTGAGGGGTGGGTGAGGGTTCTTCACTGTTAACGTCCTCCAGAGCCCTGGACCTGAGAGGGACAGAGAGCAGATACAGCTCTGCCACTTCACCTTTTGAAGGGCTACAGAGGGGAGGATGGAGAGCCCTTTAAACATATCCCAGACTGCTGATTGGCTGTTGGTATCCAGGCACCCTGCCGCCTTCTGGCCAATCATGCCGGGAATGCTGCGAAGCCCTGTAAGCGCCAGGGAGCGTCTGAAAACTCCTTTTCATGCATAAGGGGTTCCTCTTGTAGTTCTCAGTAGGACATGAACCAAAGGTGCAAGTGTTCACAGGTGCAGAGGGATACTCTGCGATCCTTATTGTCAACACAGTGCATGCCTTTTGGTTTGCCGAGAGTTCTAGAGAAAGACAATGGGTTTTCATTAACATCCGAAGTAAAATATAGGGATAGAAGCAATGCTTGAAAGGACAAATAGGGCTCTAGTTGTCAAATGAAAAAACTTCAAAAATTCGAACATTTTACTTCCCAAGTTATTATTTTGAAAGTTTTACTTCCCAGCAAAATTCAACACAATAGCATTTAAAAATGGGAAGAATAGGATATTCAAGGATGGAAAAACCAATATATTCAAGGAGCAAAGTACGAGAGAGAGTGAAACGATGTTTCTCATCAAAAATAAACGAGCGAGCGCGGCAGCCTGCTGAGCTGACCAGACGCTCGTGCGTCATGGCCTTTTGCCCGCACGGCCAGCATGTGTTTCCAATTATCGCGCCCGCGTGTGGGCACAATAATTGGAAACACATGTCTGCCGCGCGCGTAACCGCAGGAAAAAGGCCATGACGCTCGAGCGTCTCGTCAGCTTTTGAAACCCCCTAACATAAAGTCTTGCCAGAACAGCGCTTGCGCGCTACTCGAGGCTCGACCTAAAAACCGGACTACAGATTTTCAAATCGTAAATTCACCACACTTCCAGTTAGCGCTTGGGAACCCTTCCACTCATTTGTGTTAACCAGGACTTCCTCTCCATGTTCTGTTCATCATATCAAGCGATCTCAGCCTGCCGGCATGTTTACCGATCAATCTCTGCAGATTATGTTCCCTAAAATCTGCTGTTTGTAAAACCAGATGCAGGCAAGCCATTGAATGCTTGAATCTGTTGCGCCAGATGCATGTCTGGTTCAGCTTAAGGTACCCTCGAGTTTAGCTTTAATGTGGTTTCTGCCCTGGACTGTCAATAGAGAGGAGGAATTTAGACAGCCTAGTCGTATAGATTTTATGGAGTGATGTGAATGTGGTAGGAAAGGGACGTAAGGCTAGTGAATTATTTTTTAAACCACATTAAGTCCCGCTCTGGGTACTTTCACATCACTCGAAGGTGTGAACAATCCGTACATGTTCACTGATCCACCGACCAAACCCCCTACACCCCACCAAAAATGTATTAAAAAAGCTACATGTGAGCATTTATTAAAATCTGTCTGCAGCCTACTTCTATATTACACTTTTGCCTCAGTAAGAACCTGTAACTCAGGGATCTGAGGCCTGTTATTTTCCATTCACGGATGTCAGAATAAGAATAAAGTGCCTGAACTGAATTTTGATCTAATTTCTAGAAGGATTTCTTGTGTCAGCTTGATTTAAGGTGCAACAACTGTATTCATTTAAGAACACAGTCCCGGGCACACGTAATGGGGATATGATAATGGTATAAATGTCTCGTTTGGATCAAATTGCTGTGGTCGACACCAGTGTATAGTTCAAAGTTATTTAATGAAGCAACAACAAAAGAAAACAACCAGCCGACACTTGTTTCGTCACAACGGGAATAGTCCCGTGACTCTTCAGGGCTGGGGAGGATACAAAACATGGGGTGAGGAAATTGAAACAATATGCATTGTTGTTGCTAGACGAATAAAAAACACTGATCGGGGAATAGGGAGAAGGATCACCCTAGGTGCTTGGAAACCCTGCATACTAAAGTGAAAAAATGGCATGGAAAGTGACTTTAGTGTATGTGCCGCTCTCATGATGTGATCATCATGACTAGGTCGCGGAAAAAACATAGTATAAAAGCAATGTGACAATACAATAATGTGTGCAAACATGATGATCGGTTGCGTGGTGGGCATGATGTGCTCAAACGGAAAGGGACCTGTTCATGAATCTAAAAAGGACACACTGAGACACCCAATAGACCGTGATAATGAAAATGGCCCACGCCGAGTGGCATAGGGAATGTGAATAGCCTCTTAAATAGAACCATAACGATCCATATGACACTGGTTATTAATGACTGTGGAGACAAAAAGAAATGCCTAGTGACTGGACCCTGAAGGACACAAAATTGGTGCCAAGCGGTTCTGTGAGGGTTAAAGATTACTTTGGGTGGGGTACTTCTGCGGTACCCCACCCACCACCAAGAATATTAAAAATATTTGCGTAGACAACTTTTCTGGTGTGCAAAGTATCAGGGACATCCAAGACACACATCTACTTCTATCTCTCACGGACTCAGACGATACACCAATCAACATGGAAAATCTTCTCCAGGAACTGAATATAGAGACAGACCTGACTCAGAGTAGTGGTCTCAAGACCAAGTCCAAATGGACGCCTGCACTCCATCGACACCTTTTACAACCTAGTTTTGGCGGACATGGAGCGACACGAAGTAAAGGTACTAAGCACGAAACATAGAACAAAAGACAACTTGCGCAGAGAGGAACGAGTAGCTTTGAAAGCCTTAACATCCAACACAGACATCATAATCAAAGAAGCCGACAAAGGCGGAAATGTGGTGGTCATGAACTGGACAGACTACCACTATGAAATTCTGTCTCAATTACAGGACACATCCTGTTACGAGCAACTCACCTACAATCCCACGGGCACACTTGTCACCAAAATCAACAAATGCCTCTCAGATTGGCACCCATAGGGTCTCATTGATGATCAGGAGCTTCTTTATCTGAAGGTACATAGGCCTGCATTCCCTTGGTTGTACACCTTGCCCAAGATATATAAGCCAGCACCATTTCCACCTGGGAGACCCATAGTATCGGGTATTGGCGGTCCCACGGAGAGACTCGCACAATACGTTGACCTTTTCCTTGGCCCCATGGTCAGAAACCTGCCTTCCCACATCCAAGACACTAAACACATCTTGAGCATCCTGGCTGATGTCCGATGGCAACCAGGTATGACCTTGGCCACCCTTGATGTGGTTTCCCTCTATACCACCATTGAACCAGAGTTAGGACTGGAAGCTATCACCAGCTTGCTACACAATAGGCCGGCCACCCTATGGCAACACACCAACATGCTTATTGCCATGATGGACATCATTCTAAACAACAACTTTTTCATATACGACAACATCTGGTACAAACAAAACAAAGGTGTGGCCATGGGCTCTAAGTTCTCACCCTCATTTGCGAACCTGTACATGGGTGTCTTGGAATACAAATGGATCTGGAGCCCCAAAGGTGCACCATGGGTTGACTCCATAATTTACTGGGGACGCTACATAGACGATTGTCTTTTACTATGGTCAGGGTCACAACACAAACTGGATGAATTTTGTAGATATCTGAACTCCAATGACATGAACATGAGATTCACGAGTGACTCCAGCACCTCCAGTATCACATTTCTGGATGTTGAAATTTACATTAAGTCAGACACATTACACAGTCGGTTGCATAGAAAGGAAACATCATGCAATGCCATCTTACACGCTGAAAGCTCCCACCCGTCCCATCAAATTGAAGCAATCCCCTATGGGGAATTCGTAAGGGCTAGGAGGAATTGCAGTGAGGAACTGGAGTTTCGAAAATGTCTGGCCAACATGAAACACAGATTCAAAGCCAGAGGCTACAATGCTTGCACCATTTGCAAAGCAGAAAAGAGAATCAATAACATAGAGAGGCAGGGTACGTTACTTAACCAGAGGACAGCCACTGAACAAGACCAACCTGTTAGACTTATTACTGATTACAGCGACATGGGCCTTGCAATGAGGAGAAGCCTCAACAAACACTGGGGCATTCTGCGGGTGGACACAACTCTCAGAGAGGTCACCACCACCAAACCTCAAATCACCTACAGACGAGGCAGAACACTCAGAACTAGACTCAGCCCTTGTGTACCGGGTCCCCTCACCGGCCGTTCGTGGCTCACTCCCCACACTCTGGGGTTTTTCAAATGTGGTTGCTGCGGGGTGTGCAGACTAGCCCAGGACGGTGTCAAAAATTTCACAGCCGTGAACAAGCAACAATACCAAATCAAGTATAACATCAACTGCAATACCAAATTCGTGGTATACAGTCTTGAGTGTGCCTGCAAACGTTGGTACATTGGGAGCACCATCAGACCATTAAAAGAACGCATTGTTGAACATTCAGAGCACTACAACATCAGGACACCAGATATCCGATGGCAGTTTACGCGGCCACCTGCCCCAACCAAGGCGCAAAGAAACGATTCTCTTTCTTCGGATTTGATGTTGCAGCGAACAGCGCCAGGGGTGGCAACAGAGAACTGAGGCTCAGGCGTCTGGAAGCAACATGGATCATGTGTCTACGGACAGTACAACATGGACTCAACACGGATCATGAACTGCATTATTTTTTGGGTGAATAAATGCCCAACAATGAACTTCCTTTTGCCAATTCACAGTGAACTGTTGAGCATGTATATGTAAACCTGTCTTTTCCTTAAGTAATCATGGTACACAGGGGATGTGCGAGTATTCCTCAGCCTAGGTCACGATGGGCCCCCACCCATTACACCCAGCGGTTCTAATCCGGTATAGGGCTGCCTCATGGGGCACATACGTCGCCCGCCCGTGTGGCTTTCCGTCTATGGCAGTAGCCGCCTTATTTTTGACAAAGCAGCATTGTGGATGACTGTTTCTGTGTCACTTCATTCACAATTTTTTACTGTTTCTCTATGCTTGTGTACTCCCACACCATCACTTACATGGTGTCCCCATAACCTTAATGAGTTTGTGCCACACCATAGGACATTTTTCTTGTCTACCTCCTTTAATTACTCAAGACCGCCACTGAACACCAAATTTCTTTCGGTCCTCTTCAACACGATCCTTGGCCTTTACTTTTGGTCACCATTTTCCACACTCCTTCCATTTTTTCTTATTACTTAGTTCCTGTCATCAGCTCCCGTTCCTTTTCTACACCCACCCTAAGACTGTGTTCATACCCTTATCCTGGACATACCACTTTTTATCACGCTAGTGGCTGACCCCTCTCGATCCACCACAAGTCTTACTATGTGCATTCTAGACACGGTATCTTTCCACATACGCTTATGTTTCCTTTGCGCATGCCTTGTAGGTCCTCAGTCACTTCCGGACCTGACCTGCACGGTCTAGTCTTTTCTTCCACACTACATATGCGCATTTGTGCATGACGTCCCACAGCCCTCCAGTAGACACTTTCTGCTCCTGACATGGGCCGGTGCGCATTCTAGTCTATGCAAGCCGCGCCGGTATTTCTTGCATGCACTGGGTTCCGCCGACTTCCGCATCCGGGAATCGAGACGGAACCAGTGTCTTTCTGCCTCCATCACACGGATATCGGGTAAGCTGCACCCAGTCGCGGCCACTGTACTTTTCAATGGCACTGTCCTTCAGTCCCCATTCTTTTGATTCAGTCCTTACTGACTGTCTCTTTCTCCCGTCCCTTCCTACCCAACAGCACGGCGCACCCGCCACCTCGCTCCTACAACCAGGATTGTTAACCTACGTGATACATTCAGGGTAAGATCCTTCCCAACCGTTCCTGTTCCTTTTCCCTTCTGTTGCCTTCCTTCGTATTCCTCTAACATGCTCCATCCTTTCCAGCCTCTGAATACTTTGCTGCTGTCTGGCGCACCCGCCTTCACGCTCTCTCATAGACACTGGATGTTCACAATCACCGTGTACCTAGGGTAAGATACCGTCTTTTCACTCCCGGTCATTCCTCCTCACCCCTGCTTTCTTTTTAATGTCGCTTACCCTCCATCTTTTCAGCCCTCGACGTTCTCCTACGGGCTGGCGCACCCGCCCCTGCTCCTCCACACAAGTTATTGGACATATTTGTCACATTTCCACCGAGGATTAGATCCGTCCTCGCTGAGCCCCCGGCCAGGTTGGAATTATCACCGGCCTTCTGGTGAGCCTCACTTTGTCTTTTCGACTCTCCTTTCCTAGTGCGCTGTGCCCTATGTGGACTTCTTAAAACAGCTGCCATGATACTCCACGCATTTTCGTTCTCACGCTTTTCTCTCCTTTCCTTAGGGACTACCTGCTTTTTTATACTACGCCACACAGGCATTTACTTCACCACTGTCAATACAGGTACTCATGATGTGTAGAGGCTATAGTTACTCACAGAACCGCTTGGCACCAATTTTGTGTCCTTCAGGGTCCAGTCACTAGGCATTTCTTATTGTCTCCACAGTCATTAATAACCAGTGTCTTATGGATCGTTATGGTTCTATTTAAGAGGCTATTCACATTCCCTATGCCACTCGGCGTGGCCCATTTTCATTATCAGGGTCTATTGGGTGTCTCAGTGTGTCCTTTTTAGATTCATGAACAGGTCCCTTTCCGTTTGAGCCCATCATACCCACCACGCAACCGATCATCATGTTTGCACACATTATTGTATTGTCACATTGCTTTTATACTATGTGTTTCCGCGACCTAGTCATGATGATTACATCATGAGAACGGCACATACACTAAAGTCACTTTCCATGTCATTTTTTCACTTTAGTATGCAGGGTTTCCAAGCACCTAGGGTGATCCCTCTCCCTATTCCCCGATCAGTGTTTTTTATTCGTCTAGCAACAACAATGCATATTGTTTCAATTTCCTCACCCCATGTTTTGTATCCTCCCCAGCCCTGAAGAGTCACGGGACTATTCCCGTTTTGACGAAACACGTGTCGGCTGGTTGTTTTCTTTTGTTGTTGCTTCATTAAATAACTTTGAACTATACACTGGTGTCGACCACAGCAATTTGATCCAAACGAGACATTTATACCATTATCATATCCCCATTACGTGTGCCCGGGACTGTGTTCTCATTACTAGTGTGGGTTCTTCGACTCACACACCAACGGGGGTTATAGGGTAATTCCCCCGACCTGGCAGCACCGTGTATACTCTGAGCATAGTTAACACTACGTGTACTAGTCTGAGCGCCAATCTTTCTGTTTTACTAAAAACCCTGCGTCCAGACATCACAACTGTATTCATTTAACACAGTACTGATTTAGCTCTTCAAAAACTTTATAGAAACACAAAGCACTGTCCTTTGGTGTTGAACTGAGGAAACCTTCCACTGGCTTAATTGCACACTATACAATCGGACCGGAAGACTGGAGTTCCATCCCACTTCTCACTTGACCAATGGGGCTTTGGAGGGGCAGCCAACTGCAGGGAGGTGTGCCCCCCCTGGGGTTTTTGGGCCAATGTATCTGCCCTGGCCCCATATGGGCTACTCTGGGCTACAACCATTTGGGCTTGTAGCCCAAATATGTAACCGACCATTTTGCACACCGTGTCACCATTTTGGGAAGGTGACATGGTGGCTGGTCTTTGTGCCAGCAGTAAAGTTTTTTGAGATTAGTATGGAAGACCAGGAGTGCAGGAAGGATGGACCTGCTCAAGCCAGGCACACATATGGTGGCGCACCAGGAGGGCAAGCAGCGAACGGGGTGTCCTCGGCAGTGTGGGCGTGCTCACCTCCGTGGCCTCGGGTGGTGCAGAATCCAACCAAGGTAGGTAACAGGGGCCGCTCGAGAGGCAGGAGAGCGACCCCTGGGTCAAAGAGAAGGGCATGGGTCGCCGCGTGGCATCCCACGCTTCAGTTCATAGTGGAAAGGGGGGAGTGGCATACATGCGGTAAGTAGAGCAGACCGTATAAATGTTTATGAGGAGGCCGCGAAGGCAGCGGTCTCCGAGCAGGAAGAAAAGGCTCACAAAGAGGAGGGCAGGGAAAAGGGGGGCCAGCAGGGCATGCGCTGGAAAACAGAGCAGGAGAAAGGCAAGGGGCCATTGGGCCCCGGCCCCCGGCCCCCTCCAACAAAGGACAGGAGGTTTCAATAGTGGTGGGGTGAATGGGGAGGACATGGAGAGCACGGTGGGTGGTATGCAGGTGGTGCAAGGGGGCCCCAATGTGGAGAAGGGGGCCTCAAGGGACACCGATCATTCCGGACAGGGGCAGCAGAGTGAGATGGGGGTAAGTTTGGGGAACTAAGCAAGAACCAGGAAGAATAACGGGAAGAGTAGAAGGGGTGGATAGGGAGACTTCAGTGTCCCAGCGGTGGCCGCCAGTCTCGCTGGAGATGAGGGGGGGGGGGGTAGATAGGGCTCCCTGGGGGCTGCAATCACGCTGGTCGGTGGGGGAGGGTGGAAAGAGGAGGCGGCCACAGGCATGCATGACAGGGAGGAGCGCATCGGGATGGCAGCGGGCACCGCCAGGGGCAAAATGGTGGGCCCTGCGATGGCATTAGTGGTGGCTAAGTTAGAGTGGAGTGATTAGGATGAGGAAGGTATGGCAAGTGGAGGGTGGAGCGCAGAAAGGAGTGGAAATTCGGCCAACCCACAGTATACAGGCTCCACAGGTCAGAAAGGGGGACGGGGCCAGAGGTCAGGGAGGGGCATTCAGTGGGAGCAGGAAGGCCTGGGATGGTAGAACTCCACGCAGCTGGGCAGCCGGAAGGAAAGCGGGAAAAGGAGATAGCGAGAAAAACAGACCAGGCCAGTGGAGGGAGCTGGCACTGGGTTCCTCAGGAAGAAAAAGAACAGGCAGACAGCGATACTAAACCCGGCTTGCTGGACCTCTCCTTTGTATTACAGGATCATCAACACTGCGGGCATGCAGAATCACGAGAGTTATATGCGGCTCACAGACCCCAAGGGGAAGAGATGGCAGGGTCTAGTGCGGCCAGCCGGATTCCGACGTGGGACAGTTACAACGCTGCCACACAAAGGTCTTCGGTGGCCTCGGTAGTGCATCAACCTGGATGGCTCAACATGGCCTTCAGGAAGGTTGAAAGCACGACTGAGCGACAGCGGATGGATCACGGCCAGTAGGGTGTACTACAGCCCACTGGCACCACGCAGAAGGTACCGAAGGGTTTATACAACAAACAGAAAGCAGTGCGGAGGCACAGGTTGTGGTACCCTCAGGGTTGTGCTGGCTGAGCATACACAAATAGATTGCGACAAATGGAGCATGGAAGAAGGTGACATAGCGGATGACGATGTGCCTGTGGAAGAGGAATACATTTGGTGGACAAGCGGTGCATGCGGGGGGGGCTCCAATAATAAGGTTGCACCTAGTATGTTGCAGTATTGCCGGGAAGGTGAGGGATCTCGTTATTAGGCAGCTGTGGTTGGAGCTCCTTCACAACTGGTTAGGCGGCTGGATCCGGAGCGGAGGCCGACCTTGATGCCAGGTAAGGGCACTAGGTTCGGGGTGCAGGGACGTGACACACAAAATGTATCAGTGCTGGTGAACGCGGGGGAGATGGGGCCATTGGAGAAATATGACTAAGGAAAGGTTTGTATGTAAAAGATGCACTGGTGTGTACGGAGACACAGACGTCCGTCAAGGAGATGGGGATTGGTCAGTTACAGACAGAGAGAGTAGGGGGATGGACAATGCAGGTAGAGGTTTCGGACACTGGAGCAAAAGAAGACAAGACTCAGCAAGAAATAAAAGGTGAAAGGTTAGAAAGACAGGACCAGATAGGACCAGACAGGAGCACAAGTTGACGGAGCAAAAGAAAGTAAGGAACTTAAAATTAAAAAATTGCCATATATGGGGGTGACAAAACCCTTGGGAGCACACTTAATGTTGGGAAGTATGTCGAGATGTTAGAATTGCTACAAGCAAAAAAAGGGTCAATGGAGGAAGAATTTGAACTGTTGAAGCGGCCTAGGATGCCGACGAAAATAGAGAATTGGATGGCAGCTTTCTTAATTTTTGCTAATGTATACTTCGAAAAATACCCAGAGAGGTGCATCATTATTCAAATATATGCATGTAGGCAGAAGTGCGCAGATCACGTATGGGGGTTATGCTTGGTCACATTATGATGATGAATTTCGTGTGCGCTTAGCATGGGACCCGCGAGGTAAAATGGGAGGAGATTGATCCGAACTTATATCAACAAACGATGGGTTCTATTAAGTTCGGTAGGACCCCATTTACAGAAAGTGGACTTCCCTTAGTGTGCCAGCCCCTTGAAACCCGCTACTTCCATGGGGGGGGAGGGGGGGAACCGAGGAACCTGGGAGGAGAGCAGTGGACATGCTGGGATTTTAAAAAAGGTATCTGTACAAGAGAATACTGCTGATTCTGGCACAAGTGCTCTAAGTGCGCTGGCAGACACCCCCTTGTGCAGAGCTTCGGGACTGGGGCCAGTGGACAGGGGCAACAGACAGGGCAATGGAACCAAGACCACAGTGCTTATGGCGGCCACCATGGGAATCAGTCAGCAGGTGGCACGGGAGGACATGGGGCACATGAGATTATGGGCAAAGGCTCATATGCCAATTTACGTACACTGCTTTGATAGATGGTTGGCTCACTACCCCAACAGAGAGGATGCAAAAGTGTTAAGTGGTGGTTTTCAGGAGGGTTTCAGGCTGGGGTATGATGGTCTGAGGTCCGGTAGGTGGGCAGACAATTTAAGGTCATCACAGTCACTTAAACAGGTGGTGCAGGTGAAACTAGTAAAGGAAGTCCAAGAGGGCAGGATGGCAGAGCCATTTAATACATGGCCAATGCCATATTTGGGGTAGTACCAAAAAATGAGACTGGTCAATATCGCATCATACAACACTTGTGCGGGCACTTGTCCTGACTGGAAGGGTCTTCCATCAATGATTTCATATCAGACAAAGTCACTTTGGTATCATATTCATCGGTGGATGTGAGCAGAGCTTTAATAGAACAGGTGGGGAATGAGGCACAGATGGCAAAATTCGACATAAAATCGGCTTTCAAGCTGTTGCCGCTACACCCGGATGACTTTCAGTTGTTGGGAATACAGTTTTACTGGCAGTGGTTCATCGATAAAGCTTTACCCATGGGGTGTTCCACATCTTGTGCCTTTTTTTAAGAGTTTCAGTTCATTCCTACAGTGGGTGTCAACATGGCAGATGGACAAGGAGATGGTGACTCATCACCTTGATGATTTCCTCCTGGTGGGTCAACCCGGTTCAACGGACTGTCAACAGCAGTTGGCAAGTTTTCATGAGCTCATTGGTGAACTAGGAGTGCTGCTAGCTCCAGAAAAGACACACGAGCCAAGTACAGTTCTTTTATTTTTTGGTATTGAACTGGATTCAGTGCCATGAAGGTGCGCCCCCCAGTAGACAAGAAACTGCACATGCAAATGTTGCTGGACAGTATGTTGGCAAAGCCTAAGGTGACACTTAAAGAAGTACAAGTTCTGTTAGGACACTTGAACTTTGCTTGCAGGGTAGTGAGGACAAGGAGGGCCTTTTGTAGGAGATTACGCATGTGCTGTCCCACCACCACATGCGATTGTCTGCAGGCACAAAAGAGGATTTACATATGTGGTGCAGGTTTCTGGAGAAATTCAATGGCATACCGATGATGGCCCCAAGAGATTGTGAATGGGGTGTGCAGATATATTCTGACGTCATGGGGGGCATCGGTTTCAGGTTGTACTGGTAGGGCAGGTGGTATGCAGAGGAGTGGCCAGTGAAGTGGAAGCATGGGGGAAAGAGCTTTGCTTTCCTAGAATTTTTCCCTCTAATAGTAGTGTGACACTCTTGGGGCAAGAGCTGGTGCAAATGAAGGTGCTGTTTAGAGTCGACAACATGGCTCTGGTACACGTGGTTAACAAACAGGTGGCATGGGATGCACAGATGCTTAAGCTGCTGCATGTGTTCTTAATGGCCTGTTTGAGACATGACATAGCGTTTAAGGCGAGACATGTGCCAAGGGTGGACAATGACATTGCAGATGCTTTGTTTTGTTCACAGTGGGAGAGGTTCCATGGGCTGGCCACGGAGGCGAATATGGTCAAGACACTGTGCCAGTGGGCATGTGGACCATAGTCGAGAAAGGATGATTCAGTTGGTGGTAGGGTCTCTAGTGGAATTCACCAGAAAATCGTATATGCAGGCTTGGCAGGAGTTTCTATCCAGTGGGGACAGACAGAGGTCAGAGATTTGGGCCAGGGAAGAAGATGCTGACAGGTTTTTTCTATGTTGTATTTCCTTGCTGTATTTTGCACAAAATCGTACTGCACATATTTCTGCCCTCAAATTGCTGCTGATTTTTTAATTGATTGTTCTTAGAATTTGCTAGATCATTTTTATCCTGAATTTTAACTGCTGTGTATAACTTTGTACTGAGTGTGTTAAACTCAGCTGTCGGTTCTCGAGTGAGGCTGAACTTTCGCGGCGGCCATCTTGACTGTGCCACGCATTTTTTACTTGCTGAGCGCCCTAGTTGATGAACGCCACCCTGCTTCATTTACTATTTAAATGGGCAGTGAGCGGACGCGCAGCGCCTGACAGGTTTTTTCTACGTTGTATTTCCTTGCTGTATTTTGCACAAAATCGTACTGCACATATTTCTGCCTTCAAATTGCTGCTGATTTTTTAATTGATTGTTCTTAGAATTTGCGAGATCATATTTATCCTGAATTTTAACTGCTGTGTACAACTTTGTACTGAGTATGTTAAACTCAGCTGTCGGTTCTTGAGTGAGGCCGAACTTTCGCGGCGGTCATCTTGACTAAGCCACGCGTTTTTTACTTGCTGAGCGCACTAGTTGATGCACGCCGCCCTGCTTCATTTACTATTTAAATGGGCAGTAAGCAGACGCGCCGGGGGCGCGCCAAAGGCAAGCCCGTCTGCACCCAGACAGGACCAGGGGCCACTAATCCTGGCCAAAAGTTTGGTCACTCTGATAATTTAATACAATATTCTATTGAACAACTGGTGAAATATCGTCATAACACCCACCCTGATTGCAATGTATGTCTTTTCTTAAATAACGCTTTTCGCTGCCCTTGCTGTAACTTTACGTTTTGTACAACACTCTCAAAGGAACAGAGCAGCGTAATTCTGAATTCCAGCCCGCTCCTAAAAGCTAATCATTTCTTGTTGGGTAATAACTCTCCTAACAAGGTCTTTACATTCTGGAACATCAATTGCCGTTCCCTCCCCAAACATAAGATGGACATATTTGATCTGTTAAATAGCGAACATCCTACATACTAGTTCAGGTCCTGATGTAGCTTCAGCCTTACCACCTAACTATGCTATAGTTAGAAGGGATAGAGATCTTGGGAAGGGAGGAGGCATCGCCATAATTTATGATAAATCTTATCAATGTAAGTTAGAAGATCTACCTTTTTCAAGTTGTGAGGCAGCTCTATTTAAAATCACAATGACCCCACAACTTACCTTCTCGGGCATTCTTGTCTATCGGCCCCCTGGACCATCAGGTTCCTGGGCTTCTTCACTTCCAGATTTAGTCACTCCTTATCTTCTTAAAGCGGCGAATTTCACTATTCTGTGTGATTTTAACTTACATCTCGATAAACCTGAATGTACGGTCAGCAGTACACTGATCGCTGATTTTGCAGCACTAAATCTTTTGCTTTGTAACACTGGCCCAACGCATATTGCTGGCCATCTGTTGGATCCCATCTTCTCCAACTTATCTTGCCTTCAGTGCTGTCCCGCTCTTCCTTTATGCTGGTCAGATCACTTTGCAGTTAAGTTTCACTGTACTTTTTTGGTGAATCCAATTGCAGCCGCCGTTGGCACTCCGCAAAGATCTCGGAATTGGGGTAAATTAGATATGAAAGCCTTTAACAAGCTCCTTTCTAATACCATCCCTACCATTGATCATATGTCAACTACCTTTTTGGGTACAATACACAATTGGATTTTTAATGCAATTGATCATTGCCTCCCACTATCTATTAAAAAATCTTACAGTCACTGTCCTCCAGCCCCTTGGTTCACGGAGCAACTAAAAATTGAAAAAACCAAGTGTAAAGCTCTGGAAAGACGTTGGAGGAGGAACTACACGCAGGATTCTAAATTGAAATATAGGAAAGCCCTACAACATTATCATGCTCTTTGTAAATCAGCGAGGACGGACTATGTTTCCTCCACGATCTCCAATGCCCAGAACTGTTCACGTACCTTGTTTACTATGGTGAAAAAACTTGCTGGCTCTGATACACAGTCAATACCACCTATTTTAGATGAACAACAATGCGACAGTCTTGCCAAGTACTTTGTGAATAAAGTAGAGCAAATACATTCCACACTACAAAATACTCAGTCAGTGGTCCCTGCCCTGTCGCCTTTCACTACTGAGCCTGCCCATAGGGATGAGTATAACACCAAACTGGAAACTTGGGTACTTTTTGACATCAACTCCTTTAAAAAGATTTTAAACAGCATTAAATCCGGCTCTCCTCGCGATCTCATTCCCGCCTCTGTGTTGCAGCAGTTGGATTTATCATCTCTGATGTTAATCATGCAGCTGCTCAATGCCTCTATTCAAGAGGTTATTGTTCCGTCGGACTGGAAACATGCTATGGTCCTTCCCCTCCTGAAGAAGGCCAATGCTGACCCAGCCCAGCCATCTAATTTTAGGCCTATTTCTCTACTTCCAACCTTTTCTAAGATTCTGGAAAGGCATATAAACCTGCAACTAACTCAGTTTGTCGAATCTGTTGACTTTCTACACTCCTCTCAATCCGGCTTCAGAGCCGGTTACTCAACCGAGACAACTCTCCTCGGAGTATCAGAAATGTTACGACAGCGTTTGGATTCTGGGGACACCGTGGCTCTTATACTGCTCGATTTGAGCGCTGCATTTGACACGTTGTCCCATACTGTGCTAATTAACTCCCTGCAGTCTCTTGGCATTTCTGGCTCAGCACTCGGCTGGCTTTCATCCTTTTTAGCTAAACGGACATTCCAAGTCTTTTCATCTAGAGCCACCTCTAAAATCTACTCCTCTTCTTATGGGGTACCCCAAGGTTCCATCCTAAGCCCTCTTCTGTTCAATGTGTATGTAAAACCTTTGGCGACAATTGCAGAGGAGGCTGGGTTGTCCCTTTTTTCTTACGCGGACGATACCCAAATCATCTTTTCCCTTTCTACGGAAAGGATGTCTGGACCTTCAGTTCTTCAGACTGGTTTGAGTAATATTGCATCTTGGATGCAAGCTAATTTACTTAAACTAAATGGCGAAAAAACTGAAGTCCTAATTTTGGGTAAAAATAAAAATCTTTGGGGTCCCCAGCAATGGCCGAGTGGAATGGGTGCCTTACCACAGCCCACTGATCATGTCCGAAATTTGGGAGTCATCATCGATGACAAACTATCTATGAAGCAGCAGGCAGTGAAGGTGGCAGCTACTTGTTTCACCATTTGAAAATGGTTGAAAAAAATCATCGGGTTGCTCCCGGCCCCTACTCAAAAGACCGTAGTCCAGGCGCTTGTGACCTCTAGAATGGACTACGGGAACATCCTTTATTTGGGGGCAAACAAGGATGTTACGCGGAGGCTCCAGGTGGTACAAAACTCTGCTGCCAGGCTGCTCTGCCAGACTCCTAAAACATCTCCATCTCCCACTTCCAGTGTCTTGAGAGATCTACATTGGCTTAAGGTCGAAAACCGTGTTAAGTTTAAAGCACTGAGTTACATGTATAAAATTAAGGTTGGCTCTGCCCCTAAATACCTGCAAGACCTAGTTCACCCTTACCAACCTTCTCGTCTACTACGATCGACCACTCAGGGAAAATTCTTGGTGCCCAGGATTAAACTTACAAGAATGGGAGGTCGTTCGTTTGCTTACCTTGGCCCATCCATGTGGAATTCTCTTCCAATTTTATTTATTTATTTTTATGTTTTATATAGCGCAAACTTGACCCGTTAGGGTATCAGAGCGCTTTACAGAATCCTAGGGTTGTACAAAAGGCATGGAATCATAAGAGTATACAATCGATTGGGAGGGGGCGGGGTGCTGGATACATAAGGGATAGAAGGATACATAAGTACAGTTTACATTACAGTTACTCAAGACAAGGATACATAAGTACAGTTTACATTACAGTTATTCAAGACAAGGATACATAAGTACAGTTTACATTACAGTTACTCAAGACAAGGCCCCAAGTTTCTTGGTGGGGTGACTAGGTCATCCGAGGGAGGCAATAGCCGGAAGTTGATCAGGGTCTCTGTGGTGGTTGAAGGTAAAAGTTTACACGAGGAATTTACCCATAAGGAAGGTTTTGGCCTCCTTTTTGAAGAGTGCCAGAGAGGGGATTCTTCTTATGGCGGGAGGGAGAGAGTTCCATATTCTTGGCGCGGCCCCAGCGAAAGCCCTATTGTAAGTTTTTTTTTCTTCCGAAAACGTGCAGGCTGGAGCAAGAGGTCTCTGGCGGACCGGGAGTTTCTGATTCCTCCGGATACCACAAGTTTCTGTGCAAGATATGCTGGGGAGTTTGAGTATAAAGCCTTGTGTGTGATGCATGCCAGCTTAAGCTGTATCCTGGCCTCGAGAGGAAGCCAGTTCAGCGCTTTCAGGTGTGGAGAAATGTGATCGAATTTCCTTGTGCCGGTAAGTAGTCTGGCGGCCGCGTTGAGGCAGGCTTTTAAAGGTGCCAGGGAGATCTTGGGTAGACCCGAGAGGGTAGAACAGCCATATTCCAGTCTAGAGATGACTAGTGCTTGGACTGCCATTTTTAGGTCGGTAGTGTCAAGGAAGGGTTTCAGTTTCCAAAGGTAGCTCAGGTGGAATCTGGCTGATTTGGCCATCGAGTTGATGTGGTCCCGCATGTTCAAGTTGCAGTCAAGGGTTATTCCCAGTGATTTGGCCGAGTTCACAATGATCGGTGGGCAATTTAAGGCTGTGATGGCCTTAATCCATATCTGAATCTCAGGGTTGGTTTTAGGAGGGGAAATTAGGAGAAATTCTGTTTTCTTTGCGTTGAGTTTTCAGTTGCACTTCGTAATGAAACTTCATATATGAATTTTCGCAAACTTTTAAAAACTTGGTTGTTCAACCAATAATTCGTTATCATCTGTATTTTTTCCTTTTCTTTTCTTTTCTCCTCCTTCAGGCTTGGCTCTGGGAAACCCTTGTTGGGTAGCTGTGCGCCGTACAAAACTAATTTAACATAACATAACATAACATAACATAACATGCTGTTCAGTTTATCCTAGTGTTCATCGATAAGGGATTATCTCTGATTACGATCATAGGGAAACTGAGATATGCAAGGGAGAGAGGAGACAGTTTTGATTTCAACATTGACGTCATGAATGTTCTTTGGGGTGTTTAGGGTGTCTGAGCTGTTGGGGAGGAAAGGAGTGCCAGTGTTGGAATGGGCAGATGTGGGGGGGGGTACGAGCGGGGAGTAGGACAGCTTGGAACTGCGCCTTCGTCAATCTAAGTCAGATCAAAGATCCAAGGGAAAGACAGTGTTGTTACCGACTTTTCCATCTACGAGCCTGTGCCCAGTTCATTGGGGAGCTAAGCTGAGGATGATTAGTAGTGCCGAGCATGGTGCGTTTTTTTTGTCACAATAATGGAGAAAAGGTGACCTCTTTTCAATTACTGTGGGTAATGCAAAAGGCACTGACTCAACTTGGAAAAACCCCCGGGGGTTACGGGACCCACTCTTTCAGAATTGGGGTGGCCACAGAGGCATCACGGCAGAGTTTGGATAGGGACATGATGATGCAATTGGGGCGGTGGTGTCTGAGTGCTTCCACTGGTATGTGCGGTCGGGGAAACAAGGTTGTTGATGAGGACGTCAATATGTTTTTTCTGACAGATGTTGTGCTTTTCAGGTGCAGTTGCTGGGCCGGAAGCGGCCGAATTATCTATTTGGATCATAGGACACTGATTCGTAAAATGGGCATGAAATCCAGAAAGGTCACGGTGTGAATTTTGAACTCGACGACCATACATGGCACGGCAAAGGTGATATGAGATGGCGAGAGTTGTTGCAATCTTTAAACAAATTGTTGAAACGACATATGCACCTGGATATGTTAGTTTTACACTTAGGGGAAAATTACTTGGTGGTATGTAAAGGATTAGTGTTGTTAAAAGAAATGAAGAGAGACATGCTGGAAATCAGACAACAGTGGTCTGGATGCTTCGTCCTGTGGACAGAATTTATCTCGAGGAGGCAGTGGAGGGGGCATCGAAGCCCTCTGCCATTGACAAGGCCAGGCAGAAAATTAACAGAGATATGCAGGTTTTTTGGAGGGACGAAGGTTTTGGTCGGGTGGAACACCCGGAGTTGAAGTACGAAGCAATAGATTTCTTTAGAGAAGATGGGGTTCACTTTTCTCCCTACGGGCTGGAGCTTTATTTGATGATATTGAGGGAAGTGCTGGATATGACATTAAACATTAGAAGATACAATAGTGGTTCCTGGGGGAGAGGGGGTCAGAAAAGTCTGGGGAAGGGGGGAGCCTTTTCTGGGTGGCAGTGGCAGTTACTTTTGACATGGATACAGGTTAAGATTAGGGTTGTGAACAGAGGTGAATCAGGGCAAGGGGGGTGGCAGGAAAGTTACACCGGGAGGAAGCAACAAATACTAAGTTTAGATGTAGGATACTTAGGGGATGATTAGGACTTTGGCTGTGCAGGAGTGAGGTGGCACGCCACCCCCTGCTCCCGCATCGCAAAAGTCGACCGCCCACCAGATTAGGAGTTTTCTGCAGGTCTGATGGTCGGTCGTTTGGCGTTCCCAAGGCGGTGCCTTTGAAAAAGGCACCGCAATGGGAACGCCAAAGCAAATTCATGCGCGTCGTGGGCTGTTTAGTCCATGCCTTGCAGGAACTGGGCATGCATGAACAAATGAGGGCACACCATGTGCCCCCCTGCATGCATCCCAGTGTACAGGGGGCCCTGTAGGGCCCCCTCTGTTTCCACACCACCAGCCTTTTCATGACCAGCTCACTGCCATGAAAAGGCTGGCGGTGGGGAAACCGCCTGCCGCAGCAGCACCGCCAAGCATATTGCTGCCCCAGACCGCCATGCCATGCGGTTGCGACTGTCCTAAAACGGTCCGACCGCCGTACTTGTAATACAGCAGTCGGACCACTGGTGCGGCAGTCCTCGACCACCACCCCACCTCCACCACGGGTAATCAGGCCCTTAGATATTAGATGTTAATAGATGTAGGTAAAAGGTTAAGGGAGTTAAAAGGTCAACAGTTCAATACAGAGTAGGAATTACACAGTTGCAAGGAAAGGATGTAAGGGATGGGATTGTTAGGGGTGGGTGGGGTAAGTGAATGTAAGGGACTAATTGTATAGCGAGGTTTAGTTTTGTAAGGCAATGGCCTAGGTTTATTGTTGTGGAGTGCACTAGTCTTCTAAAAAGGGACCTTTTTCACACAAAAGAGCAAGTATGTGGTCTGTGCTGCTCCTCTTTGGCCCAATGGGGCTTTGAGGGGACAGCCGACCGCAGGGAGGTGTGTCCCCCGGGACTTTTGGGCCAATGGATCAGCCCGGGCCCTAATGGACTACTTTGGGCTATAATTGTTTAGGCCTGTAGCCCAAATATATAACCACCCATTTTGCGCACCCGGTCACCATTTTGGGATAGTGACATGGTGACCAATCTTTGTGGCAGCAGTAATGTTTTTCCCCCTCCCTCCCACCATAGAATATAGGTTACGGTCAGGTAAGGTGAAGTCCAGGTCGTTTGCTTGAGTACAGGTGCGCAAGCGTGAACGTTTGTATATGGTTGTCACTTTGTTCCTGGGCAGTTGGCAGTTACTTTTGACATGGTTACAGGTTAAGATTAGGGTTGTGAACAGAGATGAATCAGGATGGGGGAGGGGAGCTTGTAGGAAAGTTACACCAGGAGGAAGCAACAAGTGCTAAGTTAAGATGTAGGATACTTAGGGGCATATTATCAAGGCGGCGTTAATGAATTATCGCTGCTTTAGCGTCCGTTTTCGGACGAAAAGCGGCGATAATTCTATCGCCTAATTAACAAGGACACGCTAGCGCGTGATTCCTGCATTAGTGTCCGTTTTCTGCACGCCTCCCATCGCATCGCTAATGAGATGCAAAGGGGGCGTGCCTGTGAAAACAACATGGGGAAATATCGCTAACCCAGGTATCGCCATATCAACAACGTGGGTTAGCGATATTTTCAATCGCGTTAAGTATGCCTTAACGCAGGAATTTAACGTCTGCTAAATTCCTGACTAAGGGATACCTAACATGGGGGGTGGATTGTGTGGCTAAGACCACAGGCCCTATCACCAAGGATATCGCCGTTTTCCATGGGACATCGCTGGAAAACCAGCGATGTTCCATGGAAAACATCGCTATCACTGGAAAATTATCGCCTTGCGCTAAGCGTTGTTAATACAGCACTAGCATGGTGATAATTTCCAGCGATAGCCGGCGATAGGATTCCTCGCGCTAACAGCGGCCAGCGATAATTATCGCTGCCGCTTGATAATATGCCCCTTAGATAGTTAGATGTTAATAGATGCAGGTAAAAGGTTAAGGGAGTTAAAAGGTCAACAGTTAAATGCAGAGTAGGAGTTGCACAGTTGCAAGGAAAGGATGTAAGGGGGGGAAGGTTAGGGGTGGGGGGTAAGTGAACATAGGTGACTAATTGTATAGTAAGGTTTCCTAGGTTTATTGTTGCGATGTGCACCTGTCTTCAATAAATAAACAAAAGAGCGAGTATGTGATCTGTTCTACTCTACAGCATTTCCTCGTCGCTGGAGAGCCATCACATTGGATAGATGGGTTTTACAGTTTGTTCTCAGGGGTGACACCCTGCCCTTAGTTTACTACCGTACTCTCCTTCCTCCCACAGTGAAGTTACATTTGAGGAGCATTCCACAATTGTGATGCAGCAAAGTCAACATTTTCTTGTAAAGAGGTACCGTCAAACAGGTGTGGGTGTGGGGTACCCCAAAATTTTAGACACTCCAAAATTCACTGGATCAGAGACGGTGGTAAACCTCAGTTTTATGGGTAAATGTGTACCTGTGTTAAGGCACCTCCCAACGCATCAATATCAGAAATACACTTTATTAAGTAAATGGGCCCACTCAATAACTGAGTTCTAGATCAATAAAAAGTTCAACCATTTTATAACAAAAATTCAAAAGTAAGTGAAAGAGTCAATCTCATAAAGGCTATTAATAAATGGGTAATACAGAGAAATGCACAATCAGATATCCTTCTAAGTCCCAAGTAGGCAGCAAAACCAGGAGAGTAAATGACAGCATCTGTAGTAGAACATGAAATTCTTCTGACTCACCCCATAATGGAGGGTTTGTATACATTATTTTTGCATGTAAAATGAAATAAACCGCAAAACCACTTTGGTGTGAGCAGATGTATCAATTCATCAGCAAATCAGAGCACACAAAAATAAAAATCATATTACCTAAATACCCAAGCAATATCCCACTACATGAATAATTTTTCAGCACCCTCTATTCTAATGTTGTCCGGAGATGCTAGAACTAACGAGGTACATTAACAATATATGAATGACTAGGGCACAGTGAACCAGGGGGAGGACCTTTGGTTATTGTGGTTGTAACTGAGCTTTGGAAATTTAATCAAGAGCAGAATGGCAATAACAGTGGAAATAAACCAGTACATTTTAGCTTGACTGTGTGCAGCAGAAATTTCTGATGAGAGATGTGGGCAGGGTGGGAGAAGCATGAGTGACAAGGGTGACTCCCATCTTAAAAACGAAGGTGTTTGTACCTAAATTGAGTCTAAGTTTACACATATCGAAGAATCCCATTTCCACACATCATAGAGATTTTTGTTTCAAAATCAATAATACTATATCAGTTTATACATGTGTAATCGAGTGTAAAAATACATACAACACGTCATTAATGATCCTCAAGAATATAAACTCACAAAAATCTCTCACACAGGTGAAGGACTCAGAGAGTGTACAAAAGATACTACTTATGTTAGTTCCTCATTCTGAAAAACATGAAGGCCTTGGATCAATTTTAGACTTCCGCCAGCTGAACACTTTTCTGAGGAAGAACTGTTCAAAATGCACACTCTAGTTCAGACCCTGTCCTCTCTAGACCCGGGAAACTGGATGGAGTCCTTGTACGTGTATTTGTGTATACCCATGCTGTAGTCCTGCAGTCCCACAGGCCTTACTTGTGTTTCAAGGTGGATAAGGAACATTTTCAGTTTACTGTGCTTCCCTTCTGCCTTATCTTGTCCACTTGGGTCTTCAGTGATGGCAGTAGTCACTGCCCATCTTTTGTTGGGGGGAGTGGGTGGGGGGGGCTGTGTTTAGAAATAACATGGTTTTAAAAGCACCTGCTGCAAAGTTCCTTGTGTGTCCAGCGGTTTTTAGGTAGCTATGAAAATGTCAAGATAATGCTAGTAATTAATGTACCTGCTGGAGAGAGATCGGAGTTTTGTCTAGTGGCAGTTTTGACTCATCAAAAGGAAGCCCAGGGGATTAATATGCTTTCTACAAAGGACGTGTAGCATGCACATCACAGAACTGTATTTTATGTGGTTAGCTAAGTGGGTTACTGCTTTTGTAACAGACATCCCTTTGTTAGAGCAGTTCATAAGTTGCAATCCTAATACAGAACAATATAGAATATCAAAGAGCTGCATGCAAACTGCATAGTATAGTTAGTACCTTGTTTTTCACCCAGTCTTTCATTATCTATTCCTAATGTTGCTAAAAAGGTTTGTTTGGGTATATGTACATTCTTATTAGTAAAGCCAATCAGTGCTTTCAAACAAATGAAATTTATGTGAGAGAGGGGAGATGAGGGTCACTTTTGGAGGATGGAAGTGAAGGAATCCGTGGAGGAGGTCATGGAGGGCAAAAAATATTGTTGACTGGGCGCCACCAACTCCAAAGCTTGACCTGCAGATCTTTTTGGGGTTTCTCTCGTTCAGAGAAGGAGAAGGTGGTGCAGAAGTGAACTCTGTTGAGGTGGATAGCCCTCTTTATTAAGATCTGCTACGCACTGGTCAAGGAGCAGCCCCTGAAGGTGTCTGAGCTCATTCCACAAGGGCCGAGGCTAATAAAGCAGGTTTGACGGGAGGGATGTTGGCAAGCAAGTTGTTAATGATTAGGTTCATTGTTTGCTTTTTTTTTTTTACCCGACTACGGATTATATATGATAGGTGTGCAAGGCATAAATGGCCACTGCTAAGTTTCTGAATGCCAACTACGTACCTTCCTGCTGGCTACAGATCTCGTTGGGTCATGTAAAGGCCTCAAAAGCTAACAAAAACAGCCTTTTTAGTCCAAGCCAGCCTTTGGCTCCTTAGTTTTTGTAACAATAGGAATCACAAGTTACAGGTAAGCTAAATGCAATCACTGGCCTCTTGTGCTAATGTTGAGGTGCTAAGAAGTATGCGGGGACAGAAGAAAGTTCTTTGTCCAATCTACAATATGGTTATAACTCTTGCAAAACTTCTTGAAGGCAGCGGTGGAGGATTGCTTCTTCCGAATATAATTTCCAGACTCTTCATATCCACTTCTGGGAGTCTCCTAAGTAACTCCTCAGACTGGAGGTGGGGAAGGTCCCTTCCTTTCGGCCTTTGTGTCACCCCAGTGGTCTTCACCAATGTTGTAATTCGGGTAGTATCATCCCTTTTAAACAGTTTCTCTGAATGTCTCTAGTTAGATAACAGGCTAGTTCGCACTCCCTCAGTATAGATGCAAAAGAAAAGGAGACCAGCGACTGATGTTGCTTCCAGTTTGGAGATTTCAGTATTGTTTTCAAAGTCTTCATTGGTTCTTGCTTATAGGACTCAGTTCATAAGGTACATGCAGTTAGATTTAGCTTTGTCCTACCCTCAAAAAGACATTTCTCCATTTAGAAGGTTCTCATTTCTGATGAGCAGTGTGGGTAACCAGAGTCTTCAGGGCCTCATGCATTTCCAGCTTTACCAGGTAGATCTTATACATCCTATAGAAGTAATAATTACATTGCCAATCGTGACATCTGCATTAACATTCACAAACATTGAATATTGTTATATATATCCATGTTCATGAAGCTCCTACCACCAGCAAGATTTTCTGTATTTTATTTAGATTTAAACATATTCTTATTTTAAAAAGAGTGCATTATCGCCTCATTACTTCTTTATCTCAATCTGTACATTGTGAGGAGTGTCCAAACTATAGACAGGCACCATGATGCCTTCTTAAAAGAGAAAAAGCTTAACCTCCTCCACTTTCATTGTTGCCTATGGAGGTCCTCTTGTCTATGAGAACCTCTTTGTCTGTCCCCTTTGGGGGGCAGTTGTCATGCTTCTTCTACCTGTATGGTGCTTATATTTTAGGCCCTCTTGAGGCATTTTCTCCTGCTGTTAGTAGTTTCTGCTGTGGATGTTGTTCCTATGTTTGGTGGCATCATGGGCCGACACCTGGGTTTGTGATCTAGTATCTGCTGGCAGTATGTACACCCAACTGCCCATTCTTGACTTCTTTTGGGCTGATTGATGCTGGCTGTAAGGGTTGGCATGCCCTTATGTAGCTCCCTGCTGTGCGTAGCTCTAGGTTTGTGGTCTCTATGATGTGTACTTACTAATGGGCTTAAGATTGGGATGTGCCTGCTTACTGTGTGGCACTGGAGACCGTTCTGCTGGAAGACAGGTGAGTGCCAACCACTCTTTTTCTTCCTTGAGTGTCGGCCAGGCTTGGGCTTCCCAATATGCTCTCTTGTTCCCATTGCCTCCCAGCTGTACTTCTTGGGGCTGTGGGATGCTGATTCAAAATCAAATCAAATGTTTATGTTAGATGAAACATCTATTAAACAAATCAGCTTAAAACAATCAATATATCAATACATATGTAGTTTGGTTACAACTTGATAAAACAATATTGACCGCAATTCATAGTTCAATCCTCCAATGGGAATTTAAAATCAACAATTTAACAATTCATCATTTGTACAAATTAATTTCAATCAAAACTATATTTCTCTTACCGTATCCCAAATTTTGCAGGGCAATATTCATTCAATTCATTACTCTCCTTCCAGGTTATATTTCTCAACTAGGTAAAATTACCTCCTTATCACCAACGCAGAAGTTACAAATGTGACTACACTAAAAACAATTACTCCCTCAGTACAGGTTATTACAATTCTTAAAGCGTCTGTACACTGTCTGACCCCCAGTTCTCGAGTTACAGGTAGGATCCATTTCCTGTGAGGGGCCACATAAGCATTGCAAAAAAAAACAGATGTATAGTTGTTTCAATTTCAATTCCACGGGCTGGTCATCTGTCAGTGGCCCGATATTTATTGCCCCAACTAATGCAAAGGCTATTTAAGGGCAATATTTCACATCTAAACTACGCAAATAATTGTCTGGCAATATGGCACACTATGCTATCAAAGAAGGGCTCTAAAAATGGCTTACATTTATGATCCAGAAATCTGCCTGTTATTTCACTAGGGTTGCATTTTCTCATCTCTGCTTCCCACAGATATTGTTTAAATTTGTCTCTGATCACAGACTTAGTCACCCACCGAGCATCGATGATTGAAGCATGTCCATAGCATATTCTAGCCAAGGTATTCTTTGATACTCTGTAGGCTGCAGCAGCTTTTCAATAGCTAACATATATGGGCCTAACTCAGTGGCGGCTGGCATGTACGGAGAGTGGTGAGGCGGGTGGGAGAGAAATAAAAGTACATTTTTAAAAAGTAACAAAATAATTACACTTACCTTCCTGGTGTGATGTCCTCTGCACTCCGGTCTTCTCCAGGCAGGCAGGCTCCAACGCAGGACCCAGGACACTGCACTAACCATCGTGGCGCTGCTCTTATGCAGCATGAAAGCAGCGCCAAGATTGGAGGGAGCGGTCTCCTTTGGTGCTCCCGAAGACACTGGAGCCCTATGCTTTCTCTAACCCAGCTGTCTAAGACAGCTGGGTTAGAGAGGTTTAAAATGCACATGTCTGGCTGGCCGTCGCAAGACGGCCGGCCCAAGAGACATGCGCACTTTAAACTTAAAAGTGCCCTGCCCATCACTGCATACTGCTACTGCCTGACTGGCAGCAGCAGAAAGCCCCGCCCCCCACGTCCTGACGCTCTGCTCTGGACGGGTTTTAAAAATAAAATGGTGATAAATCAACTTTATTACCATTTTATTTTTCATCTCTGGGGGCAATTTGATTAGTGGGGCGAGGTTCCTACGCCTTAACAGATGAGCCACCCCTGGCCTAGCTCCTCAGTATTGTAGAGAATAGAGAGGGACCCCTTTTACCAAAGGAATAGGGTACTAAACAGTCATGTCAACAGAACGTGTTTCCTTTGGAAAGACCACTAGTCTAATACTAATAACTATATGTCCTGTTATGCAACACACTCACAAGCATTCAATCTATCCTCATACAAAGAGGGAGCAGTATAATTCCGCGCCCCAAACCTTTTTGCTAAAAAAAATGGAAACAATAATTTTAAAATTATTATCAATTTATTACTCAAATGATTCTAAATTAAAATTAAAAAGGCAAATGCTTAACAATACATAAGTAGACAGTATATCTATAACATCAAGATATCAAAATATCGTCACAAAACAAAGAAATTACATACAGTTTATAATTAAAAACAAATATCACATAAAAAGACAAGGAGAGTACATGTAGGAGACAAAAGACTATGTCATTAGACGGCTCACATCCGTGATAATTTCATTTAAGGGCTGAGACCTGATACCATACATAAAGTGAGCATTCAGTGGTCCCAGTTTCCTCACAGATTGTGTTCCTTTTGTAAAAGCGTCGACGCATTTCGATGGTACCTTTATGAAGCCATCTTTATCAAGACCAAGACATTTATAACTCTCTCATGTGAAAATTAAAAACCTGGAACAATTTGGATCACCTCTTGTTATAGTTGAAATGAACCGAAACTGGAGTACGGAATATCCGATAAGTTTCTAGGGGCTTCTACCTCCTTCTGTCCTAATCGAGTTCTTCCACAACGACATAAGTGAAGTTGTAAAGCGTTAGATAAGGCACATTACAATATCTTAAATTCTTAAGCGTTAGTGCCAACGGTCGGGTAGTAAAGCTAAAAATCGTAAAACGGGCTATGGATCGCTAGATGTAGCACATTGCAATATATTAAGTTCACAGACATCGGTGCCCTCGGTCGGGTGATGAATTAAAAAACATATATAAATCTTTTAAAGAAATCCTATTGTATCATGTATAGGATAGATGTCTGAATGATTGGTTGCAGTCGTCGGTACACCTTATTGAATACTGGTTGCCTCAACGTGATTCCCTTTTATAATTAGGGTTTTTACGTCTATCGGCTGTCTGTCCGCGTGACTCAGCTCTTCGTCCAGGGTAGAATGAGCTAGCTCCTCAGTATGCCATAGCCTATGCCAATACAATAAAGGTCTCAACTTTACTGTATATGAATAAGGTACATGCCTAAGTCCATATCAAATGGAACATGGGGAGTGCTCTGTGGGAGATTTATAAGTGATCGTAAAAACCTATTTCATCCGTTGTTCATCTAGTATCTTTTACATATCCCCATAGCTCTGAACCATACAGAACCATTCCCTTTATTTTACCATTATATAGTTCGATTGAGAGTGAAACCATTCCTGTAGCTGTATTCTTAAATATTTTCAGAATAGCTGAAGATTCATGCTGCAATCTTAATACGCTTTTACTAATCTGTTGCTCCTAAGACAATTTGCTTAAGTTCACTCCAAGATAGTCAAAAACAAAACATGCTCAATCATTTTGTTGTGTACATGAATGTAGGCCTTCCTGGTTTCATAAAGGATTAAAGGACATGAATTTAGTCTTGGATGTATTTAGCTCCAGCCCACGATCCGTGTAAAACATCAAGAATTGTTTTGGGGATATATCGTTTATTAGTTAATAAAAACCATAAACATGAAACATACAATTAACCTGGTTATCATAACCATATCTATAGAATTATAAGAGCATGCAACAGGCACAGACTTAAAACAAATATAAAAACTAATTGACCATATCAGCAAGTGGGAAGCACAGCGCTTAGGCCTCACCAATGCAGGGCATCATATGGTGGCATAAACACAGCACTTATGTTTTGACAAATCTTATATTGCTACCTCCCCCCCCTCCCCCCGCCCCCTGAGAATAGCAGCAGATTTTTAAAGCTGGACATAGCCATGTAGATACTATCAAGCTACAAAGTGCATAGTGCTAAAAGTATGAAAACATGGTACAAGCGCAGACTTAAAACAGATATAGCCTCAGATTGACCATAGCAGCAATTCGGAAACATAGCGCTTTAGCCTCACCAAGTTCAGGGCATCGTATGGTAGCATAGGCACAGCACTTAAATTTTGATGAAACTCATATAGATACCTCCCTGCATATTAGCCGCAGATTTAGAGACCTGGAACATAGTCATATATATATCATACTATAAAGTGCATAGCGCATGGCAAAGTGCAAGGTGCGACCAATTCTATTCCTGGCCCTGATCTTATTATATCTGTCTGAGGGCCAGTAACAGTATTCGACCAAGATGAATTGCTGAGTTACAAAGGTATAAACATGATAAAAGGACTAGGGCTATGGCACATCCAATCAATTCTAGGGGCAATTAATGTACAAAGGGCTAAAGCCTTGTCATGTTAGAGCATCAAGGGGATCCCTCTCCCCCATAATAACATGGCCGCACAATGATTAAGCTATAAAGTGACAAGTGACTGGATATAAAACACGACCAGCATAAAGGGTATAAGGGCACCACAGTGAATCTTTGGGCCCCCGCCGACAGGATAGGGGGTAGAGTTCCTCTCCCTCATCAGACTCTCGCGTCCCCCCAGCAGCCCATCATTCTGGAGCCTACTATATCCAACTGCGCAAGGCTGTTGGCGCCCTTCCTGGATTAAGGCATGCTGGGGCCCTGTTTGGAGTGATCCTTTGCCCCGGTCAGATCTTTAAAAATGTAACAAAACTGCACCAGCCCAATGTTCAACTTGCCCTTTTCAGGGTTTTAAGGACTCCACGGCTGCTGACCTCCAAGTTCTTATACCTAGGGCTAAACATTTTTTGTGTAGCAGGGCCCGCTGATGCCCCGGTAAGCTAGGGCAGAGGCAAAGGATGCACAAGTTCTTATACCTAGGGCTAAACATTCTTTGTGTAGCAGGGCCCGCTGATGCCCCAGTAAGCTAGGGCAGAGCAAAGGATGTGCAAGAAGGTCTTCTTTGTTAGGTGACATAAAGAACACCTCTTATCCTCCAAACGACCCTCCTCCTGCCACTTTGGGAATAAACTCCTTGGAAGGGAGCAATCCAAATCTCATTACCATAATACACAGAATATGCAGCTTCGATATAGGGCTGTTCTTGTTTGGCTTCACATGAGTTTAGTATCAGCCACCCATGAGCTTGCTTGGCAAGTGTCACTTTGTTCTCCAACCGACTTTTCAGCCGGATACATTTTTTCAGTGCTTTCTTGAATACTTTCTCACTTGTGTCCAGTTGCCATAGTTTTCTGAGGCCGATGTTAACAATGCTGTCCTGCAAATACTTATTGAAGCATCCTTTCCCTCTTTGTAGGTTAATTTCAGTCCAGACATAATGCACCTTTGAGTCATTAGGAGCATTCCTCATTTTATGACAGTGTTAGACCTGGTACCATTAACGTGGGTCTCCCTTCCATTTTTTCGCTATGCCTCCTCTGTTGTTGACATGTTTTTGCTGGTTTAGATGCTTTGGACACTTTGCCACTGCTAATCAGTGCCAAAGTGCAAGTGCTTCCTATGGTAAATTGATGTATGGATTAGTGACTCCATGACTGGCTTATTTGATTTACTGTCAGACCCTAGTACAGTGCACCGCGTGTGCCCAGGGCCTGTAAATCAAATGCTGCTGGTGGGCTTGCAGCACTGGTTGTGCCACCCACCGGAGCAGCTTGGAAAGCGTGTCTCAGGCCTGCCATTGCAGAGCCTGTGTGCAGTCTGGTACTGCCATGTCGACTTGGTAAGTGCACCCACTTACCAGTCCCCAAACCTTCCCTTTTCTGCATGTTAGTCACCCCTAAAGTAGGCCTGCGGGCAGGGTGCATTGTATGTAAGAGGTAGGACATGCCCTGATGTGTGTGGCATGTCCTGATAGTGAATTACAGCCAATTTCGTTTTCCACTATTGCAAGGCTACCTATCCCCATAGGCCAGAATGGGCAGTTTGATTATAACATCTTATAATCCTAACTGACCCAGGGAACATGGTAGAAAAACGAATTTAGTATGCCTGAACTCAGAATGATAAAATACATCTGTTAGTGAAGTTGGTTTTAACATTCTGTGTTTGAAAATACCACTTTTAGAAAGTAGGTATTTTCTTGCCTAACCATCCAGCCTGCCTCTGCTAGCTTGTGTATTGTATGTCTGGGTTTTGTGAGTGACAGGGGCTGGGGGACTCCAGGAGACAGGGTGAGTCAGCACAGGGCTGAATAGACCAACTGCATGTAGAGTGGTGGGAGGAGTAGCACCTGGGCCTGAATAGGGCTGTGCCTGCCTTCCACAATGCTGGCTCCACCTCCTGTGGTGCGTCTGATGTCCCTGGCCCACATTGACAAAGGAAGAAGGTGTGCACTGGCAGAATGCACCTAGAACTGGTTTGGACTATGTACAGGACCCTCTGCCTTCAGAGGACAAAGGATTTGCTAGTATAAATATGGGGACCTAGACCCCAAGATTTTAGATCACTTCTGGGAATCAAGACGAACCTTTGCTGAGGAGAAGAACCAGGAAGCTGAAGGAGGAGACTACCCCTATGCTGCGTGTTGTTGGGGTTGGCCTGCAGTGGTTACTTCATTGCCAAAGAAAGGAGAAAAGGACTGAGTGCGCTTTCATCATCTTGAAGAAGATCTCCAAGGGCTTGAACATTGAGCTTGCCTCCTGCCTGAAGTCTCAGGGATACAAGACTTCACCCCCAGCTCCCCTCCTGAATTCCCTTGCTGGGAATTGAAGTGCCTACTGCTGTTAGGCCTTCTGAGAGACTGCATGTCGCTGGGAGCTGGAAGTGCGACGCAACGGAGAGGAAGCGTGTCGCCGCCGCAGCAGTTGTCGTCGCATCGCAGAGTAAGCGTGCCGCCGCTGCCGCTGTCGCTGTCGCACCACCGAAGCGCCCCGCATCACCGGAGAAGCGTGCCGCCGCAGCAGTTGTCATCGCATTGCGGAGTAAGCGTGCCGCCGCTGCCGCTGTCGCCATTGCATCACCGAAGCGCCTCCCATCACCGGAGAAGCATGCCGCCGCCACAGAGGATGCCGGCGCATCACTGGAGAAGCGTGTCGCAGGGCCTGTCGCGGCTCAGAAAATCGCCGAGTCGCCGCACGGCCGTCGGGCGTGCATGCATCCCGTCTACGTTGTCGCACCGCAAGCAAGACGCCCTTTTCTCGCATTGCACCGGATCATCATCGCATCGGAACCGGGCCGCAGTAAGAAACCGACGCATCCTCCTTTCTGCGTGTAAGGAATCGAAGCATCACCTTCCCTGCGACCCTTTTGTTTGTTTTGTGTTACGCATCCAAAGGTACATTGACAGTAAAGTGTCGCATTTCTCATCTTTATTGAACTGAGCTATTTTCTACCATTTGACAGTCATATTTTTCGTATCGTATTGTGGATTTTTGTCGTTTGGGTCTTGTGTTAAGTCTATATAAAAATACTTATTTTTATACTACAACCTGTGTGGTGTCCATCTGTAGTGTTGTCACTGGGTTACTGTATGTGTTCACAAATGCTTTACACACTGCCTCTAAGATAAGCCAGCCTGCCTGCTCGTGCCAAGCTACCAAGGGGGTGAGCAGGGGTTATTTTAGTAGTGTATCCCCCTTACCCTGACTAGAAGCAAGGGTCCCTATTTGGACAAAGGTACCTACCTCTGCCAACTAGAGACCCCCAGTTCTAACATTGGTGGTCAGCGGTGATTATTCTGGACTTGCATTTGTGACTCATATACAGTAATTGGTGTACACTACTAGTGAGTGCAGACCAAACGCAACCACATACATTTTGGTAGACTGTTTTTCCTGGGATTTCTATTTTTGCCAAGAACTGCCAAGTTTAGTCACCATGAGCAAAACAGCATCCATCGCATCTGTGGATTTAGATTTTGAGGAAGAAAAGCTGGAAAGTTACAATGTGAAACTGCTAAAGTACTTCTGCAGGAAATTGAAAGTTGCTACTACAGGTCTCACCAAGAAGGATGAGTACCAAAAGGCGCTGAGGGCCTGGGTGGAAGCAAGAAGTACCCCAGAGCATGTGGAAGAGCATGAGCAGGGGGCTGAAAATGCAGCGGGCAGCTAGATGGGCCCTTGGGTCCAGGGGGGAGGAAAGCACCTTCCCCAGCAGGTAGCAGTGTTTCTTCCAAGGGCCTGTCCCCAGGAGAGCTGGAGGGCAGGGAGAGAAGTAGGGTGCATGAAATGGAGCTGACCAAGCTTAAGATGGGTGGGCAGTTGGAATTGGAAATTAAGAAATTGGCCCTAGAGGAAAAGAGGATGCAAATGGAGCATGAGAGAAGTTTGAGGGAGTTGGAGTTGAAAGCTAGAAGCTTAGCGATTACTCCCTCTGGTTGCAGCACACCGTCCATGCCTGTTGAAGCCAGGGTGTATATACCTAAAGATGTGGTGAAAGAGTTTTATAAGAATGATGATATTGGTCAGTGGTTCAAGGCCTATGAGGTAGCTATGTCCTCCCACCGGGTCCCTGAGAAGGATTGGGGAGCGGGGTTGTGGGGACGGTTCCTTAGTGAGGGGAGGGATACCTTGTTAGACTTGCCCTCTGAAGTCCACAACTCTTAAAGCCATATGAAGGAAGCATTGATGTCTAGGTATGGGTTGACTCCTGAACTGTATAGGCAGAGGTTCAGAAATTGCAAAAAGTTGGAGTCAAGTACTTGGGTGGAATATGTGACTTTTTTTGCAGAGCATTGGATGGTTGGGTGAAGGGTAGCAAAGTGAATGATTTTGACGTGCTCTTTGATTTGATTGCATGGGAGCACTTGCCAGGAAATTGTTTTCCAGAGCTACGCCAGCACCTTATTGATAGTAGGCTGACTAACCCTAGGAAGCTTGCTGAGGAGGCGGACCGCTGGGTGAGCATCCGGGTCCACAAGGGTCACGTGGGAGACTCCGCCAAGGGTGGGCAGGGTCCCCAGCAGAGGAGTGGGGGGGACAAGGGTAAACAGAGGGAGTTCCAGAAAGGGCCCCAAAGTAATCACCAAGGGAAAGGTTCCCAGCCTCCCCCTGAGAAGAAGGCAGGGGCCCCGACAGATAAGCCTGTTCACAGGGGGCCCAAGACCTGTTTTAAGTGTGGTCAAGTGGGCCACTGCTCTTATGATTCAGCATGTCCGTTGTATGGAAAGACAGCACCCACTGGTGCACCACCCCGGCAGGTGGCTAGTGTAGCCCTTGGGGGGGGAGATGGGTGCCCAAGGTGGGTGGGGTCCCGTAGCAATGTCCTTGGTCTCTTTAGGAGACAGTGAGATGGTCCCCAGGACCCAACTGCCTGATAACACTAAAAAATACAGGCAGTGGGTGACCATCAACAGCCAAAGGGTGGAGGCTCTGAGAGACACCGGAGCCAGTGTGACAGCTGTCAGTTGTCGGCTGGTGTCTGAAGAGCAGGTGATCCCCAATGCATTCTGCCCAGTAGTTGCATCAGACAACTCAGAGAGCCACTGCAGAGTGGCTCAGGTTCCCTTTGAGTGGGGGGGGTCTCAGGTACCTTTCAAGTAGCTGTGAGGCCAGCCATGCCTGTTGACTGTCTGTTGGGCAACGATTTAGAAAGTTCACCTGGGGCAGAGGTGGAGAGAAGGTCTCATCTAGAGATGTTGGGTCTGCCTGAGTGGGCGTGCGCGACCACTCGGTCTATGGCAGCCAGTAGAGGTGTTCAAGAGGACCTGGAGCCTGAGAGGGTGGCCCAGGTGCCTGCCTTGGAGAGAAGAGGCAGGGGGCACGGGAAACCGGCCCCCGTAGTTCCCACGGTCCAGGAGGAAGCAGAACCTGAGGGGGATGCTCTGGAACCTACAGGGGAGCAGGTGGCCGAACTGGGGGACCTGCCTGAGCTGACCCATTGGCAGCAAGAAGGAGGACCCTCCAGGGAGGAGTTCTGTGAGGAGCAGAACAAGTGCCCTTCTCTTGTGGGTTTGCGGCAACAGGCCACAAACCAGGCAGCAGGTGATCAGTCTGGATCACATTGGATCTACTGGGAGAATGGTCTCCTGTATAGCGAGCCTAAGGTTGCTGAGCCTGGGTCAGCCCATGTGCTGGTGGTACCCCAGCGCTTCAGAGCCTTCCTACTGGGTTTGCTCATGATGTGCCTTTAGCAGGACAACTGGGGCAGGGCAAGACCTTTGAAAGGCTTGTCACCCACTTTAATTGGCCCCAGATGCGTAAGAGTTCAGACACTCATTACAGGACATGTCAGACTTGCCAGGCAAGTGGAAAAAGTGGGAGGAAGCACAAGGCTCCCCTCCAGCCTTTCCCTGTGGTCAGCACCCCCTTTGAACGGGTGGGTATTGACATTGTGGGGCCACTGGACCCCAAGACAGCCATGAGCAACAGGTTCATCCTGTTCTTGGTGGACCATGCCACCTGGTACCCGGAAGCCATCCCTCTTCGGACAGTGACGGCCCCCGTGGTGGGACGTGCACTAATGGGGATTTTCACCCGCGTGGGGTTCCCCAAGGAGGTGGTGTCTGACCGTGGGACAAACTTCATTTCCAAGTTTATGAAGTCCCTGTGGCAGGAGTGCGGTGTAACGTACAAGTTCACCACTCCTTACCACCCCCAAGGTAATGGGTTGAGAGATTCAACCGGACCCTGAAGGGCATGATTATGGGTCTGGAAGAACCCATTAAGGCGTAAGTGGGACGTCCTCTTGCCATGCCTTTTGTTTGCTTACCGTGAGGTGCCACAGAAGTCCTTAGGGTTCAGTCCCTTTGAACTGCTCTATGGTCACCCGGTAAGAGGACCTCTGAGTCTGGTGAAAGAAGGCTGGGAGAAAGCTCCCAGTAAACCTCCCCAGGATCTATTTAGCTACATGCTGGCCTTTAGAAACCAGACTAGGCAATTCAGACAGCTCGCTGAGGCGAATCTGGAAGCCAGCCAGGAGGAGATGAAACGGTGGTATGATCAGAATGCCACTCTGATCGAGTTTCAGCCTGGGCAGAAAGTGTGGGTCATGGCCCCCGTGGAGCCTTGTGTGCTCCAGGATAAGTGGACCGGACCATTTGAGGTGGTGGAGCGCAAGAGTGAGGTCACCTACCTGGTGGACTTGCGATCTCCCAGGAACCCTTTGCGGGTCCTACATGTCAACCGCCTAAAGCCCCATTTTGAGAAGGCCAAAGTGGGCATGCTCCTAGCAACAGATGATGGAATGGAAGAGGAGACAGAACCTCTTCCTGACCTCCTGTCTGCAACAGAGCAAGATGGGTCAGTGGAGGGTGTGAACCTCTCTAACTCCCTGACACCTGAGCAGCAGGAAGACTGTCGCCAACTCTTGGGACAGTTTCCTGACCTGTTTTCCCTGACTCCTAGTGTCACTGATTGGTGCGCCCATGATGTGGACATTGGGGACAGTCCTCCTGTCAAGCACAAGGCTTACACAAATGCTTTACACACTGCCTCTGAGATAAGCCTGCCTGCTCGTGCCAAGCTACCAAGGGGGTGAGCAGGGGTTATTTTAGTAGTGTATCCCCCTTAACCTGACTAGAAGCAATGGTCCCTATTTGGACAAAGGTACCTACCTCTGCCAACTAGAGACCCCCAGTTCTAACAGACAGCATCTTAGGAAGGCCCCTTGTTTGGGTAAAGATTGCTTGACCAGAGAGAATTCAAGTCTGACTTGCACTCGTGCAGCCAACCTCGGCAATTGAAAGACTAATTTATAGGTGTTTATAATGAGCTCTTGACAGGGTGAGAGCTTGCATCAAGGAGGAGGTCTCCAAGATGTTTGCATTGGGGGTGATTGAGTCCTCTCACAGCCCTTGGGCCAGCCCAGTGGTCTTGGTCCCAAAGGCTGCCGCGCCTGGTGCCACGCCCGAACTCCGGTTCTGTGTGGACTACCGAGGACTCAATTCAGTCACCAGGACTGACGCGCACCCCATCCCCAGAGCTGATGAGCTCATTGATCGGTTAGGGGCTGCCCGGTACCTTAGCACGTTTGACTTAACGTCTGGGTATTGGCAGATCGCCTTGACTGATGGGGCCAAAGAGAGGTCAGCATTCTCCACACCAGATGGGCACTACCAATTCCGGGTTATGCCCTTTGGGATGAAGAATGCCCCTGCCACCTTTCAGAGGTTGGTCAACCAGGTGTTGGCTGGACTGGAGGATTTCAGTGCCGCCTACCTGGATGACATTGCAGTGTTCAGCGCCAGTTGGGAAGAACATCTGCGCCACCTCTGGGAAGTGTTGATGGCACTGCGAAAGGCGGGCCTCACGATCAAGGCGAGTAAGTGCCAGATCGGGCAGGGTTCCGTGGTGTACTTGGGGCACCAGGTAGGGAGCGGCCAGGTGGCGCCCCTACAACCCAAGATTGATACCATCCTGGCATGGGAACCCCCTAAGACTCGGACACAAGTGAGAGCCTTTTTAGGACTCACGGGGTACTACAGGAGGTTTGTCAAGGGGCATGGCAACATTGTTGCACCCTTGACTGAGCTGACTTCCAGGAAGCAGCCCAAGAAAGTAAACTGGACTGACACCTGTCAGAAGGCTTTTGACGCCCTGAAGACTGCCATGTGCTCAGCAACCGTGCTTCAGGCGCCCAACTTCTCAAAGAAATTCATTGTTCAAACGGACGCTTCAGAGCATGGTGTGGGGGCTGTTCTATCACAGATTAATGAAGAGGGCCTAGACCAACCTGTAGCCTTCATCAGTAGGAGGTTACTTCCACGGGAACAGAGGTGGAGTGCAATTGAGCGTGAGGCATTTGCTGAGGTCTGGGCACTGAAGAAGTTGAGACCATACCTGTTTGGGACTCACTTCCGGGTTCAGACAGACCACAGGCCCCTCAGATGGCTGATGCAGATGAGGGGTGAAAACCCAAAGTTGTTGAGGTGGTCCATTTCCCTACAGGGTATGGACTTTACGGTGGAACACCGCCCTGGTACAGAACACGCCAATGCTGATGGTCTGTCCAGATTTTTCCGCCTTAGTGATGAGAACTCCCAAGAGGAAGGGTAGTTCTCCCCACATTTCAGCTGGAGGGGACACGTGTTAGACCTGGCACCATTGGCGTGGGTCTCCCTTTCATTTTTTCGCTATGCCTCCTCTGTTGCTGACATGTTTTGCTGGTTTAGATGCTTTGGGCACTTTGCCACTGCTAATCAGTGCCAAAGTGCAAGTGCTCCCTATGGTAAATTGATGTATGGATTAGTGACTCCATGATTGGCTTATTTGATTTACAGTCAGACCCTAGTACAGTGCACCGCGTGTGCCCAGGGCCTGTAAATCAAATGCTGCTGGTGGGCTTGCAGCACTGGTTGTGCCACCCACCGGAGCAGTTTGGAAAGCGTGTCTCAGGCCTGCCATTGCAGAGCCTGTGTGCAGTCTGGTACTGCCATGTCGACTTGGTAAGTGCACCCACTTACCAGTCCCCAAACCTTCCCTTTTCTGCATGTTAGTCACCCCTAAAGTAGGCCTGCGGGCAGGGTGCATTGTATGTAAGAGGTAGGACATGCCCTGATGTGTGTGGCATGTCCTGATAGTGAATTACAGCCAAATTCGTTTTCCACTATTGCAAGGCTACCTGTCCCCATAGGCCAGAATGGGCAGTTTGATTATAACATCGTATAATCCTAACTGACCCAAGGAACATGGTAGAAAAACGAATTTAGTATGCCTGAACTCAGAATGATAAAATACATCTGTTAGTGAAGTTGGTTTTAACATTCGGTGTTTGAAAATACCACTTTTAGAAAGTAGGTATTTTCTTGCCTAACCATCCAGCCTGCCTCTGCTAGCTTGTGTATTGTATGTCTGGGTTTTGTGAGTGACAGGGGCTGGGGGACTCCAGGAGACAGGGTGAGTCAGCACAGGGCTGAATAGACCAACTGCATGTAGAGTGGTGGGAGGAGTAGCACCTGGGCCTGCATAGGGCTGTGCCTGCCTTCCACAATGCTGGCTCCACCTCCTGTGGTGCGTCTGATGTCCCTATCCCACATTGACAAAGGAAGAAGGTGTGCACTGGCAGAATGCACCCAGAACTGTTTTGGACTAGGTACAGGACCCTCTGCCTTCAGAGGACAAAGGATTTGCTAGTATAAATATGGGGACCCAGACCCCAATATTTTAGATCACTTCTGGGAATCAAGACGAACCTTTGCTGAGGAGAAGAACCAGGAAGCTGAAGGAGGAGACTACCCCTATGCTGCATGTTGTTGGGGTTGGCCTGCAGTGGTTACTTCAGAGCCAAAGAAAGGAGAAAAGGACTGAGTGTGCTTTCATCATCTTGAAGAAGATCTCCAAGGGCTTGAACATTGAGCTTGCCTCCTGCCTGAAGTCTCAGGGATACAAGACTTCACCTCCAGCTCCCCTCCTGAATTCCCTTGCTGGGAATTGAAGTGCCTACTGCTGTTGGGCCTTCTGAGAGACTGCGTGTCGCTGGGAGCTGGAAGCGCGACGCAACGAAGAGGAAGCGTGTCGCCGCTGCAGCAGTTGTCGTCGCATCGCAGAGTAAGCGTGCCGCCGCTGCCGCGCCACCGAAGCGCCCCGCATCACCGGAGAAGCGTGCCGCCGCTGCTGCCGCTGTCGCCATCGCATCACTGAAGCGCCTCGCATCACCGGAGAAGCGTGCCGCCGCCACAGAGGACGCCGGCGCATCACCGGAGAAGCGTGTCGCAGGGCCTGTCGCAGCTCAGAAGATCGCTGAGTCGCCGCACGGCCGCCGGGCGTGCACGCATCCCGTCTACATTGTCGCACCGCAAGCAAGACACCATTTTCTCGCATCACACCGGATCATCATCGCATCGGAACCGGGCCGCAGTAAGAAACCGACGCATCCTCCTTTCTGCGTGTAAGGAATCGAAGCATCACCTTCCCTGCGACCCTTTTGTTTGTTTTGCGTTACGCATCCAAAGGTACATTGAGAGTAAAGTGTCGCATTTCTCATCTTTATTGAACTGAGCTATTTTCTACCATTTGACAGTCATATTTTTCGTATGATATTGTGGATTTTTGTCGTTTGGGTCTTGTGTTAAGTCTATATAAAAATACTTATTTTTATACTACAACCTGTGTGGTGTCCATCTGTAGTGTTGTCACTGGGTTACTGTATGTGTTCACAAATGCTTTACACACTGCCTCTGAGATAAGCCTGCCTGCTCGTGCCAAGCTACCAAGGGGGTGAGCGGGGGTTATTTTAGTAGTGTATCCCCCTTAACCTGACTAGAAGCAATGGTCCCTATTTGGACAAAGGTACCTACCTCTGCCAACTAGAGACCCCCAGTTCTAACAGACAGCATCTTAGGAAGGCCCCTTGTTTGGGTAAAGATTGCTTGACCAGAGAGAATTCAAGTCTGACTTGCACTCGTGCAGCCAACCTCGGCAATTGAAAGACTAATTTATAGGTGTTTATAATGAGCTTCTCTAGGTTTGCATCTTCACTGAGCATTATCTCACCTTCATACTTTAAGGTCAGGACCAATTTTGACTTTATCACTGTAAGGAGAGCTTTAAGATTATGACTACAGAGACTTTTTGATAAAGTAGAAAAGGTAACGTTTAACGCATTTGCCTTACCTCAAATAGATGTCAGACAAGGGCAGGACACAAAGACTCCGGATGTGTGATGCCAGTTTGTCAATAAAGGGTGAAAGATCCGAAATGAACAGGTTAAACAGGAGCAGCGCTAGCACACACCCCTGTTTCAGACCTAATGATGTACCCACGTCTCTGGACAGGTGACTCCCATCCCTGATCTTTATCCTAACCCATGTTTTTGTATAAAGTAGCCTTATTGCCCTCAGAAGCTTTTGCGGGATCTCACAGTGCTGTAGCTTTTCTCACAGTTTGTCAAATGGGACGCGGTCGAATGCCGCCTTGAACTCCACAAAGCACATGGACAGCAGTGTACAGGTATCACTTGCTCTTCTCATGATAAGGCCCTGGCCATAAGGTCCCTTGGTTCTTTGTGAACCTCTGGTTCATGGACAGTCTTCCAGCCTCTGAAGCCCACTCAGATACATCTTGTAGCAACAGGGTTGAGAAATATTTGAGGTCCACATCTAGCAATGCTATCAAGCGATAGCTGCTGGGGGCAAAAGATATCCCACCTTCAAAGATGGGATGAATAATTGAACCTCGCCAGCTTTTGGTATGCTCCCAGAGGCCAGTATAGTGTTGTACATCGAGGCCAAGAAGTTTGCCCATCAAGAATTGATCAACCAATGCCTGAAGCCCAGAGCGAGTTTTTTAAATTAAAAGCGTATCATTGACAAACAATAGTGCCGGTATATTTTTATCTCCTATTTTTGGTGCATTGTTGGCGGGGAAGTCAAGATAATCTATTACACTCATTTATATATAAAGAGAAGAGAGTCTGAGCAAGGACGCATCCCTGTTTGACTCCCTTATCAATCCTGATTCCATTAGTCACTTTGCCCCCATTGCCCCATCTTACCCAAGCATAGTTGGTCTCATGAAGTCTTATTTATGTCAATAATATATTCTCGGGAAGACCCATGCTACCCAGGACCTCCCAAAGGTTATTACGGGGGACCAAATCAAAAGCAGACTGAAGGTCTATGAATGCCACATATAAATGGCCCTTATCCAGCAGCACAGTTTTCCAATGTATTGTACATAATCAGAAACTTTGATTGATGGTACTAACTTTGGGACTGAACCCAGCTTGTAGATCAGTCACCATCCTGTTTTCATTGACCCCCTCTACAATTTTGCCCAGTATTTTACATCAGAATAGTTTTTGAAGGCTGTCGATTAAACTAATAAACTTATAATTGTGAGGAGCCTCACGGCTACCCTTCTTTTATATTAGTACGATCTCAGCATCGCACCAAAACTTAGGTAGATCGCCTTCCTTCAAAATGGAGTTAATAAGCCAGTTAAGGCCTGTGGCCGCAACTTGAGGTTCTGAGACATAAAGATCTTCTGGGATTCGATCTGGCCCGCAGCCTTCCCACAGATAATCCCCTTAATGGCATCATAGGATTCATCAAATGTAATCTCTAAGGGGCTTACTGTGGCTTTCGACTCCTGTAAGTTAGTATAAGTGTCTCCAGCCTCATTGCACCCATCGCATGAAGCAGAATAAAGGGCTTCAAAGTGATCGACCCAGGCCTGATGGCAATATGGAAGTCAACCTTAGATCTAGAATGGTGAGTTCCATGGGCTACTATACGCCAAAATAGTTTATTATCCCCTGCTTTGGCTGCTTCAGCCAGATCGCACCACACCTTGTTTCCCCAGTCAGCCCTACCTTCAGATTCAGTTCGCGAATAATTTTTCCTGTCCGTTTTTATAGCCTTTTGCTCTTTAGACCTAATAGCAGTTATGAAGACTGCATTTGCTTCGTTTATTAAGCCAGGAATGTTTCTTTCCCTGTTTGGATACGGACTCGCATTTGCTCGAAAATATACTTTTTATATAGTCAAAAGTGTCCTCACAGGCCTTCAAGATTCCTGTAGAGCCCTCAGCTAATTGTTCCCCAGTTACCATTTGTTCTAAAGTATCTGTGACTTTATTGTACATTTAAGACAATAAGTGTGGTTGTGCTTGCACATAACACCATTTCAATGCACGCTTATCATTTGACAAACTCAATTCCTCAGGGGGTGGATCAACTCTACTGGTTGACAAATACCCTTTCATTGTCAAGTGAAGAGCGTTATGGTCACTGTCTGCCCTTTTAAGGACTTCCATGTCGTTCATGTGTGCCCAAAGTTGGATATCTAACAGAATATATTATACCCGGCTTGACTAGTTTAATCTCTTAAAAGTTCGCTTGCCACTTAAATCCGTCAGGGAACGACCATTACACGCTCTTAAACCTAGGTTTACAGTCATACCCAATAGTTGGGCAGTGAGGGCCGTCCATCTTTTCACTGGTGGTAGGTCCAATTGTGGAATTCCCCATTTGAAATCTTCTTCCTGGATGGTAAAAGATTCTGAAAAGTTAAGGGGTTCAAAAGTGACATTGAAATCACATGCGACAATTGTGGGTCCCTTACCAGGCATGTCTTCTATATATGACTCTAGCAGGGATGTTGTTTCTGAACCCACCTTCTGACCATTTTTTCTGTTGTAAATGCTATAAATACATAATTTGCTGCTCTGAAGCGAGCTGATTTCTAGATGCAGAATATCATGAGAGTTTTTTTAGGCATCTTAATTGTGCAGTCCAATGACGTTTCTATTCAAATCCCTAGGCCACCAGATGGGCGCCCTCAGCCCTGAAACATGGATTCAACATAAAAATTAGTGAAACCAGATCTATTCACCTGGCCATTAGTCCGAGTTTCTTGAGATAAACATAAGTCAAAGGTATCTATAAAAGTACCCCAGCTGGCGTCGTGCGATTTGGATTTTAAATCAGCAGTGTTTCATGACAGTACATCCCAGCCAGCTGTGCTTCAATTCTGGGCCCCAGAAAACAATGATGATATGTTTAGTATAGAGAGTCAGTCCACTCTCTCTCTAATCCAGATGTTGGCTCTTCCAATGGGCTCGGGCAGGAAGCACTATCAATCCTTGGTCTGCTTGTACTTTAAACTAATCTGCGATTAAGTAAGAGATGCGGACAATATCTCCAAAGCTATCAGACCATCGACCAAGTCTTGGAATGTTATATCTAACTAAATAAAATATTGAGTTCCTCCAGGTGCTGGATGATGCATAGCCCTTACAATGTGAGTAGATTACTGATTTACATTTCCACGTATTCCAAATTCAGAAAATTACTTTGTTTTTCAAAGACATGCCACCTTCTCTTGAGCCCTGGGGAAGTTTGGCCACTTTGTGCATGTATATGACCCCCTTCGGAGTAATCTGTCACTCTTTGTCATGAGTAACTAGGCCCATTCCACCTAAATGCGATCGTTTGCAAGGTCGCCTTTTAGTACATTCAGTCATTGGGAATGAGATACAGGAAAGGGAAAACCGTTTTCCCATTCCTCATTTGCAGGTTGCGTTGACCTCTCGGTGCATCCTATGGGAGGATTTCTCTGCTTATCCCTTCTATTTATGGTACTCAATTCCTCCCTCATCTTAAATGTGGCCTGGCTTGACTCCACCCATGCCGTAAGGATGTCTCAGTGTATCTCCCTTCCCGGGATATCGGGCGGCAGTTGTCATCAGCTATGCAAACCATTGACCTTTGAGTAGCTATATCTAATTCTTACTGGCTACTTTTTCTTGGACAACTGGAATAATAGATGTAAATTTGGAGATAAGTGCCTTTACTAGCTCTCTTAATTCTGAAATCTGCACTTTGACAGTCGCAACCGCATGGGATGCATCATAGCTCAACAGGGCGTGGGGAGCATTGGGAGAAGAGTTCGTTCCCAAATCTATTGCCTCGTTTGTATCCCATCTTGTTAGGATGTCATGATCAGCAGTTGCTAAAAACCGAAAACCTGTTTTCACAGGTCACGGTTGATGTGTACATAGCCAGGAGGCTAGCAGGTTTTCGCTCTGCCCCTGGTTGAGGGAGCTCAGAGATAACAGGCCTGGTTGAATTAAGCGACTGGCTTATCAGGGGGCTTGGCGCCTTGCGTGGTTTTCTTCTAGCAAATAATTTAGCTATAGGCTTATTTGTAAGAGGAGGGCGATACAAAAGGGGATGATGGACGGAACGTTTGAGCCAATCAAACACTCACCCCCAGTCAACTGATCTGGGTTTAATCCATCATCATTCTTTAGCTCACTCCACCACCCCAGTTCAGACATGGCCATATGCAAATCAGTCTGACCCTGTGCCTCATGGGAACAGTCCAGCCCGAACTGCCAAGCCATGTCTTCCCTGGACCGGAAACAAGCATCCTAGGACCGGTTTCTGGCATTCCAGCCGTCATCAGCCAGGCTTGCTTGAATCCAGTGGCAAAGTGAGCAAGGGACCCACGTCTGGGCATACCCCCGCCAACTTAGGGCGAACAAAGCGATACAAAGGGATGATGGACGGAGCGTTTGAGCCAATCAAACACTCACCCCAGTCAACTGATCTGGGTTTAATCCATCATCATTCTTTAGCTCATCCCCTTTTGTATCGCTTTGTTCGCCCTAAGTTGGCGGGGTATGCCCAGACGTGGGTCCCTTGCTCACTTTGCCACTGGATTCAAGCAAGCCTGGCTGAGGACGGCTGGAATGCCAGAAACCGGTCCTAGGATGCTTGTTTCCGGTCCAGGGAAGACATGGCTTGGCAGTTCGGGCTGGACTGTTCCCATGAGGCACAGGGTCAGACTGATTTGCATATGGCCATGTCTGAACTGGGGTGGTGGAGTGAGCTAAAGAATGATGATGGATTAAACCCAGATCAGTTGACTGGGGGTGAGTGTTTGATTGGCTCAAACGTTCCGTCCATCATCCCCTTTTGTATCGCTTTGTTCGCCCTAAGTTGGCGGGGGTATGCCCAGACGTGGGTCCCTTGCTCACTTTGCCACTGGATTCAAGCAAGCCTGGCTGAGGACGGCTGGAATGCCAGAAACCGGTCCTAGGATGCTTGTTTCCGGTCCAGGGAAGACATGGCTTGGCAGTTCGGGCTGGACTGTTCCCATGAGGCACAGGGTCAGACTGATTTGCATATGGCCATGTCTGAACTGGGGTGGTGGAGTGAGCTAAAGAATGATGATGGATTAAACCCAGATCAGTTGACTGGGGGTGAGTGTTTGATTGGCTCAAACGCTCCGTCCATCATCCCCTTTTGTATCGCTTTGTTCGCCCCTAAGTTGGCGGGGGTATGCCCAGACGTGGGTCCCTTGCTCACTTTGCCACTGGATTCAAGCAAGCCTGGCTGAGGACGGCTGGAATGCCAGAAACCGGTCCTAGGATGCTTGTTTCCGGTCCAGGGAAGACATGGCTTGGCAGTTCGGGCTGGACTGTTCCCATGAGGCACAGGGTCAGACTGATTTGCATATGGCCATGTCTGAACTGGGGTGGTGGAGTGAGCTAAAGAATGATGATGGATTAAACCCAGATCAGTTGACTGGGGGTGAGTGTTTGATTGGCTCAAACGTTCCGTCCATCATCCCCTTTTGTATCGCTTTGTTCGCCCTAAGTTGGCGGGGGTATGCCCAGACGTGGGTCCCTTGCTCACTTTGCCACTGGATTCAAGCAAGCCTGGCTGAGGACGGCTGGAATGCCAGAAACCGGTCCTAGGATGCTTGTTTCCGGTCCAGGGAAGACATGGCTTGGCAGTTCGGGCTGGACTGTTCCCATGAGGCACAGGGTCAGACTGATTTGCATATGGCCATGTCTGAACTGGGGTGGTGGAGTGAGCTAAAGAATGATGATGGATTAAACCCAGATCAGTTGACTGGGGGTGAGTGTTTGATTGGCTCAAACGTTCCGTCCATCATCCCCTTTTGTATCGCTTTGTTCGCCCTAAGTTGGCGGGGGTATGCCCAGACGTGGGTCCCTTGCTCACTTTGCCACTGGATTCAAGCAAGCCTGGCTGAGGACGGCTGGAATGCCAGAAACCGGTCCTAGGATGCTTGTTTCCGGTCCAGGGAAGACATGGCTTGGCAGTTCGGGCTGGACTGTTCCCATGAGGCACAGGGTCAGACTGATTTGCATATGGCCATGTCTGAACTGGGGTGGTGGAGTGAGCTAAAGAATGATGATGGATTAAACCCAGATCAGTTGACTGGGGGTGAGTGTTTGATTGGCTCAAACGTTCCGTCCATCATCCCCTTTTGTATCGCTTTGTTCGCCCTAAGTTGGCGGGGGTATGCCCAGACGTGGGTCCCTTGCTCACTTTGCCACTGGATTCAAGCAAGCCTGGCTGAGGACGGCTGGAATGCCAGAAACCGGTCCTAGGATGCATGTTTCCGGTCCAGGGAAGACATGGCTTGGCAGTTCGGGCTGGACTGTTCCCATGAGGCACAGGGTCAGACTGATTTGCATATGGCCATGTCTGAACTGGGGTGGTGGAGTGAGCTAAAGAATGATGATGGATTAAACCCAGATCAGTTGACTGGGGGTGAGTGTTTGATTGGCTCAAACGTTCCGTCCATCATCCCCTTTTGTATCGCTTTGTTCGCCCCAAGTTGGCGGGGGTATGCCCAGACGTGGGTCCCTTGCTCACTTTGCCACTGGATTCAAGCAAGCCTGGCTGAGGACGGCTGGAATGCCAGAAACCGGTCCTAGGATGCTTGTTTCCGGTCCAGGGAAGACATGGCTTGGCAGTTCGGGCTGGACTGTTCCCATGAGGCACAGGGTCAGACTGATTTGCATATGGCCATGTCTGAACTGGGGTGGTGGAGTGAGCTAAAGAATGATGATGGATTAAACCCAGATCAGTTGACTGGGGGTGAGTGTTTGATTGGCTCAAGCGTTCCGTCCATCATCCCCTTTTGTATCGCTTTGTTCGCCCTAAGTTGGCGGGGGTATGCCCAGACGTGGGTCCCTTGCTCACTTTGCCACTGGATTCAAGCAAGCCTGGCTGAGGACGGCTGGAATGCCAGAAACCGGTCCTAGGATGCTTGTTTCCGGTCCAGGGAAGACATGGCTTGGCAGTTCGGGCTGGACTGTTCCCATGAGGCACAGGGTCAGACTGATTTGCATATGGCCATGTCTGAACTGGGGTGGTGGAGTGAGCTAAAGAATGATGATGGATTAAACCCAGATCAGTTGACTGGGGGTGAGTGTTTGATTGGCTCAAACGTTCCGTCCATCATCCCCTTTTGTATCGCTTTGTTCGCCCTAAGTTGGCGGGGGTATGCCCAGACGTGGGTCCCTTGCTCACTTTGCCACTGGATTCAAGCAAGCCTGGCTGAGGACGGCTGGAATGCCAGAAACCGGTCCTAGGATGCTTGTTTCCGGTCCAGGGAAGACATGGCTTGGCAGTTCGGGCTGGACTGTTCCCATGAGGCACAGGGTCAGACTGATTTGCATATGGCCATGTCTGAACTGGGGTGGTGGAGTGAGCTAAAGAATGATGATGGATTAAACCCAGATCAGTTGACTGGGGGTGAGTGTTTGATTGGCTCAAACGTTCCGTCCATCATCCCCTTTTGTATCGCTTTGTTCGCCCTAAGTTGGCGGGGGTATGCCCAGACGTGGGTCCCTTGCTCACTTTGCCACTGGATTCAAGCAAGCCTGGCTGAGGACGGCTGGAATGCCAGAAACCGGTCCTAGGATGCTTGTTTCCGGTCCAGGGAAGACATGGCTTGGCAGTTCGGGCTGGACTGTTCCCATGAGGCACAGGGTCAGACTGATTTGCATATGGCCATGTCTGAACTGGGGTGGTGGAGTGAGCTAAAGAATGATGATGGATTAAACCCAGATCAGTTGACTGGGGGTGAGTGTTTGATTGGCTCAAACGTTCCGTCCATCATCCCCTTTGTATCGCTTTGTTCGCCCTAAGTTGGCGGGGGTATGCCCAGACGTGGGTCCCTTGCTCACTTTGCCACTGGATTCAAGCAAGCCTGGCTGAGGACGGCTGGAATGCCAGAAACCGGTCCTAGGATGCTTGTTTCCGGTCCAGGGAAGACATGGCTTGGCAGTTCGGGCTGGACTGTTCCCATGAGGCACAGGGTCAGACTGATTTGCATATGGCCATGTCTGAACTGGGGTGGTGGAGTGAGCTAAAGAATGATGATGGATTAAACCCAGATCAGTTGACTGGGGGTGAGTGTTTGATTGGCTCAAACGTTCCGTCCATCATCCCCTTTTGTATCGCTTTGTTCGCCCTAAGTTGGCGGGGGTATGCCCAGACGTGGGTCCCTTGCTCACTTTGCCACTGGATTCAAGCAAGCCTGGCTGAGGACGGCTGGAATGCCAGAAACCGGTCCTAGGATGCTTGTTTCCGGTCCAGGGAAGACATGGCTTGGCAGTTCGGGCTGGACTGTTCCCATGAGGCACAGGGTCAGACTGATTTGCATATGGCCATGTCTGAACTGGGGTGGTGGAGTGAGCTAAAGAATGATGATGGATTAAACCCAGATCAGTTGACTGGGGGTGAGTGTTTGATTGGCTCAAACGTTCCGTCCATCATCCCTTTTGTATCGTATTTGTAAGAGGAGGGGCAGTATTCCCAGCAGGATTTAAAACTGTATCCACTTCTTTGATTAGATCGTCAGTCTCTCTTAATGTACAGTTTTTTGATGCTGCCTTTTGTCAGCTTTTTTGGTATTACTGGTCCCAGCGGAGCATCGGGCGCCTTCCTTTTTGCCCATAGTAGAACTGACAATGTGACTATTTAGAACCAAGCCAATTAATCAAATTTATTATACTGCCCACTAAAGTGCATAAACTGATTTGGTGGCTTGACCAATCTTAAATACGGAATAGGGCAGAAAAAGGAAAAACCAGAGTACTACCTTGTTGATGCTTGCTCTTTGCACCGAATATCACAGGTCAGTAGGGTGGCCCAGTCCAGCCTCTTCTGGCCGATGACGGGTGAAGACTGGCCCGCCCCTGGCCCAAGCTTTGCCTGGGTGTGGCCCACGCAGCGTGGGGACCCTCTTGCACTTTTTAGCGCCTGGTGCATGTGGGGCCTGCCTCCTCCACCCCTCCTTAGCACGGTGGCCGCTGGAGTTTGTGGCCCCCTTCCAGAAGCTTTGTGTCCCACCAGTTCCAATTTCCTGCCTGGCTTTATGATGGTCGCTGTTTGGGAGCTTGGGCTTGTACTCATGGCGGTTTTAGAAAGTGTGTTCTGACTCAGTTTCTGACCGGCGAGAATGTCTGGCTTTCCCCTTCCCTTAGTTCATGGTGCATCTGAATTTGGGAAGGACTGTCCCTTGTGTCTGCCGGACTTGACCGTGCCTGCTTATCTATATTGCTGAGTAACCTGGGGCTTATGGAATTGGGTTCTTTGACTCCCTGCCTCGACTTATGGTGCTTTTAACACCTTTCGTCTTGTGTGGCCAATTGTGGGGAGCTGTCCCTCTCCCATGTACCCTGTTCACTTAGTACCATGAACACTGCTCTTTGTTGATAATTCCTGCCCCTCTTTTTTTGCTTTTTTTGTTTACCTGTTGAAATTGAAGCTGTTTTCGTCCTGTGCAATCTGCTCTATGTGTTTAGAAGACAGGCACTTTGCTTCACAAGACACCCAGAGGTTCTTCCTGCCATTCCCCCTCTTATGTTTAGCGTGGGGGTTGTTGGGAGCCTGACCTTTTCTCCCTGCTCTGTTTCTGGCATGGACTCCTTGACTTTCTTTTCCCATGCCACTGGCTGCGGGCTCCTCAACAGGCGACTGTCTTTAGCTTTCTTCATTCTCCTTTTGCATTATAAGGGTTCTTTTTTGTGGCATCCTGCTTTTTGGGTGGGGGGCTTATGGGTAATTTGTTTCTCCTTTGTTTCTCAACTTATCCATGTGGCCTGGCTAAATTGTTTGGTGACTGATTTTGGTCGTGCCTGCTTTGGTAGATACTTGTGATGTAAGGACCGCAACAAGGATGGGATGAGGAGATGATGCTTCTATTACTGTAACTATTTAGTCCATCTCTACTACTTCCTTCCAGTCACTGCAAATATCCTGCCTTCCTTAATGGGGGTTGGGGGGCTTGTTTTGATCATGGTCTGTTTGGCTGCTTTGGCGAGCAACTTGGAAGGTTTCTAGGAGTATGAAACTCTTTGCTATAAATGAAGAATATCTGCTTTGGGCACCTGAATTACAAAGGTCCTGAAAAAGCATAGCACCCTTTGTAACATGATCATTTTAATGATTGTGGTGCTAGCCATCTGTGGTAAAGAGTTGTGCCCAATTTCTTGTCCTTTTTTAAATCCCTGTTTGTTGGTAATCACAGTTTTCCAGCCCCCACCACCACCCTCGTAATCAATACTCCTGAGTAGCTTAAGTTCCTCTTTCGTGTCGCTAACTGCAATAGTTCTATGATCTCCTATCAATTCAAGGGAGAGATATTTAAGACCCTGAAACCTTTGTATAATTTAACTACTGTTGTAGCTATGAAGATAGTGATGACCTGGGATGTCCTGTTGACAAATGCATGTAGTCCATAATAAGCTACTGTTATGGTCCTTCCCTTCAACCTTGACGCATCCTTCTCTGTGATGCCGCTGATGCTTAATTCTAGGGACTTTGGGCCAGATGTACGACCATTGATGTTTGCAACTCGCAAATTGCATTAAATTGCGAGTCGCAAACATCAATGTACAACAGTGTCTCAGACACTGTTTGCGATTCCCAATGGGGTCGCAAATTGCATGCCTCATGCATATTAATGAGGCTGTCGCAATTTGCGACCCCATTGGGAATGGCTGGCACTCCCAGGGATGGTGGCCTGCTGGGGTCAGCAGACCTTCATGTCTGGGACTGCTTTTAGATAAAGCAGTTTTTTTTTAAATGCAGCCTGTTTTCCTTAAAGGAAAACGGGATGCATTTTTTTAAAAATGAAATGTTTTTGTTTAATTTTTTAAAAGCAGGTCCTGGGACCACTGCCTGCTCTGAAAAAATGTTTGCGCACCCATTCACAAAGGGGAAGGCCTTCCCGTTTGCGAATGGTTTACCACCCTCTTGAAGAGGGTGGTAAACTGCGAGTGTTTTGCGACCGCAATTGCGGTTGCAAAACATTCTTACATAGGGTTAAGACTCGCTATTAGGAAGGGATGCCCTTGGAACGCCCCTTCCTAATAGCGAGTCGCTAACCCTATTTTGTGAGTACCTATTTAATTAGCGACTCGCAAAATAGGGTTAGTACATGGTCCACAGGCTTTTTACATGCGCAAACGGGTCTAAAACCCATTTGCACATGCAAAAATCAGTCGTACATCTGGCCCTAAATCACTAGTGCAAACAATGTAGAGTGGGGACATTGTTGCCTTGTCTCTCCGCCCTAAGCCCGTTTCCAGGAATAAGTTATATGAAAATTGACCCTTTACCAATATTCTAGGCACTCATACACCTCCTCTTGCCCTTTTCTTTCTAACACCAGGACAAGGAATCACCACTTCACTCTAATGCCCTTTTGGCAGCAATAGAAATTAATAGGATGGGAAGTTTTAACTTTTTTGATTCATGGATTGTATATGTTATAAATCTGTTGTTGGCAAATGCTTGCCTGATCTTCATTCACCTCTAGAAGTATCATATGTTCCAACCCCATTGTCAGTAGTTTAGGGAATCTAAGTAAAGAAAAACGAGGGAACGATATAAGAAGAGGAACATGAGATGCTTTCCTGACTTCAAAAAGATGGTTTCACCTTAGTCTCCTTAATGGTGTTTGTAATTAGCCCCTCACTTTACCATAGTAGGAAAAAGTTTGGCATGCAGCTTTCCCAGAATAGATGGTATTTCCTTTTCAAACTGTTTCTGAAGCAGCGTTGATTTAGGACTCGATCAATCCTAAAAGATAATTTCTGAAGGATACTTCTACCTGCAGATTTCTCAACTTTTGAATCTCCCCAAAGCACTAGACTGGATCCAGATTTTTTTTCCTATAACCCTGCTGCGCCAGTAGGTGGTGTTGGCCTGGATATAACATCACTGGAGTCAAAGTGCCACTCAGCACCTTTCCGTCTTTTCCCTTTTTTCCATGCCTTTTGTCGCGAATCTTGAACTGCTATATGTGGAACATGTTTCGATACATTCAAAAATTCTACTCTTTTGCAGTGCTAGGCAGTATGCTTCCAGCTAAAAAGTCACGGTCCAACGCATGCCACTCTTGCCATTGACAAATGTCCACTTCCAACCCTCACAAAATCTGCCTAAGGTGCCTGGGACCCAAACACCACTCCATGTTGTGTGAGCAGTATGGCCTAAATTCTCCTTATGGCAATTAAAGAGCAGGGGACGAAGCTCTTTATGGCATGGTTGATTAACACCGGGCCCGGCATCAATCGCATCCCAGGTCCTGGTCTCAGTTGTGGTAGTCTTCCTCCTCCAAGCCTTCAAAAGCCAAGAAGAAGCACAAGAAGCAACTTAGATGGGAGGACTCCACACCAAGACCTTGGTCCCATTCCAGGCATAGGTCTCCGTGCCGTTCCCCTCCTCCAGCGGATTCTTTTCTTTGGAGCCTGAGTTAGAGGGCTTCATTTGCTCTGGTAGTACGGTCTATGGAGGACCCAGTGCTAATTCCAGTGCCGACACAACCTCCAGCCAATCTAGAGTTTTTTACACCTAGCACTGTTCCGGCACAAGTCTTGGGGGTACATCTGAATCTGCAGCTGAAACTGTACTTCCATTGTTTCTGACACTGGCTCTTGAGCCTGTGCCTAAAACAAAGGCCATTTCACAACAATCAAGGACGAAAGCGCAGAGACGGGTGGAGGAGGCTTAATATAGGGAGGAGTTCCACACCAGACCTTTTGATAAACATGAGTACTGGCAAAGTGGTGCATTGTGGCAGGCTTACCTGCAAAAACGACCCGGTTTTTGCAATCCAAAACAACCTGGAAAGCGCAGGCTTGTCCAAATTCGTACCCTGGTTGTGGAAATCAAACATCCTGTAACCCTCAAACCTACCACTCATTACTTGAGGATGGTGCATATATGCTAATGATCAGTCCTATCAAATTACAGGATTATTTGTATTAGTGAGTTCTAAGCCTTTTTCCCCATACGTGAATACACAAGAAATCCAAACTATGGGGCAGATTTACAAGCCCCCTGCGCCGCCAGTACGTCACTTTTTGTGACGTACTGGTGGCGCATGTTACTGCTCCATATTTACAAGGACAGGAAAAGCCACCCTGCGCGCCTTTTCCTGTCCTTGTAAATATGGCCCCTTTACACGCAGCACTTTGCGTGAAAGGGGCGTTCCATGGTTGTTGCTGTGGGTGTCCCCACGCAACACCCATGGAACAAAATACATTTCCAGATTTACGAGGAATCGTAAATCTGGAAATGCGTCTGAATGTTACGCCACCCTAGGGGTGGCGTAGCGAGGCGCAACGAGGAGAAAGGTTTTCATTTCTCCTCGTTTTTTCCTCTTTCAATGCGTGCTGCATTCTACAGCACGCATTGAAAGAGGAAAATGCCTGTAGTGATTGTTTTTGTGTAGGAAGGTGCCCCTTCCTGCACAAAAACAATCTCCCCATGACGCAGGCATCCTTGCACCATGGTGCAAGGGTGCCTGCGCCGGCACATGGCAGCAGTTTGTGCGCCAGCGCAGGGGAGAGCACAGGAATGCAACATATTATTGTAATTATGTCGTATTCTTGTGCTTTGGAAGTACCGCAGCGTGGTGCAGCCAAAGGGCTTGCGTTGCCGCGCTGCGGCACTTCCTTGTAAATCTGCCCCTATATATTTAAAAGACTTTGTTAAAAATGAATGCTCTAATCAAACGCAGGTTATATGACTAGAAGTTGCTATAATAATAAACATAGTGGCAATAAAACAGGCTATTAAAAAATATTTTAAATTGAATGCAACATTTTTTATTGAAAGCATTTTAGGTTTAAATCAAAGCATTGAATGATGCAATCCAGTCTAAAGTAAGACCTTGTCCTTTTCAGTCCCCAGCTAAACCTTATTAGCACCAAAGTAGCCACCGGTGTTTCTTAGGTGGCCTCTGACATATATACATTGGCTGGATAACAAAGTTGTTTTCAATCAGCTACTGTTCTTTTGGAAGGCCTCAGTCTGTTTCTATTGTGGCGTTCTGTGCTGATAAAAATGCAGATAAAACTTGGCTCTTAGAGCATGCGGTGTTCAGCTAAGATGTTTGTAATACACAACTCGAATGAATCTGCCAAGGAGGGCTGAAACTCCCATGGAGAGATGAGCTGAAGATTTTCTGTATCAGACTTAAATACCATTTTCTTGTTATTGTAAAAAAAAAGGCTTGACCTCACGATTAATGATGTAGAATGCAAGGATTAGCATAGGAATTCTGTTGCACATTCATTACAATTTGGTACATCTCATACTTCATATTAATACTTATATGAGAAATTGGCGCAGTCAACCAATATTACAGCGATCGTTATATAATAAACATGTGCAGTAATACGAAATCAAGCATATGTTTATAGATGTGAAATATGTACTTAGCTCAATGAATAAATGAAATGCAGTGGAGTCACATAATCAAAAAATGCAAAGCCTGCGCCCACCCCCCCGGGATTAATTCCAATTCTAGTGACTATATGTATATATCGATAAAGCAAAAAAGCTAGGGAACCACCCTGTGCCTAGTTCAACTATACAGCATGGTACAAGACCCAAAATTAAACAAGCATTGGCATAGCCAATAGGTCTCGCCTTTGGGACCTTATAAGTGTTTAGCCAGAGATATTGACTTTGCCTATGTCTTTAAGCTGTGCTGTACAGAAGTCCTAAGTGGGAAGGGTATGCCCAGAAGTGGGTCCCGTGCTCACTACGCCACTGGAGTCAAGCTATCCTGGCTGATGAAGGCTGATAGCCTGAAACCGGTCCTAGGATGCTTGATTCCGGTCCAGGGAAGACATGGCTTGGCAGTTCGGTCTGGACTGTTCCCATGAGGCACAGGGTCAAGACTGATTTGCATATGGCTATGTCTGAACTGGGGTGGCGGGGTGAAGCAAAATAACGATGGATTAAACCCAGATCTGTGACTGGGGGTGAATGTTTGCCAATGTGCAGCATTCCGTCCATCATCTTGTGTGTTTTGCATTTCGCCCTAAGTGGGAAGGGTATGCCCAGACGTGGGTCCCGTGCTCACTACGCCACTGGAGTCAAGCTATCCTGGCTGATGAAGGCTGATAGCCTGAAACCGGTCCTAGGATGCTTGATTCCAGTCCAGGGAAGACATGGCTTGGCAGTTCGGTCTGGACTGTTCCCATGAGGCACAGGGTCAAGACTGATTTGCATATGGCTATGTCTGAACTGGGGTGGCGTGGTGAAGCAAAATAACGATGGATTAAACCCAGATCTGTGACTGGGGGTGAATGTTTGCCCATGTGCAGCATTCCGTCCATCATCTTGTGTGTTTTGCATTTCGCCCTAAGTGGGAAGGGTATGCCCAGACGTGGGTCCCGTGCTCACTACGCCACTGGAGTCAAGCTATCCTGGCTGATGAAGGCAGATAGCCTGAAACCGGTCCTAGGATGCTTGATTCCGGTCCAGGGAAGACATGGCTTGGCAGTTCGGTCTGGACTGTTCCCATGAGGCACAGGGTCAAGACTGATTTGCATATGGCTATGTCTGAACTGGGGTGGCGTGGTGAAGCAAAATAACGATGGATTAAACCCAGATCTGTGACTGGGGGTGAATGTTTGCCAATGTGCAGCATTCCGTCCATCATCTTGTGTGTTTTGCATTTCGCCCTAAGTGGGAAGGGTATGCCCAGACGTGGGTCCCGTGCTCACTACGCCACTGGAGTCAAGCTATCCTGGCTGATGAAGGCTGATAGCCTGAAACCGGTCCTAGGATGCTTGATTCCGGTCCAGGGAAGACATGGCTTGGCAGTTCGGTCTGGACTGTTCCCATGAGGCACAGGGTCAAGACTGATTTGCATATGGCTATGTCTGAACTGGGGTGGCGTGGTGAAGCAAAATAACGATGGATTAAACCCAGATCTGTGACTGGGGGTGAATGTTTGCCAATGTGCAGCATTCCGTCCATCATCTTGTGTGTTTTGCATTTCGCCCTAAGTGGGAAGGGTATGCCCAGACGTGGGTCCCGTGCTCACTACGCCACTGGAGTCAAGCTATCCTGGCTGATGAAGGCTGATAGCCTGAAACCGGTCCTAGGATGCTTGATTCCGGTCCAGGGAAGACATGGCTTGGCAGTTCGGTCTGGACTGTTCCCATGAGGCACAGGGTCAAGACTGATTTGCATATGGCTATGTCTGAACTGGGGTGGCGTGGTGAAGCAAAATAACGATGGATTAAACCCAGATCTGTGACTGGGGGTGAATGTTTGCCAATGTGCAGCATTCCGTCCATCATCTTGTGTGTTTTGCATTTCGCCCTAAGTGGGAAGGGTATGCCCAGACGTGGGTCCCGTGCTCACTACGCCACTGGAGTCAAGCTATCCTGGCTGATGAAGGCTGATAGCCTGAAACCGGTCCTAGGATGCTTGATTCCGGTCCAGGGAAGACATGGCTTGGCAGTTCGGTCTGGACTGTTCCCATGAGGCACAGGGTCAAGACTGATTTGCATATGGCTATGTCTGAACTGGGGTGGCGTGGTGAAGCAAAATAACGATGGATTAAACCCAGATCTGTGACTGGGGGTGAATGTTTGCCAATGTGCAGCATTCCGTCCATCATCTTGTGTGTTTTGCATTTCGCCCTAAGTGGGAAGGGTATGCCCAGACGTGGGTCCCGTGCTCACTACGCCACTGGAGTCAAGCTATCCTGGCTGATGAAGGCTGATAGCCTGAAACCGGTCCTAGGATGCTTGATTCCGGTCCAGGGAAGACATGGCTTGGCAGTTCGGTCTGGACTGTTCCCATGAGGCACAGGGTCAAGACTGATTTGCATATGGCTATGTCTGAACTGGGGTGGCGTGGTGAAGCAAAATAACGATGGATTAAACCCAGATCTGTGACTGAGGGTGAATGTTTGCCAATGTGCAGCATTCCGTCCATCATCTTGTGTGTTTTGTACAGAAGTCTGCAGCATGCTGAAAAGTTATAATAAAGAAGTGTCAGAAGCATTTTTGTTACCTTATATATGACCAAGAAAGCATTATGTACAACTGAACGACCATTTTAAAAAAGTATTAACAATAAATAATGTCTTGAGTTTTTTTTTGTCCTTTCAATCCTGGCAACTTCTATCTGCCTGTCCCAATGGTTGCTTGTTATGGTTTTTATTGTTATGGGGGGGGGCATAAATAACTGGAGGGTGAAGGTTGGGAAATAGTACCTGTATAACAGTCAGTGAGAGAGTCAGTCAGTTAGTTAGTCAGTCAGTGAGAGAGTCAGTTAGTTAGTCAGTCAGTCAGTGAGAGAGAGAGTGAGAGAGTCAGTCAGTCAGAGAGCCAGTGAGAGAGTCAGTCAGTCAGTCAGTGAGAGAGTGAGAGTCAGTCAGTCAGTGAGAGAGAGTGAGAGAGTCAGTCAGTCAGTGAGAGAGAGAGTGAGAGAGTCAGTCAGTCAGTCAGTGAGAGAGTCAGTCAGTGAGAGAGAGTTAGAGAGTCAGTCAGTGAGAGAGAAAGAGTCAGTCAGTGAGGGAGAGTGAGAGAGTCGGTCAGTGCGAGAGAGAGTCAGTGAGAGAGAGAGTCAGTGAGTCAGTCAGTGAGAGAGAGAGTCAAAGAGTCAGTCAGTGAGAGAGAGAGAGTCAGACAGTGAGAGAGTGAGAGAGTCAGTCAGTGAGAGAGAGAGAGAGAGAGTCAGTCAGTGAGAGAGAGAGAGTGAGAGAGTCAGTCTGTGAGAGAGTCAGTCAGTCAGTTAGTGAGAGAGAGAGTGAGAGAGTCAGTGAGTCAGTCAGTCAGTCAGTGAGAGAGTCAGTCAGTCAGTCAGTGAGAGAGTCAGTCAGTCAGTCAGTGAGAGAGAGTGAGAGAGTCAGTGAGAGAGTCAGTCAGTCAGTCAGTGAGAGAGAGAGTGAGAGAGTCAGTCAGTCAGAGGAGAGAGAGAGTGAGAGAGTCAGTCAGTCAGTGAGAGAGTCAGTCAGAGGGAGAGTCAGTCAGTCAGTAAGTCAGAGAGTCAGTGAGAGTCAGTCAGTGAGAGAGTGAGAGAGTCAGTCAGTCAGTGAGAGAGAGATTGAGAGAGTCAGTCAGTCCGTCAGTGAGAGAGAGAGTGAGAGAGTCAGTCAGTCAGTCAGTGTGAGAGTGAGAGAGTCAATCAGTCAGTCAGTCAGTGAGAGAGAGTGAGAGAGTCAGTCAGTCAGTGAGAGAGTCAGTCAGTCAGTGAGTGAGTCAGTCAGTCAATGAGAGAGTCAGTCAGTGAGAGAGAGACCGTCAGAGAGTCAGTCAGTGAGAGAGTCAGAGAGTCAGTCAGTGAGAGAGATTGAGAGAGTCAGTCAGTCAGTGAGAGAGTGAGAGTCAGTCAGTCAGTCTGTCAGTGAGAGAGAGAGACAGTCAGTCAGTCAGTGTGAGAGAGACAGTCAGTCAGTCAGAGTGAGAGAGAGAGACAGTCAGTCAGTCAGAGTGAGAGAGACAGTCAGTCAGTCAGAGTGAGAGAGAGAGACACTCAGTCAGTCAGAGTGAGAGAGAGACAGTCAGTCAGAGTGAGAGAGAGACAGTCAGTCAGTCAGAGTGAGAGAGAGACAGTCAGTCAGTCAGAGTGAGAGAGAGACAGTCAGTCAGTAAGTCAGTCAGAGTGAGAGAGACAGTCAGTCAGTCAGAGAGAGAGAGTCAGTCAGTCAGTGTGAGAGAGAGAGAGAGAGTCAGTCAGTCAGTCAGAGTGAGAGAGAGACAGTTAGTCAGTCAGTCAGAGTGAGAGAGAGACAGTCAGTCAGTCAGAGTGAGAGAGAGACAGTCAGTCAGAGTGAGAGAGAGAGAGACTGTCAGCCAGTCAGTCAGAGTGAGAGAGACAGTCAGTCAGAGTGAGAGAGAGACAGTCAGTCAGTCAGAGTGAGAGAGAGACAGTCAGTCAGTGAGTCAGTCAGTCAGAGTGAGAGAGAGACAGTCAGTCAGTCAGTCAGTGAGAGAGACAGTGAGTCAGTTAGTGAGAGAGAGAGACAGTCAGTCAGTCAGTGTGAGAGTCAGTCAGTCAGTCAGTGTGAGAGAGAGACAGTCAGTCAGTCAGTGTGAGAGAGAGAGAGACAGTCAGTCAGAGTGAGAGAGACAGTCAGTCAGTCAGTCAGAGTGAGAGAGAGAGACAGTCAGTCAGTCAGACAGAGTGTGAGAGAGAGACAGTCAGTCAGACAGTCAGACAGAGTGAGAGAGAGAGACAGTCAGTCAGTCAGACAGAGTGAGAGAGAGACAGTCAGTCAGACAGAGAGAGAGAGAGAGAGAGAGAGAGACAGTCAGTCAGTCAGTCAGACAGGGTGAGAGACAATCAGTCAGTCAGTCAGACAGAGTGAGAGAGAGACAGTCAGTCAGACAGAGAGAGAGCGAGAGAGAGACAGTCAGTCAGTCAGTCAGTCAGACAAAGTGAGAGAGAGAGACAATCAGTTAGTCAGACAGAGTGAGAGAGAGACAGTCAGTCAGTCAGACAGAGTGAGAGAGACAGACAGTCAATCAGTCAGACAGACAGAGTAAGAGAGAGACAGACAGACAGAGTGAGAGAGGGAGAGTCATACATTGTCACTTTCAGCAAGCGCGGTCCGTGGTCCCTAAAGTGAAACCGGACGTGCTATAAAGAACAAACAAAGAAGAGTGGGAGGGGTGCAAACATGGAGGCAGGCTGCTAATTAGTAACCTGATCCACGACGAGGAAGGAAAGCAGCTGCCAGCCTGCGCGCCGCTGCTCGCTCCCGAGAGCAAAACGCCGTGGGAATGAACATTTGAAGAAGAGGTGGGACATGCACCCACCTTTGGCCATTTGCGTGCTTTCATTATTGAAAGACACGCGCAAAGGCCAATCAGATGTGTGGGAGGAGTCCGACCCACACGGAGAAGTTTTGACCCCTCACAAGAAGCCTCCCATAGGGCAGCGCATGCGCGCTGCGCTAGGCTCGACCTAAAAAGGGAAATTTAAAGCAAAAAAGCTGGTTTAAGACTAGGCCTGGGAGAAATTTAAATTGTGTTGATGTAATTAACGTAATTTCGCCAATTTCGCATTATGCTTGTTATGGGAAATTTCTGAAATTATGCCATCATGCCACTTCATGTATTTATGTGGTAAAAATTTACAGTGAGGGCACTATTCACAGTAAAAATGTATTGCAAACTCACAGGATTAACACAAGTTATGCGGTGTTCGTGGTACTTTTTAGCACAAAATGTGTTCTTGCATCAAAAATTGATGCAAGACACATTTGGGGCTAAAATATAGAGCTCAATGACAGATATGCATTTTGCATAATTTTGTGGAAATTTCGGGTAATTACATGCAAGCTAATTATGCGAATTACACACACCTCTGCTTAAGACAGCTGTACAGACAAACAGCGGCAGCTACTAACAGTCTTTCCAATGCAAACCTTCAAATCTGCTTTGTTGATGAGAGAATATATAGGTGAAATATGTTTAACAAGTCATACTTGCATCAGGAAATCTGGAGATGTTGAAATTAGTTGCAGTGATACTGGTCCTCGCCCATTGTAGATGATGGTGATGAAAGGATTGAAGATGCACAAGTCTGAAGCGAGAATGGCATCAAAGGGCAGAGTCAAAGGTGTACCTGCCACATTTGAATACATTTGTATCCATTTTTATTCATTTGGCACCTTGTTTTATTAGCCATGATGCACCTGGAACCAGAACTTTTGCACTGCCACTTTATTCAATGCAAATTAACATAATGAGTATTTCTTGCAAAAATGTGGTCGTTTGTAATTAACATGTCTTTTACCTGTAAACTTGCCCAATGAACAACAGGAAGAGTCGGAGGAGCCACTGTCCCAGAGCGCTCGTGCCCCTGCAGCGAATGCACGCGCCGGGGTTGTCCACTGCAGTCTCCCAGTAGATCAGGCACCTGAGGGTCCCGGAGTGGCAGCCCGAGGCACACAAACATTATAATGCTCCTAACCTGGTGCTCTTACCTGCCCTCTCTCAGCGCCACGCAACCAGTTCCTTACTCCAGCTGTCTTAGTCCGCTGGCTCATATTACACGACGCCAATATAGTCACAGTGTACACCAGTTCTACCTCCCAGTTTAGTAGAGTTCAAATCGTTATTCTCACACAAAGATGCAAGTCACCCACAGGGCTTGCGTGGATGGCCTACACCCGGCTTCAGTACAGGCCACAGACTATCTCACATGGACACATGCTCTATACCCACGTACCTACCCGCACCAGTGATGTTGACTCATAAAAGATTGGATGGATTACATGATATGTCCAGGCTATAATACCAGTCACGCTGTGCCAATAGCATGATGTTTCTTTCTGAGATCTCTGTTTTGAATGTACTGTAATATACAGTGAAATGCGAATAAATACGATTTATAAAAAAAAAACTTGCACAATTTTAAATATGTGGTCGTTATTTTTCAACATGTGTGTTTACTATGTAGTTTGTTTTTATCGTGTGTATCTTTTATGATCTGCCTTTGGAAGATTGAATAAAGACAATTTGATTTGAATTTGAATTGAATTGAATACAGTTGTGAAGTGCCACTGGATATATCTGAGAAGGGTGATATTGGCAGTCCCACACTCACAGGTTGCGAGAAATGTGTCAGCACAAGGGATGACTCAAAGGAAGCAGCTCTCACAATGAGCATTTGCACTTCATTGAAAAATGCCTGGTGCTCTCTGATCAGTCTAAACCATTCCCAACAAACAACAGGAAGCACATGTTATTGTTCCAGAGGATTGTTTAGGATGAAAGTCCGAAAACAGTTCAAGCAGTGAAACACAGGTCTCACACGAGGAGGCTGAAGTTTCCAAAAGCAGAGAGTCCAGTGTGCAGTAAAAATGCTTGTTCTTCTTTTAAAGCTGAATAGATTATCATAGTCGGGAACCTTTTACCTTTCACAGAACATGGTCCCCAAAAAACACAACTTAAATCCATATCTTTACTTACCTTTAACATGTTTTTTTTTCACATCATTCACACTAGGTCGTGATAACCACCTCAATCAAAGCTTGCCCAAGCTGAAGGCACTCACTGCTACAGGAGAATATGTATTTTTCCTTGGATCTGGTCTATTTGCTAGTGGAACTAAAGTTTTAGGGGGAATCCTCTACATACACACATTACCATCTATTGCAATCAGATTATCCGATGTGAGCCAAACAATGTCAAATTGTAAGTGCCATTCTGAATCATGTCATTCAAATCATTATCAGTAACATTTTCTTTCAGTTTCCAATCTGCAAAATGTGTCAAATTAATTAATCAAATCTAAAAGAGAAGCAGATCTCTGGCAAAAAGTTTGCTGCATAGATTCATTTAAAAAGATTATTTCCCTGCGGTACATACATGCTGGAAACAAGGTGCCAGTTTCCTGAACGTGCCACAATTTAGTTCCCCAAACACTTTTCTCATTACTATTTTACTTCCAATACGTATAACCCTGTTCTAGAGATGCATCTATAAATTGTGATGACTATATCCATAAATTGTGATGACAAATAAGCCTATTAAGAGCAACCAAAAACTTTAAACTTATTTCAGGATCATTCAAATATTAAAAATAATAATATTTAAATATTAAAATGCTCTCACTGTGTAAAGTTATATATTTCCTTTGGCTGTTTGATCGCATTAATCGATCAAACAGCCAAAGGGAAGTATATAACTTTACACAGTGAGAGCATTTTAATATTTAAATATTATTATTTTTAATATTTAAATGATCCTGAAATAAGTTTAAAGTTTTTGGTTGCTCTTAATAGGCTTATTTGTCATCACAATTTATGGATTTATGGTTGTCGATGAAAGCACCTTCTAATGAAGCATACAACTTCAAATCAGTCAATAGTTCTTTAATGGTGTTGATGTCTCACCAACTTGCAGAAGCACCTGGTTGTCCAGTCGGTGCCCCAGTCTGTTGCCTTCTGGTTCCAGCTGCCCACACGTTTGTACCCCCAGTGATCACATCCTCCTTCGGCCTCCTCTTCCACTCATTGGTGTCCTTAGTCCTCTTGTCTTCCCTGCCTCTAATCATCACCTTCCCAGCGCTGCAGCCATTACACTCAAAAAAGGCCCTATCGCGTAAAAAGGTAAACTATTTTCTGTTGTTGTTTTTGCTTCCCTCTGATGCCCGCTCATACCTTTCTGGTACTTAGCTATTCCAGTAAAAGAGTGATCTTGCCCTTACCTGGAGAGAGGAGGTCGACGCCAGACGAGAGCCGCAGTGGAGAGCGAGTGGGTAACGGTGGTGAGCATAGCCGTGAAGTATGCTTCTTCAAGTCTCTGATCAAGGGATCCTCGGCGGACCACAGCCAGCTGAAGGAGTGCTGCTGGCTGTGTTGTGGAGGCCTGCGCACTTGCAAGAGGCGACGGAGCAGCCTTCGGAGATGACGTTACCTCCGGTGGTAAGGACCTTCCATGGCCCCGGGGGTAGCTGCAGAGCGGGGAGTCCAGGCTGGGCAAGCCTGATGGCGTGCGGAACCCACTCTGGATCCGGATATGATGGCCTCCGAGAGGTACCGCGTTGCCTGTGTGGTAGGCGGTGCCGAGGGGCAGCGGCTGTTGGCCTGGTGTGAGGACGGGCACGGCCATGGGCATGGGCAGAGGACGGCTGGTGAGCCTTCTTGGGTGGCTGCCTGGGTCCCGGAGCGCTCTGGGGGATTCCGACTGTAGAACCTGTGACGACGTTGCCTAGATGGCACAGGTGGTAATGCAGACGTGATGCTGGGGGGCCTTGAAGGGGAGCGGCTCTGAGACTGGGCACTGCGGTCCTCATTAGGTGAATACACGTCCTGAATATACAGGACGGAGGAAATACAGTGAAAAGCCCCGGTTACTGGACAGTAATATCCCTGGAGTGAGGGGGCTACAGGCGAGATGCTGCGAGTGGATGCCTCTGAGTGGGCCGTTTTGGGGGAGAAGAGTGACCTCTGTGCTCCAGACTGGATGGTCCTTGATATACAGGAATGGACAGGAGACCCTTAAGGAGAGGGCCCCTGACCTAGTGGGAGATCAAGAGTGCAGCAAACATGAGTCGCTTGGGGGGCCTGCCGCTGACTATTCACCTCAGGTGTATAACTGGCAGAGTGATAATTGGGCCTTCTCTAGAACACACAAGCGGGTCCCATGAATGGTTGATGTTAGAGCACCGCAACATCATGGTGAGAGACAAGGGGCCGAGCGCAAACCAATAAAATACTGAATTATGTACAGTCCCACCCCTAAGGCCCCAAAACATGGGATCCGAATATGACGGGTTGCGGTGAGGAGGTGTCGCAGGGTGCGGGGGAGGCCCCTTCCCTGGCGGACGTATTGGCGGCAATCCAGTCCACCCGGGACGACATGGTACATAGAATCAATTCAGTGGCATTTATGTTAACTTGCTGCGCTGTGACTTGGCAAGGTGTCTAAAAGGGTGACTACCACTGAGCAGAATGTGGACACGTTGCAGACGGAGGGGTATAGACACGATCCTGCAGGCCACATGCACTAGGGGGCCATTACTAATTGAGGGCCACCCCATATCAATTTATCCTGATTACACACAACGGGCCCAGGACCAGAAGAAGACATTCCTTGCAGTTAAGCACCGTCTGTGGGATCTGAACATGAAATATAGCCTTCTTTTCCCAGCTAAGTTATGAGTTGAGAGTGATGGAAAAACCCTGTTCTTTGTTCTGCGGCGGAGGCAAGTGATTAGCTGGACTCTAATGAGGGGCCAGGAGCCTGTCTGGTGCCCTCGACGGGGCAAACTGGAGGGGAGGGAAATATGTCTCATTAATGTATATGCCCCTAACATGGCTTGCCTTGCCTTCTTTCCTACCATCATAGCAGCAGCAGTCCCTTATTTGGGGGTAGACATAGTCTTAACGGGAGACTTTAACTGTGTCCTTGATACCCCCGAATGACTGGGACCTTAAAAGACATTATGCAGGACATACAGCTGTGAGATGAGTGGAGGGCCCGCAATCCCACACAACGACTATTCTCCTGCCATACCCCCGCGACTAATACCTTTAGTCAACTGGGCTATTGTTGTCTTTCACCCAAGCTGTCTCCAGATGTAAAAGGGATACACCTACTTACCCCGCTACCTGTCTCACCACTCGCCAGCCTTGATCAGTTTTTTTGGGGGTGCTAGGAACTGCCCGGCAATACCGGTGTGGCGGCTTAGAGCGGAGGCGCTGTCGGACCCCCCATATGCGGCTACAGTCTCAGATGCTCTGTTGCACTATTTTGAAGACAACTGGGGGTCTGCGTCTAGCAGGGCACTGGAATGGGAGGCCATGAAGGTAGTTATCGGGGGGGTTTGTATAAAAATGACATATGGGGTAAGACGCCAGTTGGAGCAGGATATTCAAATGCAATAACGGCAGCTAGGTAAGCTGGAGGCGGCCTTGCCTACAGCTCCCTAGATAATGGGGGAATGGTGTGCTGCCCTTGAGGCTTTGTTGGAGTCTTGGCGCAGATTGGAAACATTTACAAACACTGTGTATCAGCAGAGCTTACTCATAGAGGGGACAAAAAAGGGGCTCTCGTTGCCAGACTTTTAAAAACAGAGACCTCCTTAATGCCTATACTTCAACTACAAGATAGCAATGGAGTATTAGTGTGCACTCAGCAAGCGATCATTGGAGTATTGGCCAAGCATCTGGCCACCGTCTATCAGAATAAGCTCTCCCGCCACAAGAGGTCATTCAAGAATTCTTAGATACGATGGCTCTGCAGAGGTTGGGCCATGATGCGGAGGTTGCGCTGGGGGCCCTGATCACTGAAAAGGAACTGTTGGCAGCCATCCAATGTCTCAAGCTGGCTAAAAGTCCTGAGAGTGAGGACTCCCGGCTGAGTTCTACCAACGGTTTGCTCTGCTCTTAGCCGATCGCCTCTTGGAGTTGTACAATGAAGAATTGGAGGGACAGTCCTTGCCTGCCTCCATGCAAAAGGCAGTGGTGACCATGATATTAAAACCTGATAGGGATACCCATTGCCTAGTTCATACAGACCGATTTCACTCCTAAACTTAGATGTTAAACTTCTGAGCGGGATATTGGTGGCCCGGCTCCTACTGCATATGCCCTACCTAATTCACCCTGACCAGGCTGAGTTCATACCGTGGCGGAACACCACACATAACCTGCGGCGCCTGGTACATGTTTGGCAAGCTCTGTGCCATTTGGCCGAGGATTGTGCGTTTGCAATGCTCGATAATGAGCAAACCTTCGACTCGGTGGAGTAGGCACGTGTCTGGTCAGTCCTGCAGCGGCTTGGGGTGGGGCAGGGGTTCCTTAAATGGATCCAACTGCCGTACAAAAACCCTTGACAACACTTCAGAGAAAATGGGGAGATGGAAGTTTGGAGGTGCCTTGTCTGGAGCTTTATTATTTGGCCTCCCAGCTTCAACATGCAGTTCACTGGCTGAATGAACATGATAATTGGGAAAAGTGACTTTTGGCGGGCACTCATGGTGATCGCTCCTTGACGGAACTCCTAATGCTTGGCGTGGGAATCCCCAAGACCTACCCATATATCGTACAGCACGTGGGCACGATATGAGAGACCGCGGTCAGGAGGGTGATGCGGCATGCGTCCTATGCCCCAAACATGCAGCTGTGAGTGGTGAAGCCCTTTCAGCGCATAGCGGAATATATGTCAATTGGGAGGTGGACAGAGGGCGGGTGCCTCACGATGGACAATTTCTAACACAGGAGACAGCGGAGACCGCCTTTTGATCTGGAAACAGGGCAATTCCTGCGATACGGGAAGATATCAAATGTTGCCCGAGAACTATGGCAGTCCTTTCCCGAAGAGCCCCCTAGTACTAATGTATTGACATTGATGCTATATATGGCACAGGGACGGCGTTTGAAATCCCACATTTATAGGGCGCTTCGGGATGACCTCCCTAGGGGGACTCTCTCGGTGCAGGCGCGGTGGGAGGGAGCGGTAGGGGAGCCCCTCTCGGAACGAGACTGGCCGAGAATTCATGAGGGGGTCCGGGAGGTGAGTTCTAATGCGCGATTTAAGATAATACAATGCAATGTTGTGCATCAGGTTTATCTCACCCTGCGGACCTTATGCAAAATCTACCCGGACCACTCAGGTGCATGTCCCTGATGTGGAGAGACAGAGGTGACCTTTCTACACATGGTGTGGGCATGCCCGGCCCTAACTTGATATTGGGAGATTATACTGGCACGTTTGCAAAAAGCTACAGGATGGACAATTCCCAGCAAAATACGATCAAAGCTAAGAAATTGGGAAGACGGTTTGTCCTTTTGTGGTTAGTGTTAGCGTAGAGACGTATTGAAATAGCATGGCTAAGCCCTGTACCCCCAGGGATTGATGCGTGGCTGCGAGACATGTGTGATTGGGCGACCGTGGAATCAATCCTTATGAAACACGTCTGGAGGGATGAAAAGCTCAAGGATGACACCCAAGCATGGGCAGCTATGCTAGCAGACCTGAAGGACCCGAAGACCCCCAATGCACTGGAGGATTAATATGGCGGATGGTGCTGCTGTTTTTGGGATGGCTGACAAATGGATGCTAACTGATGGGGAGCTGGGTGGCAATACCCTGAGATATTCGAAATCCCCACAAGACACACATAATAAGAAAATTGGAACCATGGCACGGAGGGGGAAAGGAGGGAGGGAGTTAATGCTGTTTAGTTGTCATAGAAATCATTGCACAGAACTGTAGGGGGATATCCCCCCAAAATAGTTGGCGTGGATGTACATGGAACTTATCTGTGGATGCAGGGAGCAAGGGTGGGGTCGGGGAACACGGGTCTCCCTGACATCGCTCCTGCTTGTACAACTTGCTCTTATGAATCAAAATGTAAATACATTTTTTGAAAGGAAAAAAAAAATCATTCATGACATGTTTAATCACATAATTGATGACATCACATATATAATTGATGAAGTTACTAATGAAATTATAAAATCATTGTGACACTGTCTTTTGAAGTCTCAATGTGATTTAGCAGAATTTAAAGGCTTTAATTCACCCTTGTCATAGTTATCAAGGATGCTTAAAATAGTTTAATCATTTGAAATTCTCCTTATGAAAGGCATCCTGTGCAGTCTGCTGAAAATAATAAAAACGCATGCTTTTATTCAATACGCCTAGCAGTTTTAAACGTTTCATCCTTTGCAGTCAACTAAAAAAGGAAGTAAGATTATCATAAACTTGGTTCATTTTTTAGGTGACAGTCCAGGATTCGGTTTGAAGTAAGAATCTCAAAGGAAGAAGTTATAAAGACATTTAATGCATCCCCGATGAGTGTAACCCTTTAACAGCATATTCAGATTATGAGACATTTAGAACTGCTAGGACTATTTAGTAAAAGGACGTGTTTTCATTATTTTTAGCGGACTGACGGGGATGAGTGTTCATAATGGGAATTTCAATGAGTTTACAAAATGTTGTTAATTAATTCAATAGAACCAACTACAAACAATCAATTCAGATTATATTTTGAGTAAAGAACCTATTTGAGTTATCCAAAGTCGTTATGCATTTTTTCATAACTAGATTTGTGACAGACTAGTACTGTGAGCATTTAGCACAGCATGTGTGCATGTATGTGCATTAAAGTTTCTGTAATCTAAAACAATTCTATGTGAGTTCTCTGGTTTAACACCAGAAAAGGGGGAGTGTTCGTGTTTTGGTGACAAGGCGCTACCACACCTTGACACTGATCTAGAATGGCCCTTATATTACACTTCGCCTCTGGCTTTAATGGATATTAAGTCTGCACTTGAGGTTCACTCCATAGGGCATGTCTAAAGGGAAAGTGCAGTTCCTATCTGGACATGGGGGAAGACAGGTCTTTCTTCATGTTGCCCTCACACACCCCGAGAGATGTCATGCTTCATCATAGGGCGTTTGCCCCTCGTCAGGCCGGCGCTGCAATGCCTGACGGGCTCCCGAAATCGGGGCTCTTTATCGGGGATCTTTTAGAAGAAGCCGTTAGGTGTGTGCGGGTGTGGGGGCTGGGTAGTGCACGTGAAGTGAGATAAGTAAAGGTAAAATAGGTCTGGAGCAGTCCTACCGGAATAAATTGTTTAATGTATTGGGTAGCTCTAGCCTAGATAAAAACTGTGTATGTGCCCCTATGTGGAAATAATGTTCCTAAAGGGCTAGGTGTATGGTCAACATGTTTCGTGCCCAGTATGCCCCTAGCGGGTCAAATGGCACTTCATCAGGACCGAAAACTACGTGTGAATTGTGCACTACCGTCTGGTATCGAATTTTATGATATAGATTACCAGAAGCGGTAGGGGTGCCCTAGTAAACTTGTACTGGGGAATACCGTAGACCTGTGGGAGAGAAGGGGAGAGACAAGGGAGAGACAACCAGGAAATTAAAATAATAAAATAATATCATGAATGGAGAGAGCATGGACCAGCAGTTTGGCAAAATTGTGCAAAACAGTGAAATCTGCTGACTAAACCACTGACAGTGTATAGTAGCTCGTGAGATACCCGTGAGAAAATTACTTCTACATGAATAATTAGCACATGAAGAGTAATTTATAACGAGTAGGTGCAGGATTGCGTGAGCATATACTAGAACGCATCGCAAGAGAAGCGGTTGGTGTATACTAGACCGTATCACAAGAAATGCGGTTGGTGATTCCTAGTTGAAAAGCGAAAAAATGTGTTGGTAAAAGGAGTTTTTGGACCTTAGGAGCCCGCGAAACCCCAGCTTTGGAACCGCTTTGAATGCCGAATACAAGCATATTTATGACATGTGGATACAGTGGAAAACTATCCAACCAGGTTTTTAAAGGCTGGTAAAAAGGGGAGTGCACGGATAAGATAGCGCGGACATGCTAGATTCAGTTAATGCCAATTGTCGTGGTGGCATAAAAACAACAAAAAGCATACATACCCCCTTATTAGCATTTGATCACACTTACAAGCGCACAAGGGTTGCACACTCACCCCTAGTAGCAAGGTTCAAGGCTAACGGGGGTAACCAGAGCACATCGTTGCTCCGGTTGCTGCAAAAACAAACAGTGGAAACAAAGTTCGATCGATTTTTTTGGCGATTGCTTACCGGTCAAGATGAGTGCATGAGCGAATACTCACAGGTGTAGGCAGTCAACTAGTAATCGTCCTACCCTTGCTCTGGAACCCCGTGAGGACATCTTCCGGTTCTCTGCTTTTTATAGTGCAGTCTAAATGGAGTGAGACTACAGCGGCCATCTTGGAAGGGGGTCGTATCAACCTATATTTAGAGGACGGTTCTCTGCTTTTATAATGCAGTCTAAATGGAGTGGAACTACAGCGGCCATCTTGGAAGGGGGTCGTGTCAAACTATATTTAGAGGACAACCAGTTAGTGAACTACTAAAAGATATAGTGGAATTATATACTGATGTTGCAAGCTGAATTGTAGTTAGTTAAGTTGCCCCTTATATATATGGATTATCGATAGCTCTGGGAAAAGTAGGAATACAAGTTAGAAATGTACTAGTGACACAGGCTCAATGGATGTTCAAATGAGTACCCCTTGCGTATGTGTCAAAGGCTCGATGGATGTTCAAATGAATACCCCTTGCGTATGTTTATTGTCAACAGCTAAGGGGTAAGTTCGAGCCACGTAGATAGTGTTAGTAAGGTTACGACAGATTGGGAGTGTGCACAAGAGTGCTTCTGTAAGACCCGAAGCGGTCATATCCAGGTAAGAGCAGTAAAAGGTACCAAAGGTTCGGACATTGTCGGAATTGACAATAGGGGAATGTAGGGCCCTCGTGATTTAGTTCTGCCCATGGAATTTCATCATTTAATCCCCTAGTGTGTCAACCGAATCTAAACACCCAACATTGTTCCTTCCTGAATAGAGCATCTTTGGTGATGTTGGAAAAAGCTTCTAGCACTGTCCATTGAAGATCGACAGGAGTGTGATTATGTTCCACATAGTGAGCACACATTTTTGTATTCGTTTTTTTACAACGAAAATTGCTCCTGTGTTCAGTGATTCTCGTCTTCACCATGCGAGTCGTCATCCCAATGTATTGGCGATGGCAAGGGCATGTTATGAGGTAAACACAATTACGTGTGTTACAATTTGTGTGCTTTTTTTGCGTCCAAGTCCAATTGTTAGTTAAGGGGATTGTCTTGGTTGTACGTGTGAAGGGACAGACTATACATTGCCCACAAGGATAGTGACCAGTTACAGGTGGTAAGTTCCACAGTGTGTTAGATGTCGTGGATGTGTTTTTTTTTGGTCTAGTGTTGATTAATAGATCCTTGATATTGGCTGTTCTTTTAAAAGCAAATCGTGGTTTGCTTAATGTCAATTGTCCTGTCTCCAGAATTCTCCAATGTTTGTTTATAACCCTTTTTAGCATGTTTGACTCAGGTGTGTAAGTTGTCACACAAGTAATGAGATCATTCTTGGGTTTCGTCTGAATTTCAAGGAGACCTAACCTGTTGGCATTGCGTGCTCGTTTTTGTGCATTGGTTATAATGCGAGCAGGGTAATCTCTCCTAGCCAAGTGTGTGCTGAGCTCTGATGCTTGTTGCTTGTAGTCCTCAATGTTGCTACAGTTCCTACGAATCCGTAGAAACTGGCCGTGGGGTAAATTCTCCCTAAGGGCCTTGGGATGGAAACTGTGGTACAAGAGAGGGCTATGACTGTCAGTGGGTTTCTTGTATGTGATTGTATCCAATCTTTCCAGTTTTTTAATGATCATGAGATCAAGGAAAGGGAGTTCCTGATCAGAGCAATTAGCTGTAAATGTGAGGTAGGGATTGAGGTTATTAATCCATGCTAAAAAGTTGGGAATGGTATCCATGCTGCCCTTCCAGAAAATCAGGATGTCATCGATATAACGTCTCCAAACGCAAGGCACGTCTATGGGCAGTACCTTTGCCCCGAGTCTGGCATGTCTTTACATGTCAGACTTTGAGGCAAATCATGTGCTCAATGATTCCAACCCTTTCTGGGATAACGTTCTCCTTTGGAGACGTTATATCGATGACATCCTGATTTTCTGGAAGGGCAGCATGGATACCATTCCCAACTTTTACCCTACGGCCAGTTTCTACGGATTCGTAGGAACTGTAGCAACATTGAGGACTACAAGCAACAAGCATCAGAGCTCAGCACACACTTGGCTAGGAGAGATTACCCTGCTCGCATTATAACCAATGCACAAAAACGAGCACGCAATGCCAACAGGTTACGTCTCCTTGAAATTCAGACGAAACCCAAGAATGATCTCATTACTTGTGTGACAACTTACACACCTGAGTCAAACATGCTAAAAAGGGTTATAAACAAACATTGGAGAATTCTGGAGACAGGACAATTGACATTAAGCAAACCACGATTTGCTTTTAAAAGAACAGCCAATATCAAGGATCTATTAATCAACACTAGACCAAAAAAAACCACATCCACGACATCTAACACACTGTGGAACTTACCACCTGTAACTGGTCACTATCCTTGTGGGCAATGTATAGTCTGTCCCTTCACACGTACAACCAAGACAATCCCCTTAACTAACAATTGGACTTGGACGCAAAAAAGCACACAAATTGTAACACACGTAATTGTGTTTACCTCATAACATGCCCTTGCCATCGCCAATACATTGGGATGACGACTCGCATGGTGAAGACGAGAATCACTGAACACAGGAGCAATTTTCGTTGTAAAAAACGAATACAAAAATGTGTGCTCACTATGTGGAACATAATCACACTCCTGTCGATCTTCAATGGACAGTGCTAGAAGCTTTTTCCAACATCACCAAAGATGCTCTATTCAGGAAGGAACAATGTTGGGTGTTTAGATTCGGTGGACACACTAGGGGATTAAATGATGAAATTCCATGGGCAGAACTAAATCACTACAGCCCTACATTCCCCTATTGTCAATTCCGACAATGTCCGAACCTTTGGTACCTTTTACTGCTCTTACCTGGATATGACCGCTTCGGGTCTTACAGAGGCACTCTTGTGCACACTCCCAATCTGTCGTAACCTTACTAACACTATCTACGTGGCTCAAACTTACCCCTTAGCTGTTGACAATAAACATACGCAAGGGGTATTCATTTGAACATCCATCGAGCCTTTGACACATACGCAAGGGTTACTCATTTGAACATCCATTGAGCCTTTGTCGCTAGTACATTTCTAACTTGTATTCCTACTTTTCCCAGAGCTATCGATAATCCATATATATAAGGGGCAACTTAACTAACTACAATTCAGCTTGCAACATCAGTATATAATTCCACTCTATCTTTTAGTAGTTCACTAACTGGTTGTCCTCTAAATATAGTTTGACACGACCCCCTTCCAATATGGCCGCTGTAGTTCCACTCCATTTAGACTGCATTATAAAAGCAGAGAACCGTCCTCTAAATATAGGTTGATACGACCCCCTTCCAAGATGGCCGCTGTAGTCTCACTCCATTTAGACTGCACTATAAAAAGCAGAGAACCGGAAGATGTCCTCACGGGGTTCCGGAGCAAGGGTAGGACGATTACTAGTTGACTGCCTACACCTGTGAGTATTCGCTCATGCACTCATCTTGACCGGTAAGCAATCGCCAAAAAATCGATCGAACTTTGTTTCCACTGTTTGTTTTTGCAGCAACCGGAGCAACGATGTGCTCTGGTTACCCCGTTAGCCTTGAACCTTGCTACTAGGGAGAGTGTGCAACCGCTTGTGCGCTTGTAAGTGTGATCAAATGCTAATAAGGGGGTATGTATGCTTTTTGTTGTTTTTATGCCACCACGACAATTGGCATTAACTGAATCTAGCATGTCCGCGCTATCTTATCCGTGCACTCCCCTTTTACCAGCCTTTAAAAACCTGGTTGGATAGTTTTCCACTGTATCCACATGTCATAAATATGCTTGTATTCGGCATTCAAAGCGGTTCCAAAGCTGGGGTTTCGCGGGCTCCTAAGGTCCAAAAACTCCTTTTACCAACACATTTTTCGCTTTTCAACTAGGAATCACCAACCGCATTTCTTGTGATACGGTCTAGTATACACCAACCGCTTCTCTTGCGATGCGTTCTAGTATATGCTCACGCAATCCTGCACCTACTCGTTATAAATTACTCTTCATGTGCTAATTATTCATGTAGAAGTAATTTTCTCACGGGTATCTCACGAGCTACTATACACTGTCAGTGGTTTAGTCAGCAGATTTCACTGTTTTGCACAATTTTGCCAAACTGCTGGTCCATGCTCTCTCCATTCATGATATTATTTTATTATTTTAATTTCCCTGGTTGTCTCTCCCTTGTCTCTCCCACAGGTCTACGGTATTCCCCAGTACAAGTTTACTAGGGCACCCCTACCGCTTCTGGTAATCTATATCATAAAATTCGATACCAGACGGTAGTGCACAATTCACACGTAGTTTTCGGTCCTGATGAAGTGCCATTTGACCCGCTAGGGGCATACTGGGCACGAAACATGTTGACCATACACCTAGCCCTTTAGGAACATTATTTCCACATAGGGGCACATACACAGTTTTTATCTAGGCTAGAGCTACCCAATACATTAAACAATTTATTCCGGTAGGACTGTTCCAGACCTATTTTACCTTTACTTATCTCACTTCACGTGCACTACCCAGCCCCCACACCCGCACACACCTAACGGCTTCTTCTAAAAGATCCCCGATAAAGAGCCCCGATTTTCGGGAACCCGTCAGGCATTGCAGCTCCGGCCTGACGAGGGGCAAACGCCCTATGATGAAGCATGACATCTCTCGGGGTGTGTGAGGGCAACATGAAGAAAGACCTGTCTTCCCCCATGTCCAGATAGGAACTGCACTTTCCCTTTAGACATTAACTCTTTCGGAGCCTGGGTGCAGGACCTCATAAACTTGGCTTCCCGTCCCTCTCTTGTTTAAATTCACTCCATAGGGCACTCACATGGTACAGAGTCTTTTTCCCACCTTGCTTGGTTCTGTACAAGGCTGCAATCTGTTTTAAAGTCCACCCACACACATATTTCCCTGCGATCCTCGGGTACCAAGGAGGAAAACTATATCATTATTACCTCCTTGCCGTGAAGGATGGAAGCTAGTCCTCCTCAACAAGAATGATGGGTATCCAATAAATGTGACTAGAATACAGCTTTAATTATGCACAATATATCTCCGTCTAAGTGTATTTCTACATCTAGGTCACATGCCCTTCCGATGTCTCTAACTGAAAATATTTCTCAGTTAGAGTTGCCACCAGATACTCTTTGAGAGAATGGGACCTATTGTTGCTTCTGCTGTGTCTGCTGCCTACTGAGATATTCACAGTTTCTGAGCTATGTGTCTTTTTCTTTGTTAGTCCAGCCACTCTTTTTTTCTTAATATGATCTTTTCATTTCGTAGCTTTCTTTTCTTTCTTCACGCTAATCGCAACATCACGCAAGTGATCTGTCTGACTCTTTGGTCTGACGTATTCATCTTTCCTATGAAACTCAGTTCGTCCAGTCCTTTCTGTCTATCTACTCTCCTCAAGGTCCTGCAAAGTACAGGAACAATGGCTATAAGTATACTGATGCCAAATCCGGCTTTTTAATTTTTGCATGGTCCATCAAATTGCAACTAACTCTCCAGGAATACTGCTGTGGAGGAGAACCATTCTTGGTCTCCTGTTTATCTTTCTGCTTTTTCTTAGTTTCTGAGTTTTCCCCTTCACCAAACCCTAAGACTCATTTTTTGTTTTGGGTTGTGATTTTGACAGATGTGTATCTAAGGTATCTCTGACTAAAGTGATATGTACTTCCGAAATTAATTTAGACAGTTGACATTTATGATCTTGAATGGGAACAGCAGCCAAACACTGGGATATGACAAAAAATACTACCCACCTCAAATATTACAAAGAACTATTAAAGACCCTTTTAAAGTTACCAATGAACTTCATACCCAAATAAATCATAGGAGCCGCTCCATGCACATTTTGCAATTCTTCTCGTGACAGTGCCAAACAGGGTGGTATAATGGTATATTTACTTGCAAATATAGTTCCCCGTGTAGTAGATTTTGCAACGTGTGGTGCCATATCAAGTTAACATTCTGTGCCTATCTCAGGGTGTAGGATTGACTGTTTCCAATTAATTAGTCTAGTGAGCAATCCAAAATTGAATTTTAATCTTGCTTTGCGGTCTTTTTGCCCACACTGGCATTAATAGTCTGTGAACTGATTGGCTGCGTTGGAGCAGGTACCCTGTGTGGAAGCAAAAACTAACATATCATTCCCTATTATCTGTAGCACATATTTTTTAGGTTGTCTATATATAACTACTAATTCATAAATAAACGTGTTAGTTCACAGGCATTCACATTTCTAACGTCAGGATGAGCAGTATTGCCAGCTAATACTGGCCACGTAGCTCCTAAGTGCTAAGGGTTACATTCTAGCCGCTTCCATAACATGTTCCTCTCAATCCATGTTTGATGTTGTTGAAACCGAATTGGGATTTTCTGTCAATTATATGGCTAATAATTTGTAGGAATAGAGGAAGATTTATATTTATGAAACAGGATCAAACTCCACCCAGGAGAAAAATATTTCGAAGGGGTATGTTGTGTATGTGTGTGTTGTAACAACAGAATCGTCACCTCCACCTCAGAAACCCTCGTCCGTGAGGTACTATGTCAACAGACCACTCAAATTTGCCATTACCACAAGTATAGCCCACATTTTAATGTAGAGTGAGATTCAAAATACGAATGAAAAGGAAACACCTTTTAACCCCTTCGCTGATAGGCCTTTTCCCCTCCTGTGCTAAGCCTTTTTTTTTGGCTATTTGGGGTAGTTCGCTTAGGCCCCTGTAACTTTTTGACCACATAAGGTATCCATGCCAAATTTGCGTCCTTTTTTTCCAAAATCATGAGGATTCTAAAGGTACCCAGGGTTTGTGTATTCCCCTGGAGGGGACCCAGAAATTAGCCAAAATACAGCTAAATTTTGTTTTTTTTGGGAAAAATGCGAAAAAAGGGCTACAGATGAAAGCATCTGGTTTTTTTCCCTGCAAATGGCATCAAAAAAGGGGTTGTGGTGCTGAAATCACCATCTTCCCGGATTTCAGAGACAAGCAGACTTTTGTCAGAAAACCAAAATTTTGTACACAGTTTTGGCATTTTTCTGGGACATAGCCTATTTTTGCTATTTTTTGTGTTTTTAACCTCCTTCCAGTTAATGGTAGAAATGGGTATGAAAGCAATAGTGGATCCTGGAAAGCCATACATTTCTGTAAAGTAGACAAAATTCTGAATTCAGCAAGGGGTCATTTGTGTAGATCCTTCAAGTTTTCTTTATAGAAACAAACAGTTAAATATAGGAAAAATTGAAAATTAGTTGAAAAAAACAGCCATTTGTGTCATTGTTTTCACCTGTAACTTCTTCTAATTATGACAGCTATTTGAAAGCAATATACCATTACATCCGCTGGACCTTTCTGGTTGTGGTGATATATAGGACTTGTAGTTCACCAAGAACCCGACGAACCCAGAGCCAATAACTGAGCAGCGTCTTGCAATGGTTTTTTATTATGTCCCGGGTATATAGCAATTATTCTGGGAAAATTTATACATGTAAAAATCGGTATGAAAAACACCTATGTATTTCTGAAATGGGAACAAAATATAGAGTTTAGAAACAGTAGATATTTGCACATTTCCGAAATTGGGAGTACCCATACTAGAATGAGAATTATAGGTCATTTATCAAAATGACTTCTTTTTACACATTGTCTTTCATTTGGAAGGCAGAAATGCATCGAAAGTCAATAGATAATAACAGTTGCTCTACAATTTTGTGTTACCCTAAGTCTCCCGATAAAAATGGTACCTCACTTGTGTGGGTAGGCCTAGTGCCCGCGACAGGAAACGGCCCAAAACGCAACGTGGACACACCACATTTTCACAGTGAAAAATGACCCTTTTTTGCAAAGTGCCTAGCTGTAGTTTTTGAACCCTAGCTCTGCCGGCACCTAGGGAAACCTAGAAAACCTATACATTTTTGAAAACTAGACACCCAGGGGAATCCAGGATGGGGTGACTTGACTGGCTCTCACCTGGTTCTGTTACCCAGAATCCCTTGCAAACCTAAAAAATTGTCAAAAAAACAACATTTTCCTCACTTTTCTGTGGTGGAAAGTTCTGGAATCTGCGTGGATCCACAAAATTCCACCCACCCCGCGTTCCCCAAAGTCTTCAGAAAAAAATGGTACCTCACTTGTGTGGGTAGGCCTAGGGCCCGCGACAGGAAACAGCGCAAAGCGCAACGTGGACACACCACATTTTCACAGTGAAAAATGACCCTTTTTTGCAAAGTGCCTAGCTGTAGTTTTTGAACCCTAGCTCTGCCGGCACCTAGGGAAACCTAGCAAACCTATATATTTTTGAAAACTAGACACCCAGGGGAATCGAGGATGGGGTGACTTGACTGGCTCTCACCAGGTTCTGGTACCCAGAATCCCTTGCAAACTTAAAAAATTGTCAAAAAAACCACATTTTCCTCACTTTTCTGTGGTGGAAAGTTCTGGAATCTGCGTGGATCCACAAAATTCCACCCACCCCGCGTTCCCCAAAGTCTTCAGAAAAAAATGGTACCTCACTTGTGTGGGTAGGCCTAGGGCCCGCGACAGGAAACAGCGCAAAACGCAACGTGGACACACCACATTTTCACAGTGAAAAATGACCCTTTTTTTGCAAAGTGCCTAGCTGTAGTTTTTGAACCCTAGCTCTGCCGGCACCTAGGGAAACCTAGCAAACCTATATATTTTTGAAAACTAGACACCCAGGGGAATCGAGGATGGGGTGACTTGACTGGCTCTCACCAGGTTCTGGTACCCAGAATCCCTTGCAAACTTAAAAAATTGTCAAAAAAACCACATTTTCCTCACTTTTCTGTGGTGGAAAGTTCTGGAATCTGCGTGGATCCACAAAATTCTACCCACCCCGCGTTCCCCAAAGTCTTCCGAGAAAAATGGTACCTCACTTGTGTGGGTAGGCCTAGTGCCCGCGACAGGAAACAGCGCAAAACGCAACGTGGACACACCACGTTTTCACAGTGAAAAATGACCCTTTTTTTGCAAAGTGCCTAGCTGTAGGTTTTGAACCCTAGCTCTGCCGGCACCTAGGGAAACCTAGAAAACCTATACATTTTTGAAAACTAGACACCCAGGGGAATCCAGGATGGGGTGACTTGACTGGCTCCCACCAGGTTCTGGTAACCAGAATCCCTTGCAAACCTAAATAATTGTCAAAAAAACAACATTTTCCTCACTTTTCTGTGGTGAAAAGTTCTGGAATCTGCGTGGATCCACAAAATTCCACCCACCCCGCCTTCCCCAAAGTCTTCCGAGAAAAATGGTACCTCACTTGTGTGGGTAGGCCTAGTGCCCGCAACAGGAAACAGCGCAAAATGCGACGTGGACACACCACATTTTCACACTGAAAAATGACCCTTTTTTTGCAAAGTGCCTAGCTGTAGTTTTTGAACCCTAGTTCTGCCGGCACCCCGACTTGACTGGCTCTCACCAGGTTCTGGTACCCAGAATCCCTTGCAAACCTAAAAAATTGTCAAAAAAACCACATTTTCCTCACTTTTCTGTGGTGGAAAGTTCTGGAATCTGCGTGGATCCACAAAATTCCACCCACCCCGCGTTCCCCAAAGTCTTCCAAGAAAAATGGTACCTCACTTGTGTGGGTAGGCCTAGTTCCCACAACAGGAAACAGCGCAAAACGCAACGTGGACACACCACATTTTCACAGTGAAAAATGGCCCTTTTTTTGCAAAGTGCCTAGCTGTGGTTTTTGAACCCTAGCTCTGCCGGCACCTAGGAAACCTACCAAACCCACACATTTCTGAAAAGTAGACACCCGGGGATTCCAGTGAGGTATGTCTTGCGTGGATCCCCCACGTTTTCTTACCCAGAATCCCATGCAAACCTGAAATTTTGCTGAAAAAAATCACTTTTTTCACACATTTGTGTGTGGGAAAGTTGTGGCATCACCGGGCTGACACAAATTTCCTACCACCCAGCGTTCCCCCAGGTCTCCCGATAAAAATGGTGCCTCACTCTGGTGGGAGGCCCAAGTACCCGTGACAGGCAAGGGCCCAAAACGTATTGAGGCGACATCAAAATTGCCTGTCGCGGGTACTTGGGCCTCCCACCCGAGTGAGGCACCATTTTTATCGGGAGACCTGGGCGAACGCTGGGTGGTAAGAAATTTGTGTCAGCCCGATGATGCCACAACTTCCACACACAAATGTGTGAAAAAGTGATTTTTTTCAGCAAAATTTCAGGTTTGCAGGGATTCTGGGTAAGAACGTTGGAGGATCCATGCAAGCCATACCTCCTGGAATCCCCAGGTGCCTAGTTTTCAGAAATGTGTGGGTTTGGTAGGTTTCTCTAGGTGGCAGCTGAGCCCCGGGCCAAAAAGTCATGGGACCCCCCTTGCAAAACCAGGTCGTTTTGTGATAGGCAATTTTGATGTCGCCTCAATACGTTTTGGGCCCTTGCCTGTCGCGGGTACTTGGGACTCCCACCCGAGTGAGGCACCATTTTTATCGGGAGACCTGGGCGAACGCTGGGTGGTAGGAAATTTGTGTCAGCCCAGTGATGCCACAACTTTCCCACACACAAATGTGTGAAAAAAGTAATTTTTTCAGCAAAATTTCAGGTTTGCAGGGGATTCTGGGTAAGAAAACGTTGGGGGATCCATGCAAGCCATACCTCCCTGGAATCCCCCGGGTGTCTACTTTTCAGAAATGTGTGAATTTGGTAGGTTTCCCTAGGTGGCTGCCAAGCACGGGCCAAAAACCCAGGTGACCCCCCTTGCAAAACCAGGTCGTTTTGTGATAGGCAATTTTGATGTCGCCTCAATACGTTTTTGGCCTTTGCCTGTCGCGGGTAGTTGTGCCTCCCACACGAGTGAGGCACCATTTTTATCGGGAGACCTGGGGGAACGCTGGGTGGTAGGAAATTTGTGTCAGCCCAGTGATGCCACAACTTTCCCACACAAAAATGTGTGGAAAAGTGATATTTTTCAGCTAAATTTGAGGTTTGCAGGGGATTCTGGGTAAGTAAACGTTGGGGGATCCACGCAAGCCATACCTCCCTGGAATCCCCCGGGTGTCTAGTTTTCAGAAATGTGTGGGTTTGGTAGGTTTCCCTAGATGGCCGCCGACCCCGGGGCCAAAAACCCAGGTAACCCCCGTGCAAAACCAGGTTGGTTTGTGATAGGTTATTTTGATGTTGCCTCACTAGGTTTTGGGCCCTTGCCTGTCGCGGGTACTTGACCCACCCACACAAGTGAGGTACCATTTTTCTCGGAAGACTTTGGGGAATGCGGGGTGAGTGGAATTTTGTGGATCCACACAGATTCCAGAACTTTCCACCACAGAAATGTGAGGAAAATGTGTTTTGTTTATACACATTTTGAGGTTTGCAAGGGATTCTGGGTAACAGAACCTGGTGAGAGCCAGTCAAGTCACCCCATCCTGGATTCCCCTGGGTGTCTAGTTTTCAAAAATGTACAGGTTTGCTAGGTTTCCCTATGTGCCGGCTGCGCTAGGGCCCAAAATCCACAGGTAGGCATATTGCCAAAAACAAATCCGTGCCTAGTCGGCTTTCTGCCGCCCTGGGGGGGATATCGGGGGTGGGGTTGCCCCGATATGCCCCCAAGGGGGGCAGAAACACTGTGGCTAATTTTTTTGGGGGTAGGGGCATTGGTATGCCCATTCTGGGCAGCCCCCACCCCCACACATAAAAAAGCCAGCGTAATCGGCGTCTAGTGGGCTGTTTGCCCCCCCGGGGGGGGCGGCAGATTGGGGGCTACTGCCCCATCTTCCCCCCAGGGTGGGAAGAAAGGCTGTAATTGTTGTGGGTGGGGGCATTAGCATGCCCGTTTTGGGCAGGCCCCATCCTAATTAAAACTTGGCCAAAAAAATCCCTGGCGTCTAGTGGGCTTTTTGCCCCCCCGGGGGGGCAGATTGGGGGCTACTGCCCCATCTGCCCCCCAGGGGGGGCAGGAAGGCTGTAATTTTTGCGGCAGAGGGGGTGGGGGCATGGGCATGCCCGTTTTGGGCAGCCCCCACCCTAATTCAAATTTGCCCCCAAAAAATCCCTGGCGACTAGTGGGCTTTCCCCCCCCCCCCCGGGGGTGCAGATTGGGGGCTAATGCCCCCATCTTCCCCCCAGGGGGGCCAGAAAGCCTACTAGATGCCAGGGATTTTTTTGAGCAAATTTTAATTAGGGTGGGGTTGCCAAAACGGGCATGCCAATGCCCCCACCCTAATAAAAATTTGCCCCAAAAATCCCTGGCGTCTAGTGGGCTTTTGCCCCCTGGGGGGCAGATTGGGGGCTACTGCCCCATCTGCCCCCAGGGGGGCAGGAAGGCTGTAATTTTTGCGGCGGAGGGGGTGGGGGCATGGGCATGCCTGTTTTGGGCAGCCCCCACCCTAATTCAAATTTGCCCCAAAAAAATCCCTGGCGACTAGTGGGCTTTCCCCCGCCCCCCCGGGGGTGCAGATTGGGGGCTAATGCCCCCATCTTCCCCCCAGGGGGGCCAGAAAGCCTACTAGATGCCAGGGATTTTTTTGAGCAAATTTTAATTAGGGTGGGGGTTGCCAAAAACGGGCATGCCAATGCCCCCACCCTAATAAAAATTTGCCCCAAAAAATCCCTGGCGTCTAGTGGGCTTTTTGCCCCCCTGGAAGGGGCAGATTGGGGGCTACTGCCCCATCTGCCCCCCAGGGGGGGCAGGAAGGCTGTAAATTTTGCGGGGGAGGGGGTGGGGGCATGGGCATGCCCGTTTTGGGCAGCCCCACCCTAATTCAAATTTGCCCAAAAAAACTCCCTGGCGTCTAGTGGGCTTTTTGCCCCCCAGGGGGGGCTGAAAGTCCACTAGACACCAGGGAGTTTTTGGGGCAAATTTTAATTAGGGTGGGGGCTGCCCAAAAGGGGCATGCCAATGCCCCCACTCTAATTAAAATTTGCCCAAAAAATCCCTGGCATCTACTGGGCTTTTTGCCCCCTCGGGGGGAAGATTGGGGGCTAATGCCCCCATCTGCCCCCCAGGGGGGGCAGAAAGGCTGTAATTTTTGTGGGGGAGGGGTGGGGGCATTGACATGCCCATTTTGGGCAGCCCCCACCCTAATTCAGATTTGCCCCAAAATATCCCTGGCGTCTAGTGGGCTTTTTGCCCCCCCAGGGGGGGGCAGAAAGGCTGTAATGGTGGCAGGGGGTGGGGGCATGGGCGTGCCCGTTTCGGGCAGCCCCCACCCTAAAACAAATGGTGCAAAAAAAATCCCTGGCGTTTAGTGGGCTTTCTGCCCCCCCGGGGGGACAGATTTGGGGCTACTGCCCCCATCTGCCCCCCAGGGGGGGCAGAAAGGCTGTAATGGTGGCGGGGGGTGGGGGCATTGGCGTGCCCATTTCGGGCAGCCCCCACCCTAAAAAAAATGCACCAAAAAAAATACCTGGCGTTTTGTGGGCTTTCTGCCCCCCCGGGGGGGCAGATTGGGGGATACTACCCCATCTGCCCCCCAGGGGGGGCAGAAAGACTGATTTGCGCCCATTTCTTTATGGGCGGAGCGAAGGCCCTTGCCCAAGGGGCCGCTCCCCCCTCCCTGGTGTCTAGTGGGTGGATCCCTGCTTGGAGATCGCCCTCCTGGGGCAATCCCCAAGCAGGGATCCACTGGGGAGGGGTACCATTGGAAAGGGGAGATTCTCCCCTTTCCAATGAAACCTCTCCCGTCTTTCTACGTGCCGGGGGGGCTGAGATAGCCCCCTGAGCACTTAGAAAGTGAAACTGAAATGAGCCTAAAGGCTCATTTCAGTTTCGGTTTCTATGCAATGACAACAGCGCGACGTGCGCGCTGATTGTCATGGCACAGAAACCAGGAAGGGGGCCTCGGGAGCTGGGTAAGCTCTTCCCCAGCTCCCAAGGTCACAGGGGAGAAATAGAAATCCCTCTGCTGTCTGCAGCAGAGGGATTTCGTGCCCCTGGCCTCATGACGGAATGGTTCCGTCATGAGCACAGGGGCACCGATGCTCATGACGGAACCATTCCGTCATGAGCATCGAAGGGGGTTAATGGTCCAGAACACAACACACCTTTCAGCAGAAAAGAAGTTCCTACCTGAACTGCTGGTAAAAACCAATATCAAAAAGGACTTCTCCACATTAATGATTGGTAGTGTCTTGTGTGTGTCTCCCAGGGATACTCAAGCCTCATGTTGAGCTCCTTGATATGCTTATGCAGGTTTACAAGTATGGCCCAGTTTCAGAAATCCAATAACCTCTGAAAATCGTAGGTTGAGACAACCTCCCAACTTGAGCATGGAAATCAGCTAGACTGTAAGCCTCAAACCTCCCGCAGATTACTAAAGGATGGTACTTAAAAGTAACAATCAGTCCTATAAAAACTACAGGATTACTTGTACTCAGGAATTCCAAAGAGTCTTTCTCTATAAATGCATGGACACAAGAAATCCACACTATGGGGCAGATTTACAAGCCCCTTGCGCCACTTTTGCGTCACTTTTAACATGGGAAAAGTGACGCAAAAGTGGCGCAAGGGGCTTGTAAATCTGCCCCTATATATTTACAAGGTATTATTAGAAATGAATGTCCCAATCTAGTACAGATATTATGAATATATGTTACTATAAAAATAAGCATAATTGTGGCAATAAAACAGTCTATTAAAGAATATTATAAAAAGAATTGCAACGTTTTGTTGGTATTAATTAAATAAAAGGATTGATTGATAATAACCCTCCCGTTTAAGCACCTAGCTAAGCCTTCTTAGAATCAAAGGCTGAGTTTCTTAGGTGGACTCTGACACCCATGCTTTTAAAGGATAACTAAGTGGTTTTCAATCAAGTACCTTGCTTTGGAGAAGATTGCAGCCTGTCTCTGCTATGGCATTCCAAGTGGAGAAATACCCACAATAGGCACATAAGGCCTGGTTCCAAGAGCCCTTGACATTTAACTAAGATGTGTGGAGCATACAGCTCAAACAAAGCTCCCAAGGAAAGCTGAAGGTTTCTCTCCTCGAAGATGTGTCTGTATCAGACTTAAATACCCTTTTGTTGTTATTATGAAACAGATGATAAATAGGGCTCCCGGTTTTATGGTATTTATTTTTTTGACATTTCCGTCTGTATTTATCCATATTTATTTTTTGCTAATTTTATCTGTATTTATCCATATTTATTTTAGGTTTTGTGAAAAAAATGAAGCTTAAACTGGTATATTTCCACATTTATTTAACAGATAAATAAACACTCATGCTTGAATGCCTGCGGGGTTTCAGTGATATGAAGACCCGCAGAACATAAATCAATGCCCTTAAATGAGACCATGCAAATTTCATTACCAACCATGAGCATATCTACTGCCGTTTAAGCCCCTTTAATAAACTTCATTTCTTTTTTAACCCCCTTACCTATCAATCCACACAGCTATTGGCCTGGCAGTCATGGTAGAAACTATTTAGAATCACTCAAAAAACAACCCAATTTCCATTTTTATCTACATTTAAAAATAAATACAGACAAGGAAATAAATGGTTTTCTGTCTGTAGTTATCTGTAAAAATCAGTAAAAACGGAAAACAGGGAGCCTTAATGATAAGTGACGAAGAATGCAAAAATTAGCACAGAAATTCTGCTGTCATTCCCTAAAATGTGGTACATATATTTACCAATTATATATATATATATATATATATATATATATATATATATATTTATATTTTCCATCAAATTTGCCCTCAGCAACGAGAGGTCACTCAACAACATCCTGCCATCCGGCTCTGACATGCAGACTGCCTTGCACATTCATAATTATTTTCCTTTTTGCCGACGCGTTTCAAGGCCACGAGCCTCTTCTTCCTGGGCTGCAAAACAAACACATCAGAGGCTCGCATTATTTCATTTCCTGACTTTATTTATTTCCATGACCCCCAATGGGCGTATGGTATGCTCAGTGCAAAGTCCTTAGGAGTCACTAATGCGAGCATAATTATTCACTTGTAGTAAGTTCCAATGTGCAGTTTTAAAATGATGCATTTTTTTCTCCCTATAGTAGGTAATGATTGTGAAAGCAGGCTCATTACGCATTGAATGTTGTGCCATTAAAGTCCCGAACAGTTCAGAACAAGCTTCTAAAATGCATCATTTTAAAACTGCACATTGGAACTTACTACAAGTGAATAATTATGCTCGCATTAGTGACTCCATACCCCAGAATGCACTAAGGACTTTGCACTGAGCATACGCCCATTGGGGGTCATGGAAATAAATAAAGTCAGTAAATGAAATAATGCGAGCCTCTGATGTGTTTGTTTTGCAGCCCAGGAAGAAGAGGCTCGTGGCCTTGAAACGCGTCGGCAAAAAGGAAAATAATTATGAATGTGCAAGGCAGTCTGCATGTCAGAGCCGGATGGCAGGATGTTGTTGAGTGACCTCTCGTTGCTGAGGGCAAATTTGATGGAAAATATATATATATATATATATATATATATATATATATATATATATATATATATATATATATATATATATATATATATATTATCTACTGGCGGTCGCCAGTAGATAGTTATAGTTAGGACCTATTTTCCATAGGAAATTCACAACATTCTATTTCCAATAACTTTGGCGCCGGTTGACGAATCTTCATGAAAGTTTCAAAACTCGTGGGGCGCTCCGGTCTGCTCTTATCCTGAAAGTTTCGGGGTGATTCGGCAAGCGGGGCCGAGAAAAAAGGGGGGTCCCAAAACGTGTTTTCCCCATGCAATTTTCCATAGGAACCTTTAGTCGCAGCTACAGCCCAAACTGCTGAACGGAATTACACCAAATTTGGCAAAAAGGTAGCCCTTGGTTCAGAGTCGTGCCTTTTGGTTAAATGGTGTAAATCCGTTCAGTAGTTCCTGAGAAAATCAAAAGTAAAATCACATATATATCTGGGCGGAGCCTAACCACACATGTCATTGTGAGATCTGATTGGCTGTCAGCACTTCATCCTGGAATTGCTGGCAGCCATCTTGGGACCAATATACATGATAGTACCCCATTGAAATGCATTGTAGTGAATCAAAGATTTTGAGGGTTACCAAAAGGAGAACTATAAAGGGTGATAACAGACTTTAGTTACATTAGAATTAATTTGTTGATGGTACCATACTAATTTCAGGAATTGTGGTGTGTACTAAGGTGATTTTATCCTGTGAAAAACCTTCTGCTGGGATATCATGAATCATGTTTGAGAGAAAACTATTTTCACATGCTTGTCCCATAGAGTTTTGGAAGGTGCTCCAGAAGCTAAAATGAGAGCATATTTTCTGTAAATTCACATTATCTTTCTCAGTCATGTGAGAATGAAGTCTGACATTCTCAGTAAAACATGTACATCCAACAAGGGCAGAGACTGTCAGTTGATTTCTTTGTGTTCTACTGCAGCTTCCCAGAGTGTTCTAAAGAACAACTAGAGTGCTAACAGCCTTACTTATGACAAAAGTATGGCACACCTGAAGCCATCTTGATTGGAATAAACTGGTAACACTTAAAACATTTCATTTAAAAAGAAACAAAAAGATGGGGTTCATTTTGTCATAGAAATTATGGTTAGTGCTGTAGAAAGAAAAATTAGGACATGTTTCAAGTGTGATCTCAAATATCTTCCTGTTATATTTCAACAGGAGCAGCCTGCCAGTTGATGCCTTTGTGTTCTACTGCAGCTTCCCAGAGTGTTCTAAAGAACAACTAGAGCGCTAACAGCCTTACTTATGACAAAAGTAAGGCACACCTGAAGCCATCTTGATTGGAATAAACCGGTAACACTTAAAACATTTAATTTAAAAAGGAACAAAATGAGGGGGTTCTTTTTGAAATAGAAATTATGGATTGTGCTGCAGAAAGAAAAATTAGGGCATGTTTTAAGTGAGATCTCAAATCCTCTTCTATTTCATTAGAAAATTCTGACATGCAGACTGAAACAATCACTTTCAATACCAGCAGCAGACTTCCAGTTAACTCACTGGTGAGCAGTAGCTTTACTACAGTGATCTAATGAGCAACTAGAGTGCTAACATTCTGAATTTATGGCAAATGTGAGACACATCTGAATGCCTTCTTGATGGAATCAAAGTAAAAACTGAAAGCATTTCCTACTGAGGAGACTGCAGTAAATGAGGAAATTAGGAATCTTCATAACAAAGAAGTCTTCCAAGATGGCCACCAGAGAAAAAAGAGCCCAAATGTAGCACAAATATTACCCAGATGTAGCCCACATATAGCCCAATGACAAAAGTGTGCAAAACACTTTTTATTTTTAGTTTTTTTGCAGTTTTATGTAGTGCAGACTGGTCAGGTATTGGAGCGTTGCATCTTAAAACATGACCCCCTACACTACAAAAACACCACTGCACTACCCTAAACCCTAAAACACTACCCCCAGCACGACCCCCTACACTACACAAGCACCACTGCACTATCCTAAACCCTAAAACACTACCCCCAGCATGACCCCCTACACTACCCAAACACCACTGCACTACCCTAAACCCTAAAACACTACCCCCAGCACGACCCCTACACTACCCAAACACCACTGCACTAACCTAAATCCTAAAACACTACCCCCAGCACGACCCCTACACTACCCAAACACCACTGTACTACCCTAAAACATGACCCCTACACTACACAAACACCACTGCACTACCCTAAAGCCTAAAACACTACCCCCAGCACGACCCCCTACACTACACAAGCAGCACTGCACTACCCTAAACCCTAAAACACTACCCCCAGCACGACCCCCTACACTACACAAACACCACTGCACTACCCTAAACGCTAAAACACTACCCCCAGCACGACCCCCTACACTACCCAAACACCACTGCACTAACCTAAATCCTAAAACACTACCCCCAGCACGACCCCCTACACTACCCAAACACCACTGCACTACCCTAAAACATGACCCCCTACACTACACAAACACCACTGCACTACCCTAAACCCTAAAACACTACCCCCAGTATGACCCCCTACACTACACAAGCACCACTGCACTACCTTAAACCCTAAAACGTTACCCCCAGCACGACCCCCTACACTGCCCGAACACCACTGCACTGCCCTAAACCCTGAAACACCAGCCCCTGCACGACCCCCTACACTGCCCGAACACCACTGCACTGCCCTAAACCCTGAAACACCACCCCCAGCACGACCCCCTACACTGCCCGAACACCACTGCCCTAAACCCTGAAACACCACCCCGCACGACCCCCTACACTGCCCGAACACCACTGCACTGCCCAAAACCCTGAAACACCACCCCCAGCACGACCCCCTACACTGCCCGAACACCACTGCCCTAAACCCTGAAACACCACCCCCTTGCACGACCCCCTACACTGCCCGAACACCACTGCACTGCCCTAAACCCTGAAACACCACCCCCTGCACGACCCCCTACACTGCCCGAACACCACTGCACTGCCCTAAACCCTGAAACACCACCCCCAGCACGACCCCCTACACTGCCCAAACACCACTGCACTAAACCCTAAAACACCACCCCCAGCACGACCCCTACACTGCCCGAACACCACTGCACTGCCCTAAACCCTAAAACACTACCCCCCGCATGACTCCCTACACTACCCAAACACCAATGCACTACCCTAAACCCTAAAACACTACCCCCCGCACGACCCCCTACACTACCCAAAGACCACTGCACAATCCTAAACCCTAAAACACTACCCCCGCACGACTCCCTACACTACCCAAAGACCACTGCACTACCCTAAACCCTAAAACACGACCTCCTACACAACACAAACACCACTGCACTACCCTAAACCCTAAAACATTACCCCCAGCACAACCCCCTACACTACACAAACACCACTGCACTACCCTAAACCCTAAAACACTACCCAAACACCACTGCACTACCCTAAACCCTAAAAAACTACCCCAGCACGAACCCCTAAACTACCCAAACACCACTGCACTACCCTAAACCCTAAAACACTACCCCCAGCAGTGCCCCTACACTACCCAAACACCACTGCACTACCCTAAACCCTAAAACACTACCCCCAGCAGTACCCCTACACTACCCAAACACCATTGCACTACCCTAAACCCTAAAACACTACCCCCAGCAGTACCCCCTACACTACCCAAACACCACTGCACTACCCTAAACCCTAAAACACTCCCCCCAGCACGACTCCCTACACTACCCAAACACCACTGCACTACCCTAAACCCTAAATCTACCCCCAGCATGACCCCCTACACTACACAAACACCACTGCATTACCCTAAACCCTAAAACACTACCCCCAGCACGACCCCCTTCACTACCTAAACACAACTGCACAATTTGTTACAGGCGTTGCAACGCAGGCCTGTGGTGCTTACTGGAAGTACCTGGTGGGCTAGTTGGGCCCCAGGGACCCTCAGGATTCAAGGTGACCTAATCCCCCAACTTAAAACGCGCCACGGGGCGCGTTTGCACAGTGGTGAAGGGAGGGGGCGGGGCCTCAGGTGACATGTGCGCAAACACGCCATGTGGTGCGTTTTAAGTTGGGGAATTAATTCCCCTTGAATCCTGAGGGACCCTGGGGCCAACTAGCCCACCAGGTACCTTCAGTAAGCACAACAGAGTTGCGTTGCAGAGAAGTGAAAAAAGGTGCGTGGCCTCGGAACGCCTCTCTGCAACTCAGCTCTGTGGTCCTAACTGTAGGTACCTGGGGGGCTAGTTGGGCCCCAGGGACGCTCAGGATTCAAGGGGACTTAATCCCGCAACTTAAAACGCGCCACGGGGCGCGTTTGCACACATGTCACCTCAGGCCCCCCCTCCCTTCACCACTGTGCAAACACGCCCTGTAGCACGTTTTAAGAGGTAGCTTTAATCCCCCTGCCCTATTATGTACTAGGGACTTACAGAGGAGGTCATGCTAATCACAGGGGTACCCCAACGCATAGTGTTCCCTAGTGTATGTAGGTGTTTTCACTGTATTCTAAGTGTCTTTTAGCATAGCACTGGCTCTGGTTAGTCAGAGTCAGTTACCACCAGTACCCGTCTGAAAAAGTTGTGGGCACAGGATGATTTTGCTACAAGGCCTCTTTCTGCTCCTCTGTTGGTTCTTTCTGCACATCTTTTGCTTCTTCCTGCACTTTTCTTCGTCTTTGTGGACTTCTGTTGCTTCTTTCTGCATTTCTTTTGCTTCTTTCTGTGCGTTTTTTCTTCTTTCTTCACATGTCCTACATCTGTAGGCATAGTTAGAAACTAGCATTTAAAAAACCGTTGAAATTCACTGAAAAAATCATAGGTTTCAAGCACGTTATAGTTAGAAATTAGCATTTAAAAAACCTTTGAAATTCACTGAAAAAACCATAGGTTTCAGACACGTTATAGTTAGAAATTAGCATTTAAAAAACCTTTGAAATTCACTGAAAAAACCATAGGTTTTAGGGACAGTTATAGTTAGTTGGACATTTCACTCGTACAAAACCATAGAAATTCCCTCGTTATAGTTAATTCAGCTAACTATAACTCGCGCCCCGCAATGCACTGCTGATGACGTCACATATTACATCACTCATGACATGGTCAGTGACATCACTGATGACATCACTGATGACATCATCCATGTGATAATTTCATGCATCTTCTCACACCCTAATATAACTTTTGATACACCCACTCTAAATTACAGACTGCCATTCTCAAAACCATACACACTCCAATACCAATAACTACATACCCACTCACTGATTCTTAGGTCTACACACACACACATCTACTCACTCACCCATACAGTCACTCATACTTACAGTCACTCAGTACAGGACTATCATATGCACTCATACACCTATATAAACACTCACACACCGCCACTCATCCATAGAGGTACTCACACACCTAGTCAGTCATGCAAAAAATTAATCACACACCCATTTACTTACCTATACAGTTATACACACACCAGCTCACTTACTCATACAAATACTAGCACATTCTTACGCTCTTATACAACAACTGATACAAGCACACACGCATCCATACAGCCACTCTCACAATCACACACTCTCACTTATAGCCATTTAAATACTCTAACACACATATATACTGCCTTTTACATATGTAGTTACTCACACATGTACCACTGAGATATACATTCACTCACTAACACACCCATACACACACTCACCCACCCAAGCAGTCCATCACAGATGCACTCTTGAAATCATGCACCCAGTGAATCACCCACTCACACATCTATGTACAGAGGCACACACACCCCACCCACACAAACACTCAGGCAGCCATACAGATACTCAGAGAACCAATCAATAACCCATATAGACACTCATGTAGCTATTCGCAAATCCATGCATCCACTTACACACCAACAAACAGACGGATACAGACATTCACACAGTTTAGTCACTAACCCATGCATTCAGTAAGATACGTTTAATCACTCACTTGTAGAGTCAGTCACGCACGTACTAAATCATCCATTCAGACACTTATACACCCACTCATTCTTCAATACGCCTTTCCCTATATATATTAAACATATTTAAACTTTACAGAATCACACAGTCACTGGATGATGTCATCAGTGATGTCATCAGTGATGTCATCAGTGATGTCACTGACCATGTCATGAGTGATGTAATATGTGATGTCATCAGCAGTGCATTGCGGGGGCGCGAGTTATAGTTAGCTGAACTAACTATAACGGGGGAATTTCTGTGGTTTTGTACGAGTGAAATGTCCAACTAACTATAACTGTCCCTAAAACCTATGGTTTTTTCAGTGAATTTCAAAGGTTATTTAAATGCTAATTTCGAACTATAACGTGTCTGAAACCTATGGTTTTTTCAGTGAATATATATGTGTATATATATATTATCTACTGGCGGTCGCCAGTAGATAGTTATAGTTAGGACCTATTTTCCATAGGAAATCCGCGACATTCTATTTGAAATAACTCTCTTGCCGGTTGACGTATCTTCGCGAAATTTTCAAACTTTATGGCCCGCTCCGGTCCGCTCCTACCCTGAAAGTCTCGGGGTGATTCGTCAAGCGGGGGCCGAGAAAAAAGGGGGGTCCCAAAACGTGTTTTCCCCATTCATTTTTCCATAGGAAACTTTAGACACGGCTACAGCCCTAACTGCTGAACGGAATTACACCAAATTTGGCAAAGAGGTAGTTCTTGGTTCAGAAAGAACCCTTTTGTTAAATGGTGTAAATCCGTTCAGTAGTTCCTGAGAAATTCACAATTAAAATCACATATATATCTATGGCCGCGTCGGATCCGCGTACCCTCCCGATCACGAGCTGCATGCTAATTGGCTGTCAACACTCCAAATCAGGAAGTGTTGGCAGCCATTTTGTCCCTCGGTAGAACCGAGGGACAGAAACAAGTGCGCAAAGCGCAAAAAGGGGGCAGGGTAGAAACACCCTGACCCCCTAGGTCTGCTCAGGGGGTCCCACAAGGACCCCCTGGGCAGAAAAAAGCATTTAAAAAAAAAAAAAAATCGGCAAGATGCGCTTAGGGTACGCGGATCCCGCTGAGAAAAAAAAAGAAACAAGTGCGCAAAACGCACAAAGGGGGCAGGGTAGAAACACCCTAACCCCCTAGGCCTGCTCAGGGGGTCCCACAAGGACCCCCTAGGCAAAAAAGCATTTAAAAAAAAAAAAATTGGCAGGATGCGCTCAGGGTGCGCGGATCCTGCCGGAAAAAATCGAAGCGCCGTCTCCCGCGCTTCGATGTTAACTTGCCCCGGGTGGGCCAAGTCCCGGGGGCATGCTGGGGGGTTTAATTTATGTATGGGGGGCCTCTAAGGGCCCCAAGCCCCGAGGACCGCCACCCCCGGGGCTTTATTAGAAAAGTTGCGGGAGGGCTCTGAGCCCTCCGCAGCCCCGAGGACCACCACCTCCCGGGGCTTCTTTATTTTTTAAATTAACCTGTGTGGGGGACTCCAGCCCTCCACACGCCCCGGGGACCACCACCTCCCGGGGCACTAACAAAATTGAAAATGGGGGTCCGTTTGGACCTCCAAGCCCCGGGACCACCACCTCCCCGGGGCTTTGAAAATGTGGGGAGGGGGGCCGCGCGGCCCCCTCCTGGAGCCAGTGATGGCCCTGGGGACCGCCACCCCCAGGGCCGGCTCCTGCAGTGTCCCGGGGTGCCTACCCCCGGGACACTGCTGTTTGCAATGACAGGACGGAGCCTCGCGGCTCCCGTCCTGTCATTGCAAACTGCTTGAATTTTGGAAGCGAGAGCAGGAAAGCTGCTCTTGCTTCCAAAATTCAAAGCAGAATTGCTTTCCACATGGGGAGCTGCATATTAGCAGCTCCCCATGTGGAAAGCAATGCCGGCTCGCGCAGGAGGCGGGGAGCCGGCAGGGTCCGTGGGGGAGTTGGGGTCCCCCCACGGACCCCAAAAGGATAGGGCCAGCCTCGGGGGATGGGGTCCCCGGGGCCATTAGTGGCCCGGGAGGGGGGCCATGCGGTCCCCCTTCCCCAAAAATTTTTGGGGAAAAAAAAAACAAAGGCCGGCCCCGGGGGATGGGGTCCCCGGGGCCTAAGGAGGCCTTAGGAGGGGGGCCAGGCAGCCCCCCTCCATCAAATAAAAAAAAAAAAAGGTGGCAATGGCCCGGGGGATGGGGTCCCCGGGTCGAAATTGGCCACGGGAGGGGGGCACACGCGGTCCCCTTCCCAGTCCTTTTTTTTTTAAAAAAGGGGGACAGGCCCTGGGGGATGGGGTCCCCAGGGCTCAAAAAATTACTAAAAAGGGGGGCCACACAGCCCCCTTTTAAAAAAAAATTTAAAAAAATTTAAGAACGGCATCGCGAGGGAGGCCACGCCCCTCTTTGACAGCACTCTGCAAACGCGCCCCTGGCGCGTTTGCAGAGGGAGAACGAATTCCCCTTGAATACTGTGGGTCCCTGGGGGCCAACTAGCCCACCAGGAACCTCCAGTATTCGCTAGGGCTGCGTTGCACAGAGGTGTACAGAGGCCACGCCCCTTTTTACACCTCTCTGCAACGCAGCTCTGTGGCACTTTTTGGATATACCTGTTGGGCTAGTTGGCCCCCAGGGACCCTCAGGATTCAAGGGGAGTTAATCCCCCGACTTAAAATGCGCCACGGGGCGCGTTTGCACAGTGGTGAAGGGAGGGGGCGGGGCTTCAGGTGACATGTGTGCAAACAGGCCCCGTGGCGCGTTTTAAGATGGGGAATTAAATCCCCTTCAATCCTGAGGGTCCCTGGGGGCCAAGTAGCCCACCATGTACTTCTAAAAGCGCCACAGAGCTGCGTTGCAGAGAGGTGTAAAAGGGGCGTGGCCTCTGTACACGTCTCTGCAACGCAGCCCCTGGCGCATACTGGAGGTTCCTGGTGGGCTGGTTGGCCCCCAGGGACCCTCATGATTAAAGGGGACTTAATCCCCCAACTTAAAACGCGCCACGGGGCGCGTTTGCACAGATGTCACCTCAGGCCCCGCCCCTCCCTTCACCATTGTGCAAATATTCCTCTAAAATCAGCTGAAATACGAATTCCGATTTACTCACCTGTTATCAGGAGAGACCTCAGTGCTGCATCTTTCAGCCCAGTACTGATCCTGAAAAGTAATTTTAACCGTACTTACCAGTAACTTGAATTTCCTTCCATAGGATATCATTGCCTGCTTTTTGCTGGAAAAGTTTCTAAGTGTCGATTTTTGAAACATACAAATATTCCTCTAAAATCAGCCGAAATACGAATTCCGATTTACTCACCTGTTAACAGGAGAGACCTCAGTGCTGCATCTTTCAGCCCAGTACTGATCCTGAAAAGTAATTTTAACCGTACTTACCAGTAACTTGAATTTCCTTCCATAGGATATCATTGCCTGCTTTTTGCTGAAAATGTTTCTGTCGATTTTTTAAACATACAAATATTCCTCTAAAATCAGCCGAAATACGAATTCCGATTTACTCACCTGTTATCAGGAGAGAACCCAGTGCTGCATATTTTAGCCCAGCACTGACCCTGAAAAGTAATTCTAACTGTACTTACCAGTAACTTGTATTTCCTTCCATAGGAATCCATTGTCTGGTTTTCAGCAGAAAAGTTTCAAAGTGTCGATTTTCACAAACTACAAATATTCCTTAAAAATCGCCTGTATGACTTAAACGCATTCTTTCAACTGTTTACAGGAGATGCACCAGTGCTGGATCCAGGATCCACCACTGAGTGAGAAAAAGTCACGATAACACTACTTACCTGCTAAGTGAATTTCCTCCCATAGGATAACATTGGTGATTCTATGTGAAAAAGTTTCTAAGTGTCAACTTTTAAAATACAATAATATTCCTTAAAAATCACTACTGTAACCAAAACGCTTTTACTCAACTGTTTACAGGAGATGTCCCAGGACTGAATCTAGGATCCAGTCCTGTGGTTAGAAAAGTAATCCATAAAGAAACTAATTGCATTTAGCTAGAAATTCACATTGAGCTCAATGTTGCATTGTGTTTGAAATTGTGTTGCCCATTGCAACAACTGTAACTACTGTACTTAAAAGTCTATTGCCTATTTGCAAAGCATTTAAAGTAAATTAATTCATTCTGAGAAAGTATATTTTGTAATGTAATGTATAATGTAATTACAATGTAATTTAAAAAATAAAATATCTAAAAATATATAGTTTAAAAAAATGTAGTAAATCAGTATGAAAAAAATAAAAATAACAATTAATACATTTAAAAATTGGCATTTACAAAACCTTTGAAATTCACTGAAAAAAACCATAGGTTTCAGACATGTTATAGTTAGGAATTAGCATTTAAAAAACCTTTGAAATTCACTGAAAAAACCATAGGTTTCAGACATGTTATAGTTAGAAATTAGCATTTAAAAAACCTTTGAAATTCACTTAAAAACCATAGGTTTCAGGCACGTTATAGTTAGAAATTAGCATTTAAAAACCTTACAAATTCACTGAAAAAACCATAGGTTTTAGGGACAGTTATAGTTACTTGGACATTGCACTCGTACAAAACCCGTGAAATTCCCCGTTATAGTTAGTTCAGCTAACTATAACTCGCGCCCCCGCAATGCACTGCTGATGACGTCACATATTACATCACTCATGACATGGTCAGTGACATCACTGATGACATCACTGATGACATCTCAAATGACATCACTGATGACATCATCCATGTGATAATTTCATGCATCTTCTCACACCCTAATATAACTTTTGATACACCCACTCTAAATTACAGACTGCCATTCTCAAAACCATAGACACTCCAATACCAATAACTACATACCAACTCACTGATTCTTAGGTCTACACACACATCCACTCACTCACCCGTACAGTCACTCATACTTACAGTCACTCAGTACAGGACTATCATATGCACTCATACACCTATATAAACACTGACACACCGCCACTCATCCATAGAGGTACTCACACACCTAGTCAGTCATGCAAAAAATTAATCACACACCCATTTACTCACCTATACAGTTATACACACACCAGCTCAATAACTCATACAAATACTAGCACATTCTTACGCTCTTATACAATAACTGATACAAGCACACACGCATCCATACAGCCACTCTCACAATCACACACTCTCACGTATAGCCTTTTAAATACTCTAACACACATATATACTTCCTTTTACATATGTAGTTACTCGCACATGTACCACTGAGATATACATTCACTCACTAACACACCCATACACACACTCACCCACCCAAGCAGTCCATCACAGACGCACTCTTCAAATCATGCACCCAGTGAATCACCCACTCACACATCTATGTACAGAGTCGCACACACCCCACCCACACAAACACTCAGGCACCCATACAGATACTCAGACAACCAATCAATAACTCATATAGACACTCATGTAGCTATTCACAAACCCATGCAGCCACTTACACAGCATCAGACCGACGGATACAGACATTCACCCAGTTTAGTCACTAACCCATGCATTCAGTAACATATGTTTAATCACTCATTTATACAGTTAGTCACGCACCTACTAAATCATCCATTCAGACACTTATACACCCACTCACTCTTCAATACGCCTTTCCCTATATATATTAAACATATTTAAACTTTACAGAAACACACAGTCACTGGATGATGTCATCAGTGATGTCATCAGTGATGTCATTTGAGATGTCATCAGTGATGTCATCAGTGATGTCACTGACCATGTCATGAGTGATGTAATATGTGACGTCATCAGCAGTGGATTGCGGGGCGCGAGTTATAGTTAGCTGAACTAACTATAACGGGGAATTTCACGGGTTTTGTACGAGTGCAATGTCCAAGTAACTATAACTGTCCCTAAAACCTATGGTTTTTTCAGTGAATTTGTAAGGTTTTTTAAATGCTAATTTCTAACTATAACGTGCCTGAAACCTATGGTTTTTAAGTGAATTTCAAAGGTTTTTTAAATGCTAATTTCTAACTATAACATGTCTAAAACCTATGGTTTTTTCAGTGAATTTCAAAGGTTTTTTAAATGCTAATTCCTAACTATAACATGTCTGAAACCTATGTTTTTTTTCAGTGAATATATATATATATATATATATATATATAACCTAAGCTAACTATAACTTATGCCCCCATAATGCACTACTTATCACTCATGACATGGTCAGTGACGTCACTGATGACATCATTGATTACATCACTGATGACATCATCCAGTGAGTGTAAGTGTTTCACAAAAGCTTCTGAGAGTTAAAGATATATACAAAGGTACTGCATAAGTTACATTTCTATTTTTTTGTACTATTAATGAGTGATACTGTTTCTAATATATGTCATCTCAGTGGCACTGTGACTGTCTGTATCAGTGTGGGAGTAGGTGTCTGAGTGGCTGTATAGGTGTGTGAGTGATATATGGGTGAATAAGTGGGTGTGTGAGTAGCTGAATGGGTAAGTGAGTGATTGTGTGAATGGCTCTATGAGTGGATGAGTGTGTGTGTGAGTGGCTGTATGGGTGACTGAGTGGCTGTATGAATGGCTCTATGGGTGTGTGAGTGGATTGTTTGGGTAAGTGAATGGCTGTTTGACTGGATGTATGGGTATGTGAATGGGTGTGTGAGTGGCTGTTTTGCACAGTAAGTATTTGTGTGAGTGGCTGTATAGATGAGTGAGTGGGCGCATGAGTGATTGTATTGATGTGTGAATGGGTATGTAAAAGGTTTTGTGGATGAGTGAATGGATGTGTGAGTGGCTGTATGGGTGAGTGAGTAGCTCTGTTAGTAGCAGTATGGGTGAGTGAGTACCTGTGTGAGTGAGTGACTGTGTGGGTGTTTGAATGGATATGTTAGTGGCTGTATGGGCCAGTGAATGGTTGTGTGAGTGGCTGTATAAGTGAGTCAATGTGTGTGTCAGTAGTTGTATGGGTCTGTGAATGGGTATGTGAATGGTTGTGTAGGTGTGGAACTGGGTGAATGAAAGGTTATATGGGGGTGTGAGTGGGTATTTTTGAGTGGCTCTGTGGATAATGTCATCAGTGATGCCATCAATGATGTCATCAGTGATTTCACTGACCATGCCACGAGTGATGTAATATGTGAGGTCATTTGAAGTGCATTGAGTAGGGTATAAGTTATAGTAAGCTTAGGTAACTATAGCTGATGAATTTCAATGGTTTTGTCTGAGTGAAATCTAAGTCTAACTACAACGTCCCTGTAACTTTGTTTTTTTCTGTGAATTTCTAAGGTTTTTTTCAATTCTATTTCCTAACTATAATGTCCCTGTAACCCTTGGGTTTTTCAGTGAATTTCAGTTTTTTTAATTTTAGTTCCTAACTATAACTTTCCTGTAACCTTTGCTTTTTTTCAGTGAATGTCAATGTTTTTTACATTTGTTTCCTACCTGTAACCTTTGAAAGTGGATGTGTGAGTGGCTGTATAGGTAGGTGAGTGTGTGTGAGTGGTTGTGTGAGTGGTTGTATGGCTCTCTGAGTGGGTGAGCGAGTGGGTCTGTGGGTGTGTGAGTGGCTATATAGGTCTATGAGTGGGTGTGTGAGTGACTGCATGGGTGTATACATAGCTGTATAAGTGGGTGTAGGAGTGCCTGTGTGGTTCTGAGTGGGTGCACGAGTGTCTGAGTGGGTCTGTGATTGGATGCATGAGTGTCTGAGTGGGTGCATGAGTGTCTGAGTGTGTCTGTAAGTGGGTGCATGAGTATGAGTGAGTCTGTGAGTGGGTGCAGGAGTGTCTGGGTCTGTGAGCGAGTGCATGAGTCTGTTTGGGTCTGTGAGTGGGCGTGTGAGTGTCTGAATGCCTCTTTCTGCTCATTTCTGATCTCTATTTTGCCTCTTTCTGCTCGTTGCCGACCTTTATTTTGCCTCTTCCTGCTCATTTCTGATCTCTATTCTGCCTCTTTCTGCTCCCTTCTGACCTTTATTCTGCCTCTTTCTATTCGTTTCTCATCTTTATTTTGCCTCTTTCTGCTCATTGCTGACCTTCATTTTGCGTCTTTCTGCTAGTGTCTCACCTTTATCTTATCTCTTTCTGCTCACTGCTGACCTTTTTCTACCTCTTTCCGCTCGTGTCTGACTTTTATTCTGCCTCTTTCTGCTAGCTTCTGACCTTTATTCTGCCTCTTGCTGTTCGTTTCTGACCTCTATTTTGCCTCTTTCTGCACATTGCTGACCTTTATTTTTCCTCTTTCTGCCTTTTTCTGACCTCTATTTTGCCTCTTTCTGCTCCTTTCTCACCTTTATTTTGTCTCTTTCTAGTTGTTGCTGACCTTTATTCTCCCTATTTCTGCTCATTTCTCACCTTTATTCTGCTGCTTTCTGCTCATTTCTCACCTTTAACTTGCCTCTTTTTGCTTGTTGCTGACCTTTATTCTGCCTCTTCCTGTTCGTTTCTCACCTTTATTTTGCCTCTTTCTCCCCTTTTCCCCCGGGACCACGGTGGGAGCCTCAAGACCCTTGTGGTCCTTGCTAGCTCCCCGCCTCCTGCTGCAGCCGGCGAGCTCTCACAGACAGAGAGCTGCTAAACATGCAGCTCCCTGTCTGTGAGAGCAATCGTTTCATCTGTATCCCTGCCTGCTTGACAGCGGGCAGGGAAACAGACGAAACCTCCGCTTCCAGCAAGCCAGAGCATTTTGGCAGATCCCGCTTGCTGGAAGCGGAGTGTTTGCTGTGATTTGGTGGGAGCTGTCAAAGCTCCTGCCATGTCACAGCAATGTCCTGGGGATGGGCACCCCGGGACAATGCAGGAGCCGACCCTGGGGGGTGGCGGTCCCCGGGACCAAGAACAGCCAAGGAGGGGAGTGGCGCGGCCCTCATTCTTTAAAAAAATAAAATCCCCGGGGAGGTGGTAGTACCCAGGGTGCGGGGGGTCTATGTGCCACCCCAAAAGCATTTTATTTTAAGCCCTGGGGAGGTGGTGGTCCCCAGGGCTGAAGTGTTGGCAGCCAATCAGAGCTCTGCATTTCCCTTCACAAGCTCATTATAATTCGCGAATCAGCCGTGATCGCAGATATCCTTATTTGGTTTTCCTTAAAGTTCTCAAAAACTACTTGACAGATTTATACCATATTACAATCTCCCAAATATGGCGTAATTCAAAGCTCCTATGGGAATTAACATGGGAAACACACTTTTTTTGACCTTCTCTTTTTCTCGGCCCCTGCTTGACGGATCACCCCAAAACTTTCCATGTACAACATGAATCATCAGCACACTGTTTTTGGCAAAGTTTGTGAAAATTTGCCAAGCAATGCCAAAGATATAGGCAAGTCAAAAAGTGCTTTTCATTAGGAAACATGGTCCTAACTATAACTACCTACTGGTGACCGTCAGTAGGTAATATGTGTGTGCCATAGACCAGGCCCTGCTGCCAACCCTATGCTTCACACAGCCAAAGTCCATGTGCAGCAGGGTTTTAGACGCCTGCAGTGGTTCGGCATAGAGCCTGGCAACAGGCCAGGCTCTTTGGCCAACTCAACTCAACGCCACGCACGACTATAGACTGTGCCCAGTTGACTGAAATAATCAAAGGTTAAAGTGACATTATAGTTAGGTCTGGTTGTAATATCTTACTTTGCACTAAAAAAATAGAGAAATTCACTGAAAAAGAAAGGTTTAAGTGATATTATAATTAAGGGAAAATGTTTGTTAAAACATTATATTTTAAACTTTTCAAAAAAACACTGAAATTCACCAGTAAGAATAACTGAAATGACTATAACTTGCGCCCTCCCCATTCACTGGCTATTGCCTTACATATTACATCACTCATGACACATTCTGTGACATCATTGATAACATCAATCCGACATCTGAAAATGACATATTTGATTATAACACTGTGTATGGCGAGGGTGAATTATAGTTACTTTGGTACCTCTCTCCTGGTGCAACAAAAAAATAGGAATATTACATTCAATTCTGAATCTGCATTTCCTGAAACAAATCATGAAGAAGGAGAAATTCAAGGTGGTAACTTTGCAACAAGTGCATCAGGCCTGGTGTTGCTGTTCTGGATGGTCTCCTTTGACCTTTGGGATGCATATTTTCATGTGCCGGTACCAAAGCGAAAACAGACAATTCCTGAAATTTTGTGACCAGTAGTCACCCTTTCCAATGTTCAATACTGCAAAGTGCTATTTGGCCTTGCATCATGTGCATAATGAGTTTACGAAGCAACTGGCAGTAACCCATCTGCCCTGGCAGCTGGGTTATTGTACTCTTACCTAGATGACTGTCTTCTGACTGCTTCACCCACGTGTCAGATAAATCAAAACATATGCACTTAAACTACTCTTTTGCATGAAACTGGGTATTCACAGAACAAGAAGTCCCATCTGTTACCCTCTCAACAAATTCAAATTATAGGGGTGGTTTGGAAACATGAACTGTGGGCCTTGCTTACCATAAAAGCTAGTCAGCATCCGGTTGATGGGATCAAAACTATGACACCACCAATCAAGATTATGAGACTGATCACAATGACTCCATAGCCTGATGGCATCATGCAGTTTGCTTTTACATATGAGACCACATCAGTGGAACCTTTTTAAGCAGTGGAACCAGATTAACGATCACCGGATAGACCTGTATTCATTCGGCACATTTTCTCTCTGCGGTTATGGGAATATAACAATTTGCTGGGAGGGGGACGCTTTAGACACCCTTGTCCAAGTTGAAAATAGTTGCACATGCACTGTCAAGGCCTAGCAAGACCACCTCAGGTACCTCTCAGTCAATACATTAGGTATACCTTAGAAAAGGCTTTCCATATTAACCTCCTGGAACAAACAGTAGTTAGCTTGGCTTGGAAACGTGTCTTCCTGCATATACATGGAAGGCAATTTCAAATCATATCGGACAATGCCACAAAAATGTTCCCTCTATGTGAACAAGCAGGAGGAAGTGCGACCCAAGCCACAAACAAACAATGACTCTGTGTGACTGGGCTTTAATATAAAATGGTCTGCTATCTGTTTATCTGGTGTCGAGAACATGACTTCAGATTTACTTATGATACTGACCCCCACAAACGACAAATAGGATACTGTGCAAGAAGTAATCAGCCAGATCTGGGAGGTCTGGTGGTTCCAGAGATTGACCTGTTTGAGAGTTTCCTCCATAGAGGTCCTTAAGAGATGCCTTAAATATACAGAGAAAGTTGTGCTCTACTACCACACTGCAGTTAAAATGCAGAGAGTACCCCAGAAAATTGGCTTGCACTGGGAACATGCAATTTTGATTGCCACGGATTGGGCCCGGTATCCCTGATACCCAGACTTGTGGAAGCTCACCTACATGGCCTCTATTTGTGGTTGACAATTTATTGACACTGAGCAAAGGGTGATTGTTTCGTCCCATCCTTTTGATACTAAACCTTCCTGTCTGAAACTTGAAGAGTTAGCCTTGCCCGTTTGGGAGTCACCTCTGAATTGATTGAGATTTTGCTAGCAGACAGAGGTTCTTTCATTTTGGTGGTACATTCAGTTGGTCACAAAGGTTTTTCAACCTCATGCTTCAGTAAAACTGTGGAGCCAGCTAAGACTGAAATGATGATCATTCAATTAGTGGTACCCTAAGCCAAAAAATGATTTTTTTTATTAGCTTTTGACATAATGAGTTAACAACATACAACAGGCATCGCCATCACATAGCACGTTAAAGGGCACAATAGTTATTGGTAACACTTGCAGTTAACATACACATTAATGTAACCCATAATTATGGTCTAGGCAATGATATACGTCACCAGAAGCACAGATAGTATCATGTTGGAGCACTGAGTATCCGCAGCTCTCACCCATCCCACATTTCAGTTCCCAGTTGTGGCATCAGAATCGGAACAGTACAACAGTTCATGTTGCTTGCGGTGTGGTGTAGGTCACAAAGGGAGCCCATATGTCCTTGGGTCGAGTCTTTCAGGCATTAGTTCCCAATATTCCTCAAGGCATTGCTGACAAAAGGCTGCATCTGCCAGTCAGTCTTTAAGTATTGGGTAGGTCGTGCACCCCCCTGTGCATGGCTATCTCCCCCCCTTGCCAAATAAGAGCAACATGTCCATCAGTTGGCGTGCACCAGTCGGGATGTCTTTGACGTAGCTAAGAAGAACAACCAAGTGGGTCTGAGGTACAGGGAGATCAGTGATGTCTCCTAGACAGAAATATGCAGAAGTCCAAAACCTCATCACCACAGGGCAATTCCAAGCCAGGTGCAATAAATCAGTATCTTCAAAACCACACCACTGAGTGTCAGTCCTAAGGCCCATCCTGTGCCTCCCAACTGGGCTAAGGTAGGTCCAATATAGATATTTAATATGCAGAAGGCGATAATTTAGGGAGAGCGTGCACGTAGCATTGCAGCAAAATTTATATTTCTCCTCAGTGAGGTCCTCACCTTTGTCTTCCTGCCACCGCTCATAGCCCCAGGGCTTGACCACAGGGGCCTTCTCTTGAATGGTCATGTATACCCCAGTTATCAATCTCTGTGGGGGGAGGGTTTATGACATCCTCTAGAGTATGTAGAGTCTCAGGCTCCCGAGGTAAAGTGAGGTGGGCTGCTCCGCCCTCCCCACATAGAAATATAGAAATATGTCTAACAAGGTACAGACGGGGCGCGTCTGCACATTATGTAAGGGCAAGAACCACACCTTGTAACAGTACTTTGCTGTGAATGACAGCCATCTAGCAATAGTCTGCCTCTTGTCAAATTTAGCACGCAGTAGCTCTCCCGCATTTGAAGTGTCATGTCCCTGCTGAGTTGGATCCCCAGGTATCTAACAGTCTCAATAGCACACTCCAGGGGAAGGTCCATGTGGAACCATTGCACTGCGTCAGGCAGGGGGGAAATTACTGACTTGGTCCAATTAACTGACATTCCAGACAATACCCCAAAGAATATAAACTCTTGGAGATTAGGGATGAGATTCTGTGCTGGGTTCCTGGCGTAGACAGTGATGTCATCAGCATACATGACACCACAAGTCGTCAGGCCAAGTAAATGAGGCCGCTAATAGAGTGAGACTGTTTCAGTCATGAGGCAAAGGGTTCCATGGCAACCACGCATAGGGTCGGGGAGAGAGGGCACCCCTGTCGCGTACCCCTCCAAATGACTATGGGGTCTGAAATTACGCCTTTACCCCGCAGCCGAGTTGTTGGCAAGCTGTAGAGGAGGGTGATCCACTCAAGAATCCTGGGACTGAAGCCTAGGTGCTGGAGCAGCGCAAAGGACAAGGGCCATTCCATTGAGTCAAAAGCCTTTGTGGCATCTAGGAAGACCACCACCTCAGGCACCTGGGGTCAATGAAATGGAACAGGGAAAAGATGGTGCAGAGATTGGATGAAGTGGAGCACCCTAAAATGAAGCCCAGCTGGTCAGGGCAGACTATGGTAGGAAGTAGAGGCAACAGCTGTGCTGCAATCATGTGCGCTAGGATTTTATTGCCTATAGTAATCATAGATAATGATCAGTAAGAGTTCCAGCGGTTGGGTGGCTAGCGAGGTTTCAGGATCTTGATAATCAGTGCCTCGCGAACTAAGGGCGGCACGTGGCCCAAGTGTCTGGCTTCTCGTCATAGCTAACAAGTGCGGGGTCAAAAGTTCAGCATATTATTTATAGAATTGGGCAAGCAACATGTCCAGCCTGGGGCTTTATCTCCGGGCATACCGAGTATGGCATAATGACATCTTCTTCCATAAATGGCACATTTAGGTATTGTCTATGTCCACTCTCCAGCCAGAGCAATGGGATAGCGTCCAGGTAGGCATTAAGCCTGTCCAGTGAAACATCACTGGCAGAGGCGTAGAAGGCAGTGTAATATCGCAGCATTAAATGGGTAGCATCCGCCAAGGCACAGCATGGATCTCTATCGGCATTCAGCAGTTCCATTATATAGGAACTGCTCCACCCCTTTTTCAGCAGGCCCGCTCCATCTCCCTCACCAAACCGGGGAGCAGTAGCCTCCTTATGCAGGCGTCTGGCTTCACTATCCGCAGTATCCTCATATTTGGACATTTTGTCCCGTATCTGCGCCAGATAATGCATGTCTGACACCTCCAAGAAGACAAGCTCCAGATCCAGAATCTCCCGCTCCACCACATGCAATCACCTGCACAGGTCACAGAGGACCCCCAATTGTTTCGATATACATATACCCTAAATGAAGGCTTTGAGCGCCTCCCAAAGGAGGCCAGGAGAGTCCACCAGCACAGTGTTGTGTGTAAAGAATTTGACTATTGCGCCACGTAGCTCAGCCCTAAAGAGAGGGTCTTACAGCACACGTATGGAGGCAACTGCCATGCAAAGGCTCAGTTGCGTCAGCGAGAGGGCCACTGGTGCATGGTTGGAGAGCATATGCGACAAATGCTCTACACATTTGGTGCAACTTTAGATGTTGCTGGTGACTAACCAGTAGTCAAAGCAGGACCACAGGCCACAGGAGGCAGTCACACAAGTGCCATCAAGGGCAATTGGGTGTATGGTGCACCAGATGTCAACCAGAGAATGGCCTGTGAGGAAGTACCTAAGATTTTGAGCTGTGCAAGGGGGAGGCCTGGCACTAGAAGGTGATTTGTCTAAATACGGATCTAGTGCCACATTGAAATCTCCTCTGCAAATCACAAAGGCCACAATCCGGCTCCAAAGCGAGACGAAAAACTCAGGGGCGTCCACATTTGGGCCATATACACATGCCAGAGAAGCCCTAGCACCCAGAAATAAGCCAAGCAGAAAAATGCTTTAACATGGGTATGTTGACAGGTAACTTGCAGCTACTTCTATGTGAGTTCAGTCACTGAATCGGGGACCCCTGCTCAAAACAGATGATGCTTTTAATGTGTCCTTCCTTCTAGTCCATGCAGACGTCATACAAGCCTTTCTTACTTTGAAGGCAGCAATGCTGCTGCCCATAATCTGCACCAATAAGGTAGGTGAAATGCAAGCCCTTTTAGCTTCAGCTGCATGTAATATATTTTCAAAAAGAAGGCTAAGGTAAGGGAGCAACCATTGGGTTTATTGAATATTGTTTCAGAATTTCACATCTCAAGTGATTTCCTTGCCTTCCTTTTTTCCTCAACCTTATTTAAGCTGCTAAATCTACAGAATAGAGTTTTCAGGTGGGTGACAATCTCTTCATAGTTTTCATAGGAAGCAAGCATGATAAATTTGACAAGAAGTAAACTATTGCTAAATGGCTGTCATTCACAGCAAAATACAGTTACAAGAAATATTTGGTTCTTTCTCCATTCTTCCTTGAAACACTATAGATAGAGAAGATTTGGTGTGGTCCCAGTTTGGCAGGGCTTATTATACTGTAACTTATGTTACTGTAATGTCACTGTAATGTCACTTGGAAGGCAATTCCCATCCCTCTTTGATAAATACTTTGTAAATGTAATTGATCTGCTGGAGAGGGTAACCCTTAGAAGAGCAAGTTAGTTACATTTGGTAATGTTCTCTCTGGTGAATGTGAAGGCTCATGCACATTTCTTGCACACTTCCATCTCCTCTCCTGAGACTGAGTATGTTGCTTGTGGTTATTGTTGTATGACACTGCCCTCTGTGTCTTCAACCTTTGTAAGAATGCAGAAACAAAATGGGTGGAAGTGAATAAACGGGTGGCACCTTCAAAGAGGCCATGCTACAAATTTTCAAGGTAATGCCACCTCTCTTTGGAATGCCTATGGGCTTCATGGAACTGCAGGGGGCACCATCATATGTTTGCTTGTGGGACCTTCCCTGGCAAAGACCGACCCTTATCAGCCCCCTTCTAAGTCCTTGTCAGCACCTGCCCAGGCCCCTACTCCAGTCCTTGAGGCCATTCGAGTTCTGATTACCTCGGCCCTATTGTGACTCCAGCAGAGCTGGTTCTGTTTCCAATGCCTATCTCTTATCCGGAGCTGACGTCGGCCCACTATAGGCCCATGTCTTGCTCTAAGATAATCAAACAGAGCTCCCAACTTCAGATGATCCCCATCCTCTTCCTCGACACAGGTATTATTGGAGGATAAGGCCCTGTTCTGCTCAGATTCAGTCAAATCAAAGGCTTCAAAAGTTCCATATGATAAAGACAATGATGAGGAGGTGGACAACTTGCTCCTACTTAACTGTAGTGACGATGGGTTTACAAAATCATAGTGTCCTTGACACTTTGTCTGAGACTGAATTTGAATTGCCACCAGGACCCCGACTTAGGAAAGTGCCTCATTTTCTGTGGTTGTCCACAGAGCGGCAGACATACTGGATCTTCAACTCCCAAATGTTGAGACAAAAGCCAACTTATTTACAGAAATTTTGCAGCCTGGGCCTGATTTTTGGAGAACTTGTTACCAATTAATGAGGCCTTAACTGACACCTTTGATGGCATCATGGACATAGTCGTGGTTGTGCCCCCCATTTAGTTGCCTGATAGCTAGGTGGCACAGGCCAGTTCCTCAAGATGTGGCCTTTCTTACACAGCATTCAACTTCTGAAAGTTTAGTGGTCCAAGCTTACATGAGCATTATCTTCTTGGCCATCAGCAAGAGAGTCAAAGCACATGGACACATTTGATAAAAGAGTATTCTGCCAGCTTGGACCTTTGGTCCCTAAATTCTGTTTCCTGGCCTGATTTACACATCGCCTTTGGAACATGGCCAGTGAGATCTTGCTGGACATCCCTGACTAATTCAGAAGTGCCGATGCCAAAACAATTCAGATCTGACAAGATGCTGCAAAAGTTGTTCTTTGGGCAGGCCTTCACACAACAGACTGTGTAGGTCGAACCATGGACACCGGTTTAATGATCAGTCCTCATGCCTGGATGCGGGCCACAGGGTTCTCAAGTGACATACTGGCAGCCCTGATGGACATGTCTTTAGAGTGGTTTAAAGACAGGTATGTTACAGTCCGTTCTCTAAGCTTACTTTCACCAGCCTGTCAGTTTCACAAACAATACAGACAATTCAGAGGGTACTCGTGAGGCCAGGCTTATCAGCAGCAGAAGTCCCCACAACCAGTGCAGCAGCAAACCCATACTTACGCTGCTTCAAAGGATGTGTTGGTAGCTGGGGCTGCAGACACCAGCCAAGACAACAATGTTCAACTTCTCCTCTTCTTCCACAATGGCTTCCAAGCCACTCTGATTTCACCTTCCATGAGCATACTCAGCCAGCAGGGACAGGGTCGAGTTTATTTTTTCCATGTGGCTAGAGAGCTATAATTTTGGATCAGCGGGTGATGTGATGCAAATTGCTCAGAGGGGTTTCACCCTTCTGTTCATATCTACCCCTCCTTGCATCCCACCTCTTTTTATTCAACCATCAACTGATCATGCCTCCATCCTTTGGCATCAATCTTGGCCAAAGGGGACATACAGAAAGTCCTGGAGGTGGAGCATGCTCAGGGGTGTTACACCTATTTCTTGGACCTAAAGCAAGAAGCAGGGCTCCGGCTAATTTTAGATTTTCATCCCTGAACACCTTTCTAGCAAATGACAAATTCAAGATGCTCATTACGGACCAGGTTTTCTCCCCTGGATTTGGGGTATTAGATGATGCCCTTGGTTAAAGAACGTATGCTTGCATGTGTCCTTCCTGCAGTCCTACAGGCACTACATTTGGTTTGGGATGGGGTTGGAACATTTCCAATTTGCCATCCTACACTTTGGCCTCACCTCCGGTGTTTACAAAAGTCATGGTTGTATTTGCAGCCCATCTTCGCTGGTCAAGGATACATGTATTCCAGTACACCCACTGGCTGCTGAAGGCAAGCCCATCGCAATCAGTTGCAAACCACATAGGACAACTGCCCCCTGTTTTCATCACTGGGGTTTTCGATCAGCGAACTTAAGTCCCATCTTACACCTGGACAGAGGATTCCCTTCATTTGGGCCATCCGTGACAGGGTAGCGTTTAGGGATTTCCACCCCCTTAAACAGTCTGGGGCATTCAAAATATTATCCCAGTGTGTTGGGTTCAAACCTGGGTTCAGAGGCGTCTTGCACTTCTGGCCTCATGCATCATCCTGGTACCTCGTGCTCGTTGGCACATGTGGGCATTGCATCAGAACTTTTATTTTCGATTCATTCAACATCAAAGGCAATCTGTTGGGCAACATCTGTATCTTGAAGGAAACAGCTCAGGACCTTCAGTGGGGGCAAGAGGACACCAACCTGTCATGAGACAAGCTGCTCTCCCTACCCCCAACCAGAGCTCACAGTAGTGTTAAATGCATCCTCTCTGTGTTGGGGCAGTCGCCTGGGAGAAGTGGAGAACCAGAGGCCACTTATCTCTGACAGAGCAAAATGACTTGGACTGAGCCTCAGCATCTATCACTTGATCCTCCTTATTCTTCGGAAAGTCCTCCTGTCAGAAGGCTCAGGCATACTTCATCTGAAAATTGTATTCCTTTCATAAAGGTCAGTCTAGCACCCTTCCCACCTTTTTCTCTCCGCCACATTCCTCTAAAAAGGAGGTGAGGTTTCACCGGCTAGATCCAAAAACCTCTCACAGCTTTTATTTTTTATCATACATAAGGAGTACCGGGCTGACGATGAGCATTCGTGGGCTTTGCCAGTGCTAAGAAAGTGAAGGCGGCTCAGATGCAAGCCCTGTCCAGGTGGATCCTTCTGTGTTTAAGGACATGCTATGCCCAAGCCATGAAGGAGATCCTTGTGGGCCTCTGGGCTCACATCACGAGGGCTAAGGTTGTTCAACAGCATTGGCAAGGGGTGTATCTGTTTTAGACTTCTGCCTGGCTGCTACATGGGTGGTCATCTAAACATTTACCAAGCACTATTGCATTAACAGCGAATTCTGGAGAGAGGGCTATTTTTGCCTCTCAGTGCTGCAAGACGTCTTGGTGTCCACTCCTCAGATCCTACACCATTTGAGAGGTACAACTTTTGTAAGTATTCAAGAGGAATCTGCTGTGAGAAGTAGTCATCAGAAGAACAAGTTACATACCTTCTGTAATGCAACCTCCTTCTTCCCGTTCTGTGGAGCGGACTCATGCAACTGTTAAAAAGGTTCCAAGTTAGATAGGAACGCTGACACCTCCAATCTGTCATGGCTGACCGTCGTCAGAAGCCGCAGAAAAGTTCAAGATAGCAAACGTCCACTTACAGGGGTGGTATTTATGTACAGCTCTGTACTGCCACTACCAGAGGAGGCATGAGGCTGCCGCAGAGTGTGATGGTGCTGCCTGCAGCAGCGCAGGAGCAGTTGCTTGCATTACCAAAGATAAACAATTTGTTCCTTTGTACTACAAGATATTTTTGTATTCTTTCAGAACTTTTAGTAGTTATCAGTTGTTTCGTATTGTTAATTACTTTGTAATATGATCTTATGATGTGTAAAGCCATCAAATATATCTATTTGTGATTATTTCATCCCATATAGGGGGATGATGTCAATGTGAGCTCAGTGATTAAAAAGTATGTTAACCTCACATTGGATGAGGAGATCTGCAATGTCAGCTGGGTTTCTGTGAGTAGGTGGAAATTAGTGCCAGGAACAATTACTGCAGATTGGTTGGGTTGCAGGCTTACTTGCATGGATCACTCAAGTGTAGAACTTGTGTGTTTTCAGCAACAGGTGTGCTTACCTAGTTATGTTAATGCAATGTTTGTTAAAGATGTAATAAACTTGCTAAGGGACATGCTGCTGTGTGCGAAAATACCAAGACATATTTTTTCCCAATTACTACAACACAAACCAAGTCAGGTAGCAAATATACGTGCCGAAGTTGACTCAAGCGCAGATGCTGTTTGAGAGCGGATGTTGACTACTCCCCCTGCTTCCATGATATACCGTACGATTCCCCTTCTCCATACAACAAGTTCACTCGATTCCTGCTCTAAACACCATCTTGAACAGAGCCCTGCTTTCTGACAATGCCTACCTGCTGCTGCCCACTCAAATCGCCCTGTTTAGGTTCGGATATCTTTGGAGGAGCATATTGCAGAGGGTAGCATTAAGGTTGAGATCAATCAACTCCCACTTCCACTTTCCAAGACACTGTACACCAAGATCACTCCATTGCTACTCCAGCCTTGTCAGACAACATTTGAGGAGCCACAAACAGTCAGGGTCGTGATTGAGATCATTTGCCACAGGCGTTCTGGGGTCTATCCACCTATAGATTTGCAAACTGGGCCAAGTACAACTCTTTCCACACTTGACTGGCATGGTAGAGAGGGTGAGCAGTCACATGTTTCTCAGAGAGGCGGTGGTGGGACAAGAGCTCAGAACTCAACAGCCAACCAACAAACACAATAAGGTATTGTCTAGCGCAGCCTTTATCTTTTATGTAAAAGAAAGTTCTTGAATCTCACAGCAGAACTAAATAGTACAGAATTCAATTAGAATGCAATACAGAGCTGTCATCTGAGTTGCATTTATCATTGAGATGCTAAAACCCATCCCCTTGCCAGGTATTCTCTCCTCCCACTATGGTTGGTATCCCTTGACTACAGTCCCCAACAAGCTACAGTTTTAGGCATCAATTAGGCACGAGTGCAGATGACATCACATACTCTCGCCAGTGACTTGTGCAACTCAATTCAATGTCACACAGGAAGTGCTCAGAAAGACCGGGAGACAGGCGCTCATGGCTTGGGTCACTCCTGTGATATTCAGCTTTCTTTTGGTGCTTCTCACACCAGGAACACACAGAGATTCTTCTCCAGTCTCTTCTCTGGCAGGGCCAGGCACATGCCTTCCCCTTCTCAGCAGACAGGCAGGCAGGCTTCTAGGCACTTCAGGCAAACCCTCATGTCCTCCAGCAGAAAGTACTGACTTCAGGTGAAGTCCACTCACCTCTGGGAGTCTCACGGTTAGCTAGATACCAGCAGTGGTTGCACATCTGGTCTTTGAGTGCTCTGTTGAGCTCTCCCCTCCTTGATCAAGAAGAACTTGGGACTGGAACAAAGTGAGGGGGTTTGGATTCCACTTGTATACTCGTTTTCCAGACAGAATGTGGATCCCCTGTCTAAGGCTTCAGAACCGGTTTGAGTTGGTTGTCTTATAAATGTAAATTTCAGGCTGTTCCTCGGAGACAGCCATTGTGCAAAGTAGCGGCTCTCACAGCACGTAGTAGTGGAGCTAGTTCCAAGCAGGACTATCCAAAACAAGGGCATAGTGAAGTGTAAGATCTTTGCATCTGCCTGTCATCAGCCTTCCTGAAGCAGTAATCAAGGACAGACAAAAGGCCAGGCCCTGCTTAGAAGCTTCCACACAACTTTTATAACAGAAACTGCACTCCCCCACTCACCACTATAATCACCCAAATGGCAATGCTCAAGAAGAACTAATTAGTATCCCTTTGCTAACAAAGAGCAAAGAGGATGTGGCCTCACAGCTAGACTGCCGACTTTGGAGCTGGGAAACCAAGGTTCGAGCCTCGGGGTCGACTCCACATCCTGTGATTCTGGGAAAATCACTTAGGGCCCGATTCACAAAAGTAATCTGAGACAAAATCCAAAACTTACTACTTTAGGTATTCACAGAAGGCATTTAGTAGTAGTAAAGTTAGGATTCCTAACTTTACTACTACTAAACTGAGACAAAATCCTAACTTTACGACTTTAGGTATTCACAAAAGGCATTTAGTAGTAGTAAAGTTAGGAATCCTAAAGTCGTAAAGTTAGGATTTTGTCTCAGTTTAGTAGTAGTAAAGTTAGGAATCCTAACTTTACTACTACTATATGCCTTCTGTGAATACCAAAAGTAGTAAGTTTAGGATTTTGTTTCAGATTAGTTCTGTGAATCAGCCCCTTAATCTCCCCGTGCCTACCAAAACAAAAAATAAAAAACAATGAATGTGTCCTTGTGTAACGTAACTGGTGCTTGTGTAAAGCGCTCCAATACCTTCGGGTTGAGTTTGTGCTATATAAATTTGCAGAAAAAAAAAAGGCCTCATTTAATTTCTAAGGGTAGTCCCGGCTCCATCCAGTGAATGCGTCCCCACCTCCAACATGAGGAATGCAGTCAATAGACATCCTCTGTCAGGGGGAGGTGTCCCCATCCTACATCTTATGCCAAGCTAAACAAGGGCCACCAAAAGGGATCTCACTGCTCCCAGTCCTTAGACTCTCTCCAAACAGAGAATCCTACTACCATAAATGTAACGCAAACTCACTAGACGTACATTCATTCTACATGGTCACTGAATGTCAGTACAAGGAACTGGGGTTTATTTAGTAACAAAACTTTACAAAAGCAACAAGAAGAAGGGTCAAGGCACACAAGTCCTGCACTCAACAGCACAAAGTGATGAGAGTAAAAAAGAGCTATACAGTCGTGCAATGAACCAGAGACGTGACCCCTCTACGTCTCCATAAAGGGAAACAATTCCCAAGACAAAACACACAAAGATGTTCAGCACTCAACTTCCCAAACAATTGTAACTGTGACAGATTTTGTAATTTATAGTGTACATATAAGAACCACAGAGCAGTATCTTCTCAAACAACCAATATGAGTCTTTTCTTCTTAGAAAAAAAATTATTTTATTCTTTACTCATTGTTCTTTTCTTAAAAGACATCATGCGATTAGTAGCCGACGCGTTTCGTCCACCTGGGACTTCTTCAGGGCTACAAAATATATACAAAACATAAACTAAATTTACAAAATATACAAAAGTTTAAAAAGTCTATACAATCCATACATTCCTTTATTACAGTAATTATTTCCTTCAAATTCTATGCAAGTGTTTCTAACAACAGTTAACAATTATTATATACATGTTTATACAGGGAGAAAAACAAGCTCATGTATGTTAAAAAACATTATTGTTTACAATCAATCCTTATCATGTTCGTATATAAGGTTAACTAATAACCTATAGTTCCTGAGCAAAGATGCCTCAACATATTAGGTAACAAAAAAAGGGCTCTATACACACTGAACACATCAAATTGACGCAATCACTACTCTGTAAGTTGTACAAATTTCATTGTGTACTTTCATACCTTAGCATGCGAGAAATGTATTCGCATGTTCTTCAAGGTGTGCCTTCTAGTAGAGAAACAATGATATAGTTGAAGTATCTGTAAGAGTATTAAAATAAAGATCTCACCATGCTAGTTCCCAATATAACTTTCAAGCATTAATCACAAATGGTAAACATTTTGGACAACAAGTGCCCAGCCATTTATACCATATCCAGAGGTGCTAGAATATTTGCACTAATCAGGGCAATCATTATATATATTCATAGCTAAAGAACCCCAAGGAATAACTGCTTCAGAAACAAGCAACAAAAATGATAGTAGTCCCTTATTCTAAGAGAAACATGCCATTCATAGGCTGACATGTTTAGGTGATACTCATGCGTCAATTCATCAATTGACTCTTTACATATGTTGTCATGTAAGTCCCATTATTATGTGACTTCAATGATAACATCATTCTCTTTATTCCGAGGAGAAGAACCGCTGGCCTCCTTGGTGTTGCCGAACTAGAATAACCAGCTTTTGACCAGTTCTGGGCTTCCTCAAAGAAATCCTCTCTTCAGCCTTCAAGAATCTGCTGGAGAAGATTGTAGCGCATCCGGTCACTGAGGATCTATTTGTTGTCATGAACAAAATATTACACCAATCATGATGCATTTTGTCCTTGTGAGTCGGCCAACACTGGAGTCATATCCATGCCTTCTTTTTTGTAGTCCTCACGGAATCACACAACTCCGGTCTCCCGACAGAGGGTCTCCAAATCCCGATTGCTTCTAGCAAAGGACTACAAAAAAGAAGGCATGGATATGACTCCAGTGTTGGCCGACTCACAAGGACAAAATGCATCATGATTGGTGTAATATTTTGTTCATGACAACAAATAGATCCTCAGTGACCGGATGCGCTACAATCTTCTCCAGCAGATTCTTGAAGGCTGAAGAGAGGATTTCTTTGAGGAAGCCCAGAACTGGTCAAAAGCTGGTTATTCTAGTTCGGCAACACCAAGGAGGCCAGCGGTTCTTCTCCTCGGAATAAAGAGAAAGAAGTGGCACAGCCCTGACGAAGTTCCCAAGGCACTAGGGAACGAAACGCGTTGGCTGTGTGCCGGTTTTTTATCAAGCAACTGTAAATAAAAAGAAGAAACTATTTCAATTACAATTGGTTTTCCTGTCTGACTCCTATTAGAGTGCACCTTCCTTTTTCTGTGGACTTTCTAGCAAAATTGGTATCTTTCAACAGCAGATACTGGGAGTTGTTGCACTCGCCAGCTATCATATATGACCAATGGAATTTTAGTGCTTGACCTAGGTCAGCTGTTGTGTGCTTTTTTGTTGTTTAATGATAACATCATGTATATAGCACCAAAAACACGGTGAATAAAGATAGACAAAATCATAGATTGAAACACAACACAGGTATCGAATCCGGTGTGTCTGCACACCAACCGGGTTCATGAGTAAAAAAGAATAGAAGGGATCCAAGGTCTATTGAGGTCCCTATACGAGTCTATCATTAGGCAACTTACAGGCATAGCATGAGAATAAACACTAATAGTCATAAATAAACAAGGCGCCATGTTTAAAAGTTTATCGTCAGCATACAAGTTTAGCCAAAAATGTGTGGTCCGCGCACATATTTGCTTTAACCTCCTATATAGGTAATGTGTAAGCTGGTCGATAAAAACGTGAGTATGGAACATTTGCGTAAACAATGTGTAATCCAAACTATGAAGACATGAAAAACGGTCCTATGGTAAAGAACCGGGAAACCCTTTTGTGAAACTATTTCTGTGCTGTATTATGGGTAACTAACACCCATGTTGGCTGACAACAACAAAAAAGAACTAAAAACAGTCACATGAAGTGTGGTACCTGCAGAGGCAGGGAACTGCCATGGGCTCCACGTTTGCTCCATCCAATGCAAACCTTTTTATGGGTTTGTTTGAGATGGAGCATGCCTGGGGCTCTGGCGCGAAGGACTGGATTGAGAACATCATTTTTTATGGTCGATACATCGACGATGTTTTCATGATTTGGAAGGGCAGTAGTGAAGAACTGGAGCAATATTACACATATCTCAACAAAAACAAGTTCAATGTCAAGTTGACTGTCAATAGTTCCAAACATGAGATAGAGTTTTTAGATCTTAGACTATAGGTAGAAACCAATACAATACAGAGTGACATTCACAGAAAGTCAACATCTTGTAATAGTAGCCTTAAAGTTTGTATACAAGAACATGTTAGAGGGATCAAGAACAAAGATGATAGGTATCCTGTTGCTGCCCACATACACGCAAACTATCCAGAGGATACCAGAATCACTTTTCATGCAAAAGATCATGTTAAGGGTAGTGACAGGGGTGGAGACAGGACTATCAGCTTGAGACAAGCAGATGCGAGATGGATATGCCGCCTCCGGACTGTGATATTTGGTCTCAACATTAATAATGAATTTCATCATTTTTTATAACGTCAGAAGTTTAAATCCTATACAAAATCGTAACACCCTGTCATTTGTGTGTTAGATTCTAGTGATATATAGCAGTGTGTGAAGGATATGCTCTGGGTAAGTGAGATCACTTACTACACTGTATTCGGTTTTAGGAGTTAGGATGCTGAATATTATGCAATACTGGTTAACTCTAACATATGGGATTGTTTTGGGCTGCGGTTGCCTGTGGGTGATTTTCTCATGTTTAAGATATACTGATTTTGCACATGTTCAAGATGTGTGAACATACCATGGCAACTTGCTTCTCATGGTCTTAGGACGTTTGCAGTTGGTATTTGGAGTCACCACTATAGATAGAACTTGGGATCAAACCTTTGTGGTAGCACAGTACCATCTCCCAAGATATTGTCTAACTTTCGTGATAGTACAGTATGAGCACCAGGATTGGCCGCAGGGGATTCTGGGATCCTGTGCTAGTGACGACGGAGCAGAAGAGCGGAGATGCGGTGAAGCGGCAGGTAAGTTATTAATTTTGTTTGTCTCCTTTGCTTGTCCTCTGTCTCCCTCTCGCCCCCAACACCCCACCCCCGCCACTCTGCCGGGACATGAGTCGCTACTGTATCTGTTTGTTGATTTCTATACACTATTTCCTATAAACGTTTAAGAAAAGTCTTCAAAAATATAATTTTTAGCATATACAAAATACCGCGAGTAACTTGCCGGAAGATACTATTTTTAACTAAAGAAAAAAGGGCTTGTAGGTAAACATAGGAAACTCTTACCAAGGATATATGTTCTGTTACTGATGTTTACAAATTAACTGCCTTTTGACGGAATGGCAGCTTCTGATATCAGTTGGAAAGAGTAAAATTATCCTTTAAGAATGCAATAAATTTGTTTCAGACACAGCACGAGTGTGCAAGGCCAAACAGTCATAAGGTATTTCTCTTCAAATTAAGTTTATGGTCTGGTCTGTGGATTTTGATAAATACTTGACTGCTTGCAAAATGTATTTTGTTTGTAAAGAGGGCGTAGAAGGGTAAAATAATTTCCACAATTGAGCTGAAATAAAATTCTCCATTATCTAGATGTTCCTAAGACTGTGTTGATGTTCTTATGAGGCCCTGTGGGAAACAATACCCGGCTGTACATCCTCCCACTTTTGGAATGCACAAGAAAATTGTATCTGCAATCTTAAATGGAAATACAGTCTCCCATAGTAAATCATTTATCACATTATCATGGCAAAAATCACTTGTTACCTAGATTGAAAAGATTGTAAGCAGTAAAATAACTCTACAGAGACTGAATTAGACATAAAATGCGATCTTTGTTGGGTCATTGTTCCAAGTAACCAGTTCCCACATGGATTTAACACTGAAAAAAATTGGTCATACTGTTACAATGTGATATATGTGAATTAATAGGAAAACAAAAACAGAGAAGCCACAGTGGAAAGATAATTTGAAGGAAAAGTTAAAAAATGCATGAACACTTGCATAGTTTTGGGGCAGTGAGGGGTTTTTGGGGTTCAGGAAAGGGTGATGTTTAGGTGTGATGAGGAATTTTTAGGTGTGAGTGATTTTTGGAGTTCAAGGATTTTTTTTTTAGGGTTCAAGGATGGGTCGAGTTTAGGGGAGGTGAGGCTTTTAGGGGTCAGGAAATGGTGGAGTTTGAGGGTGGTTAGGGGTTTTAAGGGTTCATGGACCAGTGGTGTTTAGGAGTGGGGAGGGTTTTTTAGAGTTCAGGGATGGGTGAAGTGTAGGGTGTTAAGGGTTTAGGTGTGATGAGGGGATTAAGGGTTCAGGAATGGGTGGCATTTATGGCCAGAAAGAATTTAGAATTTAAGGACAGTTGGGTGTTTTAAGGGACCAGGGATGGGTGGGGCTTAGGCATAGAAAAGAGGTTTTAGAGTTTATGAATGTGTGGAGTTTTGGGGTAGGAAGGGATTTTAAGGTTCAGGGATTCGCAGAGTTTAGGGGTCAGGGATGGGTGGAGTTTAGGCATGGTGAAGGATTTTTAGGGTTCAGGGGTGGGTGGAGTTTAGGGTAGAATGGGCTTTTAGGGTCAGGGACGGGTGGAGTTTATGTGTGGTGAGTGGTTTTTAGAGGGCAGGGATGGAAGGTGTGAGGGGTTATTGGATGGATGGTGTTTAGTAGTGGGGAGGAGTCAGCAAATTACAAGCATTCAAAGTAATTGACAATATAAAAGATATGAATCTGAAGTAATGTGCCCTGAAGTAAAGCTCCGAAATAAATACCTCCAACAAAAATGTTTCTGAAAGTAAAACCCGAAACCATTGCATTTACAACTTGAAAAATAAGCAAGCAAAAGTCAATTTGGAACAAAACGACATTGTATGAATTTTTTCTATGAAATGGTAAATTCCATTCATCCTTCAAATTTCCATGAAACAGTTTAGGTGAAATGGGATCTCGGTAATTGTATCCATGAAATTGTTTTCTCTGTGATATCACATACTACAGTTACAACGAGCTATGACCTTCTTGGCAATGCAGTAATACCCTTTTTGCAAAACACTGTTTTTGAAAATGTAAGGAAATGCCTGTTTTCGGGCTAATGCTGGTTTTTCGACTCAGAGACTGCACTGAGGTTTGCTAACCAGAGCACAAATACACAAAGAATCCAGTGGGAGAGGCCCTGAACCAAAAAACATACTATTCACTGTCTACATATGTATCTCACAAAAAGTACATCTGGTGGAAATAAGAACAGAGGGTGACTGTCCACAATCTTATTGCAGTCTGGGTGTTGAACAGAGTGTTTCAACTATTATGCAGGAGAGAAACTCTTTCAGGACAAGAACCCTCACTCACCCGGAGGTGACATGCTTCATCATTGGATTCCCTCCTCACACCATGGGCGCAAGGTCATTGGTGTGGGCTACAACTCCTCAAGGGTGAAGAGGAGCTGAGGTGTTTTAGGAAACTTGAGAGAAAAGGTGGAGAGAGTGAGGGCAAAGTGCAAAAAAAGGAGAGAATGAAGAGTAAAACTGTCTACCGAAGGCCAAACAACCTTTATTCTGTGGTCTCCTGGGACAGGGTTAAAAGAAGAGGGGTCTAGAGGTTGTCAACAAATAAACCCCTGCAGTAGGTCAACATGTTTCTGCACTTGAGTGACCTCACCAGGGGTTCTGGGGCATTCTTCAGGACTAAGTAGATAGTTTCTCTCCACAGAATCAAGAGAAAATATAGAAAACACACACAATATATATATATATATATATTTTGTCGTTTAGTTCCTATATTACCTATACAGGATCTGCACGTTTGGATAACATAAACTGTGGGATTGGTGGCGGACTGATTCCGAGCACCCCCACCGGATACGTTAGCCTGTCTGTATTAGCTAGCTCACAGTGCCACTATAATCTCCTCTTATCATGGAGAGAATAGATTCTGGCAACCTCAGAACATGACAACCCTGATCCCTCAGAATCGTGGAAACAATATACTACCTTTCACTCAGTCACTCGTGCTCACTTAGTTTGTCTCAGAGAGTTACAAAGAATAAACAGGCTGGGCGTTTTCAATAAGTATGTATTGAACAGTTATTATTCTAGTGTAGAATAGATGAGCTGCAACAACCATTAGACAGTAGCAGAGTTATATGATTAGCAGTACCACGAAAGTAAAAGGATGGTATAGTTCTACCATCTTGCAGAAATCATGAATATATACAAGTACATAAAACACATGATAAAAAGTGCATACTCCTACAATGTCTCCCTAACTAGATGTACCTAAATGTACCTAGCATCTATGTAGGTATTATGTCAAGAATCCGTCTAGGATCTAGTCAACCCCATTACCTTAGAATGAGAGAATATGGGACCCCGTCCTGGTCTCGAGTTGGACACCCCGCGAGGGATGTTAGACCACCGCGAGCTGGAGCGTCTGCATGCAGGAACCTCAGCGTCTCTGGTCAGTGTGTCAGCCGGGAAGTCTCGGTCTCCTCTATCTTCCTAAGCAAGATGTGCTGTATATATACCCATAGGTCTCCCCATGGGTCCTACCTTGCTGTGTTACTGTGTCGGCCTGAAGGATGACGTTGGGCCTGAACTTTATACAGAGATATTATACAGGAGATGGTAATCCTACTGTTAGTCCTGCTGTGCTTCCAAGAAGCCTCATGCATAATGTATGAGAATCGAACCAGGGAAAAACCTGCGTTCTGAATGCAGTGTCATATCTAGGTAAAAGGACAGTGCCTAAGAACCGTTATGTATGTAATGTAGGGAAGAATATAGGTGAAAGGTTGCAATGTTACCTGCGCCTATATCTGCTGATCTTCCTTATTCTCCGCAGTTGAAAAAAACAGGCGGCAACCACTGAGCCGATCTGAGCGTTCAATGACAAGTCGTTGGCGATCTTTATACCCAAACTTTTGGCAGAACTAACTGGCACCGGGGACTTGCCCAAAGAGGAAGGCCAAACGTTGGAATGCCACGGGTTGGCAGAGCCACCCGTAAGAATCAGCTCAGTTTTATCAGGATTCAACTTAAGTTGGTTGTTATTCATCCAATCACTTATAAAGATCATGGTGGCTTGAAAGTTGAATGCTGAGGATGTTGAAGAGTTGATATCGAACACCAATTGAAGATCATCAGCATAGTTGAACGTTCTTATCTTTCTTTCTCTCAAAGAACGGATAAGGGGGAGAAGGTACAAATTAAAAAGGAGCGGCAAAAGAGAAGAGCCCTGGGGAACCCCACAAGTCAATTCCCTTTTGTTGGAGGAAAAGTTGGCAAGCCGCACCCCTTGCTGCCGGTTACTAAGAAAAGAAGAGAGCCACTTCAGCGCCAGACCCTGAATCCCTCCGTTTCTGACACGGTCGATCAGAATGTCATGATCGACCGTGTCAAATGCCGCTGACAGGTCCAGAAGGACCAGGGCCTGGGAAGCGCCATTGTCGGCTCCCTCTCTAAGTTCATCCAAGACAGTCAAATTGACAGATTCCGTAGAATGGGCAGGTCTAAACCTTGACTGATGGGAGTCTAAGACTTGAGAATGTTCAACAAATGAACTGAAACAGTGTGCCACATGCGCCTCGAGAACTTTACCTAGATGGGGCAGCAGGGAAATGGGGCGATAATTACTAAGAACTGACGGATCCGAACCCGGTTTCTTCAAGATAGGAAGTATTTCCGCATTCTTAAATATATCTGGAACAATGCCAAGGTTGAGTGAATTGTTAAGGAATGAAAGGGGGGGATCAGGACAGATGGTAAAAGCTTCTCGAAGTACATAAGGAGGACAACTGACCCTGGTTATTTTAGCCCTGGTTATCTCCTGATTGGACTATGCCAATTCATTGTATGTTGGCATCCCGGCCTACCAACTGAGACGTCTTCAGTTGTGTCAAAATCAAGCCGCCAGACTTATCTTCCACTTACCTAAGAGGCAGCACATTAGACCTCTTTTCAAAAATCTACATTGGCTTCCGGTGGCCAAAAGGTGTGCATTTAAGCTGGGATGCATTATCTTCAAAGCCCTTCATGGCAATAGCCCAACCTTCATTTCTTCCAGGATCCAACGCTACATCCCCTCTCGAGACCTGCGGTCCTCCCACCTGAACCTGTTAGTGACTCCCTCCTTCAAACGCAAGAAGCATGGAGGCTCAAGATTCGCCGTCTTGGCTCCACAATTTTGGAACTCCCTCCCCGTGGAGATGAGGTCGGTGACCTCCTATGCACAGTTCAGAAAATTGCTTAAGACTCAGCTGTTTACTCAAGCGTATGGTGACCTAAACTAGTTTCCTGTTGCCCTCCTCTCCGCCCCCAGCGCCATGAAATCGTTTGATGTACGTGCGCTCTAGAAATGTTTTTAACATAACATAACATATATGGGGTACCTATATGGAATATAACACCCACTCCTCTTCCGACTGGACGACATATGTAACCTATTACTGTACTTCTAGCATAACTAGATAGCGGTACGCACAAGGTTTATAAAAACATCTCTCTAGCTAAAAATGTTTAAAAATTTCTAAAAAAATTCTAAAAAAATATATAAAGAAACATTTTCTAGCTCTAAAAGTGTCCGTGATTATAGTCCGAACCACTATAAGCATTAAAAAGCCATGTATGCCCCAAAAATGAAAGGAATGTCAATTTAGTTTCATAGTTCCAAATTTGAGCTTGTTTAGAAAAGAGCGAATTTCTCCCAGCACACGACGAGCCAAATGAGTCAAATGTTTGTGTCCTGGCTGGTAGACGGCCCCTGTATCACCTCACGGAGCATGTCAATTGAGCACAGATGATGTTCCATACTGTCCGCAGCCGGTGCTGGGGCAGCCTGTGCGCCGTCCAAAGCCTGGGTGTCAGAGGAGGAGCCGGTGTTCATACCAACAGGTGCTGTTACTACCCGGGGGGGGCTCAAGGAATGCCGCCATCAACATTGGAATACGCTGAGGTCACTGCAGAACATGGGCCGTTATCGAGTCCAGTAAAGCATTCACGTCCGGTTGCGCACATGATGGTAGTGTCATACAAAGGTCTAACACGCATTCTTCTCCGCAAAACAGGCATCGGAGGACAGGTAAGATGCAGTCCATCCAGACTGGTCGAAATAACAAGAACCAAGATTCACTTAGTTCTCTTAGGCGAGGAGTGCCTAGAAGTTGTACCATGCGGTCACAGTATTTACGTTCCAGGAGTGTTCTTTCCATCTCCTTGGTAACTGGGACGTCCATTGCGTAGCAAATATAAAACAATCAGGATACCTGCTACTAGAAACAGGATGAGCGGAAGTCCTCCAAAGACGCTTCCGAATACGGAGTGTGTGAAGTTTGGTATAACTCCAAGTACTGTCTGAAAGGTGCTTAGAAGTCCAGAACCTATAGTCTTAATTAGGTGGACAATTTCTGCGAAATGGAAAGGGCAGTTTGTATGAATAAGCGCCTGTATCTCTGCCGAAGACCTTGTGATCTGGAGATCAAAAGTCTCTCGAGCGGAGGTTAAGGGCACAGACTTCGTAGAAGCATGGCTTTCATTCTGCTTAGAGTATCAAACCATATTAAGGAAACATTCAGTGAAGGCCATAACGGCGCCTCCCTGACTGTATGTGTCGATGGAAACAATACTTGCATACAACAAGTAACCCTGGAGCTTACAGTTACCAGATATGCGATGCCCGGGAGCATTCCGCAGCAGCCTTGACTGTTCAGCATCAAGTAACTCTCATTGAGGTTTTTAGCCAATCAAGGCACAACTTCCCAACACTGTAGGATGTCACTACCCCTGGATGTTGTCTCTGTACATAACGTGGATCTGGCCTATGGATACTAAACCCTTCGGTTTTACCCATGAATATTGCCTGACAACTATTAGTGTCTGTGGGCCAAATCAACTATTTTCTCCAATCGGGGTCTGATCTGTTGTATTGTATGATCTACTGTAATCTCTTTCTGTGATGTTTCGTTACCCCCGGTGTGTGTTGGAGTTGGCAACCGAGGTGTGTTCAAGTCTTTGTTCTTGGCTAGTCCAAGGCAAGACGTCTGTTGCACTGTCTTGTTCAAAAACATGATTTGTTGAGGGATGAGGCATGCTCTAAACAAAGCTTCTGTTCCCTGAATTTGCCATTCTCTACTACCCCAGACTGATTTTAAGTCTATGGTGTCTTTCCATAAGTCGAAACCTTGTTCAGACAACTGGGCAATACAGGAAGCAGAGTAAACCTGTTTGGTGTTTGTTAACATATTTTTCTGTGCTGATGTTGGTGCAACCTTATAATAATATGAGGCTGGGTCAGACATATTAAACCCTGAAAAATATGGAAACTTTTGTGTAAATGTTTTTGAACTGCCTTTCGGTGATGTTGGACAAGGTTCCCACTGGTGGAATGTGAACACATTTCTAGGATTAGCAGATTTATGCAAAAAGTGATGACCATAGTGTTGATAACGAATACATACTTTCGAAATCTGATGTGCTTTCCAATGCTTCACTATTAGAAAATGCAGCAGATTTTTCCAAATCAGAGAACATGTTATTAACAGTTTCAAAATCCCAATCATCGGAAAATGTACTTGAGGTAATGATATCACTCAACGAGATTTTAAATAAATGAGGAATTCTTAAAATCTCGGTCGGACCAAATATATCAAAATCAACCTTGTCCCAAACTATACCATCTGGTATAGGAACTGCTGTAATGTTCACTGATGACAAGTCTCTTTGTTCTCGATGAGATGATTGGTGTGGTTTTAAAATTAAGTTCACCTTTTGGGCTGCAGAGCTTTGTCGAATGAATTTTCCATTAACAAGTATGCTAAAAACTATTACTAAGCCTAGCCAGAAAAGAAAGAAAAGTATCCCGGTGATTACCCATAGTTCTACCCAAGGTGACACCAGGTAAGTCTTTTTAAGAATGTTCAAAAAGTCTTTAACTTACTGCTTGCGTGAATTTTTGGCTGGCGTAGTTTCCGGTTCACTTGGATCCAAAGAAAACGTATCAAAGTTTATGAAGTAGCCAGAAGCAGTTCGATCAATTGTTGGAATTGCATCAGGATTTGTAGAAATCATAGTTTGTTCTCGTTGAGGCATATTGATGTACACATCTGTATTTGGTCGAATAGCGCGTTGTCTTTCATTTTGAGTTTGATTTTGAAATTGAACTTCAGGTTCAAGAGGAACGAGTTCCAGAGCATTGTTGCATAGTCCTTCATTCCGTGCAGGGGACTCTTTGAACGTGATGAGTCTTTCCGTTTGAACTTCTTGAATTGTAGTGAGAGGAGGGCGTCTGCTACTTTGGAGTCCACGTGGCCTATTACTCTGTATCGGCCACATAGTGTGGTTTGATTAGGTCAATTGAGACAAATCTTTTCTCCTTTTTTCCAGCAAGAGGCGGCAGAAGTACTGTTCTTGTTCCTTCAATTGCTAGGATAGGTACAGGCTTTCTGTATGATGGCCCAAATTCTTTCTTGTTTGCAATTTTCTCTCTGAGCAGATCTCCGACTTTTGGGATCCAGACAGGTCTTGCCGTGACTGATTTGACTTCCCCATTGGTGGTCTGCTTCAGGTGGACATTACTTTATTGTGTCCTGGATTCATTTAGATCCTGTAAAACAGCCAAACGATCATGGATGTCAAAAGGCTTTTTATCCGCCACTGTGCCTTCACAATCAAGATCAGGTACCCACATTCTTGTCCCAAATAGGACCTCATATGGAGTGACCCCCCCTAGAGAACTTCTTGGCATATTGTTCAAAGCTTGCTGTACTCCATACAGATGTTTCACCCAACTCTCACCCGTGCCTAATACTCTCGCTGTTAAAGACTGCTTTAAGTCCTGGTTTTTTCTCTCCACTACCGAATTTCCCTCGGAATGGTACGGAGATGAGTACCGCAATGCTACACCCAATCCTCGCATGGCCTCCTTGTAAGCCCGAGAGTTAAACACAGGTCCCTGGTCAGAATGTAATGTGCCAATTGCGTATGTCCCTATAAAGACTCGCAAATCTTCTATAACAGTTCGAGCGTCAGCCAAGCGCTGGGGCCACACCCATAGGAATATTGAGCAGGAATCCACTGCAACCATGATATATCTGAAAGCCCCATCTCTTTGTAAGGGGCCGTAGTGGTCCAAGTAAACACACGCTAGTGGTTTATCAGATATTAACAAAGGTGTCTGTGCTGGACGTGTTACGGTGGAACCTTTCATCTGCTGGCAGATGTCGCATTTCAAGACATAGTCTTTAGTCTGCTTTGTTAACCCAGGCCACCAATAGAGTTGTTTCAACAAAGAAACAGTTGCCGTAACTCCTGCATGTGCAGAACCTATCCCTTCGTGTGCTGCTAGAATTAAACCTAACCTACGATCCATGTTTGGAATTACTCTATCCCCCACTCCAGGAATCTGAGCAAATGGAATGTTATTGGCATCTAACTTGTAGGAGTACTTGAGTGGAAACCTTTTCGGTACTGCTCCGCTGTTTTTGCGACAAGCATTGATAGCTACCATTATCTCACTGTCTATTCTCGTTTGAGAACGAGTGATTGCAGCTACGGAAGCTGTGCGTACAGCCCCCTTTGTGGCTTCATCAGCCAATGAATTCCCTTCAACGTGAACGCCATCACGCTGATGACTCAGTGTATGTATCACGTGAGCCCTCGGCAGTTCGGTTTTCAACTCCACTTCCTGTTCCCATAGCTTTTTATGCTTAATTGTGCCACCTTTTGCATCTTTGAACCCGTTTTGAACCCAGTACTGCAAATATTCATTATATGACTGCACACAGTAAAAGGAATTGCACACAATTAGTGTGGGGAATTCTCGATCCCTATTCACTAGTGCCAGTATCAAGGCTTTTAACTCTGCCAGCTGTGCCGTGCAGTCTCCTAGAGATTGCGTTTTTGTGCAACTTGGGTGGAACTTTCCATCCCGCATGCAACCTTTAACGATTGCGCATGCCACGCTATATTGTTGCTTACTTCCTATGGCCGGTTGAGCTGATCCGTCTGTGTAAATTATATAGTCATACTGATCTAGAGGCATTATTTCGTTTGGTAGAGGATATTCTTGTTCGTATTGCAGAAATGCTTGTGTCTTTAAATTTGGGTCGTACCTGTATTCTACATCTGTTGCAGTGAGAGAATTAGCCCATTGTATCCATCTCGGATGTAAGGCTTTAGCATTAGGAACGCTTTCCTTTGTCGCAGCCTCTAAGGCTGGAACCGGAGTTACTACTATTATTCGTTTCCCCTGAGCCAGTACTCTTTCTCTCACTACAGCAGTCTGTACTGCTGTTAGAATCTTTTCTGTAGATGCGAAGCGCATCTCAGCATTTGTGTACAAATGCGATTTATATGCAATTGGTACCGTTTCACCTTCATTATATGTTAGATAGGTGTACCCAGATTGACCCGCAACTATACGGATCACCAGGTTGCGTACGTTTACGCGTGTCTGTAAGTGTTTGGAAGCTATCATGTCAGCTTGTAAGGAGCGAAGCATGTCTGTGTGTTCCTGTGTCCATTGTTTTACTGAAAAATCAGGTTTTATTAAATCGTAGAAAGGTTTTACTCTTTCTGCGTAATCCAAAATGTATGTTCTACCAAAATTTAGGAATCCCAGGATTGATTGTACATTTATTTATGATTTCGGAGGTTGGAGCAGCGCACATTTTTCTAAAAATTGGCTGCCAGGCTTTTTCCTTCACTCGAAAGCTCATATCCTAAAAACAGGACACTGAGATGGGCAATTTTTGATTTTTTAAAGTTGAATTTGTAGCCCTCAGATGCAAACCCCAAAATTATGGTATTTACTCTGTTCAAGTGCTCCTCTAGGTCATCGTCCATTAGATAAATATCATCCACATAGGACAATGCCTCTTCATCCAAATTTTGAAGTAACTCAGTTACTCTGGCCAAAAACAACCCCGGGCTATTCTTATACCCTTGGGGGAGTTGACACAATTTACGCTGGGACCCTAGCACTGAGAAGGCTGTTAGATACCTGCTTTCAGGCGCTATATTTTGGCAGAAAAATCCATTTGAAATATCAAGTGTTGTTTTATATTTTTTCCGCACAATGTTATTCATTAATGCAGCGCTGTGTGCATTTTGAACTGCAAATGTCTTAGTGCAAGTGTTTAATTGTATATAATCTAAAACTAAACGATATGTATTGTCAAGTTTCATGACCGGAAACAAAGGATTGTTCATTGGTGAGGTGCAATTGTTGATCACCCCTTGGTATTCAAGTTGATCTAAGATCTCCCTGACCTGTTTTTTAGCTTCTTGCTTTATTGGATACTGCCTCTGTGCAGTTGGAGTATTCTTTAAAGGAATTATGTGGTGGGTTGAATCCTCATCCCATCCAAAATGGTTTTTGTATAATGCCAGAGCCTGGGCTACCGCCCACTCCTGCGCATATGTATGTTGTAAGTGCCTGGGAATATGATCTGAGAAGGCCGGAAGAATTACTGTTTCTCCTTTAGGGCAATCCATGACGAATGCTGGCGGCCAATCTTGTTCAGCTAATAAAATGTCATAGCCAAACGTCAGGTTCTCCCAAAAGAGACCTCTTACTGTTCTACATTTGTCCCCCTCCATTTGGAGCGTTATTTCATATACTTTATGTGGGACACTTACCCTAGTATCAGGTGTTTCCACCATGATATAATCATTCAAGTCCGCTGTCAACAGAAATTCCTTCAGGTTCTGGCAAGCTATTGTTACTTCTGCCTAGCATCGTCAGAGCCCATTCCCTGTTCAGTAGTCGAGTCCTCAGAATTCTGGGCATGTCTGATCTTTAGACCTGCAACTTTCTTCTTTTTGAACTGTGGCTTTTGCTTTGGTTTTTCTTCTTTTTTAGAAGTGTAATCTTGAGCGTGCTGCTTGTCTCTGGACTTTGTACGCTCTTCTTGCCTTTCTAACCGTCCTTCCCTCTCTGAGTTTTTCGATGAACCCTGAAAGGAATGATACCTGTCAGGTTTCCTAATATTATCCCTATTCCTAAGGTTATACCTCTTTTCGGAGGGCTCCTGTGGAGGAGATCTACCTCTGGATTGAGATCTGTTTCCTTTAAAGTTTTGTTGTTTTTTATTGTCCCACTTCTTCTTTGTTGAGGCAGGTATCTGCTTAGTAGTGTCCTGTGGTGTTTTAATTTAATTCTGTTGGGTGTGACTTGTTCTATACGATCCTCTCCAGTTTTTTCTTAATCTGGGAGTGAAGACTCAACACCTTTTTTCTTCTTTTTCTTCGCTTATTCATTAACTCAAACCTCAAATAAAGGAGCCATGCTCGTTCTTATCTGTCCAATATGGCCGCTTTGCTAATAACAATGGTATCGCCCCACAATGAGATCGTTTATCTGTCATCTGAAACATTGCAGTGCTCGTTTGGAGTTGAGGGACGTGTCTATAGTTTTCTCGATTAGAGTTCGTTTTATTCATTAGCACCGTATTTTTAATACAACATTACTATAGTTACGGGTAGCTTTTCACAAACCTCGGTTTTGTGAAAGTTTAAATTGCGGTTCTCAAGCACAGTCAATAAACCCTAATTCTTTACAAGTGTGATTTCAATACAAACGTCATCACAAGAAAAGAAGTTTTGTTCCATTTTGAGTTGCAGGGAATCTAGTTTCATACTTAACAATGGTAGCTTAGATCTTAGCAATATGGCTGCCGTTTTATTTCCATACTCAACGGTATTCTTGGTGAATGGTCCGTTTTCCATTTTGACACTCCAATCATGTGTTACAAAATGGAGCGGCGCGGACACCACTTACACGAAGCAGTTCGGAAATACGGCGGATTCTCTGCCACTTGGAACTCAATGCGGTAAGACGATATGCAGCGTTATTTAGACTCGCAATCTTACTTGCCAGTCCGCATTATGTGGAGATACTTTTTTTTTTCTTTTAGGAAGTCAGTTTAGATTTTATTTTGACTGGCATCCTGTTCTTTATTGTCCCCCTCGGCATACAGCTGACTTATTACGGTTCAAGCGCCCCCACGACAATACAACTTCGCGCTTATGGCAAATAAGGAATCGTTTGAAATTGACTAACTTTGATGCAACAATTGCCACTTTATTCTGCTATGACTCCACGAGCCTTATTTATGGCGGTAAGCACCCTTTAGCATTATGATAATTAGGTACTGATACCAGTACATTTTCCGACGAGGCACTCGTGAAATAAGCGGATGACACTTTCTAAACAAAGCGGATACACTAACTTCAGGCTGGCAGACATACAACTACCGTAGAAGGATTCTTTTTACATTTGGATTTTCGAATGTGTTACACTGGAAATGACAGCTTGTTTTCAATCTTGAGATAAGGAGAGACACACATTATATGTGGGAACACCTTTACCAGAATAGGTCTTAAACCTATTGGATTGGTTAAAAAAAATTCTCCACCGCCTATGTAACTCTTTGCTCAGTCTTCTCACTAACTACAAACTAAATGGCATAGAGCACATAAACGGTTTTTTAATCACCTTTCATACCGGTCAACGTGCATTAGCATGTGTTATAGGGCACCGAACATCACTGGAGGTGTTTTCTCTTTTCTTTCTCTCTTCTTCTTTTTATTTGTGGACTTGAAATTGAAGTAACCACGGTTGGGATTGTGCACTCAGTTTTCACTATAAACGAGGCACAAAGTTTTTAATCATGTACATACTACTTTTGACAAATACATTTTGATATATATTATTTGTATATGTAATTTTGCAGCCTTGAGAAAGTCCAGGAGGACGAAACGCGTGTCGGCTGCCTTGGTTTTGTCTACAATGGAATACATTTGAATGACTTGATACATCTACAGCTGTGAATCACATTTTGGACAGTTGCAAATGGAACTTCACTAACTGGTTGCGTTCTTTTCGTTTCATGACTGTCTGAGGATAAAAGTAACAGTGTTTTGGTGTGCTTCGGTGCATTTGTTTCACATTTTGGTCTAGACTGCGGCTGCAGGTCTAGCAGATTTTTACCCAAGGTGGGTGGGTTATACGGCGCCACGAGAGCACCCTTGTATTTTGACAGGTTATAAATTGAATCTTTGACTACAATATAACTAACTAATAGATGTGCAGATCTGAAAGCATATCCACCTATTGTACATATATAGTTACCTAGTAACTTCATCCCTAAGTTTAGAGCAGGCTCTGCTCCGTACTCATTTTGTATCTGTCTCAATACGTCTGGTACTACTGCTAATTACGGGATACCATGAGTTCTGGTATAAATGGCAGCAAAGACTGTACCCCAAGTGGTACAATCCTCTATTTGTGCTGTTATCCCCATGGGCAAGCAGATTGTTAGCATTCTGTGTTTTTCATATGGGGTAGTATTCGGGAATACTGCCTCTAGCTGTGTTATTTTCTGAGCTACCCACAATGGCATTTGTTCACGTTTTGTGGGCATTTTACCCATTACCGCGTGTAATGTTTGTGGTGTAATTTTAGTTGCTGTACCCTGAATTTGAGTTCCATTTGTTGCAACTATTGCTGGTTGGACTGTAAGTGTCCTCATGACAAATTGCGTCAAGTTTCTGTATATTTTAATTAAATCTTTGTGTTGTGTGAGTAAGTCTCCTGGTGGCATTGTTTCAATGTCAGGATGTGGTGTGTAGGCCGCTAATATAGGCCATGTGGCCCCTTCTCTTCCGAGCGGGCCGAGTCTCACTCTTCTTCTTATGTGGAGTAGGGCGCCTTTAAACCAGTATAAGTGTTCCTGGTATGTGAGCGGAACCTTAATGTCCTCAAACGGACAATATTTCGCTGGTGCATCTCCTTCTGTGTAGGTAGGAGTGAAATGTTTTTGTTCTTGCATTTGCTGCTAGGAATGTAACCCACGAATAAAATACCTCCATTCTGTTTGATTCGTGTGCCTCAATCACGAAAACTACTATGCCACCCCCTAGATGATAGACCATGCTCTAGCAGTCTCAGGGTGACCGTATTTCTAAAATTTGGTGCAATTTGGATTGCGTCTGCATTTTCCTCACCATCTGTGAGGGGCAGTGCTTGTAGCAGTGGGTCTAATTCTTGGTTAGTCATTATTTTTAGAACACTAAAATAGTTTTCAAGGAAACCAAGATACGGTGTTTATGCACAATTTTAGGAACACTGTGTCCTTCAAGCTTGATTAACCAACAGCCAATAAATAGGATTTTGTAGTCTATCTGTCTCAATACGTCTGGTACTACTGCTAATGACGGGATACCATGAGTTCTGGTATAAATGGCAGCAAAGACTGTACCCCAAGTGGTACAATCCTCTATTTGTGGTGTTATCCCCATGGGCAAGCAGATTGTTAGCATTCTGTGTTTTTCATACACCACTCAGCTGTGGCGGAGTTTGTGCCCACCCACTCCAGACGTCTCTGGTGTCTTGTGAGTAGGGGTCTCTGAGAATAGCACGACTGAACTACTCAGATTCTACTGTTAAATAAGTACCCAACCAACGTTGGGCGCCATGTCGTGTAGTTCCTATATTACCTATACAGGATCTGCACGTTTGGATAACATAAACTGTGGGATTGGTGGCGGACTGATTCCGAGCACCCCCACCGGATACGTTAGCCTGTCTGTATTAGCTAACTCACAGTGTCACTATAATCTCCTCTTATCACGGAGAGAATAGATTCTGGCAACCTCAGAACATCACAACCCTGATCCCTCAGAATTGTGGAAACAATATACTACCTTTCGCTCACTCACTCGTGCTCACTTAGTTTGTCTCAGAGAGTTACAAAGAATAAACAGGCTGGGGTTTTCAATAAGTATTTATTGAACAGTTGTTATTCTAGTGTAGAATAGATGAGCTGCAACAACCATTAGACAGTAGCAGAGATATATGATTAGCAGTACCACGAAAGTAAAAGGATGGTATAGTTCTACCATCTTGCAGAAATCATTAATATATACAAGTACATAAAACACATGATAAAAAGTGCATACTCCTACGATGTCTCCCTAACTAGATGTACCTAAATGTACCTAGCATCTATGTAGGTGTTATGCCAAGAATCCCTCTAGGATCTAGTCAACCCCATTACCTTAGAATGGGAGAATATGGGACCCCGTCCTGGTCTCGAGTTGGACACCCTGCGAGGGATGTTAGACCACCGCGAGCTGGAGCGTCTGCATGCAGGAACCTCAGCGTCTCTGGTCAGTGTGTCAGCCAGGAAGTCTCGGTCTCCTCTATCTTCCTAAGCAAGATGTGCTGTACATATACCCATAGGTCTCCCCAGGGGTCCTACCTTGCTGTGTTACTGTGTCGGCCTAAAGGATGACGTTGGGCCTGAACTTTATACAGAGATATTATACAGGAGATGGTAATCCTACTGTTAGTCCTGCTGTGCTTCCAAGAAGCCTCATGCATAATGTATGTGAATCGAACCAGGGAAAAACCCGCGTTCTGAATGCAGTGTCATATCTAGGTAAAAGGTCAGTGCCTAAGAACCGTTATGTATGTAATGTAGGGAAGAATATAGGTGAAAGGTTGCAATGTTACCTGCGCCTATATAGGGTACCTATATGGAATATATATATATATATATATATATATATATATATATATATATATATATATATATATTATCATCTACTGGTGGTCGCCAGTAGATAGTTATAGTTAGGACCTATTTTCCATAGGAAATCCGCAACATTCTTTTTGAAATAACGTTGGCGCCGGTTGACGAATCTTTGCGAAAGTTTCCAACTTGTTGGGGCGCTCCGGTCCGCTCCCATCCTGAAAGTCTCGGGGTGATTAGTCAAGCGGGGGCCGAGAAAAAAGGGGGGTCCCAAAACGCGTTTTCCCCATTCATTTTTCCATAGGAACCTTTAGTCGCAGCTACAGCCCGAACTGCTGAACGGAATTACACCAAATTTGGCAAAGAGGTAGCCCTTGGTTCAGTGTCGTGCCTTTTGCTTAAATGGTGTAAATCCGTTCAGTAGTTTGAGAAAATCACAAATAAAATCACATATATATCTATGGCCGAGTAGGGTCCGCGTACCCTCCCGATCATGAGCTGCATGCTAATTGGCTGTCAACACTCCAAATCAGGAAGTGTTGGCAGCCATTTTGTCCCTCGGTAGAACCGAGGGACAGAAACAAGTGCGCAAAGCGCAAAAGGGGGCAGGGTAGAAACACCCTGACCCCTAGGTCTGCTCAGGGGTCCCACAAGGACCCCTAGGCAGAAAAAGCATTTTTAAGAAAAAAATCAGCGGGATGCGCTTAGGGTGCGTGAATCCCGCCGAAAAAAAAAAATGAAGCGCGGTCTGCCGCGCTTCGATGCTATTTTGCCCCCGGGTGGCCCAAGTCCCGGGGGCATGCGGGGGGTGGGTTTATATTTAATTTTGGGGGGCCTCGAAGGCCCCCCAAGCCTCAGGGACCGCCACCCCCGGGGCTTTAAAAAATAATGGTACGGGAGGGCTCTTGGCCCTCCCGCAGCCCCGGGGACCACCACACCCCGGGGCTTCTTTTTTATTTTTAAAAAAAATTACCTGTGTGGGGGGGCTCAAGCCCCCCACATGCCCGGGGACCGCCACCTCCCGGGGCACTAAAAATTTCAATATGGGGGTCCATTACGGACCCCTAGAGCCCCGGGGACCACCACCTCCCCGGGGCTTTGTCGATGGAGGGAGGGGGCCGCGCGGCCCCCTCCTGGAGCCTGTAATGGCCCTGGGGACCACCACCCCCAGGGCCGGCTCCTGCAGTGTCCCGGGGTGCCTACCCCGGGAGCCTGTAGTTTGCTATGACAGGACGGGAGCCTCGCGGCTCCCGTTCTGTCATAGCAAACTGCTTGGATATTGGAGCGAGTGCAGGAAACCTGCTCTCGCTCCAATATCCAAAGCAAGTTGCTTTCCACATGGGGAGCTGCATGTTAGCAGCTCCCCATGTGGAAAGCAATGCCGGCTCCCGCAGGAGGGGAGCCGGCAGGGTCTGTGGGGAGTTGGGGTCCCCCACGGACCCCAAAGGATAGGGCCAGCCCCGGGGATGGGGTCCCTGGGGCAAGTAGTGGCTCGGGAGGGAGCCACGCGGCCCCCCTCCCCAAAAATAATTTAAAAAAATAAAAAAGTAAAAAATAAAGGCCTGCCCGGGGATGGGGTCCCCGGGGCAAAAGGAGGCCTGAGGAGGGGGGCCACGCAGCCCCCCTCCATAAAAATTTATTTAAAAGTGTGGCCATGCCCCGGGGGATGGGGTCCCCGGGGCCAGATTCTGCCACGGGAGGGCGGCCAAGAGGCCCCCTTCCCGTTTAATAAAAAAAAAAAAAAAAAAAAAGGGGTAAGGCCCTGGGGGATGGGGTCCCCAGGGCCCAAAAATAGGAAAATGGAAGGGGGCCACACAGCCCCCTTCAGGAAAAAAACAAAACCAAAAAAACGATCGGGCCGCAGGCCACGCCCCTTCCTTTACCACTCTGCAAACGCGCCCTGGCGCGTTTGCAGATGAGGCGAATTCCCCTTAAATACTGGGGGTCCCTGGGGGCCAACTAGCCCACCAGGAACCTCCAGTATGCGCCAGGGGGCTGCGTTGCAGAGAGGTGTACAGAGGCCACGCCCCTTTTTACACCTCTCTGCAACGCAGCTCTGTGGCGCTTTTTGGAGGTACATGGTGGGCTACTTGGACTCCAGGGACCCTCAGGATTCAAGAAGACTTAATCCCCCAACTTAAAATGCGCCACGGGGCGCGTTTGCACAGTGGTGAAGGGAGGGGGCGGGGCTTCAGGTGACATGTGTGCAAACAGGCCCGTGGCGTGTTTTAAGATGGGGAATTAAATCCTCTTCAATCCTGAGGGTCCCTGGGGCCAACTAGCCCACCAGGTACCTCCAGTAAGCGCCACGGAGCTGCGTTGCAGAGTGTTGTAAAAAGGGGCGTGGCCTCTGAACACCTCTCTGCAATGCAGCTCTCTGGCGCATACTGGAGGTACCTGGTGGGGTAGTTGGCCCCTAGGGACCCTCGGGATTGAGGAGGAATTAATTCTCCAACTTAAAACGCGCCACAGGGCGTGTTTGCAGACATGTATCCTCAGGCCCCACCCCTTTATTCACCATTGTGCAAATATTCCTCTAAAATCAGCAGAACTACGAATTCCGATTTACTCACCTGTTATCAGGAGAGACCTCAGTGCTGCATCTTTGCGCCCAGTACCGATCCTGAAAAGTAATTCTAACCGTACTTACCAGTAACTTGAATTTCCTTCCATAGGCTAACATTGACTGGTTTCACTTGGAAATTCTTCTAAGTGTGGAGTTTTGGAACTTTATAATATTCCTCTAAAATCAGCCGAACTACGAATTCCGATTTACTCACCTGTTATCAGGAGAGAACCCAGTGCTGCATCTTTTAGCCCAGCACTGACCCTGAAAAGTAATTCTAACCGTACTTACCAGTAACTTGAATTTCCTTCCATAGGAATCCATTGTCTGGTTTTCAGCAGAAAAGTTTCAAAGTGTCGATTTTCACAAACTACAAATATTCCTTAAAAATCGCCTGTGTGACTTAAACGCATTCTTTCAACTGTTTACAGGAGATGCACCAGTGCTGGATCCAGGATCCACCACTGAGTAAGAAAAAGTAACGATAACACTACTTACCTGCTAAGTGAATTTCCTCCCATAGGATAACATTGGTGATTTTATGTGAAAAAGTTTCTAAGTGTCAACTTGTAAAATACAATAATATTCCTTAAAAATCACTACTGTAACCAAAACGCTTTTACTCAACTGTTTACAGGAGATGTCCCAGGACTGAATCTAGGATCCAGTCCTGTGGTTAGAAAAAGTAATCCATAAAGTAACTAATTGCATTTAACTAGAAATTCACATTGAGCTCAATGTTGCATTGTTTTGAAATTGTGTTGCCCATTGCAACAACTGTAACTACTGTACTTAAAAGTCTATTGCCTATTTGCAAAGTATTTAAACTAAAGTAATTCATTCTGAGAAAGTGTATTTTGTAATGTAATGTATAATGTAATTACAATGTAATTTAAAAAATAAAATATCTAAAAATAAATAGTTTAAAAAATGTTGTAAATCAGTATCAAAAAAATAAATATAACAATTAATACATTTAAAAATTGTCATTTACAAAACCTTTGCAATTCACTGAAAAAACCATAGGTTTCAGACACGTTATAGTTAGGAATTAGCATTTTTTTAAAAATTGAAATTCACTGAAAAAACCATAGGTTTCAGACACGTTATAGTTAGGAATTAGCATTTAAAAAACCTTTGAAATTCACTGAAAAAACCATAGGTTTCAGGCACGTTATAGTTAGAAATTAGCATTTAAAAAACCTTAGAAATTCACTGAAAAAACCATAGGTTTTAGGGACAGTTATAGTTAGTTGGACATTGCACTCGTACAAAACCCGTGAAATTCCCCGTTATAGTTAGTTCAGGTAACTATAACTCGCGCCCGAAATGCACTGCTGATGACGTCACATATTACATCACTCATGACATGGTCAGTGACATCACTGATGACATCACTGATGACATCTCAAATGACATCACTGATGACATCATCCATAAGATAATTTGATGCATCTTCTCACACCCTAATATAACTTTTGATACACCCACTGTAAATTACAGACTGCCATTGTCAAAACCATAGACACTCCAACACCAATTACTATATACACACTCACTGATTCTTAGGTCTACACACACACATCTACTCACTCACCCGTACAATCACTCATACTTATAGTCACTCAGTATAGGACTATTATATGCACTCATACACCTATATAAACACTCACACACCGCCACTCATCCATAGAGGTACTCACACACCTAGTCAGTCATGAAAAAATTAAGCACACACCCATTTACTCACCTATACAGTATACACACACCAGCTCACTTACTCATACAAATACTAGCACATTCTTACGCTCTTATACAATCTCTGATACAAGCACACACTCATCCATACAGTCACTCTCACAATCACACACTCTCAGCTTATAGCTATTTATATACTCCAACACACATATATACTGCCTTTCACATATGTAGTTACTCACACATGTACCACTGGGACATACATTCACTCACTAACACACTCTTACACACACTTACCCACCCATACAGTCTAACACAGATGCACTCTTGAAACCATCCACCCAGTGAATCACCCACTCACACATCTATGCACAGAGTCGCACACATCCCACCCACACAAACACTCAGGCACACATACAGATACTCAGACAACCAATCAATAACTCATATAGACACTCATGTAGCTATTCACAAACCCATGCAGCCACTTACACAGCAACAGACAGACGGATACAGACATTCACCCAGTTTAGTCACTAACCCATGCATTCAGTAAGATACGTTTAATCACTCACTTATAGAGTTAGTCACGCACCTACTAAATCATCCTTTCAGACACTTATACACCCACTCATTCTTCAATACGCCTTTCCCTATATATATTAAACATATTTAAACTTTACAGAAACACACAGTCACTGGATGATGTCATCAGTGATGTCATTTGAGATGTCATCAGTGATGTCACTGACCATGTCATGAGTGATGTAATATGTGACGTCATCAGCAGTGCATTGCGGGGGCGCGAATTATAGTTACCTGAACTAACTATAACGGGGGAATATATATATATATCAAAACAAAACCCTTTCAGGCATAGAGTGACGAATAAATTATGCAAAAACAGAAGCAGAGAACTCTGGGTAGTTCTGTTGCCACTTTGTTGCCTTTAGTCCCCTGTGCCCAAACTGGTTTCTCACAGGGTCCGTTGCTGGGACAGCTTTCTTCCCTCCTTGGGAGATGTGCTAATGACTACCAGGAAAAGATACAATGGGGGCCTGCTCTGGAAGGAGGTGTCACTTCCCTCCTAGAGGATGCCACACAGGTGTTTGCCCAAATGGTGAGCTACAAAGGAGAAGCCACTTTTGAAGGGCAAATGGGTAACACTTGGGAGAGGGGCTGCTCCATTGTTTAGGCAGACAGGCTGGCACTAGACAAGAGAGGGGAAACCAGTTGCCAAACTAGTTTTCCAGGGGCGTGTTGCCACACCTCTGAGTTGGGCTAGGGAGCTCCACGCGCCGGGTGAGGAGCCCTGCCATATTGGTAGTAGGCAGAATGGTGTATCTTGGGATGCCCAGATGCCACACTTTGCAGGAAGTGGTCATCAGGTGAAGGGGAAACTTGTAGCCCATTGGCCACTAACCGCATCCTGTCCTCAGGGCATTTTCTGAGCATAAGTATGGCACCCCGAACTCAGATCTCGACTGGACTGGAAGAAGGACTGAGGAAGAACTGTCCTGCTGCACTGTACACCGGACAAAGAGAGGCTGCACTGTCGTGAACTGCACCTGCTGGCTAGCAAAAGAGAGGGAGTGTGCCTGCTGTGTCCTGCTCAAGAAGAAGTAATCTCCAGAGCCCAGCCAAGAGACTCCAAGGGCCAGCTGAATGGCTTCCTCTTTGCGGCAAAGGGACACACCAGCTGAAGAAGCCTGCTGGGGCAGGTTTGTGGCCCAAAGTCTCTAACCCGCTGCCACTGTGCATCAGCGGGGACCAGGACCTGACGGAACCAGTAGCAATTGAGTTCGCTGAGCCAGGGAGTGTCATTGGAGAGCAGCTGGACCTTTCAGAGGACAAGTTATCGACCCAGGAAGGCTTGGCCTGTGACTGCGATACTGTGCGATAGTACAGTGGTGACTGGACTTCTCCCAGCACCAAGAGGACCTCGAAGTACATCGATCAGTATCACCTCACCCTCTTCGAAGACCAAGGATATTGACCGCATCGCATCCACAGCATCCTATGAGCATCTTCAGCTACCTTCATCCCTTGCCTCAGGACCACTTCCATAGGAACGGCCTGCAAAGGATAAAAGTGCCTGGAACTGACTGAAGACTGCTTCACATGCTGAGGTCACTGTTTCTGAGGATCTTGCTAGACCCCCAACTGGCTCCCTACTGGAATTGGTCACCTAAAGTGACTCCAAGTGACTGCACCACAACTAGCCCAAACTTTTAGTGAAAACATTTTGGTGTGTCAATTCATTGAATTTGCCAAAGCTTGTTCACAGTTGAGTGAAATACTTTGGTTTACTATACACTGTAAATTCTATATCCCCGGACCCCCCCAGTGGATCTTTTTCATTGTGATGTCTAAATAATAATAAAAATACAGTCTATTTTCATTTATGGGCTTTGGATTTCTTTTTCAATTGTTTTGGTGCTGTTTAAATGCTTTATACTTGTCCCTTTGTGCTAGCCTTTATACTGAGAACCACATCTACCCAGGGTCAGGGTACCTAAGGGTCCTAAAGGGGTTGGTATATGTATTACACAGTGAGGTTGCACAACCACACACTTTAATACACCCCATTTTCTCACAGCAATGTTCTAAATTTATTATTTTATTTTACCCTTTCACTTTGTTGGCTAGTTACAATTTTGAGTTTAATAAGGCAGGTTATAGCCTCTCCTTAAACCCTGGGGGTTGGGCTACGTTAAATTTTGACTACAGGCAGTATCCCCAGGACGTCATAAATGATGCACTTTATTTAATTCCATTATTAGATACTGCATATATTGTCTTTAATGAGTAATTTCTACACATTATTCATTCGACTCATTCTTTTAGAGAAATTCTTACATATGACAATTTATAATAAGAGTTATTTCTATTTATTCTGTTTGTGTAACAATATTTACACATTTAGGCTATTTCAGTTCTTCTGAACACTTCAACATATCTACAGTAATGTTTTATCCATTACTTACATGAAGTAAAGAGAATATAAAAACAGTAACCTGCCACCTTTGTGAGACATTTGCGGTTTATTAAAAAATGCAATACAAATCTTTTGTTTTTTTTACACTCTTTAGACATATAACGTTCCTAATTTGTTATGGGAGAGGATTCTGTCAGTGATTCCTACTGATGACTGCTAATCGAAATGACCTGTTCTTCACCAGTCATGGGTATGAAAGGATGTAGACAGTCTTTGTACTGCAGATAGACCGTTGACAGTTCTTTCTGGAAATTATGGTTGTTACGTTGTTTTACCATAATTACTTCCTACATAGCTGTGGTCACATTGGAACCCCTTCTAAAGTGATATTATTTGGGATCTTCGTCAGGTCTAGTAGTAGGTGCATAGGTAGAATTCATGAAGTTGTAGTCTGAATTCTTTTGAGTTAGTGGTTTGTAGAGACCCCATCTTCAGTTTTCTTCCAATACTTTTTGTGATCTTTTTAAAGCTCTGTTATGTAGAGATGCCAAGCTTTCATTATTGTTGACCTTTTTTTGTGTATAAATTGGCAATGCTGTTGTTTGCCTGGATGGATTAATTTAAGTGGTGAAAGTGCTGATTGGAAAAGAGCTTTTGTAAAGGAATTATGATTTGTGACATGTATATGGTATGGGATTTGTACAGCTCACACTTAGCTAGAAAGCAATGGAGTGCTGTACAAAAATGTGGATCTATAAGAAAGTCACCTGAGACAAGAGAGGTTGTGTATTGGAGTAGGTAATTCCAGGCGGCTTAAGACTGGAGAATGATATGGAGTGACATGGCCAAGAAACCCTCTTTAAAGCACATGCCGACTGTGGTAGGATAAAAATAACTTTGTATCCATAGACCTACTGCTGGAGAAGGCTTCTTCGCAGATTCACACCTTATTTATTTAGGAAGCGTTCTTTTTTTGGGACTTGCTCAAGTGTAAAGGAAGACCTGAAGTTTTGGGTGTCTATCTTCACAGAGTTTGATAACTTATTTTTATTGTGCACTTGGTACTGCAGCATTGGCCATTTGAAGTGACGACATGCATGGTGGTTTCTCTGAGCCATGTGATACCCTTTAAAGGTGAACCAGATAGTTAGGGGGCACATGCATCAAAGCTTTTTGCGATCGCAAACGGTGCGAATCGCAAAAATCGTCCGTTTGCGATCGCAAAATGGGCTTTTGCGATGCATGAAACAATTTGGCATGCGCAATTTCAGTAATCGCAATTTTTTGCGATTTCCCAAATTGCGATAGCATTTAAGGAATCGCAATTTGCAAATCCTTAAATACAATGCAAGATGCACTTCCAAATAGCAATTTCGCTATTTGGGGCGCAATTACCGTAAAATAAAACAAAACGGTATTTTGCAAAAACTTCGAAAAATGCACTAAAGTGCATTTTTCAAAGTTTCATGTCACACACACACATGCCCTTGGGGCATGTGTGTGCGCAACATGGGTGCACAGTACAATTTCACGGGTGCAACAGGGTGTCCTTTTGACACCCTTGCTCCCTTGAAATTGCATGCGCAATTTGCGAGTACCAATTGGTACTCGCAATTTGCGCATGCAATTTCACATTCATTCGCCCATAGGAATGAATGGGAAGCCATTCCTTAATTGCGTCTCGCAATTTGCGAGTCGCAATTAATGAATGTATAGGACTCGCTATTTTTATAGCATGCATAGGCTTTTGAGAGTCCTTAATTGCGATTCCTTAATAATCGCAATTAAGGACTCGCAAAATCCTACCTTGATGCATGTGCCTGTTAATGTCTTCTTGAAGGCAATTTATGCTCTCTACTATTCAAGAATTTGGATGGTTATCTTAGCAGAACATTTTGGAAAACACTGTAGACAGGCAGGTTAGACAAAGTCAAAATAAGTTATGTTACATTGGTAACTGGGTTCACTTACCAGTTCTTGGAATAATCTGAATTTGAGCTGGCCGACTAAGTAGCGGCCTGGAGATGAGTGTGTTTTTTCTCAGAGAGAGATGTGGTTTGCATACTGAGCATAGTAGTCGAGAGCTGTAGGGAAAATGTTAACAAAAAAGCGCAACAGTTGATTTATGTTTTCTTATTTGGCCCCTATTATTGTCAAAGGAACGCTGAAGCAAAAATATATATAATTCTACTATTAATAATTCTGAAAAACTGCCCAAAAAAGGAGTTAAATTATGTTCCTCAATCTCTCAAGGGCACTGCATGAAACAGAACTATTTCTTTAGAGGAAACATGATGGACCTATTTTCGGGAAAAAAAATCACGTTTCTAAATATTTCAGGTTATTTTCCATTGATCTTCTAAATCTGTAATAAACCCACGAGACGCTTTATACAATTACAAAGTCTCCGTTGTCAGTGAACCAATGAAACGTTCTCCAATGCTTTATAGCCATGGACTTCATTTAGGGGTCGCAGCTGTGACCCCTGTCTTGCCCCTTGCGACCCCTGACACTGCCTTTATGACCCCTTGCCTTAGAGGTGGCAAAATAAGTGCCAGGAACACTGAGGCAGCTCGTCCTTATGAACGCCAATTGGGGCACCATTTTCTCTGTTTTCAGTCAATATTTTTATTACACTAATAGTGAATATTACATTATTCACTATTAGTGTAATAAAAATAGGAGTACAATTAGCTGGAATATGACCCTCCTTGGCAGTGGAGGTAAGTAAAAAATGCTTTTAAATGTTTGTTGTGTGTTCTTGCGGATGAGAGCATGCTTATGTGAGAAATTGTGTATGTGTAAGCATGTGTGTGAGAGAAAGTAAAGGTTAAATGGCATGTGATGTCACTTCCGCTACCCTAATATTTTGGTGAATTGACGTTCATGTTTATAGCCAGAGTCCGATTGGCCATGCGACCATTTTCGACCCATGTTCAAAAGGACGAGGGCCGAAGCCAGATGTGGACCGGCGAGCGAGGTGGAGCAGCAGAAAGTCAATACAGTTTATGGTACTTATGGCATCAGTAAAAGTTGTGGAGGGCTCATTGTTGTGTACAGAACAACAATGAGCCCTCCTGGGTAGGCACAGCATGGAGTTTGTCTGAACTGCTCTTGTCGTGGACAGGCCTCTCTCCTCATAACAGTGACGTCTCTGCTTCTTGAGTAGTCCCGCTGGGAGATGGCAGGAGTGGGTGGGGAGGGCAGGATGGGCCGAAACAACTTCACAGGTTGCAGGGATAATGGTATCCAGCATATAACTCCAGTAGTGGCAAGTTTCTTGGCAAAGCGGCGGGCGGAGGGAGAGAGGAGGAGCGGGACTAACAAAAAAATAAAAATAAATAACTTACCTGTTCGATACTCTGATGCTCCTCTCTGGCTCCGCCACTGTGCACTGCAGGCACAGGCTCCCAGAATTCCCTGAGCCAATCCTGACGCTGCATGAAAGCAGCATCAGGATTGGCCTGAGCACTGACGATTTGCGCTCCCAGGGAGAATGGGAGCCTGTGCCTGCTGCCCTCTTCAACCCAGCAATGCAACTGCGTTGGAGAGAGCTTCAGTGCGCATTAGGGTTTGGCTGGGCTGAGTTGGCCAACCAAACCCTCATGCACACTGAGATCCAGTGCACCTACAACTCCCCTCTGGCTGCCATCTCTGTGGCCCCGCCCCCTAGGCGATGCTACAGAGAAAAATAAAAGGATAATAAACACAGGTTCATTATCATTTTATTTTTTTGGCTGCTGGCTGGGTGGGCGACGCTCCACCGTCATAGCGGAAAAGCCGCCGCTGAATAACTCTCAGGTTTTGCTAGTCAAGTGGTTTAACAAAATGAAAACAAAAGAAATAAATACATTTTTTTAATATTCTAAATATTTGTCCAAAATTGAGCCACCTGATACTAACTAGACAATGATTCATGAATGTGGATCACATGTTTTTAGAGGTGCTGAGGCCTATTTGTGGTTCCAATCCAATCTTGCTTGTAATGATTGTAATAGTGGGAGACCACGTTAGGAGCTGTACCAAAGTATGGACGCAGCATGGAAGTGAAGTTAAAGGGACATTGAGGTACAGGAGCAATGGGAAATAGCCACTATCAGAGAATGGTAGTTGGCTCAGGACTGGGGCAGTAACATCCCTGGTGCCACCAAGGTTGGAAACAGGGCAGTAAGGAAAAAAGTCCTGGGGAGTGAGTTGTGAACAGAAAGGTAAGCTGGTAGGAAACCATAACTTGTATCATCTCAGCTTCTCCACAATAGGGTATTTTCAAAATTAAAAGTAGCTGATGTAATTAAATATTGAAATCAACTAAAGTATCTCGCCCAAACTTCTATGGGGTTAGTCACAAAAATTCAATGGTGGACATTTTAGTTCCCCCCAATGATTTCAGTAGATTGCCCACTTTTATGGTATTCATATTCCCTAAAAAAAAATCCCCAGGAGCTCGTATTGAAATGTACGCCAGTCGTAGATTTCCATGCTTACGCCTGCTTCCCTAAAATGTGGACAACCGACGGCTCAAAGTGAGTTGGATGTTTGCATTAGCACATTTTTTGCCGCACTGAGGGGGATATTCTCAAGAACGTGCGATAATCATAGCCAAAATAGGTTAACGCAATTTATCATATCGCCGTCCATCGCGGGAAAATAACTGTGTTAACGTCGTATTCTCAACACGGCGGTAACATGCGATAGTTTTCCGATAACGCGTCAAATGTCCGCGATAAAATTACCGACACGGCGATAAAAATCCAAAGCCGAACGTGAAAAAAGTGGCGATGTGCCCAACCACGATAAAAAAATCAGCGATAAGCTGCGCCAGGCCCGCAATTCAAACACGTCAGGTTGGAAAAATCACTATAAAAGCAGAAAACAAAAACCACAAACAAAACCAAAACAACTGCGAAGCACAATGGAGGTAGCCGGAGCAAGTACAGAGGACAACCAGAACCCCACAAGCCCCACGGAGGACCAGCCTGGGACCTCGGGGTCAGGGAAGGGCAAGGAGAAGAAGAAGAGGAAGACGCGGTTCAGTCCGCAGGAAAACAGGATCCTGATAACGGAGGTGATAGAACACCATCAACAACTGTTCGTCACCTCCACTATGTCATTGGCAACAAAAAATGCAATATGGCAGTCCATCGTGGACAAGGTGAATGCAGTCGGAGTGCTGAGGAGGACAATGGAAAAGCTCAAGAGGCGCTGGAATGATGTGAAGCGCAAAACCAAGCAGAAACTAGGCAACAACCAGAAGGCAGCAATGCAGACTGGAGGTGGGAGTCCAGCGCCACAGGAGGAGCTGGATGAGATGGAGGAAATGGTGTCCACAGTCATCAGTGTGAAGACGGTGGCAGGAGTTGGGGGACCGGACACTGCTCAACATGACCTGACACAACAGCAACAAGGTGAGTAATGACCAGGGACTGGGGGGACGGGGGGAGATGGGCACAATGTCACACATGCACAATTAAGTATAGCACAGTGCACACCCACAATGACTCTGGATCATGTCCCTGATCCCCTTGGCACACTGCAGCACACCTAGAAACAGCAAGTAGGTCCCCATCGACTATGTGCCCAGAGGGGGCCCTTCCCACACATCACCAATCTCACAACCAACCCATGCACATGTGCCAAACCCAGCAAAGCGGCGTGTCTGTGAGCCACACTGACAATGCAAGTGACACTGCATGACGAATAGCATGGCTGCAGTCAATATATCATGACATGTTGCACGCCACGACACTGAGTGTGAACCACAACCGTAAAGGAGCAGGTCACACTCTGACACATCCACGTGCACAAACAACCCCTGACGTCAACAACACATCTGCGGACAAACCATGCCCCAGAGTCCCAACTCCCACCAAGAGCCCAATTTACCCAAGTATGCAACATCTCAGCACTGTATAAGCAGAGAAGTCAAAGGCACACCACCTGAAAGGGATAAGGGGCAGCAAAATCAGAGCAGCAGGGGCGACTCTCCCAAAATGCAGCACACACACATAACATTCAGAGCACATCAACATTGACAACAATGTGGTACAAACTGCAACACGTTCACAACAGAACAGAGGACACAACTGGTGCCGCTTGTGTGTAGAAACTGGCCAATCACATTTGGCATAGCAGGGAAATGTGAGATGATAATGTACAAGTACAAACACACATCCGTGATGTTGTCGAAATGTCCACTGTCCCACATCAAATAGGCAGCTCCTCCCAAACAGTCACAATGTACATTGTCATGCAGTCTGTATGTAAATTTGTACAATGCGTCAACATACATGTGAACACAATTTTAAACTGCATCTCCCCTTCACATTGCAGAGGGAGAATCAACACCTCCTGCAGAGCAGACCGAACATCTCTTCACTGATGACGAAGAGGACTTCACACCTTCGACACCGACACCCTCCAAGAGCTCATGGACAGCTTCGACACCTCACCTCCAGTAGCAGGGCAGCCCAGTTGCATCGAGGAGACCTCACCCCCTGCACAGACCACACAGCAGGAAGCACCCACCACCCCGGCTGTCTCCCAGAACCCCACAAACAACACATGGTCTTCCAACGCCATGTGTTAGGGTGCCAGGAGAAGATGGCTGATCAGGTGCGGGTGGGGATCGACCTCATGGCAGCCAAACAAGATGCCATACGTGGGTGTCTAAGTCCCATCAGGGACCACTTACAGTCCCTAACGGACACCCACAGTCCGCTCCATGCTCTCCAACGATCCATGGCTGACATCGCTGGAGTCCTGACTCAGACAAGGACAACTGTCTAGTCAGAGTGGCTCCAGCGATGTCAGCGGAGGGTTGGGACACATGCGGAGGATCATGGAGAACAGGGAGCGGATGGAGGAGGAAAGAATGGCTGCCACGGCTGCACACCAGCGAGATGTAGCTGGGATCTTCCATGCCCTGCAGATCCTCATCATGGCAATGCTGCCACAAGGCCTGGCGCCGATGAATGCTGCTGCTGCTTCTACATCCACATCTCCACCCCCTGATGTGTCAGTGCCTCACAGTGCAGCAGACAATCCACCTCCAGCCCCTGATGTGTCACTGCCACACAGTGCGGCAGACATTCCACTCCGGCCCCTGATGTGTCAGTGCCACACAGTGCTACTGACAAAACACCACCACCCACATGTGAGGCACAGGAAACATCAGAGGACGAAGATGCGGATGATTCTGCCTTAGTGGTAAGAAGGAAGCGGTAGCATTCATCTCCCCCATATGGCCTGTTTCTGCTTGGTTCTGCCCTCTGCATCATCACCTTCCACTGTCCCCCGATACACTCTGCGACACTCACCTTGGACCTCGACATGGACTGCCATATTCTGTTTGGTTACCAATGACACAGCAATCAGACTGCGGACTGAACTCTTCCTCTTCCGATGAACTTGTCATTCCCTAAAGGACTCTGCCTGGCCCTCCACGGGGCAACAATGTAAAGTGGGGTTTGCATGGCCCTGTACTGCTCCAGCCTCAACACTCCACTGAATGTGAATAAAACATTCAAATTCACACACGTGTCATGTCTATGATCATTCAAGTATGAAAGTATCGATGAATGTAAGGTCAGGGTTTCCCCCTTACGTCCATGTTGCTCATGTTGTGGGACTTGAGTCACAGGGTGCAACATTGCCGATTGTGTTCCGGGTTGCGCCGACACTACAACAGAGACACACGCATTAGTTACTTCCTTGTCCAGCCCAGAACTGAACCACGCCCAGAGGCTCATTGTTCACACCCCTATGCTGGACTGGCATACGCTAGACCAGCCCACTCCGCTTATGCTTACAGGGGACGACGACAAAGCTACATGTCCCAGGTCTTCCCTGTAGTGATCTACTGATCACTGGCCTAGTTGTCAGCATGCCACAGCCACTCCCTGAGGGCTGGTTTACACCCACACCACACCCATCCAGCACAGGCGTCACAGGACATGTGACCCTGCCAATAAAAGGGGCCTACCACATCACATTCCCCACTGCCGGAGGTGACATGATGGCGTCCGCACCACGAGACTCCATCATGAAGGGGCCATGACTTGTGGTGCACTGGGTTAGTGGCACCCGATGCACTGCAGCCGGCACGAGCCTACCGCCACGGGACGATGACTTGCGGTGCACAGAGTTGGTGGCACCCGATGGACTGCGGTCGGCACGGGCCTACCGCCACGGGACGGTGACTTGCGGTGCACTGAGGTAGGGGCACCTGAAGAGCTGAGTGGGTGTGCAGCCTGCGATGATGCGTAGACCTCGATACGCTGTCCTGCCAATCAAGATTCGATTTGAATTGAGGGCCCTGCTGGACCGCAGTGTATGCCGAAGGCAGCAGTCAGCACACACATGACTCCGCGGTGCGGTGCCGCAGGCGAATCGGCTGAGGAGGTTGCACGTGGTGGGCCCTCTTGGAGACACGCCGGTGGCGGCAGGTGAGCATTGAGACCTAGGTGCGCAGGGGCTGCCAGTTATCGCTGGGCGGCGGACCGGTCTGGGGACCAGGGCTGGGGTGCAGCAGATGCACAGGATCGCGCAGGCACCACCGGTCACTGCGGCGGCCTTATGGCTGGGTGGGGGGTGCCGCCCTGGCAGACACGACCCTGCATGCGATGACGAGATGTGCGCAGGTTGGCTTGGGACGTAGCCACCTCGTCTCCAGTGCAAATCTGGCCGTTGAAGGTGGTTGGCTACGTGTGTGTAGGCCTATGGACAGGATATGGCTGACTCAGAGACACACGCAGTAGTTACTTTGGTGGCCATCCCGGAACTGAACCATGCCCAGAGCCCCGGGCTATTTATTCATGACATACGCCGGCCAAGGCCACTCCGCTCACGCTTACAGGGGGGGGGACTACAAAGCTACATGTCCAAGGTCTTCCACACTGCCTGAGGTAACCTGTTTGCGTCCACTGTCCACAACACTACAAACACCAGCAGTATATGTCCACATGGACATGTCTGTGCTCTGCATACTGAAGTCTGTCCAGCACATCACCGCCACACTTGGCATTGTGTACATTCTTATTGATGGGTCACTTGCCTCCTTCGCACATACTTGGTTCCCACCTCTCCCCACATTCTGCAATTGTGTGGCAGAGGTGCCATGCCGTGGATGGTTTGTCTACATGGCTGGCCCCTGGTACCACAGTTACTTGTGTTGTCGTGTCTGGTAGTTGGGCATGTTGATTGGCATGTTGTATGTGATTTTGTAACGTGTGCATTCCCATAGTTGTGAGTTGTATGATTGTGGAGTTAAGGTGTGTGGTGTGTTCAGTTGGTACTTACCGATGAGCAGTGCATTTCCATAGGTTCCATCCTCAAAGCGCTGGTTGGTGATGGACTAGCGGAAGATTTAGGAATCATGCACACTGCCTGGGAAGTTTGCGACGACATTCGTGAACAGGCCCCGGTGGTCCACTTTTGCCTGCACATTGATGGAATGCGTGTGGTTTCTGTTGCGGTTATTGTGTGCAGTGTCGGCAGGGGGCACAAGTAGTACATGTGTGCAGTCAATTGCCCCCAACACGTGCAGGAAGCCAGCTATGGCATAGATCCCTTGCTTGGTCTCCAGCTGTTCCTGCGCAGTGTGGGGAAGTGAAGGTGCAGGGGTATCGAGCTGATACAAACCGTGATGCTTACAGGTATGATAAATCCTGCATAATAAGACCGTAACAGAAGTTTGTGTGGTCGTAACCTTCCTTTTCTTTCCTACGAAGGTTACGCCCACACGTACTTCTGTTACTGTCTTATTATGCAGGATTTATCATACCTGTTAGCATTCCGGTTTGTCCAAGTGCAATACACTGTACCAGATTACGTTTGTGACTATACGGACGCTTGACCATTGTCACCATTTATCCAACAGGTTTCTGAATACTGACTTTCGGAATATGGAATTGTATTGGGGAGTTCCCGCAGCATATGCAGTTAATTGAATCCACACGTTGCCCTGATGAAGTTCCCCGTTGGGAATGGAATGCGTTGGCTGAGCTTTTCATATTGTTGATTTATGTACTTGTAATAAAGAACTGTTTTTACACTACTGTTGACTACTAGACTTCATGACCTGGCGCACCCCCATTTCAGTAACTACATTCTTGGATCTGGAGCACAGAGGCCTCAAGCAACGGCTGGCATTGGGGTTGGTTGCGCAGGAACACTACGAATTGGAACTAGCGTGTGGTGCGGATACAGGGGCCCGCCATTGCTTTTGTGGACATGCATCCAAGACGTGTGTGGAAGTTTGATAGGGCTGGCTGTGAGACTCCTCCGACTCTGGCAGTTGTTGTTCGGAAGGTACCAGAGGCCAACAGGTGCAGCACAGCCAGCAGCTTTGCCTGTGGAGGGATGTTGGTTCTCCGCTGTGTTGGTACCGTCAGCCTGTGGGCAATGTGGGTCAGGATGCGGAAGATGGTTGTCCTTTTGAGCCTGTAGTGGGCAATGGCATCCTCTGGCGTTGAGTGTCTGAGGCTGGTGCGTTTAGGAACCTCCGCTGTCTTCTTCTGCGCTGCCTAGGTGGTAGTCTGGGAGGGATCCGGGCGGATCCTGGGGTGGTGGCGGTGGGTGTTGTGGCCCTCTTGGGTCTCCAAGCTTCATGATCATTGGCTCCATGGCATCTGTTGGTCTTCAGATGTGGCACTGGGCTAGCCCCTTTCTACTGCAGGTTGTTGTCCTGCTTTACACCAGTAAAAGGCAGGTGTTAAATCCCTGCTGCTAACGCGCCTTATCGCCTGTTTTTGGATCGCATCGCGGATCTGGCTGGTCGTTGAGAATATCGCGAAGTGGTGTTTTCGTGTGTTTTTGCACGGGAACGCCTACTCTGCATATCATTAGCGTTAGTTGTCGCTCTCATCCGTGGCGATGTTTTTTGCGGCAGCTATCGCTGGAAAACTGGCAATATCGGCAGTTTGCACCAGCTTGAGAATAGGGCGATAAACCTATCGCCACTTTTGCGGCGCTAAAGTGCCGATAAATCGGCGATAAGTCTTTGAGAATATGCCCCTGAGAAGGCAAGAACATACTCACAAATTTACGACATTGTAGATTTTTATTTCATTCTCAATGATTATACAAGGTTTTCAGGTTTACTGACTCATTAATGTCCAACATACATGAAAAATAATTCAAGAACAGGGTTCCTTCTTGTTCCTTTCTTTCTATTTTCAGTCAGAGATGCTCATCAATGTCTATATCAGGTAACACGCTTCATCCCCTTGACTTTATTCAAGGCTCAGATTTTGTTGGAGGATATTTCGGTTTGCAGGCACTATCCCTTTCGTAATTCAAAAGGCAATGTACTACACTTGTTTTTGGTAAAGTTCCCTCTGTTAAGCAGTATCAATAAAGTACATTTTGAGTAGCTTCGGTTTTTCGGGCTGTTTTATGCATTATTTACATGGCATTTTTTTACCCCGAAGTCTGACCTGCTGAAATGTATCTGTGGGTTGTGATATTTATTGCAATTTTTCATTATTCATAATTCCTTTATGTGTGGTAACAGGAGTTAACACATGTATCAGAATGTAACGCTACCTTGGCCTTAGTATAGTAAGGACAAAAGGCTAATTGAACTGGACATTTTGACTAAAACCTGGAGCTTTGCATGACTTTAAATTTAAAAATAAATAAATTTGGGAGTGTTATATAGCGCAAACTCAACCCGAAGGTATCAGACCGCTTTACATGAGCACCAATTGCGTTACAGATGGACACATTCATTTTGTTAGACACTGCGAGATTAAGGGGCATATTTACAAGGGGATATCGCCATCAGATTGTCACTTTTAGTGGCGTAAAGCGGCGATATCCCCTTCTCCTTATAAACAAAGTGGTGTTAAGCCACTGGCTTAATGCCTCTTTGTAAATAAGGCCCTTTTTCACAATTCACCTAGTGTGAAAAGGGGCGTGCAATGGGTATTGTAGTGGGCATTCTGCCGCAACACCCATGCTTTTTGACACTGCCCCATATTTACAAGGATAGGGCTGTGCCAAAAACTAAGGCCAGGTAAAACCTGGTCTTAGGATGGTGATACGAGGAGAAATTATTAATTTCTCCTCGTATTTTGCTCTTTCTATGTGTGCTGCCACATAGAAACAGCAATCCGCCTTTAAAGATTGTTTATGTGCAGGAAGGTGTCTATTCCTGCACATAAACAATCGCTCCTGCAGCACAGGCACCCTTGCAACATGGCGCAAGGGTGCCAGCGCTGGTGCTAGGCAGCTTTTTAAGCGCCAGCACTAGGGAAAACGCAGGGGCGTGCCATATTTTTGTAAATACAGCGCATCGCTGCGTTCAAAAAATGTCGAAGCACGACGTAACCAATTTTGGCTTAACACCACACTCTGACATTTTATTGTAAATATCCCACTAAGTGATTTGCCCAGAATCACAGGATACACCAGTGGTTCCCTGCCGAGACCGAACCCGGTACCCCAGCTTAGAGGTCGACTGCTCTAGCTTTTAGGAAACATCCTCTAATTGTGTGCAACTCTTAACCGGGTATTGTTTGCAAACTTTTGCTCATATCAACGTTTTTGACACCTGTTGGCAAAAAGGTATTGCAGTTACGTGTTTTACGCTGAAACCTCTAAAAACAAAAAGAATGATCAAGAGGAGTGCGGTCAGTGGAATAGCAGTTGTCAAACTTTGTCCTTCCATCCCACTGGTCAGCTCCAAGTCCCTCCCTTGGTAGCACTCATGTTCCTACCCGTAACTATTAACCTGCTACAGCGAAAAAGCCCTCATATTGGTGGATTTACCATGGGAATTATTTATGCCTGTAGGCGTAAATGTTCATAAATCTTGATTCCACGGTCTGCCATTTTGCACCTGCAGATATCATTCAACGCCATCTAAACTGAACATAGGTGGGCGGATCTGTAGCCCCTGCAGCTGCTGACTTTCACAAATAGCTGGATGTAGTAAGACAATCATGCACAGTAGAAAACAAATACTTTATTGTAATTATTATTATTTAAGAAGAGGTTTAGATCTTCGAAAAATAGGCCCAAATAGCTTTCAGCCAAATGTAAATTCTGACAAAAAATAAAAAACTGTCAGCCCAGAAGCTGCAGCTACTCCTCAGCCTGTATGGTTTCTTGGGAACTTTTACTGATAAAGGGTAAAACTATCAGATCCATTACTATTTAAGGATACATTATCCACTCCACAGTTGCTTGTGAAGCCTTCAACTATGTGTTGATAAAAAAACTACAACTGATGAAAAATTAATTTCAATATTTTAAAATGAGAAAAGCTGTTTGTGTCAGTGCATCAACACCCTGCACAGTATTTTGCATGTTAAGCGTGCAGTGACGTGTATATATGTATGGGACTTGGCCCTTTTTTCAGGGTTATCCCCAAAATGTTGCCTCCTTCTGCCTATTTTCTGACATTCCTTTTGTTGGCTTTAGTACTCTGGGCACTTTACCACTGCTAATCAGAGCTGAAGTGAAAAACATGGTATGATTGGTTTCCACATGATTGGCATATTTGATTTACAAATAAATCCCTAGTACAGTGCACTGTGTGTCCCCAGGGCCTGTAAATCAAATGCTACTAGTGGGCATGCAGCACTGATTGTGCCACCCACATGCCTAACTCTTCAAACATGTCTCCGCTCTGCCACTGCAGAGCTGTGTGTGCAGTTTTAAACTGGCATGTCGACCTGGCAAGTTCACCTACTTCCCAGACCCAAACCTTCCTTTTTATTACACGTAAGGCACCCCTAAGTTAGGCCCTAGGTAGCACCATGGGCAGGGTGCAGTTTATTTAAAAGGTTGGACATGTACTTGTGAGTTTTACATGTCCTGGTAATGAAAAACTGCTGCATTTGTTTTTTACTACATCAAGGCCTATCTCTCCCATCGGTTAGCAATGGAGCTGCCTTGCAACACTTTACAAGTGTATCTACTAAATGGGAGCGGATAGAAAATTGGAATTTGGAACCTCTGGACTCACAATTTAAAAACCCATCTTTTAGTGAAGTTGTTTTTTAAACTGCAGGTCTGAAAATGCTACGATTAGAATATTTGAAAAAAGAGGAACCTGGCTGTTTGTTTTTCAAGGCCGCACTTTATTTTAAGCGGTCAAGAGTGCGAGACTCAAAGTTCTTGCACTTTTAGGTGTCTTAATCACAGTTATTTATAATGTAGTAACACCTTTCACAATGCATTTTATACATATCTGTGTTAAATACATATCTAATACACAAATGCTATAATACATATAAAGTGCATACAAATTTGTGAATAATATAAAAAAAATGACAATGTGATTATACCAAACACAACCATACAACATTTTTTTTTGCTGAAATATATACAATTACACCAGCAATTCATTTGTGCCAATTATGTATAGGCAGTTCCTTACATTCTATTTTTTATGAAGCTTTGGGAACTGCTGCCAAAAGGGAAAAAAATATATAAATATGATGTACTACTCTGTGGGGTCTATTTTATTCTCAAAACCTCCTCAGAGGACATTTAATACCCATCATGGCATAAGATGCGAAACAATGCCGACGCGTTTCCAATCCCAATTTTAGTTTTCGGGATTTTCGTCAGGGCTAAGGCACGGTGTAACCTGCAGATTGCAACAAAATAAAATAAAAATAAAAACGAATTACCTAACTTGTTCACCCCTTTTATTTGAACTTAGCTCTTCATATCTCCCAAAAAAATGAAATACCTGAACTTCTTTTGGTGCACTCTTTGTGCTTCTCAAATATCACGTGTTGTGGGACCTGAAAACACCAGGGATATCTACATAAGTATAGTTTAGTTGAGCATTTTGTTCAACATTATATGTGATAAATTTAAACATAACTTACATCTGATCCACGACCGGAGACCGAAAAAAGAAAGCCTTGATTCTGATGGCCTCATTAGTAAAGCTCTTCATGATTGTGGCATCCTAACCGCACTTGCTGTTACAAAAAAGATTGGGCGCTTTTGAATTTCAATTCAAATAGATAAAAAGTAACCGTTTATAATTCCTCCATACAATGTTGCACTTACGTGAAGCAGCAGCCGCTTTTGCTAACGCGGTGTTCAAAGCGCTCCCTATCTGGTTTTTAGTATCGAGTCACAGTTTCAATTCTGAAACGACAAGGGATTATGTTTAGCCCTTCTTTTCTAATGCGTTTTCAACAGAAAACAAGAATAACCGAACTAAAAAAAGGTTCACTTACTGAACAGGTTTATGAGTTATCTTTGTATGTTTTCCAATCGACCGTTCGAGTCTATCATAGAGTGGAAAAAAACACTGAATTGATCTATATCCTGTTTCTACAGGAAGTGATAGTTTGTTGCTTTTTACTGATGCATTTTAGGATTTGTAGTGTATATAGTATATTTATAACAATTCTAGCACTGTTCATTTTACAACCATGACCCAAATTTAATTTATCATCAATTTGGCCACAAAATAAATCATTTGCGTTCTTTTATTGTCACAATCTCCTGCGTGGATCAGATCTAAAAGCTTCTTATTATAAAACCATGAAGGTTTTGAATAAAACTTTATTACTACTTGACGGGCGCTCTTTAAAGCAGTAATCTTCCTCTATTAGGTGATGAACTGCAATGCAATTTTAGAAACTGTACAAATTGTAGAAACTATATTTTATAATAAGGAAAAAGGGGATATCTTCATTGCTATTTACAACTGTCACTTAGCTATCAGTTTGGAATTCAAAAAATCTTTACAGAGGACTCAGCGCAATATTTGATGTAATTCCGACATTTCATTTAGGCCACTTGTAACATAATTATATTTTAAAATGAGATAGGCTTCTCTCTTTTGGAGCAATGTTTCTACATTACCACCTCTTTGTGGTGTTTTAATTCCTGACAGTACTGTCCAAACGAAATCCTTTTCAGAATGTTCCTTTTCAATGAAATGAGGTACCAATGGTGCCGTCAAAACTTTCTGTTTTATTCGTGAGCGGTGTTGGACAATTCTTCGATTAATCTGTTGTATTGTTTTGCCAATATACAACTTGGGGCAGGGAAACATAATGGCATAAACTATATTTTTAGTTTTGCAATTTGTAAATTCTCTATGCACCCATTTGATAGAGTTGTACAAAAATTCTTTACCTTCTACAGTGTTGTTACAAGCAGAACAATTACCACATTTGTGGTGTCCTTCTACTGGTTGCATCTTCCATAGGGCTCTTAAATCTAAGTTGTTCCTAGTTTTGCGCAGGTCTGCCCGTATAATTTGTTGTCCTATGCTTTTGTTCTATTTCATCGCGAATAATGGTCTTTCCATGGGGCATTCAAGGTCAGTAAGCAAGTGCCAATTATTCAAAATGGCCTTGCGAAATTGATGCGTGTGTGGGCCAAATGTGGACACACATACCAGTTTGTCCAATGGCTCTTTGATTTTCTTAGTCAATAGTTCTTCACGAGGTGTGTACCACGCTCGTTTTTTTGCATGTTTTAACATTCGTTTGGGGTACCCTCTTTCTTTTAGTTGTTCACAGAAGGCTTCAGCATGAAGCATAAAGTCTTCTTTGCGGGCACAATTTCGCCGGATTCTCAGTAGTTGACTGTAAGGTAGATTGTCTTTTAGACTTCTTGGATGAAAGCTTCGATAATGAAGCATTGTGTTCTTGTCTGTGGGCTTGCGATGTAAGGTGGTGGTTTGTTTTTCTTCTTGAACAAACACCTCTACATCTAAAAATGTTAAACGTGTCTGATTTTTCGACATGCTGAATTTAATATCAGCATGTCTACTGTTAAGCCATTCAAAAAAAGTTGACAATTGAGCGTCTGTGCCTTCCCACAGGCACCAAACGTCATCAATGTATCGATACCACGACAGGATCTTGTCTCTATGTGGATTGTGATTGGAAATGAATCTGTCTTCAAACAGGGCCATGAAGAGGACCGCCATCTCTGGGGCATAAGGATACCCCATGGCGGTCCCATTGACCTGCATGAAGAATGTGTCTTCAAATCTGAAGTAGTTCCTTTTCAGGGCTATTCTCGCCAGATCTAATATAAACTCTGTTGGAACCCTTTGAGGTTTTGAATGAGTTTCCAAGAAAAATTCCATGGATTCTAAGCCTTCGTCTTGTGGAATCTGGGTATACAATGAGTTTACATCGAATGATACCAACCAGTTATGGTTGGGATCAAACGGATGACCTTCAATTTTATTTATAAAGTCAGTGGTATCTTTAAGGTACGAAGGTATTTGGTCTAAGAACGGTGTTAGGAAGACGTCCACATATTTTGCTATCGGTTCTAAAACCGAATCGCAACCTGATACAATTGGTCTCCCCGGTGGTTGTTGGGTATTTTTATGTATCTTTGGAAGAAAATAAATCACGGGAATACGTGATTGTTTTTTATTAAGGTACTCAAACTCTTTCGGTCCTAGGATCCCTTGTTCTAGTCCCCATTGGAGTTTTGCACAGATTTCATTCTCTATTTGCTTTGTGGGGTCTTCCGCTACCTGTCGGTACCATTCTGTATTTAAGATCTGACTATTCGCTTCAGCTCGATATTTGTCTTTTGACCACAAGACAAGGGCTCCCCCTTTATCAGCAGGTTTTACCACTACTGAATCATCATTTTGTAGGTCTTTTATGGCTGCCTGTTGTTCTCTAGTGATGTTTCTTTTAAAAAAGCACTTCTTTTTTTCAGTTTGGGAGATCGCTGCCTGTTCATATGCTATAATTTCTTTCGGAATACTATGAGCTGGTGGAATGAAGTTTGATTTTTTCTGTAGCCCAGATGGTTCAGGGTTTTTTTGATTGTCTTTCTCATGGAAGAATGCCTTCAGTCGAATTTTTCGACAAAATTGTAATGCCTCAATTTTTAATTTAGTGAAATCTGTAGTGGCAGTTGGTACAAATTTGATTCCTAATTCCAGAACAGACCTCTCATCTTTCGTTAGTATTTTGGAGGACAAATTGACAATGCTGGTTTCTGTTATGTTTTGTAAAAGTTCCTCCTGGTTCGCATTTCCCATGGTTGTGACTGGGGCTTGAACCTTACTCGATTTCTTGACGTATCCTTTTCTAAAAAAGAATTTTGTCTTTTTGATGTCCCTTCACATGGATCTGACTCCCCAGATGAATCTGAGGATGAAGTCTCAGAGAATGTGAGAAATCTGTTTCTGGATCGGCCTTGATATTGAGTTAAGGCTCTTCGTGCCTCTGCCTGTGTATAATAATCTTCCTTTAAATATGGATAAACTGTTTCAATTTTAAAAGATTTTGTATCTTTTTCAAATTTGGATGTTTTAAAACTTATAGTGTTATCCTTAAAGGTCTGAATATCTTTATCGATTTTCTCTAATAAAGTTTTAGCTTCTGCTATATTATGATTATCTTGTATTGCTTGTATTAGGGCATCAAGTTCTTCTAGTTCCTTTTGGCAAATTCTCTGTGCTGTTTCTATTGTGTGGACCATAAGGTCTCTACTACATTTGGTCGAAATAAAGCTAAAGCCTTTTTTGTATGCTGGGTCCTCTGTAAAGATAACAGGAATATTTTTCACCTGTAATCCCCATGGGATGGTACCTGCTTTCAGATGTTGTAATAAAAAATGTCTGTGTAACTCGGTCCTAATGTGTTTTTTCTTTAATCTTATTAATTTGTCGGTTTCATTTTGTTGCTGGGCTGTAGTGCTAAGTGCTATAGATGAAAAGGGGGACGGTGCTGCTATTAAGCTCTGTATGTGAGTCTCTGTAAAAGATAATGTATCCTTCTCAGACATCTTTTGCAGGCTAACTGCGCCTGTTGTTCAACTTGTTATTTTCTTTAAAAAAAAGAGCAATTTTTAGCTGCTAAACCCTCGCGGGATCAACCCGCTCTCAATATGCAAAAAAACAGGGGTTTTCGTCCAAACACCGCCAGGTAGGATGTATCAAATATATGAAAAAAGAGGAACCTGGCTGTTTGTTTTTCAAGGCCGCACTTTATTTTAAGCGGTCAAGAGTGCGAGACTCAAAGTTCTTGCACTTTTAGGTGTCTTAATCACAGTTATTTATAATGTAGTAACACCTTTCACAACGCATTTTATACATATCTGTGTTAAATACATATCTAATACACAAATGCTATAATACATATAAAGTGCATACAAATTTGTGAATAATATAAAAAAAAATGACAATGTGATTATACCAAACACAACCATACAAAAATTGTTTTTGCAGAAATATATACAATTACACCAGCAATTCATTTGTGCCAATTATGTATAGGCAGTTCCTTACATTCTATTTTTTATGAAGCTTTGGGAACTGCTGCCAAAAGGGAAAAAATATATAAATATGATGTACTACTCTGTGGGGTCTATTTTATTCTCAAAACCTTCTCAGAGGACATTTAATACCCATCATGGCATAAGATGCGAAACAATGCCGATGCGTTTCCAATCCCAATTTTAGTTTTCGGGATTTTCGTCAGGGCTAAGGCACGGTGTAACCTGCAGATTGCAACAAAATAAAATAAAAATAAAAACGAATTACCTAACTTGTTCACCCCTTTTATTTGAACTTAGCTCTTCATATCTCCCAAAAAAATGAAATACCTGAACTTCTTTTGGTGCACTCTTTGTGCTTCTCAAATATCACGTGTTGTGGGACCTGAAAACACCAGGGATATCTACATAAGTATAGTTTAGTTGAGCATTGTGTTCAACATTATATTGATATTTGATAAATTTAAACATAACTTATATCTGATCCACGACCGGAGACTGAAAAAAGAAAGCCTCGATTCTGTTGGCCTCATTAGTAAAGCTCTTCATGATTGTGGCATCCTAACCGCACTTGCTGTTACAAAAAAGATTGGGCGCTTTTGAATTTCAATTCAAATAGATAAAAAGTAACCGTTTATAATTCCTCCATACAATGTTGCACTTACGTGATGCAGCGGCCGCTTTTGCTAACGCGGTGTTCAAAGCGCTCCCTATCTGGTTTTTAGTATCGAGTCACAGTTTCAATTCTGAAACGACAAGGGATTATGTTTAGCCCTTCTTTTCTAATGCGTTTTCAACAGAAAACAAGAATAACCGAACTAAAAAAAGGTTCACTTACTGAACAGGTTTTTGAGTTCTCTTTGTATGTTTTCCAATCGACCGTTCGAGTCTATCATAGAGTGGAAAAAACCACCGAATTGATCTATATCCTGTTGCTACAGGAAGTGATAGTTTGTTGCTTTTTACTGATGCATTTTGGGATTTGTAGTGTATATAGTATATTTATAACAATTCTAGTACTGTTCATTTTACAACCATGACCCAAATTTAATTTATCATCAATTGAACCACAAAATAAATAATTTGCGTTCTTTTATTGTCACAATCTCCTGCATGGATCAGATCTAAAAGCTTCTTATTATAAAACCATGAAGGTTTTGAATAAAACTTTATTACTACTTGACGGGCGCGCTTTAAAGCAGTAATCTTCATCTATTAGGTGATGAACTGCAATGCAATTTTAGAAACTGTACAAATTGTAGAAACAATATTTTATAATAAGGAAAAAGGGGATACCTTCATTGCTATTTACAACTGTCACTTAGCTATCAGGTTGGAATTCAAAAAATCTTTACAGAGGACTCAGCGCAATATTTGATGTAATTCCGACATTTCATTTAGGCCACTTGTAACACAATTATATTTTAAAATGAGATAGGCTTCTCTCTTTTGGAGCAATGTTTCTACATTACCACCTCTTTGTGGTGTTTTAATTCCTGACAGTACTGTCCAAACGAAATCCTTTTCAGAATGTTCCTTTTCAATGAAATGAGGTACCAATGGTGCCGTCAAAACTTTCTGTTTTATTCGTGAGCGGTGTTGGACAATTCTTTGATTAATCTGTTGTATTGTTTTGCCAATATACAACTTGGGGCAGGGACACATAATGGCATAAACTATATTTTTAGTTTTGCAATTTGTAAATTCTCTATGCACCCATTTGATAGAGTTGTACAAAATTTCTTTACATTCTACAGTGTTGTTACAAGCAGAACAATTACCACATTTGTGGTGTCCTTCTACTGGTTGCATCTTCCATAGGGCTCTTAAATCTAAGTTGTTCCTAGTTTTGCGCAGGTCTGCCCGTATAATTTGTTGTCCTATGCTTTTGTTCTTTTTCATCTTGGAAATTGGAATTTGGAACCTCTGGACTCACAATTTAAAAACCCATCTTTTAGTGAAGTTGGTTTTTAAACTGCAGGTCTGAAAATGCTACGTTTAGAATATTAGCATTTTCGTACTTAACCATTCTGTGCCTCTGCCTGTTTCTAGAATACACGTCTGGGTCAGTGTGACAGCTGGGCTTTGTGAATCCACTCTAGACAGTCACACATCAAGGGAGCTGAGGAGTGCCCTGCATATCCTGATGGCCCATCACAATGCTGATGGGTCTTCCTGAGCTAGAGTGGTGGGAGGAATTGACACTTGCACCTGAATAGTGCTGTGCCTGTCCCCACACAAAGAGCTGCATACCCCACTGTAGTGTGTCTGGATCCAGGGTCAGGAAAGGCAGGGTCTTGTGCAGTACAAAGACCTTTATTTGAAGTCTCCCTACTTCAAAGGCTAAAATGGGTATAATTAATGGACCTCTGACACTACATACTCAGAACATTTCTGGACTGAGGACATTCTGCCAGGAAGAAGAGCTGTTGTGCTGCTATAAGGGACTGCCACTTTGCTGCTTGCTTTCCTGTGTTGGCCTGCCGCTTCTTTCCTGGGACTGGACTTTGCTCTCTACATCCTGCTTTCCAAGGTTCTCCAAGGGCTTGACTGAGCTTGCCTCCTGTTTCTGAAGTCTCAGCGACATCAAAGACTTCACCTGCATCTTGCTACCAGCACCTTGGCTACTCTGCTGTGAGTCCTGAGCTGCCACGTGGTGCCAAACCCAGACCTGGGCCCTGGATTTGGTGCTGCAACCAAGAAACCGACTCATCAACTCCAAAGTGTCACTTCGGAACTGGCGCATTCCTTGCGAAACCAATGCATTTCCGCTGCCTGCACTAAAGCCATGGACACCACTCACTGAGTGCGAAACACAATGACCTCGACTTCAACGTAGCTCTGACTTTGCTGCAGCACCTCCAAAGAACCACCGCAGCCTGAGTTTCAACAACGCACCACTGACGGTGCACCATCTCGACTCTGACGCATACCCGGCCCTGCATGAATTCTGATCGACACAAAGCCTTTTGTCCAGTGGTTCGACTTCGATGCCAAAGAATCGATGCTCCACGCTCTCGACATCGATGCATCATCGCCACCGCATCACCTTCATGAACCAAGGCCTCGCACAGCAACTGACGCATCATCTCCTCTGCGCAACGCATCGTCCCAGAGAGGCAAAGCTTCAACGACCTTGAATGAATGAATGATCGTCTTGTAGAGCGCAAACTTTGCCCAAGGGCATCAAGGCACTAGGGATAGAGACCAGCAGTTGAGAGTAGTAGGGATAATACTTTCAGATATTAAAGTGCAAAAAGACCTTGCAGAGCCTTATGGAACAGATGCCTCACCTGCATCCGCGAAAGCCGCACATCCTCTCCGTGATGCATCATCTTTGATTTCTGACACATTCAAGGTACTGTAAGGGGGTCTGCGTGATTCCTGTACCCAGCCAGCGCTTCAACGCAGCCAGACTGATCTTTTGGATTTGTCCCGGTGAAGAGCGACTAGATAACCCTTGTTTGAGCTATAGACTTCTAAGCATTGCATTTTGTTTAATCTTTGAAAATTCATATCTTGACTTGTGTATGTTGGATTTTTGTCATTTTGGTCTTGTTTTACTCAGATAAATATTGCCTATTTTTCTAAACTGGTGTGGAGGACCTCTGTGGTGTTTTCATTGTGTTAGTGTGTGTGTGTGTGTGCATGTGCGCGTGCGTGTGCGCGTGTGTGTGTGTGTGTAAAAATACTTTACACGTTGCCACTTTAATTTAGCCTGACTGCTCTGTGCCAAGCTACCAGAGTGTAAGCACAGGTAAACTCTGGTGGGTACTACACTTACCCTGACTACTTGGACGGGGCTCCAACTGGAGACCCCATTTCTAACAATATGTCTGAGCACCTCCAAAAAACCTTAACCCTAGACTTTATTTCTCTCACCTGCCTAACCTTTCAACTTCATGATGACTTGAGAAATTTAGCTTGGTTATTGTACCACATTTTGAAGTTCAGCTACTGAATCTTTCTACTTTGCAGCCCACTCATTTATAAATGTGCGGTATTCCTGAAAAGGATATTAAGGACAAAGTACAGGAAAACTGCATATTCTGCTGCGAAGTTTTGAAATAATTTTGTAATCAGGATTTCAGCATGGGAAGTGATTTCATTAAATGGATCATTTATGCATATGGTAATATGACATTCGAAAATAGCACAAGTGAAAAATCGTCTGAGCTAACAAATATAGAAAATTAACCCTAAAAGTCACATTTACCCACAAGCAAGTGATAATCACCTTCTCAACCCTCTTATATGCATATGATACATACAAACATAACAAAGCATGGGTAGCCCCGGTCCTCACGAGAAATGATTATATTTTTTTAAAATATGTGTGTTTTATCAAATCCACTACATCAATTGTCGGAATGTGAGGAAAGAGTGCATACCAAAACATTATGGGGCCGATTCCGATCTCGGCCGGTAGGGCTCCGAATCGGATTCGGCTTAACCGGATCCGATTCGGAGCCCTATTGCCCGACCGATTCGTACGCGCGTCCGGGCGAGCGAGTACGATGCGAAATCGCCGACCGACTCATCCGGGCATCCCGACCGCTCCGACCGACTCGTACCCGGGTCTAACCGCACCGACCGACTCGCTCGGACTCGACTCGCACCGCGCAATGGAGACGTTCCCCGGCCGGGTAAGTACGATGCGCGCCGCGAACAGTCCGACCGAGCCGCGCACTCCGGCTCGAAAGAGCAGTCGGAGCCGTACTTTGGGGGTCCGTGTCAGACCCCCTGTACGCGTAGCCACGCGAGTCGCACACAGGGGGACCCATGGCTCCCCCTACCTGTGCGTGTACGGCGCGAGTCGCTTCACCGCGTACACGCTGTAGGGGCGCCCTTGTCCGCCTCGCACCCATTGAGTCAATGGGAGCCCGCGTACGCGTTGTACGACAGGCTCCCATTGACTTCAATGGGAGTCCGACCGACTCGAGTCCGATGGCATACGTGCGCATCGTACTCGTTCGGTCGGGCTGCACGGGTCCGATTCGGTCGGAAATCACTCCGGGTCCGGCTCGGTCGGAGAGATTTCCGGCCCGAATCGGAATCGGCCCCTATATGTGCAATTACCCCACCTATATATTTATTTAGCAACACTATTTTTTCTGACAGGATGGTTTCATATTATCAACATTTACTAGGTACAGTCACAATTAGCACCTTAATCATTACCCCTTAAAACCACTTGCAAATCACAACTTCGTCTCTCATAAATGCTGCTCAAACTGCACTACTCACACATTGCATACCATTACAAAATGCAATGCAGAGCAAAACGCCAGCATGCATCAAATGACTACAGTGGCGTTGCAGGAGGAAGAGGACAAGAGCCTCCAGGACGGGCTCAGTCTTGTCAATATGACGGACTAAGCAGAGACATAAAGACCATAAGTGACACTTAACCTGGATGACCCAGATTTCAATATTAATTCACATCATCCTACCACATCTGGTGAAATTAGAACATCCCTAACTTTCTGTGATACACTGCGACATAAAGTTGCCTCGGTCTGAATGTTATCCCAAATCCTCACCCAGGACATCAATGAACAACACAGGCACGTGGGCAAGATATCAGATTCCTCAGTGGCAGGCAGACAACCCCTAACAGGTCTGGCATCGTTATCGGAACCCCCATCCCACAAGTAACCCCCGACCCCACATATCTGGTAGGGAGAAAATATTCGGAGCAGTGTAATTATATCCATATGACTTGTGATGCAAATCTATGCATCACAAATTGATGCAGAATATTTCTTGTTTCTGACAATCACACATTCAAAAGGTGATAATAGTCTGTCACCAGGTTTCACTGTGCCATCCCAGCCTCCGTCAGGATGTCAAAGACCACAATTTTGTGAAAGGACACAGGCACTCGCAGGGGCCAGGTTCAGAGTCTCTTAATAGTGCAGCCCTAGGATAGAGCCACAGCTGGTGGCAAGTCTTGATGGTCTCAGCAGTCTAAATATAATGAGTCTTACTTTAAAAAAATAACATTGAGGAGTGAAGAGGACTTTTGATCACGTGGACCATCCATCCCCTGACAGTTTCATGTTATTGGTGTGAATATTTATGAATTAATTTATTTGTGAGTTCTATTTAGCACTGACTAGACCCATGTGTATCAGAGCACTTTACAAGACATAGCATTACAAGAAGGATTCATCACTGACATAGTATTACAAGAGGGAAAAACAAGAACAGTGCAACATAATATACACATCTCCAAGAGTCACAAATAATCCAGCATTGTCCATCCAAGGCATAGGCGCTGAATTGGGTCAGATGACCGTTTTGGTTGGTCCTGTTGATGTAGCCAAGTCAGGGGGGCAGGTTCAGGTATTTGTTCCTGTAGGAGAGTAGGATCTGCTTCACATGGGTACCCCCACTTTTTGCTGATGCTTCACTGTTTTTCGACTTTAGTCTGGCTGGGGCCCTGCTAATCAGAACCCCAGCCTAGCTGCTTCCTCTCTAAAATGGTTTCCATGTGCCTTAGGCACATCTCTGATTGGAATCTGGAGTGCCCTTATAAGTCCCTAGTATATGGTATACTATGTACCCAGGGCATAGGTACCTCAGAGGCCTGCCAGGGGCTGAAGCATGTATTGTGCCACCCCTGGAAGGCCAGCCAAAAGGACACCACAGGTCTGCTACTGCAGCCTGGGTAAGGTGGTGCCTGCACCCCTTACTGTGATATAGGCTACCTATATCACTACATACATACACACATATAAACCTATAAGTCACTCCTATGGCAGGCCTTATCAATCCTGGAGGCAGAGTGTGTGGTTCCTATGTGAGAGGGTGCCCCTGCATGAGCTGGGCCCCTCTGCAGCGTTTGGAGACCCTTCTCTGATGCTGTTTGTAGTGCAGCCCGACCATATACTCTTAAGCGCATTATAACCTCGCGTTAAATGCTAACTTTGGGATGGCTGCACGGAAACATGTCGTGTTTGGTGTCAAACATCTTGGAATACTACCCCCCGCCAGTTCTGGCGGCGGGGGTAGCATTCCACCCTTCTAGAGGGAGAGACATGTACACACCGGTATACCCGGTACTGACTTTCCAGAACCCTGGCATCACAAAATGGATGCCGCTGCCACAGACACGCAGTCTGGCCTCCTGCTGCTGACCGAAACTCCGGCAGGGGAGGCCTGGACAATAGGTTTCCTGTCCCAGGGAGGTGTAACCACCTCCCCAGACAGGATAGTGTGTATTGGGGCTGGGCGGGAGCACTCTCTGGTGCTTTGAAGTCCTGCACTGGGGGCACATTTGGTGTCCCTGTGCATACCCCAGTTCAAACCGGCTCAGGGGCTTCCAGCCCCTGCTCTGGCGCGAAACTGGACAAAGGGAAAGGGTGTAACCACCCCTCTGCCCTGACCCTCCCATAGGTGGGTCCACAGAGTATGTCCAACCCCTACCTTAGTATAAGTATGGGACCCCAGTCCTTAGGACTTTAGATTAACCTGGACGAAACTCTGACACAGAATCCTGGACCTTCGACGCTCTACTTCAAGATTAGAGGACTGAAGAATCTCCCTTGGGGTCAAGGAGTGACTCCCCTGCTTGGCAGGCACCAAAGAAGCAATTGTCCGGTCTGCATCGCTGAAGCTCCCGCCGGATGCCGAAGTCTTTGCATCTACAGAGGTGGATTTTCAGACTTCCCTGAGGCTGCCCTGAGTCCCCAGCAAAGCTGAGGCCCGTAGCTGTCGTGGGTAATGTGGAACCGTGACCCCTGGACACCGATCGCATTTGCAAGTGCATCCTCTTCTGGGTCTTCCACGAAGTTGTGCTTTGGGCTCCGAGTAGCCCCAGCCTCCAGCACCGACTGCACCGAAGATCACTGGCCTCCACTCCACGAGTGTCCTGTGAGCCAGCTCCACGTGCGTCGACTCGAGGCTCCTTCGCGGTCGCTAGTCCGTTGGCTAGTAGGCCCTCCCGAAGGCCAATCTTCTTCTGCTTGGGCTCCCTGGTTGCTCCAGACGTGCCCTGACTTACCCTCGCTGGGTGAGTCCCACAGACCTTGCTGGTCTGCAACATCGTCCTTCTTCCATTGCCACAAGACTTGCCGTTGCTAAGGCTTGTTGGGTCCAATGCAGTCGCTGATACCCCTGAAATCAACAGACGTCATGGGACAGCTCGAATCCAGCTCCTGGTTGTCGTCGATGCCTCCTGGACCTCGTGGCTGAAGAGTCAAGATGACTGTCAACCTACCTGAAGCACTCGACATCGGTGGGCATCTGCTCATCGCCTTCCTGGTCACTGGCTAGTGACCCAGACTCTGTCCCCTCTGCTTTCAGGTTCTTCAAATCTTCGATCCACCTTTGGATCCACCCGAACACTTTCGACTTGGCCGCCAGCAGCACTTTGCAGCAGATCGCCATTGAAAGCGACGACGAAACCCGACCCCGAAAGACACCTATGCACCCGGCTCCCTGGGTGAGGTAACTCGAGTACTCCGGTGCTCCCGTGGGTATTGACACTAGAACAGCCTAGTTCTCAAAGGGTTTGCTCCAAGTCCTCCTCTAAGTGTCCCTTTTCTTTTAAATTCCAACCGCGACTTTCCCCATAGAAGTCAACGGCGATTCGCGGCTGTGTTCATACACTGCACGCGTCCCCCGTGGGTCCCCTGTGTCACTACCTTGGGTGGTTCCTTGTGGTCCAAGCACTTCTACAGGCTCTAGGCCCTGTGTCTAGCTCAGTCGTGGTTCTTATACCACTTTATTGGTATATGGTTTGGTACGCCCCTAGGGCTCAAACGTGTATTTGTGCTATTACTGTAGATAACTAACTTATAACTTATGTACTTCGAACTCTAGCCTCATAAAGAGACTAGAGGGGTGTGTTTAGCAATAAATACATATATTTTGAATATATACCTGGTGTGGTCCTCTTTCATTTGGTCACTCAAGAGATTATAGACTGGTAAAACAAGCTGCTTTACATTCCTTCAAGACTTAGCCTGAAGGCTGCTCTCCATAGCTACCACTAGGATAGCTTTCAATAAAGGTTGTCTTTAACCTATCTCCAATAAGGGGTTGTTTGGACTGGTGCAAGGTGCCCACTATAATTAGTGGACAGCATATGCCAGGCCAACTTCTCACATTGGTGTGCAGCGTGTGGGATTCCAGCTTGCTATTGTTTTACCAGATAATCTCAATTGAATTGATCAACTGAAAACCACTAAGGGTACCTAAGGTACATATAAATCAAGCTTAGTATACAGTAAGTTCTACTGAACTTAGAGTTGTGTGTTAAGGGATAGCACACCCTTTCTACAACTCAAGAGAGTTTAGTAGGCCACACTAGAGTAGGTAGTGCATACACCACACCTCACTAGTAATGTCTTCAAAGCCAGGACCCAGTGAGTCCTTGCCAGAAGCCAGTGGGCTTCTTCCCTCCAAGTATGATAAACTCCCATTCTTGGAATTGAGAGCATTATGCAATACTAGGAAGCTGAAGGCAGGCAAAAGTGCCAGCACCCAACACCTCAGGGAGGTGTTACTGGCTGATGATCTCAGCAGGCCCCTAGGGTCTGAAGGGGTAGGCAGAGAGGGTGGGGCAGAAGATGAGGAAGGGGTCAGGGGTGAAGAAACCCAGGCCCCCCTCTGAAACTGGCCAGGAAGGTGAAAATGACCTTGACCTGGAAAACCCAATTCCTCCTGTGGAGGAGGAGGAGGATCAGAATGACCTCCCCTTTGTCCCCCAGGAAGAATAGTGAGTGTGCCCAGAAGGTCTAGATCTCCTTCTCAGGAGTCTAACCACTCTGACACCTCAATAGGGACCTCTGTCTCCTCTCATAGGAGGGAATCCTCTCATGAGAGGAGAAAGAGACTGATTGAGTATGAGCAAGCCCAGCTTGAACTCAGAAAACAGCAGTTGGCTATAGACAGGAGTCCCTAGATCTCTACAAAGAGAGAAAAAGATGGGACTAGAGTCCCATGGTGGCAGCAATTTCCCCAGAGATAGGGAAAGGTCTTATGACCATAGAAACCTGAGCAAGATTGTCCCTCCCTACCAGAGTGGGGATGACATCCACAAATGGATAACTGCACTAGAGAGGGCCTGTAAAGTACAGAGGGTCCCTCAGGAGCAGTGGGCAGCAATCTTGTGGCTCTCCTTTGCAGACAAAGGTAGAGATAAGCTCCTCACTGTTAGAGAGGAGGATGCTGATAATTACAAAGTCTTGAAGAGTGCTCTGATTGATGGGTTTGGCCTAACCACTGAACAATACAGGTTAAAGTTCAGGGATACCCAGAAGGCACAGACTCAAGACTGGGTGGACTTTGTTGATTGTTCTGCCAAGGCTCTGGAAGGTTGGTTATTGGGCAGTAAGGTATGTGACTTCACAGGATTATACAATCTTATCATGAGGGAGCAGATCCTTAACAATTGTCAAAATCAGCTGTTGCATCAGCACCTGGTGGACTCTGATCTGACCTCTCCCCAAGAATTGGGAAAGAAGGCAGACAAATGGGTCAGAACCAGGGTGAGGCAGAAGGTACAGAACCAAGGTGGTGACCCTACGAAGCAAGATTCGAAAAACTCTGATAAGGGTGGGGAGAAGGGTAAAGACCAAAAGTCTTCACAAGGCCCCCAAAATCTTCTTCAGGTGGGGATTCACAGTCTAACAAGGGAAGAGGCCAAAAGAAACCATGGTGCAAGGTCTGTAAGCAAAAGACCCACTGGACCAGTGATTGCACCAAGTCCAAAGACTCTACTCCAGCCCCCACCAATGCCCCTAAGGCACCTACTCCCCCTACAGCAGTTACAATTGGTGGTGGGACTACACAAGCCAAGGGTTTAGTAGGGTTGACCCTGGGTAGGGAGATGAGCTCTGACCTAGTCAGAGAACTCACTCAGGCTGTCCTAGTCTGTGATGGAGGCATGGATGTGACCTCCTCTGTGAGTCCCAGTAATCTGGGCAAGTACAGGCAACAGCCCTTAATCAATGGAAAAGAGGCTTTGGCATTTAGGGACACAGGGGCAAGTGTCACCATGGTGACACAAGACCTTGTGAATCCTGGGCAGATTATACTTGGTGAAATGTACCAAGTGACCAATGCTAGCAACGTCAGAACAGACCATACTCTGGCAGTTGTTAACTTCTCCTGGGGAGGGGTAACTGGCCTTAAGAAGGTTGTGGTAAGTGCAGACCTACCCGTTGAATGCTTGCTTGGTAATGACTTAGAAACTTCAGCTTGGGCAGAAGTGGAGCTCAGGACCCATGCAGAAATGCTGGGCATCCCTGCAGATGTGTTTGCTGTGACCAGGTCACAAGCCAAATTGTCTAACACTGAACAGGCCTTGGATTCTGGAATAATGGACCAAGTGCCCTCCAAGAAGAGGAGTAGTAGGGTAAAGGCAGTGCCTTCCCCCTTGGCTCAGAAGGAAGATCAGTCTCTTGAGGGGGATGATCTCAGTCCTGAGGAAGGAACTGTCCCAGAGGAGCTTGAACCTGACCAGGTTGAGTTCTTGGGGACAGGGGGCCCTTCCAGGGCAGATCTGAGCCAGGAGCAGCAGAGCTGCCCCTCTCTTGAACCCCTCAGACAGCAAGCTGCTGCTGAGGCTGCTGGGAAAGCTAGTGGTCCCCAAACGGTGTATTGGGATGATGGACTCTTGTACTCAGAGTGTAGAGACCCCAAGCCTGGTGCCACCAGGAGGTTGGTTATACCTCTGAAGTTCAGGGGCTTCCTATTGACCCTAGCCCATGACATTCCCTTAGCAGGTCACCTGGGCCAGAACAAGACTTGGGACAGAATTGTCCCTCACTTTCACTGGCCCCACATGTCTGAAGACACCAAGGAGTTTTGTCGCTCCTGTGTAACCTGCCAGGCCAGTGGCAAGGCAGGTGGCACTACAAAGGCCCCCTGATACCACTACCTGTGGTGGGGGTTCCCTTTGAAAGGGTGGGGATTGACATTGTTGGTCCCATGGATCCCCAAACAGCATCTGGGCACAGGTTTATCCTGGTGGTAGTGGATCATGCCACCAGGTACCCAGAGGCTATTCCCTTTGGACCACTACAGCGCCTGTGGTGGCAAGAGCCCTCCTGGGAATTTTCTCAAGAGTGGGCTTTCCTAAGGAGGTTGTATCAGACAGGGGTGCTAACTTTATGTCTGGATACTTAAAAGCAATGTGGAAGGAGTGTGGAGTGACTTACAAGTTCACCACACCCTATCACCCACAATGCAATGGTTTAGTTGAGAGATTCAACAAAACCTTGAAGGGCATGATTAAAGGGCTCCCAGAAAAGCTTAGGCGAAGATGGGACATACTCTTGCCCTGCCTTTTGTTTGCATACAGGGAGGTGCCTCAAAGGGGTTGGCTACAGCCCTTTTGAACTTTTGTTTGGTCACCCTGTCAGGGGTCCATTGTGCTTGGTGAAGGAAGGATGGGAGTTACCTCTCAAGCCCCCAAAGCAAGACATAGTGGACTATGTACTTGGTCTCCGCTCCCGGATGGCTGAGTACATGAAAAGGCAACTAAAAACCTTGAGGCTAGCCAGGAACTGCAAAAAGCCTGGCATGACCAAAAGGCTGTACTGACTGTTTACCAGCCAGCACAGAAGGTGTGGGTGTTGGAGCCAGTGGCCCCAGCAGCTCTCCAAGGCAAATGGAGTGGACCCCATACCATTGTTGAACAGAAGGGTGAGGTTACCTATTTAGTAGACCTAGGAACACCCAGGAGTCCCCACAGGGTTCTCCATGTCAACAGGTTAAAACCATATGTGGAGAGGGCGGACATGGGCTTGCTCATGGCTACTGATGAGGGACAGGAGGAAGAGAGTGACCCACTCTCTGACCTGCTCTCACAGAACCCTGATGATGGGTCAGTGGATGGTGTAGCCTTGGCAGGCAGCCTCACTGCCCAGCAGCAAACTGATTGCAGACAGGTGCTCAATCAGTTCAGGCACATATTCTCACTGACACCCAGTCAGACTACCTGGTGCACTCATGAAGTGGACACTGGGGACAGTCTGCCTATTAAAAATAAGATTTATAGGCAACCTGACCATGTCAGGGACTGTATCAGGACAGAAGTCCAGAAGATGTTGGATTTGGGAGTTATTGAACCCTCAGATAGCCCTTGGGCTAGTCCAGTGGTCCTTGTGCCAAAACCTCACACCAATGGTGGGAAAAGAGAGATGAGGTTTTGTGTGGACTACAGGGGTCTCAATGCAGTCACTAGGACTGATGCCCATCCAATACCAAGGGCAGATGAGCTAATAGACACTTTGGCCTCAGCCAAGTATCTAAGCACATTTGACCTGACAGCTGGCTACTGGCAGATCAGACTAGCTGATGATGCAAAGCCAAAGACAGCATTCTCAACCCCTAGTGGGCATTATCAATTTGTGGTGATGCCCTTTGGTCTGAAGAATGCACCTGCCACTTTTCAGAGGTTGGTGAATACAGTCCTTACAGGTCTGGAAGCCTATAGTGCAGCATATCTAGATGATATTGCGGTCTTTAGCTCCACCTGGGAGGATCACCTGGTCCACCTCAGAAATGTCTTGCAGGCCCTGCAGAAAGCAGGCCTGACTATCAAGGCCACAAAGTGCCAGATAGGGCAGAGTCAGGTTGTGTACCTGGGCCACCTTGTGGGTGGAGGCCAGGTTCAACCACTGCAGAGCAAGATCCAGACCATCATGGACTGGACTGCTCCAACTACCCAGACTCAGGTGAGCGCCTTTTTAGGCCTGACTGGGTACTATAGGAGATTTGTCAAGGGGTATGGATCAATAGTGACACCCCTGAATGACTTAACTTCCAAGAAAATGCCCAAAAAGGTTCAGTGGACAGTTAGCTGTCAAAAGGCATTTGATGACCTAAAGCAGGCCATGTGCACTGCTCCCATTCTACAGAGTCCTGATTACTCCAAGAAGTTCATTGTCCAAACAGATGCATCTGAATTGGGGGTAGGGGCTGTACTGTCACAATTGAATGATGAAGGTCAGGATCAGCCAGTAGCTTTTATTAGCAGAAGGCTGACCCCTAGAGAGAAACGTTGGTCAGCCATTGAGAGGGAGGCCTTTTCTGTGGTCTGGGCTCTGAAGAAGTTGAGGCCATACTTGTTTGGTACTCACTTTCTTGTTCAAACAGACCATAAGCCCCTCTTATGGCTAAAACAAATGAAGGGTGAAAACCCCAAACTGCTTAGGTGGTCCATTTCCCTACAGGGGATGGACTTCACAGTGGAACATAGACCTGGGAGTAACCATGCCAATGCAGATGGACTCTCTAGGTACTTCCACTTAGAACATGAAGACTTAACTGGGCAAGGTTAGTTTAATGTCCCTACGTTTGGGGGGTTGTGTAGGAGAGTAGGATCTGCTTCACATGGGTACCCCCACTTTTTGCTGATGCTTCACTGTTTTTCGACTTTAGTCTGGCTGGGGCCCTGCTAATCAGAACCCCAGCCTAGCTGCTTCCTCTCTAAAATGGTTTCCATGTGCCTTAGGCACATCTCTGATTGGAATCTGGAGTGCCCTTATAAGTCCCTAGTATATGGTATACTATGTACCCAGGGCATAGGTACCTCAGAGGCCTGCCAGGGGCTGAAGCATGTATTGTGCCACCCCTGGAAGGCCAGCCAAAGGACACCACAGGTCTGCTACTGCAGCCTGGGTAAGGTGGTGCCTGCACCCCTTACTGTGATATAGGCTACCTATATCACTACATACATACACACATATAAACCTATAAGTCACTCCTATGGCAGGCCTTATCAATCCTGGAGGGAGAGTGCGTGGTTCCTATGTGAGAGGGTGCCCCTGCATGAGCTGGGCCCCTCTGCAGCGTTCGGAGATCCTTCTCTGATGCTGTTTGTAGTGCAACCCGACCATATACTCTTAAGCGCATTATAACCTCGCGTTAAATGCTAACTTTGGGATGGCTGCACGGAAACATGTCGTGTTTGGTGTCAAACATCTTGGAATACTACCCCCGCCAGTTCTGGCAGCGGGGGTAGCATTCCACCCTTCTAGAGGGAGAGACATGTACACACCGATATACCCGGTACTGACTTTCCAGAGCCCTGGCATCACAAAATGGATGCCACTGCCACAGACACGAGTCTGGCCTCCTGCTGCTGACCGAAACTCCGGCAGGGGAGGCCTGGACAATAGGTTTCCTGTCCCAGGGAGGTGTAACCACCTCCCCAGACAGGATAGTGTGTATTGGGGCTGGGCGGGAGCACTCTCTGGTGCTTTGAAGTCCTGCACTGGGGGCACATTTGGTGTCCCTGTGCATACCCCAGTTCAAACCGGCTCAGGGGCTTCCAGCCCCTGCTCTGGCGCGAAACTGGACAAAGGGAAAGGGGTGTAACCACCCCTCTGCCCTGACCCTCCCATAGGTGGGTCCACAGAGTATGTCCAACCCCCTACCTTAGTATAAGTATGGGACCCCAGTCCTTAGGACTTTAGATTAACCTGGACGAAACTCTGACACAGAATCCTGGACCTTCGACGCTCTACTTCAAGATTAGAGGACTGAAGAATCTCCCTTGGGGTCAAGGAGTGACTCCCCTGCTTGGCAGGCACCAAAGAAGCAATTGTCCAGTCTGCATCGCTGAAGCTCCCGCCGGACGCCGAAGTCTTTGCATCACCAGAGGTAGATTTCCAGACTTCCCCGAGGCTGCCCTGAGTTCCCGGCAAAGCTGAGGCCCGTAGCTGTCGTGGGTAATGTGGAACCGTGACCCCTGGACACCAATCGCATTTGCAAGTGCATCCTCTTCTGGGTCTCCCACGAAGTTGTGCTTTGGGCTCCGAGTAGCCCCAGCCTCCAGCACCGATTGCATCAAAGATCACTGGCCTCCACTCCACGAGTGTCCTGTGAGCCAGCTCCACGTGCATCGACTCGAGGCTCCTTCGCAGTTGCTAGTCCATTGGCTAGTAGGCCCTCCCAAAGGCCAATCTTCTTTTGCTTGGGCTCCCTGGTTGCTCCAGGCGTGCCCTGACTTACCCTCACTGGGTGAGTCCCACAGACCTTGCTGGTCTGCAACATCGTCCTTCTTCCATTTCCACGAGACTTGCCGTTGCCAAGGCTTGTTGGGTCCAATCCGGTCGCCGACACCCCCTGCAATCGACAGACGTTGTGGGACAGCTCGAATCCAGCTCCTGGTCATCATCGACGCCTCCTGGACCTCGTGGCTGAAGAGTCAAGATGACCGTCAACCTACCTGAAGCACTCGACATCGGTGGGCATCTGCTCATCGCCTTCCTGGTCACTGGCTAGTGACCCAGACTCTGTCCCCTCTGCTTTCAGGTTCTTCAAATCTTCGATCCACCTTTGGATCCACCCGAACACTTTCGACTTGGCCGCCAGCAGCACTTTGCAGCAGATCGCCATTGAAAGCGACAGACGAAACCCGACCCCGAAAGACACCTATGCACCCGGCTCCCCTGGGTGAGGTAACTCAAGTACTCCGGTGCTCCCGTGGGTATTGACACTAGAACAGCCTAGTTCTCAAAGGGTTTGCTCCAAGTCCTCCTCTAAGTGTCCCTTTTCTTTTAAATTCCAACCGCGACTTTCCCCATAGAAGTCAACGGCGATTCGCGGCTGTGTTCATACACTGCACGCATCCCCGTGGGTCCCCTGTGTCACTACCTTGGGTGGTTCCTTGTGGTCCAAGCACTTCTACAGGCTCTAGGCCCTGTGTCTAGCTCAGTCGTGGTTCTTATACCACTTTATTGGTATATGGTTTGGTACGCCCCTAGGGCTCAAACGTGTATTTGTGCTATTACTGTAGATAACTAACTTATAACTTATGTACTTCAAACTCTAGCCTCATAAAGAGACTAGAGGGGTGTGTTTAGCAATAAATACATATATTTGAATATATACCTGGTGTGGTCCTCTTTCATTTGGTCACTCAAGAGATTATAGACTGGTAAAACAAGCTGCTTTACATTCCTTCAAGACTTAGCCTGAAGGCTGCTCTCCATAGCTACCACTAGGATAGCTTTCAATAAAGGTTGTCTTTAACCTATCTCCAATAAGGGGTTGTTTGGACTGGTGCAAGGTGCCCACTATAATTAGTGGACAGCATATGCCAGGCCAACTTCTCACAGTTCCGTAGTAGAGTTTTGAGAAATTTTGTTTGGAGCTGGTATAGGAGGGGTTGCAGCGAAGGTCTTTAGGCAGTGAGTTCCAACAAGATGAAGGGTTGACTGAGAAAGAGCGTTTCTAGGATGATTTTTTTTTTTCAGTTTGGGAGGGATGAGAAGAAGTGAGTCAGAGCTTCTTAAAGCTCGAGTTTTGCCTCCTCTCAATAGTTTGCTTTTTAAAATTTTATAGTTTGCGGTGTGAAGGGCATTGTGGGTGATACGGCTGTCTTGTAAATACATCTTCCTTCTATTGTGATGCAATTAAGATTCTTGAGAGCTGATAAGATGTGGTCACATCTTTTGGTATCTGTGAGGAGTCTAGCGGCTGCAGTAAGAGTTGTTCTAAGTGGCTAGGTGGCTTTTTGGGGTCCCAGTGATTATAGCACTGCCATAATTAAGTTTCGAGAGGCCAAGTAATTGTACTATGATCTTTAGGTCTTCCAGTGGAATAAACGGTTTGAGTTTCTTGAGATGTTTTAGGGTGTACAGCGCATCTTTGGCTGAATTGTTGATGTGTTTTTTCATCGACATATTTATGTCTAGGGTGATTCCTAGGGACTTCACAGAGTTGGAGAGTGTGAAAGAACAGTTCAGAGCATCCATGCTCTTGAGCCATTTATGGATTGGCGATGACTTGTCATTTGGGGAAAAGAGTAAAAGTTCGGGTTTATTGGGATTTAGTTTTAGATGATTAGTGTTTAGCCAGTTTTGTATCTTGTTTAGTGTGGTATTCAGATAGCGGATATCGCTGTGGGATGATATTTTGTAGTACATTTGAGTGTCTGCCGCATAAAAGTGATATTTTACCCTTGCTTGTTTCAGGATAATAATTTTGAGGAGTTCCATGAAGAGGTTGAAAAGGGCTGGGGAGAGGATTGAGCTTTGAGAAACTCCTTGTGGAACTGGAGTGGGTTGAGAGAGACAACTGCCAATTTTTATTTGTTGTGAGTTATGTTGTAGATAGGATGGAAACCATCTTAGGACCGTGCCATTGACACCTTTGTGATTTTTGAGGGTCTCAAGTAAAGTTTGGTGGTTGTATCAAACACCGCTGATAGGTCGAGTAGGATTAGGAGGCAAGAGTCGCCTTCATCTAAAGTTCAGAGAATGTCATCTGCTATATTGAGCAAAGCAGTTTCCATGCTACACCCTTTTCTGAATCCTAATTGGAAGGTGTCATGTGGGTTGAATTTCTCAATGTGTTGGTTGAGTTGGATCAGGACGCAATTTTCGATTGCTTTTGCTAGAAAAGGAAGGTTAATGACAGGTCTAAAATTGTTGAGGTTGTAAGGATCTGCTTCAGCTTATTTGAGAATAGGAGTGACTTGGCCTATTTGGAGGGAAGCAGTCATACAGCCTGACAAGAGGGAAGCATTGATGATTTAGGTCCAGAACGGTGAGATGATGCGATTCAAGGTCTGTTCTGAGGGGGAGTGGAGGGGATCAGTGGTATGGGATGTGGGTTTCAAGTTTGCAATTACCTTGTGGACTTCGCCTTCTGTCAACAATTTGAACTTTGACCAACTGCCACTGTTCTTTAGTGAGTGAAGCTCCACCTTGATGTTAGATGTTTGTGTGTTTTTCAGGTACGAGGTAGGGCCTGTGTATAGACTTACCATGGAGAAGACTATGTCATCAGAGCAGGGGAGCTGAGTAGTCAAACTTGTGACAGGGGTAAGAGATTGTTACATTTTCAGTATTATCTCTGAGAAGAAATTTGCTATTTCTTCGTAGCGTTCATTAGTGGCTATAACTTCCTGTTGGGCGGTGGGGGTAGTTTGTTGTTTAATTATGTTGTATAGATCTCTCAGTCTGTTCTTCAACCAGTCCAACTGAGTGTGAAAGAAAGCTGCTTTTTCCCTAAAGATGTGTTTCTTGTAGGTGAGGCATTTAGATCTGAGGCGAGCAAGGTGTGTTGGTGACGTGTTCTATCTCAATAGTCTTTCATTCTTAGTTGCCTCCTCTCTGTGTTTAGATCTAGATTGAACCAAGATCTAGACAGGGTCTTTCTGGATCTGTTCAGTTTGAGCGAAGCAACTGGGTCAAGCAGGTTTGTCACAGTTGAGTTCTAGTGGTCGGTGAGGTCATCTACCGTGTGTAGATGAGGATGTGAGTGAAGTTGTGCGTCAGTTTTGGAATCCAGTGTTGATAGGGGAATTTGTTGGATGTTCTTTGACCAGTGTGTTTGTTTATTGGATGCATTTTGGTAGCGTGTGTGGTTGGCCTCTAGTCTGAAGTGTATGAGATGGTGATCTGAACAGTCGATGGGTGTGATGGATTGAAGAGAGGTGAGTTCACCTCTGGTGATTATCGCATCTAGAGTAGCATCTCTGATGTGGGTCAGTTCTTTACAGAGTGGCTTGAAGTCGTTGATTTCGAGTAAGTTAATTAAGTTACAAACCATGTTGTTGTTTCTGTCGTTCCAGTGAAGACTGAAATCCCCTAATAACACATCTTTGGTGCCGGTTAGAGATACATGTGTTTTCAGGTCATATAGTTATTCAATGTAGGTTGAGCAATTAGCAGGGGGATGATAGATGGTATGAAGTTTGATAGGAGTTGCACCTTTGGTTATGAGTTCGACTCCTAGGTATTCAAATGTTGAGCAATTTGTGGTTTCAAAGGAGCTGAGCCGTATGACATTTTTGTGAATGATTGCTATTCCGCCTCCTGAGCGTCCTGGTCTGTCCTGTTGAATAATAGAATAGCCAGATGGTACAAGCAGATCAAGTATGAGAGTGGAATGATCATTGAGCCAGGTTTCAGTTAGGAATGTAATGTTCACTCCATCCGTTACTATGGTTTCAGCTATGTTGGTTGCTTGCTTAATGTTACTCTGAAACTGGGGCTGGGGTTGTCCGCAGTTGTTTACCTACACCTTACATTGCAATAGGAAGAGGGAAGATACACTTGTATCTTAGGAATCGTGATGCTTGCTGGGGAGAGGAGCGTGGAACACAATGGTTAGTGGCATTTCCTTGAAGACTTTGTGGCTGAATGTCAGTGTGTCCTGTGTATATTCAATTTTACTGTAATTTTGCACCTTTCAGTAGATGTGTTAGAACCATTAGGCTGGCGGCAGCTGTAACTCAAAAGGGTGCCCAAAAACAGGCTAATGCTTTCTTCCGGCGCGTAATCACCCAAGTAGCAATGAAAGTATAACCACGTCCATTAGATGACTTCTCTTTATGACAAGCCATTTGACAAGTCTCAGGAAAAATACAAAAAGCCTCCATCATTGGCAACAGCATCAACTGCTTAAAAGCCTAAGGAAGAAAAGCCGTTCATACTTTTCTCTAGGCTAGAAACTTCTGATTTGAAAAAAGTCACCTTACAATCCACTGCATTACCTTGAAATCAACAAGAGATTTCAGAAGGTGAAAGTGCTAAAAATGGCGCCGCATCTGAAGTAAAAAAAGTGCACACGTTTTAGGGTTTGTATTTTTTCACTATAATGTATAAGGTTATATTTATTTATGTTATCCAATATGTGTGTTATGCAAGCACACACTGCATTGCCATGGCATTCTTTTAGTTCTCAGTGCATTTGTGTGTTTCAATTATAAATAATGAACAAAGAATGGAAAATACAGGTGGCAGCGAGTACTAAATAGAAATGTCTACACAAGTGGCTTATCCAGCAAGAAGGACAGAACCACCAATACAAAGTGGGTCCCACCGAATTAAATAAAACACTGATTTGTTTGTGGCATGGTATTATTTTATTAAACTACCTATTTGTATACACTGTTTCTCTCTTCTCTCCTAATACCCTTATCTTCTATACTCTGTCTCTCTCAACTATGTTCTCCCACTCCTCTCCCTATATACTTATACTTACATATGTATACATACATAAGTGTATATATATATATATATTCTCAACAAGGTGCCCAATAGCATTTTTGAAGGGTGCACTCGACATCGCTTTCGCTCTCCGGCCTGATTATGCTGCTTGTCTCGCGCTCCAACCATAAATCTTTTCGCCGACGCGTTTCGAGGCTACACGCCTCTTCTTCTCGGGCTGCTGAAGAAACGGCATCACAGGCTCACACAGGCATGATTTCCGGCATCTTTTATCTCTATTAGAGCTTCGTTTCAGCTGCGCTCAGTGCAATGTCATATCAGTCCATTGTGGGATATATAGTTCCCAGTGTGAGTCAAAAATAAAACCTTAAGTAGGTGTGATGCTCATTCTTAATTAAAAGCTTTTACTTTTCCTTAGTAGGATGTAGAGCACAGAAGACAAGCTAATTATGCATTTGAAGTGATGTGCTGCGCAGGATTCGAAAGGTTTCAGTCCCACAGCCTCTGAGCGCCCACTGCGCGCAGCTGAAACGTAAAAGCTTTTAATTAAGAATGAGCATCACACCTACTTAAGGTTTTATGAGAGCGAAAGCGATGTCGAGTGCACCCTTCAAAAATGCTATTGGGCACCTTGTTGAGAATATATATATATATATATATATATTCACTGAAAAAACCATAGGTTTTAGGGACAGTTATAGTTAGTTGGACATTTCACTCGTACAAAACCATAGAAATTCCCCGTTATAGTTAGTTCAGCTAACTATAACTCGCGCCCGCAATGCACTGCTGATGACGTCACATATTACATCACTCATGACATGGTCAGTGACATCACTGATGACATCACTGATGACATCTCAAATGACATCACTGATGACATCATCCATGTGATAATTTGATGCATCTTCTCACACCCTAATATAACTTTTGATACACCCACTCTATTTACAGACTGCCATTCTCAAAACCATACACACTCCAATACCAATAACAACATACCCACTCACTGATTCTTAGGTCTACACACACACATCTACTCACTCACCCGTACAGTCACTCATACTTACAGTCACTCAGTACAGGACTATCATATGCACTCATACACCTATATAAACACTCACACACTGCCACTCATCCATAGAGGTACTCACACACCTAGTCAGTCATGCAAAAAATTAATCACACCCATTTACTCACCTATACAGTTATACACACACCAGCTCACTTACTCATACAAATACTTGCACATTCTTACGCTCTTATACAATAACTGATACAAGCACACACGCATCCATACAGCCACTCTCACAATCACACACTCTCACTTATAGCCATTTAAATACTCTAACACACATATATACTGCCTTTTACATATGTAGTTACTCGCACATGTACCACTGAGATATACATTCACTCACTAACACACCCATACACACACTCACCCACCCAAGCAGTCCATCACAGATGCACTCTTGAAATCATGCACCCAGTGAATCACCCACTCACACATCTATGTACAGAGTCTCACACACACCCCACCCACACAAACACTCAGGCAGCCATACAGATACTCAGAGAACCAATCAATAACCCATATAGACACTCATGTAGCTATTCGCAAATCCATGCATCCACTTACACACCAACAAACAGACGGATACAGACATTCACACAGTTTAGTCACTAACCCATGCATTCAGTAAGATACGTTTAATCACTCACTTGTAGAGTCAGTCACGCACGTACTAAATCATCCATTCAGACACTTATACACCCACTCATTCTTCAATACGCCTTTCCCTATATATATTAAACATATTTAAACTTTACAGAAACACACAGTCACTGGATGATGTCATCAGTGATGTCATCAGTGATGTCATTTGAGATGTCATCAGTGATGTCATCAGTGATGTCACTGACCATGTCATGAGTGATGTAATATGTGACGTCATCAGCAGTGCATTGCGGGGCGCGAGTTATAGTTAGCTGAACTAACTATAACGGGGAATTTCTATGGTTTTGTACGAGTGAAATGTCCAACTAACTATAACTGTCCCTAAAACCTATGGTTTTTTCAGTGAATTTCAAAGGTTTTTAAATGCTAATTTCTAACTATAACGTGTCTGAAACCTATGGTTTTTTCAGTGAATTTCAAAGGTTTTTAAATGCTAATTTATAACTATAACGTGCCTGAAACCTATGATTTTTAAGTGAATTTCAAAGGTTTTTAAATGCTAGTTTCTAACTATGCCTACAGAGGTAGGACATGTGAAGAAAGAAGAAAAACGCACAGAAAGAAGCAAAACAAATGCAGAAAGAAGCAACAGAAGTCCACAAAGACGAAGAAAAGTGCAGGAAGAAGCAAAAGATGTGCAGAAAGAACCAACAGAGGAGCAGAAAGAGGCCTTGTTGCAAAATCATCCTGTGCCCACAACTTTTTCAGACGGGTACTGGTGGTAACTGACTCTGACTAACCAGAGCCAGTGCTATGCTAAAAGACACTTAGAATACAGTGAAAACACCTACATATGCTAGGGAACACTATGCGTTGGGGTACCCCTGTGATTAGCATGACCTCCTCTGTAAGTCCCTAATACATAATAGGGCAGGGGGATTAAAACTACCTCTTAAAACGCGCTACAGGGCGCGTTTGCACAGTGGTGAAGGGAGGGGGCCTGAGGTGACATGTGTGCAAGCGCGCCCGTGGTGCGTTTTAAGTTGCGGGATTAAGTACCCTTGAATCCTGAGGGTCCCTGGGGCCCAACTAGCCCCCAGGTACCTACAGTTAGGACCACAGAGCTGAGTTGCAGAGAGGCGTTCCGAGGCCACACACCTTTTTCACCTCTCTGCAACGCAACTCTGTTGTGCTTACTGAAGGTACCTGGTGGGCTAGTTGGCCCCCAGGGTCCCTCAGGATTCAAGGGAATTAATTCCCCAACTTAAAACGCACCACAGGGCGTGTTTGCGCACATGTCACCTGAGGCCCCGCCCCCTCCCTTCACCACTGTGCCCGTGGCGCGTTTTAAGTTGGGGGATTAGGTCACCTTGAATCCTGAGGGTCCCTGGGGCCCAACTAGCCCACCAGGTACTTCCAGTAAGCACCACAGGCCTGCGTTGCAACGCCTGTAACAAATTGTGCAGTTGTGTTTAGGTAGTGAAGGGGGTCGTGCTGGGGGTAGTGTTTTTGGGTTTAGGGTAGTGCAGTGGTGTTTGTGTAGTGTAGGGGGTCATGCTGGGGGTAGATTTAGGGTTTAGGGTAGTGCAGTGGTGTTTGGATAGTGTAGGGAGTCGTGCTGGGGGAGTGTTTTAGGGTTTAGGGTAGTGCAGTGGTGTTTGGGTAGTGTAGGGGGTCGTGCTGGGGGTAGTGTTTTAGGGTTTAGGGTAGTGCAGTGGTGTTTGGGTAGTATAGGGGTCGTGCCGGGGGTAGTGGTTTAGGGTTTAGGGTAGTGCAGTGTTGTTTGGGTAGTGTAGGGGTACTGCTGGGGGTAGTGTTTTAGGGTAGTGCAATGGTGTTTGGGTAGTGTAGGGGTACTGCTGGGGTAGTGTTTTAGGGTTTAGGGCAGTGCAGTGGTGTTTGGGTAGTGTAGGGGCTACTGCTGGGGGTAGTGTTTTAGGGTTTAGGGTAGTGCAGTGGTGTTTGGGTAGTGTAGGGGTTCGTGCAGGGGGTAGATTTTTAGGGTTTAGGTTAGTGCAGTGGTGTTTGTGTAGTATAGGGGGTAGTGTTTTAGGGTTTAGGGTAGTGCAGTGGTGTTTGTGTAATGTAGGGGGTCGTGCTGGGGGTAGTGTTTTAGGGTTTAGGGTAGTTCAGTGGTGTTTGTGTAGTGTAGGAGGTCGTGTTTTAGGGTTTAGGGTAGTGCAGTGGTCTTTGGGTAGTGTAGGGAGTCGTGCGGGGGTAGTGTTTTAGGGTTTAGGGTAGTGCAGTGGTCTTTGGGTAGTGTAGGGAGTCGTGCGGGCGTAGTGTTTTAGGGTTTAGGGTAGTGCATTGGTGTTTGGGTAGTATAGGGGTCATGCGGGGGTTAGTGTTTTAGGGTTTAGGGCAGTGAAGTGGTGTTTGGGTAGTGTAGGGGGTCGTGCTGGGGAGTGTTTTAGGGTTTAGGGCAGTGCAGTGGTGTTCGGGTAGTGTAGGGGTCGTGCTGGGGGAGTGTTTTAGGGTTTAGGGCAGTGCAGTGGTGTTTGGGTAGTGTAGGGGGTCGTGCTGTGGGGAGTGTTTGAGGGTTTAGGGCAGTGCAGTCGTGTTCGGGTAGTGTAGGGGGTCGTGCTGGGGGGAGTATTTTAGGGTTTAGGGCAGTGCCGTGGTGTTCGGGTAGTGTAGGGGATCATTCTGGGGGTGGTGTTTCAGGGTTTAGGGCAGTGCAGTGGTGTTCGGGCAGTGTAGGGGTCGTGCAGGGGTGGTGTTTCAGGGTTTAGGGCAGTGGTGTTCGGGCAGTGTAGGGGGTCATGCTGGGGGTGGTGTTTCAGGGTTTGGGGCAGTGCAGTGGTGTTCGGGCAGTGTGGGGGTCATGCCGGGGTGGTGTTTCAAGGTTTAGGGCAGTGCAGTGGTGTTCGGGCAGTGTAGGGGGTCATCCAGGGTTGTGGTGTTTCAGGGTTTAGGGCAGTGCAGTGGTGTTCGGGCAGTGTAGGGGGTCGTGCTGGGGTGGTGTTTCAGGGTTTTGGGCAGTGCAGTGGTGTTTGGGCAGTGTAGGGGGTGGTGCAGGGGGTGGTGTTTCAGGGTTTAGGGCAGTGCAGTGGTGTTTGGGCAGTGAAGGTGGTCGTGCTGGGGCTGGTGTTTCAGGGTTTAGGGCAGTGCAGTGGTGTTCGGGCAGTGTAGGGGGGTCATGCTGGGGCTGGTGTTTCAGGGTTTAGGGCAGTGCAGTGGTGTTCGGGCAGTGTAGGGGGTCATGCAGGGGTGGTGTTTCAGGGTTTAGGGCAGTGCAGTGGTGTTCGGCCAGTGTAGGTGGTCTTGCTGGGGGTGGTGTTTCAGGGTTTAGTGCAGTGGTGTTCGGGCAGTGTAGGGGGCTTGCTGGGGGTGGTGTTTCAGGGTTTAGGGCAGTGCAATGGTGTTCGGGCAGTGTAGGGGTCTTGCTGGGGCTGGTGTTTCAGGGTTTAGGGCAGTGCAGTGGTGTTCAGGCAGTGTAGGGGTCGTGCTGGGGTGGTGTTTCAGGGTTTAGGGCAGTGCAGTGGTGTTCTTGCAGTATAGGGGGTCGTGCTGGGGCTGGTGTTTCAGGGTTTAGGGCAGGGCAGTGGTGTTCGGCCAGTGTAGGTGGTCTTGCTGGTGCTGGTGTTTCAGGGTTTAGTGCAGTGGTGTTCTTGCAGTATAGGGGGTCGTGCTGGGGGTGGTGTTTCAGGGTTTAGGGCAGTGCAGTGGTGTTCGAGCAGTGTAGGGGGTCGTGCTGGGGGTGGTGTTTCAGGGTTTAGGGAGAGCAGTGGTGTTCGGGCAGTGTAGGGGGTCGTGCTGGGGGTGGTGTTTCAGGGTTTAGGGCAGTGGTGTTCGGGCAGTGTAGGGGGTCTTGCTGGGGGTGATGTTTCAGGGTTTAGGGCAGTGCAGTGGTGTTCGGGCAGTGTAGGGGTCTTGGTGGGGGTAGTATTTCAGGGTTTAGGGCAGTGAAGTGGTGTTCGTGCAGTGTAGGGGGTCATTCTGGGGTGGTGTTTCAGGGTTTAGGGCAGTGCAGTAGTGTTCGGGCAGTGTAGGGGGTGGTGTTTCAGGGCTTAGGGCAGTGCATTGGTGTTCGGGCAGTGTAGGGGTTGTGCTGGGGTGGTGTTTCAGGGTTTAGGGCAGTGCAGTGGTGTTCAGGCAGTGTAGGGGGTCGTGCAGGGGTGGTGTTTCAGGGTTTAGGGCAGTGCAGTGGTGTTCGGGCAATGTAGGGGGTCGTGCTGGGGCTGGTGTTTCAGGGTTTAGGGCAGTGCAGTGGTGTTCGGGCAGTGTAGGGGGTCTTGTTGGGGGTGGTGTTTCAGGGTTTAGGGCAGTGGTGTTCGGGCAGTGTAGGGGTCTTGCTTGGGGTGATGTTTCAGGGTTTAGGACAGTGCAGTGGTGTTCGGGCAGTGTAGGGGGTCGTGCTGGGGATGGTGTTTCAGGATTTAGGGCAGTGAGGTAGAGTTCAGGCACTGTAGGGGGTCGTGCAGGGGGTGGTGTTTCAGGGTTTTGGGCAGTGCAGTGGTGTTCGGGCAATGTAGGGGGTCGTGCTGGGGGTGGTGTTTCAGGGTTTAGGGCAGTGCAGTGGTGTTCGGGCAGTGTAGGGGGTCGTGCACGGGGTGGTGTTTCAGGGTTCAGTGCAGTGTAGTTCGGGCAGTGTAGGGGGTCATGCTGGGGCTGGTGTTTCAGGGTTTAGGGCAGTGCAGTGGTATTCAGGCAGTGTAGGGGGTCGTGCTGGGGCTGGTGTTTCACGGTTTAGGGCAGTGCAGTGGTGTTCGGACAGTGTAGGGGGTCGTGCTGGGGCTCGTGTATCAGGGTTTAGGGCAGTGCAGTGGTGTTCGGGCAGTGTAGGTGGTCGTGCTGGGGCTGGTGTTTCAGGGTTTAGGGCAGTGCAGTGGTGTTCGGGCAGTGTAGGGGGTCGTGCTGGGGGTGGTGTTTCAGGGTTTAGGGCAGTGCAGTGGTGTTCGGGCAGTGTAGGTGGTCTTGCTGGGGGTGGTGTTTCAGGGTTTAGTGCAGTGGTGTTCGGGCAGTGTAGGGGGGCTTGCTGGGGGTGGTGTTTCAGGGTTTAGGGCAGTGCAATGGTGTTCGGGCAGTGTAGGGGGTCTTGCTGGGGCTGGTGTTTCAGGGTTTAGGGCAGTGCAGTGGTGTTCAGGCAGTGTAGGGGGTCGTGCTGGGGGTGGTGTTTCAGGGTTTAGGGCAGTGCAGTGGTGTTCTTGCAGTATAGGGGGTCGTGCTGGGGCTGGTGTTTCAGGGTTTAGGGCAGGGCAGTGGTGTTCGGCCAGTGTAGGTGGTCTTGCTGGTGCTGGTGTTTCAGGGTTTAGTGCAGTGGTGTTCTTGCAGTATAGGGGGTCGTGCTGGGGGTGGTGTTTCAGGGTTTAGGGCAGTGCAGTGGTGTTCGAGCAGTGTAGGGGGTCGTGCTGGGGGTGGTGTTTCAGGGTTTAGGGGAGAGCAGTGGTGTTCGGGCAGTGTAGGGGGTCGTGCTGGGGGTGGTGTTTCAGGGTTTAGGGCAGTGGTGTTCGGGCAGTGTAGGGGGTCTTGCTGGGGGTGATGTTTCAGGGTTTAGGGCAGTGCAGTGGTGTTCGGGCAGTGTAGGGGGTCTTGGTGGGGGTAGTATTTCAGGGTTTAGGGCAGTGAAGTGGTGTTCGTGCAGTGTAGGGGGTCATGCTGGGGTGGTGTTTCAGGGTTTAGGGCAGTGCAGTAGTGTTCGGGCAGTGTAGGGGGTGGTGTTTCAGGGCTTAGGGCAGTGCATTGGTGTTCGGGCAGTGTAGGGGGTTGTGCTGGGGGTGGTGTTTCAGGGTTTAGGGCAGTGCAGTGGTGTTCAGGCAGTGTAGGGGGTCGTGCAGGGGTGGTGTTTCAGGGTTTAGGGCAGTGCAGTGGTGTTCGGGCAATGTAGGGGTCGTGCTGGGGCTGGTGTTTCAGGGTTTAGGGCAGTGCAGTGGTGTTCGGGCAGTGTAGGGGGTCTTGTTGGGGGTGGTGTTTCAGGGTTTAGGGCAGTGGTGTTCGGGCAGTGTAGGGGTCTTGCTTGGGGTGATGTTTCAGGGTTTAGGACAGTGCAGTGGTGTTCGGGCAGTGTAGGGGGTCGTGCTGGGGATGGTGTTTCAGGATTTAGGGCAGTGCAGTAGTGTTCAGGCACTGTAGGGGGTCGTGCAGGGGGTGGTGTTTCAGGGTTTTGGGCAGTGCAGTGGTGTTCGGGCAGTGTAGGGGGTCGTGCTGGGGGTGGTGTTTCAGGGTTTAGGGCAGTGCAGTGGTGTTCGGGCAGTGTAGGGGGTCGTGCACGGGGTGGTGTTTCAGGGTTCAGTGCAGTGTAGTTCGGGCAGTGTAGGGGGTCGTGCTGGGGCTGGTGTTTCACGGTTTAGGGCAGTGCAGTGGTGTTCGGACAGTATAGGGGGTCGTGCTGGGGCTCGTGTATCAGGGTTTAGGGCAGTGCAGTGGTGTTCGGGCAGTGTAGGTGGTCGTGCTGGGGCTGGTGTTTCAGGGTTTAGGGCAGTGCAGTGGTGTTCGGGCAGTGTAGGGGGTCGTGCTGGGGGTGGTGTTTCAGGGTTTAGGGCAGTGCAGTGGTGTTCGGGCAGTGTAGGGGGTCGTGAAGGGGGTGGTGTTTCAGGGTTTAGGGCAGTGCAGTGGTGTTCGGGCAGAGTAGGGGGTCGTCCAGGGTTGTGGTGTTTCAGGGTTTAGGGCAGTGCAGTGGTGTTCGGGCAGTGTAGGGGGTCATGCTGGGGGTGGTGTTTCAGGGTTTTGGGCAGTGCAGTGGTGTTTGGGCAGTGTAGGGGGTGGTGTTTCAGGGTTTAGGGCAGTGCAGTGGTGTTCGGGCAGTGTAGGTGGTCATGCTGGGGCTGGTGTTTCAGGGTTTAGGGCAGTGCAGTGGTGTTCGGGCAGTGTAGGGGGTCATGCTGGGGCTGGTGTTTCAGGGTTTAGGGCAGTGCAGTGGTGTTCGGGCAGTGTAGGGGGTCATGCTGGGGCTGGTGTTTCAGGGTTTAGGGCAGTGCAGTGGTGTTCGGGCAGTGTAGGGGGTCATGCAGGGGTGGTGTTTCAGGGTTTAGGGCAGTGCAGTGGTGTTCGGGCAGTGTAGGGGGTCATGCAGGGGCTGGTGTTTCAGGGTTTAGGGCAGTGCAGTGGTATTCAGGCAGTGTAGGGGGTCGTGCTGGGGCTGGTGTTTCACGGTTTAGGGCAGTGCAGTGGTGTTCGGACAGTGTAGGGGGTCGTGCTGGGGCTCGTGTATCAGGGTTTAGGGCAGTGCAGTGGTGTTCGGGCAGTGTAGGTGGTCGTGCTGGGGCTGGTGTTTCAGGGTTTAGGGCAGTGCAGTGGTGTTTGGGCAGTGTAGGGGTCGTGCTGGGGGTGGTGTTTCAGGGTTTAGGGCAGTGCAGTGGTGTTCGGGCAGTGTAGGGGGTCATGCTGGGGGTGGTGTTTCAGGGTTTAGGGCAGTGCAGTGGTGTTCGGGCAGTGTAGGGGTCGTGTAGGGGCTGGTGTTTCAGGGTTTAGGGCAGTGCAGTGGTGTTCGGGCAGTGTAGGGGGTCGTGCTGGGGGTAGTGTTTTAGGGTTTAGGGTAGTGCAGTGGTGCTTGTGTAGTGTAGGGGGTCGTGCTGGGGGTAGTGTTTTAGGGTTTAGGGTAGTGCATTGGTGTTTCTGTAGTGTAGGTGGTCATGTTTTAGGGCAGTGCAGTGGTGTTCGGGCAGTGTAGGGGGTCTTGCTGGGGTTAGTGTTCCAGGGGTTAGGGCAGTGCAGTGGTGTTCGGGCAGTGTAGGGGGTCGTGCTGGGGGTGGTGTTTCAGGGTTAAGGGCAGTGCAGTGGTGTTCGGGCAGTGTAGGGGGTCGTGCTGGGGGTGGTGTTTTAGGGTTCAGGGCAGTGCAGTGGTGTTCGGTCAGTGTAGGGGGTCATGCTGGGGGTGGTGTTTCAGGGTTTAGGGCAGTGCAGTGGTGTTCGGGCAGTGTAGGGGGTCGTGCAGGGGGTGGTGTTTCAGGGTTTAGGGCAGTGCAGTGGTGTTCAGGCAGTGTAGGGGTTGTGCAGGGGGTTGTGTTTCAGGGTTTAGGGCAGTGGTGTTCGGGCAGTGTAGGGGGTCATGCTGGGGGTGGTGTTTCAGGGTTTGGGGCAGTGCAGTGGTGTTCGGGCAGTGTAGGGGGTCGTGCGGTGTGGTGTTTCAAGGTTTAGGGCAGTGCAGTGGTGTTCGGGCAGTGTAGGGGGTCGTCCAGGGTTGTGGTGTTTCAGGGTTTAGGGCAGTGCAGTGGTGTTCGGGCAGTGTAGGGGGTCATGCTGGGGGTGGTGTTTCAGGGTTTTGGGCAGTGCAGTGGTGTTTGGGCAGTGTAGGGGTGGTGCAGGGGGTGGTGTTTCAGGGTTTAGGGCAGTGCAGTGGTGTGCGGGCAGTGTAGGTGGTCATGCTGGGGCTGGTGTTTCAGGGTTTAGGGCAGTGCAGTGGTGTTCGGGCAGTGTAGGGGGTCATGCTGGGGCTGGTGTTTCAGGGTTTAGGGCAGTGCAGTGGTGTTTGGGCAGTGTAGGGGGTCATGCTGGGGCTGGTGTTTCAGGGTTTAGGGCAGTGCAGTGGTGTTCGGGCAGTGTAGGGGGTCATGCAGGGGTGGTGTTTCAGGGTTTAGGGCAGTGCAGTGGTGTTCGGGCAGTGTAGGGGGTCATGCAGGGGTGGTGTTTCAGGGTTTAGGGCAGTGCAGTGGTGTTCGGGCAGTGTAGGGGGTCATGCTGGGGCTGGTGTTTCAGGGTTTAGGGCAGTGCAGTGGTGTTCGGGCAGTGTAGGGGGTCATGCTGGGGCTGGTGTTTCAGGGTTTAGGGCAGAGCAGTGGTGTTCGGCCAGTGTAGGTGGTCTTGCTGGGTGTGGTGTTTCAGGGTTTAGTGCAGTGGTGTTCGGGCAGTGTAGGGGGGCTTGCTGGGGGTGGTGTTTCAGGGTTTAGGGCAGTGCAATGGTGTTCGTGCAGTGTAGGGGTCTTGCTGGGGCTGGTGTTTCAGGGTTTAGGGCAGTGCAGTGGTGTTCAGGCAGTGTAGGGGGTCGTGCTGGGGGTGGTGTTTCAGGGTTTAGGGCAGTGCAGTGGTGTTCTTGCAGTATAGGGGGTCGTGCTGGGGCTGGTGTTTCTGTGTTTAGGGCAGTGCAGTGGTGTTCGGCCAGTGTAGGTGGTCTTGCTGGGGCTGGTGTTTCAGGGTTTAGTGCAGTGGTGTTCTTGCAGTATAGGGGGTCGTGCTGGGGGTGGTGTTTCACGGTTTAGGGCAGTGCAGTGGTGTTCGGGCAGTGTAGGGGGTCGTGCTGGGGGTGGTGTTTCAGGGTTTAGGGCAGAGCAGTGGTGTTCGGGCAGTGTAGGGGGTGGTTTTTCAGGGTTTAGGGCAGTGTTGTTCGGGCAGTGTAGGGGGTCTTGCTGGGGGTGATGTTTCAGGGTTTAGGGCAGTGCAGTGGTGTTCGGGCAGTGTAGGGGGTCTTGCTGGGGGTAGTATTTCAGGGTTTAGGGCAGTGCAGTGGTGTTCGTGCAGTGTAGGGGGTCATGCTGGGGTGGTGTTTCAGGGTTTAGGGCAGTGCAGTAGTGTTCGGGCAGTGTAGGGGGTCGTGCAGGGGTGGTGTTTCAGGGCTTAGGGCAGTGCATTGGTGTTCGGGCAGTGTAGGGGGTTGTGCTGGGGGTGGTGTTTCAGGGTTTAGGGCAGTGCAGTGGTGTTCAGGCAGTGTAGGGGGTCGTGCAGGGGGTGGTGTTTCAGGGTTTAGGGCAGTGCAGTGGTGTTCGGGCAATGTAGGGGGTCGTGCTGGGGCTGGTGTTTCAGGGTTTAGGGCAGTGCAGTGGTGTTCGGGCAGTGTAGGGGGTCTTGTTGATGGTGGTGTTTCAGGGTTTAGGGCAGTGGTGTTCGGGCAGTGTAGGGGGTCTTGCTTGGGGTGATGTTTCAGGGTTTAGGACAGTGCAGTGGTGTTCGGGCAGTGTAGGGGGTCGTGCTGGGGATGGTGTTTCAGGGTTTAGGGCAGTGCAGTAGTGTTCAGGCACTGTAGGGGGTCGTGCAGGGGTGGTGTTTCAGGGTTTTGGGCAGTGCAGTGGTGTTCGGGCAGTGTAGGGGGTCGTGCTGGGGGTGGTGTTTCAGGGTTTAGGGCAGTGCAGTGGTGTTCGGGCAGTGTAGGGGGTCGTGCACGGGGTGGTGTTTCAGGGTTTAGGGCAGTGCAGTGTAGTTCGGGCAGTGTAGGGGGTCATGCTGGGGCTGGTGTTACAGGGTTTAGGGCAGTGCAGTGGTATTCAGGCAGTGTAGGGGGTTGTACTGGGGCTGGTGTTTCACGGTTTAGGGCAGTGCAGTGGTGTTTGGACAGTGTAGGGGGTCGTGCTGGGGCTCGTGTATCAGGGTTTAGGGCAGTGCAGTGGTGTTCGGGCAGTGTAGGTGGTCGTGCTGGGGCTGGTGTTTCAGGGTTTAGGGCAGTGCAGTGGTGTTCGGGCAGTGTAGGGGGTCGTGCTGGGGGTGGTGTTTCAGGGTTTAGGGCAGTGCAGTGGTGTTCGGGCAGTGTAGGGGGTCGTGAAGGGGTGGTGTTTCAGGGTTTAGGGCAGTGCAGTGGTGTTCGGGCAGTGTAGGGGGTCGTGCTGGGGGTGGTGTTTCAGGGTTTAGGGCAGTGCAGTGGTGTTCGGGCAGTGTAGGGGGTTGTGTAGGGACTGGTGTTTCAGGGTTTAGGGCAGTGCAGTGGTGTTCGGGCAGTGTAGGGGGTCGTGCTGGGGGTAGTGTTTTAGGGTTTAGGGTAGTGCAGTGGTGCTTGTGTAGTGTAGGGGGTCGTGCTGGGGGTAGTGTTTTAGGGTTTAGGGTAGTGCAGTGGTGTTTGTGTAGTGTAGGTGGTCATGTTTTAGGGCAGTGCAGTGGTGTTCGGGCAGTGTAGGGGGTCTTGCTGGGGGTAGTGTTCCAGGGGTTAGGGCAGTGCAGTGGTGTTCGGGCAGTGTAGGGGGTCGTGCTGGGGGTGGTGTTTCAGGGTTTAGGGCAGTGCAGTGGTGTTCGGGCAGTGTAGGGGGTCGTGAAGGGGGTGGTGTTTCAGGGTTTAGGGCAGTGCAGTGGTGTTCGGGCAGTGTAGGGGGTCGTGCTGGGGGTGGTGTTTCAGGGTTTAGGGCAGTGCAGTGGTGTTCGGGCAGTGTAGGGGGTCGTGCAGGGGCTGGTGTTTCAGGGTTTAGGGCAGTGCAGTGGTGTTTGTGTAGTGTAGGGGGTCATATTTTAGGGTAGTGCAGTGGTGTTTGGGTAATGTAGGGGGTCGTGCTGGGGGTAGTGTTTTAGGATTTAGGTTAGTGCAGTGGTGTTTGGGTAGTGTAGGGGGTCGTGCTGGGGGTAGTGTTTTAGGGTTTAGGGTAGTGCAGTGGTGTTTGTGTAGTGTAGGGGGTCATGCTGGGGGTAGTGTTTTAGGGTTTAGGATAGTGGAGTGGTGCTTGTGTAGTGTAGGGGGTTGTGCTGGGAGTAGTGTTTTAGGGTTTAGGGTAGTGCAGTGGTGTTTTTGTAGTGTAGGGGGTCATGTTTTAAGATGCAACGCTCCAATACCTGACCAGTCTGCACTGCATAAAACTGCAAAAAACTAAAAATAAAAAGTGTTTTGCACACTTTTGTCATTGGGCTACAACTGGGTAATATTTGTGCTACATTTGGGCTCTTTTTCTCTGGTGGCCATCTTGGAAGACTTCTTTGTTATGAAGTTTCCTAATTTCCTCATTTACTGCAGTCTCCTCAGTAGGAAATGCTTTCAGTTTTTACTTTGATTCCATCAAGAAGGCATTGAGATGTGTCTCACATTTGCCATAAATTCAGAATGTTAGCACTCTAGTTGCTCATTAGATCACTGTAGTAAAGCTACTGCTCACCAGGCAGTTAACTGGAAGTCTGCTGCTGGTATTGAAAGTGATTGTTTCAGTCTGCATGTCAGAATTTTCTAATGAAATAGAAGAGGATTTGAGATCTCACTTAAAACATGCCCTAATTTTTCTTTCTGCAGCACTAACCATAATTTCTATTTCAAAAAGAACCCCTCATTTTGTTCCTTTTTAAATTAAATGTTTTTAGTGTTAACGGTTTATTCCAATCAAGATGGCTTCAGGTGTGCCATACTTTTGTCATAAGTAAGGCTGTTAGCGCTCTAGTTGTTCTTTAGAACACTCTGGAAGGCTGCAGTAGAACACAAAGGCATCAACTGGCAGGCTGCTCCTGTTGAAATATAACAGGAAGATATTTGAGATCACACTTGAAACATGTTCTAATTTTTCTTTCTACAGCACTAACCATAATTTCTATGACAAAATGAACCCCATCATTTTGTTCCTTTTTAAATTAAATGTTTTAAGTGTTACCAGTTTATTCCAATCAAGATGGCTTCAGGTGTGCCATACTTTTGTCATAAGTAAGGCTGTTAGCGCTCTAGTTGTTCTTTAGAACACTCTGGAAAGCTGCAGTAGAACACAAAGGCATCAACTGGCAGGCGGCTCCTGTTGAAATATAACAGGAAGATATTTGAGATCACACTTGAAACATGTCCTAATTTTTCTTTCTACAGCACTAACCATAATTTCTATGACAAAATGAACCCCATCATTTTGTTCCTTTTTAAATTAAATGTTTTAAGTGTTACCAGTTTATTCCAATCAAGATGGCTTCAGGTGTGCCATACTTTTGTCATAAGTAAGGCTTTTAGCACTCTAGTTGTTCTGTAGAACACTCTGGGAAGCTGCAGTAGAACACAAAGGAATCACCTGACAGTCTCTGCCCTTGTTGGATGTACATGTTTTACTGAGAATGTCAGACTTCATTCTTACATGACTGAGAAAGATAATGTGAATTTACAGAAAATATGCTCTCATTTTAGCTTCTGGAGCACCTTCCAAAACTCTATGGGACAAGCATGTGAAAATAGTTTTCTCTCAAACATGATTCATGATATCCCAGCAGAAGGTTTTTCACAGGGTAAAATCACCTTAGAACACACCACAATTCCTGAAATTAGTATGGTACCATCAACAAATGAATTCAAATGTAACTAAAGTCTGTTATCACCCTTTATAGTTCTCCTTTTGGTAACCCTCAAAATCTTTGATTCACTACAATGCATTTCAATGGGGTACTATCATTTATATTGGTCCCAAGATGGCTGCCAGCAATTCCAGGATGAAGTGCTGACAGCCAATCAGATCTCACGATGACATGTGTGGTTAGGCTCCGCCCAGATATATATGTGATTTTACTTTTGATTTTCTCAGCAACTACTGAACGGATTTACACCATTTAACAAAAGGGTTCTTTCTAAACCAAGAACTACCTCTTTGCCAAATTTGGTGTAATTCCGTTCAGCAGTTCGGGCTGTAGCCGTGTCTAAAGTTTCCTATGGAAAATTGCATGGGGAAAACATGTTTTGGGACCCCCCTTTTTTCTCGGCCCCCACTTGCCGAATCACCCCAAACCTTTCAGGATAGGAGCGGACCGGAGCGGGCCATAAGTTTTGAAAAGTTCGCGAAGATTCGTCAACCGGCGCCAAAGTTATTGGAAATAGAATGTTGTGAATTTCCTATGGAAAATAGGTCCTAACTATAACTATCTACTGGCGACCGCCAGTAGATAATATATATATATATATAGATATATATATACATATATATATACATATATATATATATATATATATATATATATATACATATATATATATATATATATATATATATATATATATATTTTATTTTATTTTTGAGGAAGGCGTGCAGCCGAAACGCGTCTGTCCGATAGAATTCGTGTAGCTAAATAAAATGTATTAATTCACTTCTCCAGTGTGCGCCTCGATCTGTGACCGCAGAGGGAAGGTCACCTTTGGGATATATATATATATATATATATATATCTATGTGTGTATTATCTACTGGCGGTCGCCAGTAGATAGTTATAGTTAGGACCTATTTTCCATAGGAAATTCGCAACATTCTATTTCCAATACCTTTGGCGCCGGTTGACGAATCTTCGCGAAATTCTCAAAACTTATGGCCCGCTCCGGTCCGCTCCTATCCTGAAAGTTTCGGGTGATTCGGCAAGTGGGGGCCGAGAAAAAGGGGGTCCCAAAACGTGTTTTCCCATGCAATTTTCCATAGGAAACTTTAGACACGGCTACAGCCCGAACTGCTGAATGGAATTACACCAAATTTGGCAAAGAGGTAGTTCTTGGTTCAGAAAGAACCCTTTTGTTAAATGGTGTAAATCCGTTCAGTAGTTGCTGAGAAAATCAAAAGTAAAAACACATATATATCTATGGCAGCGGAGGATCCGCGCACTCTCCCGATCACGAGCTGTATGCTAATTGGCTGTCAACACTCCAAACCAGGAAGTGTTGGCAGCCATCTTGTGCCTCGGTAGAACCGAGGCACAAGAAAAGACGAAAACAGACGCAAAAAACGCAAAAAGGGGGCAGGGTAGAAACACCCTGACCCCCTATGCCTGCTCAGGGCCCACATTTTTTTTTAAAAAATCGGCAAAAACGCGCTGGGTGCGCGGATCCAGCCGATAAAAAAAAAAATCGAAGCGCGGGAGACCCGCGCTTCGATGCTATTTGGCCCCCGGGTGGCCCAAGTCCAGGGGGCATGCTGGGTTTATCAAATAGGCCCCCCCAAGCCCCGGGGACCGCCACCCCCCCGGGGCTTTAAATTGATAATGGTGCGGGAGGGCACTCGGTCCTCCCGCAGCCCCGGGGACCACCACCCCCGGGGCTTCTTTTAAAAAAAAATAATCTAACCCTGTGTGGGGGGCTCGAGCCCCTCACACGCCCGGGACCGTCACCTCCCGGGGCACTAAGATTTTAATGTGGGGTCCGTTTCGGACCCCGAGCCCGGGGACCACCACCTCCCGGGGCTGTGCACACGAAGGGAGGAGAGCCGCGCGCCCCCTCCTGGAGCTCTTGATGGCCCTGGGGACTACCACCCCCAGGGCCAGCTCCTGCAGTGTCCCGGGGTGCCTAGCCCCGGGACACTGTAGTTTGCTATGGCAGGGCGGGAGCCTCGCGGCTCCTGTCCTGTCATAGCAAACTGCTTTGAATTTTGTAAGAGAGAGCAGGAAACCTGCTCTCTCTTCCAAAATTCAAAGCAAATTGCTTTTCCACACGGGGAGCTGCATCTTAGCAGCTCCCTATGTGGAAAGCAATGCCGGCTCCCGAGGGACGCGGGAGCCGGCGGGACCGTGGGGGGATTGGGGACCCCCACGGTCCCCAACGGAGAGGGCCAGCCCCGGGGGATGGGGTCCCCGGGGCAAGTAGTGGCCCGGGAGGGGGGCCACGCAGCCCCCTCCCCCCCAAAAAAAGGGCAAGGCCGGCCCGGGGGATTGGGTCCCCGGGGCCATAAGTGTCCTAAGGAGGGGGGCAACACAGCCCCCTCCATAACATTTTTTTTTAAAAAGGCCATGCCCCGGGGGATGGGGTCCCCGGGGCCGATTAAGGCCTGGGGAGGGGGGCCACGCGGCCCCCTTCCTAATTTTTTTTTTTTTTAAAACAAGATATTAGGGGCAGGCCCTGGGGGATGGGGTCCCCAGGGCCAAGAAATTTGAAAAACAAGGGAGGCCATACAGCCCCCTTTCTAAAAAAAAAAAAGACCGGCATCGAGCCGGAGGCCACGCCCCCTCCTTCCAGCACTCTGCAAACGCTCCCCCTGGCGCGTTTGCAGAGGGGGAACAAATTCCCCTTGAATACTGGGGGTCCCTGGGGGCCAACTAGCCCACCAGGAACCTCCAGGATGCGCCAGGGGGCTGCGTTGCAGAGAGGTGTTCTGAGGCCACGCCCCTTTTTACACCTCTCTGCAACGCAGCTCTGTGGCGCTTTTTGGAGGTACATGGTGGGCTAGTTGGACTCCAGGGACCCTCAGGATTCAAGGGGACTTAATCCCCCAACTTAAAACTTCTTTATTGTTTTTAAAAATTGTAATCTGTGTATTTTGGCGATCTACTTACTCTTGGCTCCTTGTGTTTGCCGTCCCCCGGTCCGTCACGGCTCATTAGTGCCGATTGAACGGAGGGGACGCGACTCCTCCCCTGTATTCCCTCACTTCCTGCCTGTTGGCTCTGACGTGTATTTAGGCAGATGGGGGCTCGGGCGCGCAGCGGGCGCACCGCTGGCGCGCCAAAGGCGCGCCTAAGGCAAGCCCGTCTGCACCCGTCCGCGGCCGTACGGGTCCAGGGGCTAGCCACTATGCTTATTTTGTGAGTTACTCAGCTATGGAGCTGAAAGAGATGTATGGAAAGTATGCATTAGCTGATAATATCCGTTTCAGTTTATATGAATCGGGTATTTTTGAGCAGAGACTCATTTACCCGGAAATCTTGCACAATTCTGTTCCCTCTTACCCCACAATATTGCATGCCCCCGATACCTCCCAGAGTAGGGAAATACTAGGTCTTTCAGTCATGTATTTGAATACACGGTCTATGGTGAAACACCAACTCGAAATTTATCAACTTTTACAGTCTGAAAAGCCGGACATACTTCTTCTTACTGAGACATGGCTTACTGAAGAGTCTGCCCCTGACATTTTAGCGGCAGTACCAGATAATTACTATATCCTGCAAACTAATCGTCCCCCAGGGAAAATGGGGGCGGGGTTGCAGCTATCATCCATAAGGATCACCAGTTTAAGTCATTAGGGTCACTGGTTTTCCTTCTGTTGATAGTTTAGTTCTTAAATTTCAATCCTCCCAGGCATCTTTCACTTGCGCCCTTTTTATAGGCCTCCTCACTATATGCCTACTTTTCCCCAAGCACTGAGCGAAATGATTTCTTACTTAGCCATTAATCATGCCCGACTCCTTATTATTGGTGACTTTAATTATTGGCCCCATGACGACCAGGAGAGTGCCAGCTCAATAGAGCTGACAGATCTTCTGTCCGGAATGAATTGCACCCAACATGTGCGCGAAGCTACTCACATAAAGGGGCACACGCTAGACCAAGTCTGGACGGCTAACCTGGCGATCTCGACTCCCGGATTTTCCCTTGTACTTGGTCGGATCATCATTTTATTTCTTTTACCCTCTCTGATGTTCGGTCCACAAAAACTCAATTGATAAAGAACTGCATGTCCAGAAATTGGAGAAGTGCTAATACTGATCACCTCTGTTCACTTTTAACCGCTACGGCCCGTCTGTATCGGAATCGGTTCAAACACAGGCAGTGAACCTCAAGGTATGGCTTGAGTCCGCAAGCGACTGTGTCGCCCCTCTTAAGCCAATTAAGATTCTGAGACCCCACGACGCACAGCGGTGGTTCTCTAATGATCTAAAGACTAAGAAGCTGGCGTTGAGACAAGCAGAACGTAGATGGAGACTTCATTATCTTGTAAAAGATAGGACCACCTATACTAACCTGATGAAAGAATATAAAAATTCTATTCTTCAAACTAAGGCAGACTATTTCTCTAAGAAGGTTTTAAGTTCAGCAAACAAGTCTAAAGACATTTTTTCTATAGTAAATGAGCTTTCTAAACCAGAGTTACACTGAAACCAACCCCCTCACAGGCCCTCTGTGATTCCCTCAACTCATATTTTATGGAGAAAATCACTGCCATTAAGGCTAGTATTCCGACCTCCGTCTCCTTCATAGACGTTTTCAATATTTATAGATCCCCATCTCAGTTGATCTTGATTCCCCCATTTCTCAGGAGACCTTTCTAGGCTTACTTAAAAAAGTTGGCTCTGGTTCCCCTACGGATTGCTGTCCCCCTCACGTCCTTCAGGAAGTTTTTGCTAAATGCCTGGATCCCCCACTTTCTCTCCTTAACAATTCACTTAAGTCTGGTATTGTTCCTGACCTCTTTAAAAGTGCGGAAATTATCCCCATTTTAAAGAAGCCAGGCGCGGATCCTTCCATTCTTAGTAACTACCGCCCGATCTCCTTATTACCCTATCTTGGTAAGGTTTTAGAGGCATACGTTTCGACTCAATTCAGCTCTTTTGTCGAAAAGTCCCATGTTTTGGACTCTCACCAGGCTGGGTTTCGACCCACCCACTCTACAGAGTCGGTCATCTTGACAGTTATGGATGATCTTAGAGGGGGGGCGGATAGAGGTCTCACCCAGGCCCTGGTTCTCCTGGATTTGTCGGCAGCGTTTGACACGGTCGATCATAACATCCTTATTGACCGTGTCAGCAATGCCGGGATCCAGGGCCTGGCTCTGAAGTGGCTTTCCTCCTTCCTCAGTAACCGGTCTCAATCGGTACGCCTTGCCAACTTCTCTTCTAAGAAAAAGGAATTGACCTGTGGGGTCCCCCAGGGCTCCTCTCTTTCCCCGCTTCTTTTTAATTTGTACCTCCTTCCCTTAATCTCCTCCCTTCGAGAAAGAAAAGTTGGGACATATAATTATGCTGATGATCTTCAATTGGTCTTCGACATTAATCTCTCTCCATCCTCTGTGTCTCATTTTCAAGACACCATGATTTTCATAAGTGAATGGATGAACGAAAATCAATTGAAGCTCAACCCAGATAAAACTGAGCTGATCCTTACCGGCGGGCTTGCAAATCCATGGAACTCTAACTTTTGGCCTGCTATCCTGGGCAATGCTCCCCTTCCAGCTAGCTCTGCCAAAAGTTTAGGTATAGTGATAAGCAATGACCTGTCTTTAAAGGCTCAGATCAGCTCAGTGGTTTCTGCGGGGTTTTTTCAACTGCTTAGAATTAAGAAGATCAGCAGATTTCTGTCTCGGGAAGCCCTGATCTTAGTGATCTTGGCCTTGGTCATTTCCCGACTGGACTATGCCAATTCACTTTATGTAGGCATCCCGGCTTATCAACTCAGACGCCTCCAGCTAGTCCAGAATCAGGCTGCTAGACTGATCTTTTGCCAACCTAGATGGCATCACGTCAGACCACTGATGAAAAGCCTTCATTGGCTCCCAGTGGCTATGCGTTGTTTATTTAAGTTGGGATGCACTATTTTTAAAGCTCTTCATGGCAACAGTCCAGCCTTTATTTCTTCTAAGATTCTACGCTATGTTCCCACTCGAAACCTACGATCTTCTTATTTGAATCTGTTAGTCACTCCCACCTTTAAACGCAAGAAACATGGTGGCTCTCGATTTGCAGTCTTAGCCCCTCAGTTCTGGAACTCGCTTCCTGTGGAGCTGAGGTTGGTCACCTCTTGTGCATTATTCAGAAAACAGTTGAAGACCTGGTTGTTTTCCCAGGCATATGACAACTAGGCTCTTTCCTCTGCTGCTGCCTAACTCTCACTCCAGCGCCAAGAAACCGTCTGGTGAATGTGCGCTTGATAAATTTCTTTAACATAACATAACATAAAACGCGCCACGGGGCGCGTTTGCACAGTGGTGAAGGGAGGGGGCGGGGCTTCAGGTGACATGTGTGCAAACAGGCCCCGTGGCGCGTTTTAAGATGGGGAATTAATTCCTTGTCAATCCTGAGGGTCCCTGGGGGCCAACTAGCCCATCAGGTATCAGTGATGGTCAGTGACATCACTGATGACATCACTGATGACATCTCAAATGACATCATTGATGACATCATCCAGTGACTGTGTGTTTCTGTAAAGTTTAAATATGTTTAATATATATAGGGAAAGGCGTATTGAAGAATGAGTGGGTGTATAATTGTCTGAATGGATGATTTAGTATGTGCATGACTGACTCCATAAGTTAGTGATTAAATGTATCTTACTGAATGCATGGGTTAGTGACTAAACTGTGTGAATGTCTGTATCCGTCTGTCTGTTGGTGTGTAAGCGGCTGCATGGCTTTCTGAATAGCTACATGAGTGTCTACATGGGTTATTGATTGGTTGTCTGAGTATCTGTATGGGTGCCTGAGTGTTTGTGTGAGTGGGGTGTGTGTGAGTCTGTGCATAGATGTGTGAGTGGGTGATTCACTGGGTGCATGGCTTCAAGAGTGCATCTGTGATGGACTGTATGGGTGGGTGAGTGTGTGTATGGGTGTGTTAGTGAGTGAATGTATATCTCAGTGGTACATGTGTGAGTAACTACATATGTTAAAGGCAGTATATATGTGTGTTGGAGTATATAAATGGCTATAAGTGAGAGTGTGTGATTGTGAGAGTGGCTGTATGGATGAGTGTGTACTTGTATCAGTGATTGTATAAGAGCGTAATAATGTGCTAGTATTTGTATGAGTAAGTGAGCTGGTGTGTGTATAACTGTATAGGTTAGTAAATGGCAGTGTGATTAATTATTTGCATGACTAGGTGTGTGAGTACCTCTATGGATGAGTGGCGGTGTGTGAGTGTCTATGTAGGTGTATGAGTGCATATGATAGTCCTGTACTGAGTGACCGTAAGTATGAGTGACTGTACAGGTGAGTGAGTGGATGTGTGTGTAGACCTAAGAATCAGTGAGTGGGTATGTAGTTATTGGTGTTGGAGTGTCTATGGTTTTGACAATGGCAGTCTGTAATTTAGAGTGGGTGTATCAAAAGTTATATTAGGGTGTGAGAAGATGCATGAAATTATCACATGGATGACGTCATCAGTGATGTCATTTGAGATGTCATCAGTGATGTCACTGACCATGTCATGAGTGATGTAATATGTGACGTCATCAGCAGTGCATTGCGGGGGCGCGAGTTATAGTTAGCTGAACTAACTATAACGGGGGAATTTTACGGGTTTTGTACAAGTAAAATGTCCAACTAACTATAACACCCCTAAAACCTATGTTTTTTTCAGTAAATATATATATATATACACATACATATATATTCACTGAAAAAAACAAAGGTTAAAGGGACCCTATAGCTAGGCTCAAATTTCGCTCATACAAAACCAGTGAAATTCAGCAGTTATATATGCCTGACCTAACTATTACTTATGACCCCACAATGCACTGCTTATGACCTCACATATTACATCCCTCATGACATAATTGATGACATCACAAATGACATCACTGACGACATCATCCAGTGAGTGTGTTTCATAGAAGTGTTTTTACTTATATATACTAAGCTATTGTATATGTTAAATTACTATTCTTTTTGTACTACTAATGAGTGATACTGTTTCTAATCTACGTCATCTGAGTAGCACTGTGACTATCTGTATCAGTGTGTGTAAGTGGTTGTGTCAGTGGCTGTATGAGTGAATAAGTGAGTGTGTGAGTAGCTGTATGGGTACGTGAGTGACTGTGTGAGTGGCTGTATGGATGGATGAGTGTGCTTATGACTGGCTGAATGGGTGACTGAGTGGATGTGTGAATGGCTCTATGGGTGAGTGACCAGGTGTGTAAGTGGATGTAAAGGTGAGTGGCTGTTTGACCAGGTGTATGAGTAAGTGTGTGGGTGTGTGAGTGGCTGTTTTGCACAGTAAGTATTTGGGTGAGTGGCTGTATAGACTAGTGAGTGGGCGCATGAGTGTATTGATGTGTGAATGTGTATGTAAGTGGTTTTTTGGATGAGTGAATTGATGTGTAAGTGGCTGTATGGGTGAGAAGCTCTGTTAGTAGCTTTATGGGTGGGTGAGTTGCTGTATGGGTGAGTGAGTAGTTGTGTGAGTGACTGTGTGAATGGGTATGTGAGTGTTTGTATGGGTGTGTGAGTGGCTGTAGGGGTCTGTGAGTGGGTGTATGAGTGGTTGTGTGGGTGTGTGAGTGGCTGAATGGGTCTGTGAGTGGCTATATGGGTACATTACTGGTTGTGTGAGTGGCTGTATGAGTGAGTGAGTGTGCCAATAGTTGTGTGAGTCTGTAAATGGGTGTGTGAGTGGTTGTGGGTGTTTGTGAGTGGGTGTATGAGAGGTTGTATGGGGTGTGAGTGGTTCTGTGGAGGATGTCATCAGTGATGTAATTTGCTATGTCTTCAATGATGTCATCAGTGATGTCACTGACAATGTAATGAGTGATTTAATATGTGAGGTCATAAACAGTGCACTGCGGGGGCATAAGTTATAGTTAGCTCAGGTAATTATAACTGCTTATTTTCTCTATTTTTTACGAGTGAAATCTGAGCCTAATTATAACATGAGAAGAAAAAGGTATGCAGTTCCTGTGGAGGAGAGGGGAAGGGGGCAGGGCAGGGGACTGGCAAGGTCCCTGGCTACAAATGGAAAGAGTTAGTGGGAAAGGGGAGGGACTGGGAAGTCCTTCCTTTCGGAATGAGTGCCCTCACACCCAGCCTGCTGGGTGTCATGCTTCATCATCGGGCATGCTCCTCGTCGGGTCGGCGCTGCAATACCCGACGGGCACCTATGCAGGGCTCTTTGGCGAGATCTTTTATTCCTTGCCGTATGGTGCGGTGGGTGTGAGGGGCCTTAGAAGTGTAGGTGTGCAAATGTGTGAATTAAAACAGGGAAATAGAAGAGTCAGGTAAATTAGACTTTAATGATCCTGCCTTCCCCCTGATTAAAAATGAAGTTGGCGACTCACTGCAAAAATCCTGCAGCGTGTTATGCTCAATCTTGTGCGGTGAACATGTTTCTTGCCTGTTTAGTCAGGAGGATCTAGTGGCAATTCTTCAGGACCTAGTGAAAATAATAACTCTACACTATAATAGACTGTGATGTTCTAACCTATTAATAACAAAGAGGCACCAAGAGGTAAAGTACCTGATGATGCAGCAGCCAATCTGAAATGAAAAATGGAAAATGAAAGCAGTTCATATCAGAGAGAATCATACTCTAAAATCCTGCCCTCATATCCTCAATAGTGCCACCAGTTTGTGCACCCTAACAATTGCAGTGTGCATTGCTAAAGTGGTCACACTTGTCAACCAAGATTCTCCAGCTGTGCTCGATGCCTTAGTATGTATAAATGTGAGGCACAGCGGGTTCAAATCATGCGGTGAGTAATTAAAACGGAGAAGAAGTAGCAACATGCTGAGGTGGAAACAACTCACCTAAAACTATCTTTCGAATGGCCCCTTCAGTTCACGGCAAGTGTAGGACACGGTAAGTATTAGTGTCCTGGGAAGGGGGCCCAAAGAAGTAGTATGAGCGTGTAACGCGGACACGCGATTGATGCAAAATAGGGGTGGTAGCCTCTGGTGTAGCGAGAGGCAGCAGTGAGGTGGCTATGAGATCGGACCCCACGTCTAGGATCGCCACTCACGGTCAAACAGGCAAAGCAGCCAGCCTCTGCCCGCCGGCGTGGCGGGCGGCCACCTCAAGAGAGTGGTAGCCGCTCCGTCCGCCGGATCGCCAGTGCGCTGGAGACAGCCTGCAAAATGATGGAATCGTGAGGCGCGCCCAGATCGCGGGTATGCTGCAGACGCCGAAACTTGGCGTCCAAGCCTGTGCCTTGAAAAGTGTCCTCGTACAGGCAGAAGTCAAACCAGGTTTCTCCAGAACTGGGGAGAAAGATTGTACTCACCAGTAACTGCGCTCAGGTGACGAGTGACCTACCCTGCACTGCCGGATCCGGGAGGTAATGAACCCAGCCGGGCTGGGGTTTCAAATGATAGCGGAAATGGCGCGCAGGGCGGGGACATCTCATAGAGAAGGCTGGAGACTAGTGTGTACTTAGCCCCGGTGGAGAGAGGTGGAAATGTATGGTGGCCATCTTGGAAGAATCTCATGAGTCACAACAGGCGCCATCTTTGACTGTGCAAAATAGAGCGTGACTGTAAAAACAGACAATTGGCCATGGCAGGATAGTATAGGGTTTAAGCACAGTGGTGCAGCTACGTTCTGTTAAGGCTACTCCAGGGGATATCTTCGTTGAGCCCGTGTTTATCAGTGGCCAGATGAAAAATCCATCTCTGTTCGATCTTAAAGAGTGCACCTGGGGAAATGGCAGAATGTGCTTCCAAAATAACCCAACTCAAGTTGTCACAAGTGTGTCCAACAGTCTCAAAATGTGTGTAGAGTTTGGTCATTACTCTGTGGCACCGTATGTTACTCTTGTGTTCCCGATCCGTGTTTTGCTGACCTTGTTGTCATACCCACATACCAGAGATTGCATGGGCATGAAAGCAAGTAGATGCAATTAGTAGTGTTACAGCTGGTATGTTTAGTTAATTTCCAAGTGAAGTTGTTAGAAAAGTTATTTCTTTGGTGGGTTTGGTCAATGTGCATGCTACACAGGACCCACATGGGTAGTGTCCTGAGACTGGTGGAAGGTCCCATAGAACTCTCTGTGTAGGTGCAGCTTTGGTTTTAGGTCTGGTATGGATCAATATGTCTTTGAGGTTACTGGTTCTTTGAACGCAAACCTAGGTGTGGGGAGTCTTAGGTCACCAGTGTTGAGGCTACCCCAGTGCTTGCGAATAATGTTTCTAATCCTGTTGGAATCAGGGTGAAGGATGTAACGCAAGTGAGTGTCTCAATGTGTTCTTTGCGGTTAGTTTCCAACAGGGCCTCTCTGTTATTGTGCCTTGCCCTCTTCATGGCTACTGCTACCTTATGTCGTGGATATTCCCGTGCATGTAGGTTAGCTGCTAAATTCTTGGCTTCTGATTTGTAATCCTCGGCAGAGCTGCAATTTTTCCTGATACGGAGGAATTGGCCAAACGGTAAGTGTGATGAATTTTGTACATGGGTCAACACTCTGAACCCCTACCTTAAATTTACCCACACTATCTCAGACTGTAGGGTGCCCTTTCTCGACCTCAACATCATTCTGACTGAGGGACGCTTGAGTACTAAACTGTATAAAAAGCCCACTGACAGCAATAGTCTCCTCTTGTTTAGCAGCCACCACCCCAGGGCCCTTAAAGAGAACTTACCGCTTGGCCAATTCCTCCGTATCAGGAGAAATTGCAGCTCTGCCGAGGATTACAAATCAGAAGCCAAGAATTTAGCAGCTAACCTACATTCACGGGAATATCCACGACATAAGGTAGCAGTAGCCATGAAGAGGGCAAGGCACAATAACAGAGAGGCCCTGTTGGAAACTAACCGCAAAGAACACATTGAGACACTCACTTGCGTTACATCCTTCACCCCTGATTCCAACAGGATTAGAAACATTATTCGCAAGCACTGGGGTATCCTCAACACTGGTGACCTAAGACTCCCCACACCTAGGTTTGCGTTCAAAAGAACCAGTAACCTCAAAGACATATTGATCCATACCAGACCTAAAACCAAAACTGCACCTACACAGAGAGTTCTATGGGACCTTCCACCAGTCTCAGGACACTACCCATGTGGGTCCTGTGTAGCGTGCACATTGACCAAACCCACCAAAGAAATAACTTTTTCTAACAACTTCACTTGGAAATTAACTAAACATACCAACTGTAAGACTACTAATTGCATCTACTTGCTTTCATGCCCATGCAATCTCTGGTATGTGGGTATGACAACAAGATCAGCAAAAACATGGATCGGGGAACACAAGAGTAACATACGGTGCCACAGAGTAACGACCAAACTCTACACACATTTTGAGACTGTTGGACACACTTGTGACAACTTGAGTTGGGTTATTTTGGAAGCACATTCTGCCATCTCCCCAGGTGCACTCTTTAGGATCGAACAGAGATGGATTTTTCGTCTGGCCACTGATAAACACGGGCTCAACGAAGATATCCCCTGGAGTAGCCTTAACAGAACGTAGCTGCACCACTGTGCTTAAACCCTATACTATCCTGCCATGGCCAATTGTCTGTTTTCACAGTCATGCTCTATTTTGCACAGTCAAAGATGGCGCCTGTTGTGACTCATGAGATTCTTCCAAGATGGCCACCATACATTTCCACCTCTCTCCACCGGGGGCTAAGTACACACTAGTCTCCAGCCTTCTCTATGAGATGTCCCCGCCCTGCGCGCCATTTCCGCTATCATTTAAACCCCAGGGTTCATTACCTCCCGGATCCGGCAGTGCAGGGTAGGTCACTCGTCACCTGGGCGCAGTTACTTGGTGAGTACAATCTTTCTCCCCAGTTCTGGAGGAACCTGGTTTGACTTCTGCCTGTACGAGGACACTTTTCAAGGCACAGGCTTGGACGCCAAGTTTCGGCGTCTGCAGCATACCCGCGATCTGGGGCGCGCCCTCACGATTCCATCATTTTGCAGGCTGTCTCCGGCGCACTGGCGGTCCGGCGGACGGAGCGGCTACCACTCTCTGAGGCGGCCGCCCGCCACGCCGGCGGGCAGGGGCTGGCTGCTTTGCCTGTTTGACCGTGAGTGGCGATCCTAGACGTGGGGTCCTGTCTCATAGCCACCTCACTGCTGCCTCGCTACACCAGAGGCTACCACCCCTATTTTTTGCATCAACCGCGTGTCCGCGTTACACGCTCATACTACTTCTTTGGGCCCCCTTCCCAGGACACTAATACTTTACCATGTCCTACACTTGCCGTGAACTGAAGGGGCCATTCGAAAGATAGTTTTAGGTGAGTTGTTTCCATCTCAGCATGTTGCTACTTCTTCTCCGTTTTAATTACTCACCGCATGATTTGAACCCGCTGTGCCTCACATTTATACATATTAAGGCATCGAGCACAGCGGGGAATCTTGGTTGACAAGTGTGACCACTTTTAGCAATGCACACTGCAATTGTTAGGTGCACAAACTGGTGGCACTATTGAGGGATATGAGGGCAGGATTTTTAGAGTATGATTTCTCTCTGATATGAACTGCTTTCATTTTTCCATTTTTCATTTCAGATTGGCTGCTGCATCATCAGGTACTTTACCTCTTGGTGCCTCTTTTGTTATTAATAGGTTAGAACATCACAGTCTATTATAGTGTAGAGTTATTATTTTCACTAGGTCCTGAAGAATTGCCACTAGATCCTCCTGACTAAACAGGCAAGAAACATGTTGACCGCACAAGATTGAGCATAATCGCTGCAGGATTTTTGCAGTGAGTCGCCAACTTCATTTTTAATCAGGGGGAAGGCAGGATCATTAAAGTCTAATTTACCTGACTCTTCTATTTCCCTGTTTTAATTCACACATTTGCACACCTACACTTCTAAGGCCCCTCACACCCACCGCACCATACGGCAAGGAATAAAAGATCTCCGCCAAAGAGCCCCTGCATAGGGTGCCCGTCGGGTATTGCAGCGCCGACCCGACGAGGAGCATGCCCAATGATGAAGCATGACACCCAGCAGGCTGGGTGTGTGAGGGAACTCATTCCGAAAGGAAGGACTTCCCAGTCCCTCCCCTTTCCCACTAACTCTTTCCATTTGTAGCCAGGGACCTTGCCAGTCCCCTGCCCTGCCCCCTTCCCCTCTCCTCCACAGGAACTGCATACCTTTTTCTTCTCAAGTTTATCCAGGGCATGTATGCTGGACCTCTCTAAAAGCCCAGAGTCCCCCCTTTTTTGTTTGATTCCCAGTACGGTTCGGTACCGTGGGACTTCAGGTTACCAGGAACGCAAATCGTATTCCCTGGCCCAGTGCACAACTTGAAGTTGATCACCGATCAACTCGCGTTATCTTGCTCCCCAGACTCCACAGTGACAATATGGAGGTAGTTCAGGGACTAAGCTTCGGTGACGAAGTAGCAGCAGAGATTTTAAAAACACCCACGATTTTGGGCACTGACGGCACTTCTGCCTCAGGTAGCCAGACAGACGACTGGTCCTCATTAACGGCCATGAAACGGGAATGGTTAAAAATCACCTTGCATGGCGCAATGATGACCGAGTATTTACGGGCCAACATAGCCCCCAACGGTCTCATAGTCAACAACTTTCCCCGTCTCTTTTTGGATGATGCAGTATTTAAAAAAGAATGGTCCCTAGTGGCATGGAAATGCACTAGGGACTTACTCATCCTAATTATCAACACAGCGAAAAGACTAGCAGACGCCCTTCTTGTCAGGATACAAATAGCTGAGAGTAACCTTAAGAACATGATTGTGATGACAATATATAAGGGCAAGCTTACCGAAATCAACAATGATATTGCTGAAAACAAAGAGTTTCTGATGAAACAAAAGATCAGTAAACTGCAAAAAGATATTCAAAGGTTCGACAGGGAAAAAGTCTACCCTTATCTAAAGGCCGACTTTACTTCCAACAAAACCAGTTACTCCTCAGATGAGGGTACTACGCAAACAAGGAGGGGATCCTCTTCGAGCAGCGACTCTAGCACAGGCAGTTGGGGTAATTACAATTCCAGACGCAACACACGATCGGGTTACACCCACCACCCCATGCAACCCTACGAAGGTCCACCAATGTGGCATTTTCCAGGGTACCCGCAGGGTCCACCATGTTACCCACAAGGGCCACCACAATTCTTTGCTGGTAACAATCAGCCTTTTTTAGGAAGAGGCTGGGGCAGAGGAAAAGGGCGGAGAAGAGGAAACGCCAAACAAGTACACTGGCAGGAACAGACCCAGAACTCCGTAGAGACCAGGAGCATGACCAGGGGGAAGAAAAACTAGTAGTGAATCTCTCCCCTAGGAACCTCACGGAGACAGATTTAGCAGTTCTGCGAAAAGGTCTCGGCTATGTTCCCACCCCTCGTATTGACCATTTCCGGGATCAATGCGAAATACACAGCTTCTTCCGCCAAGTGAGGCTTAATGCTTTTTTCAAAGACAGACCCACTCCAACCAGCAATGATTCGGGGTTACATAATCCCTCTACCTTTACACCTAATAACAGCATGGTGCCCAACAAAATCCTAACCTTTGAGCAGGCAGTGCTCAAAGACTTAACAGAGGACAGGTCTAATACCCCCTTTCACAATTTCTCTAAAGAGGAATGGGCAGCGGCTAGATCCCTCGCTGATGACTCGAACATAACTATTAAGCAGGCTGATAAAGGAGGTGCCATTGTAATCATGTCCACAAGTGACTACGAGACTGAATGTCTACGACAACTCAGTAAGGTAGAATACTACACCCCGATTTCTGTCAACCCAACTAAAAGACTGACCACCCTAATTTCATCTATGGTTTTTACAGCAGAAACAGAAGGCTGGATAAGCAAAAAAGAGGCTGAATTCCTGGTCACAAGAGAACCCAAAACGCCGTACTTTTATACCTTACCTAAAATACACAAGGGCGTGAGACCAGTTCCGGGGAGGCCTATCGTGTCAGGTATCGGCTCACTGCTGGAACCCTTGTCCAGGTTCTGTGATTATTTCCTTCAGTCACTAGTTAAGGAGACACCATCATTCCTTCTAGATCCAACTGATGTACTCCGTTTGATAGAGGGTTTTCAATGCCAGGATGAGATTAATATGTTGGTAACCCTGGACGTAGAGGCGTTGTACACCAACATCCCTCAACGTGCTACTCTAGAAGTGATTGAGGATGCTCTCAACTCCACTGATTGGAACTCTCCCACACCGGTTTCTTTTATCATGGAATGTGCCACCCTTGCCCTCACCGAAAACTTTTTTGAGTATAACAACAAACTATCACCAGACACAGGGCACTTCCATGGGCAGCACTTTCGCTCCAAGTGTGGCCTGCCTGTACGTGGCTGCTTTTGAAACTAGGCTCATCTTCGATGTTCGTAATCCTTATTTAAATAACCTGATATTGTGGAAGCGTTACATCGATGACATCTTGATCTTTTGGAAGGGAGATAGGACAACGTGTAATGAATTTTGTACATGGGTCAACACTCTGAACCCCTACCTTAAATTTACCCACACTATCTCAGACTGTAGGGTGCCCTTTCTCGACCTCAACATCATTCTGACTGAGGGACGCTTGAGTACTAAACTGTATAAAAAGCCCACTGACAGCAATAGTCTCCTCTTGTTTAGCAGCCACCACCCCAGGGCCCTTAAAGAGAACTTACCGTTTGGCCAATTCCTCCGTATCAGGAGAAATTGCAGCTCTGCCGAGGATTACAAATCAGAAGCCAAGAATTTAGCAGCTAACCTACATGCACGGGAATATCCACGACATAAGGTAGCAGTAGCCATGAAGAGGGCAAGGCACAATAACAGAGAGGCCCTGTTGGAAACTAACCGCAAAGAACACATTGAGACACTCACTTGCGTTACATCCTTCACCCCTGATTCCAACAGGATTAGAAACATTATTCGCAAGCACTGGGGTATCCTCAACACTGGTGACCTAAGACTCCCCACACCTAGGTTTGCGTTCAAAAGAACCAGTAACCTCAAAGACATATTGATCCATACCAGACCTAAAACCAAAACTGCACCTACACAGAGAGTTCTATGGGACCTTCCACCAGTCTCAGGACACTACCCATGTGGGTCCTGTGTAGCGTGCACATTGACCAAACCCACCAAAGAAATAACTTTTTCTAACAACTTTACTTGGAAATTAACTAAACATACCAACTGTAACACTACTAATTGCATCTACTTGCTTTCATGCCCATGCAATCTCTGGTATGTGGGTATGACAACAAGGTCAGCAAAAACACGGATCGGGGAACACAAGAGTAACATACGGTGCCACAGAGTAACGACCAAACTCTACACACATTTTGAGACTGTTGGACACACTTGTGACAACTTGAGTTGGGTTATTTTGGAAGCACATTCTGCCATCTCCCCAGGTGCACTCTTTAGGATCGAACAGAGATGGATTTTTCGTCTGGCCACTGATAAACACGGGCTCAACGAAGATATCCCCTGGAGTAGCCTTAACAGAACGTAGCTGCACCACTGTGCTTAAACCCTATACTATCCTGCCATGGCCAATTGTCTGTTTTCACAGTCACGCTCTATTTTGCACAGTCAAAGATGGCGCCTGTTGTAACTCATGAGATTCTTCCAAGATGGCCACCATACATTTCCACCTCTCTCCACCGGGGGCTAAGTACACACTAGTCTCCAGCCTTCTCTATGAGATGTCCCCGCCCTGCGCCCCATTTCCGCTATCATTTAAACCCCAGCCCGGCTGGGTTCATTACCTCCCGGATCCGGCAGTGCAGGGTAGGTCACTCGTCACCTGGGCGCAGTTACTTGGTGAGTACAATCTTTCTCCCCAGTTCTGGAGGAACCTGGTTTGACTTCTGCCTGTACGAGGACACTTTTCAAGGCACAGGCTTGGACGCCAAGTTTCGGCGTCTGCAGCATACCCGCGATCTGGGGCGCGCCCCTCACGATTCCATCATTTTGCAGGCTGTCTCCGGCGCACTGGCGGTCCGGCGGACGGAGCGGCTACCACTCTCTTGAGGGGCGGCCGCCCGCCACGCCGGCGGGCAGGGGCTGGCTGCTTTGCCTGTTTGACCGTGAGTGGCGATCCTAGACGTGGGGTCCTGTCTCATAGCCACCTCACTGCTGCCTCTCGCTACACCAGAGGCTACCACCCCCTATTTTTTGCATCAACCGCGTGTCCGCGTTACACGCTCATACTACTTCTTTTGGGCCCCCCCTTCCCAGGACACTAATACTTTACCGTGTCCTACACTTGCCGTGTACTGAAGGGGCCATTCGAAAGATAGTTTTAGGTGAGTTGTTTCCACCTCAGCATGTTGCTACTTCTTCTCCGTTTTAATTACTCACCGCATGATTTGAACCCGCTGTGCCTCACATTTATACATACTAAGGCATCGAGCACAGCGGGGGAATCTTGGTTGACAAGTGTGACCACTTTTAGCAATGCACACTGCAATTGTTAGGGTGCACAAACTGGTGGCACTATTGAGGGATATGAGGGCAGGATTTTTAGAGTATGATTTCTCTCTGATATGAACTGCTTTCATTTTTCCATTTTTCATTTCAGATTGGCTGCTGCATCATCAGGTACTTTACCTCTTGGTGCCTCTTTTGTTATTAATAGGTTAGAACATCACAGTCTATTATAGTGTAGAGTTATTATTTTCACTAGGTCCTGAAGAATTGCCACTAGATCCTCCTGACTAAATAGGCAAGAAACATGTTGACCGCACAAGATTGAGCATAACACGCTGCAGGATTTTTGCAGTGAGTCGCCAACTTCATTTTTAATCAGGGGGAAGGCAGGATCATTAAAGTCTAATTTACCTGACTCTTCTATTTCCCTGTTTTAATTCACACATTTGCACACCTACACTTCTAAGGCCCCTCACACCCACCGCACCATACGGCAAGGAATAAAAGATCTCCGCCAAAGAGCCCCTGCATAGGGTGCCCGTCGGGTATTGCAGCGCCGACCCGACGAGGAGCATGCCCGATGATGAAGCATGACACCCAGCAGGCTGGGTGTGTGAGGGCACTCATTCTGAAAAGAAGGACTTCCCAGTCCCTCCCCTTTCCCACTAACTCTTTCCATTTGTAGCCAGGGACCTTGCCAGTCCCCTGCCCTGCCCCCTTCCCCTCTCCTCCACAGGAACTGCATACCTTTTTCTTCTCAAGTTTATCCAGGGCATGTATGCTGGACCTCTCTAAAAGCCCAGAGTCCCCCCTTTTTTGTTTGATTCCTAATTATAACATCCTTGTAACCTTTGGCTGTTTCAGTGAATTTCTATAGTTTTTAAAATTCTATTTCCTAACTATGGCATCCCTATAACCTTTGGTTCTTTTCAGTGAATTTCAACTGGTATTTAAATGTAATTTCCTAACTCTAACCTTTGAGAGTGGGTGTGTGAGTGGCTGTATAGGTAGCTGAGTGTATGAGTGGCTGTATGGGTCGAGTGGGTTTATGGGTGTCTAATTGGCTGTATGGGTCTGTGCATGGGTGTGTGAGTGACTGTATGGCTGTGTACATGGCTGTGTAAGTGGGTGCAGGAGTGCCTGTGTGGATCTATGAGTGGGTGCGTGAGTGTCTGAGTGGGTCTTTGAGTAGGTCATGAGTGTTTGAGTGGGTCTTTGACTGGATGCGTTAGTGTACCTGTAAGTGGGTGCATGAGTGTCTGAATGGGTCTGTGAGTTGGTGCATGAGTCTCTGACTAGGTCTGTTAGTGGGTACTTGAGTGTCTTTGAAGGTCTGTGAGTGGATGGATGAGTCTCTGAATGGGTGAGTGAGTGGGTGCATGAGTGTCTGAGTGGGTCTTTGAGTGGTTGTGTGAGTCTCTGAGTGGGTCTGTGAGTGGGTGAGTGTCTGAGTGGGTCAGTCAGTGGGTGTGTGAGTCTCTGAGTAGATCTGTGAGAGGGCACATGAGTCTCTGAGTGGGTCTGTGAATGGGAACATGTGTGTCCGAGTGGGTCTGTGAGTAGGTGGATGACTGCCTGAGTGAATCTGTGAGTGGGTGAGTGAGTGTCTGAGTGGATCTGTAGGTGGGTGTATGAGTCTGTGAGTGGGTCTGTGAGTGGGTGCATGAGTGTGTGTGATTAGGTGTGTGAATCTCTGAATGGATCTGTGAGTGAGTGTGAGTCTCTGAGTGGCTCTGTGAGTGGGGGCATGAGTGTCTGCGTGGGTCTGTAAGCAGGTGCATGAGTGTCTGAGTGGGTCTGTGAGTCGGTGCATGAGTCTCTGACTAGGTTTGTGAGTGGGTGCATGAGTGTCTTTGAAGGTCTGTGAGTGGATAGATGAGTCTCTGAATGGGTGAGTGAGTGGGTGCATGAGTGTCTGAGTGGGTCTTTGAGTGCTTGTGTGAGTCTCTGAGTGGGTCTGTGAGTGGGTGAGTGAGTGTCTGAGTGGGTCAGTCAGTGGGTGCTTGAGTCTCTGAGTAGATCTGTGAGTGGGCGCGTGAGTCTCTGAGTGGGCCTGTGAGTGGGTGCGTGAGTGGGTGTGTGAGTCTCTGAATGGGTCTGTGAGTGTGTGCGAGCATGTGAGTGGTGTGAGTGGGTCTGTGACTGGGTGCGTGAGTAAATTAGTGGGTCTATCAGTGGGTGCGTGGTAAAAAACAGAGGGGGCACACACAGGAGCAGATCCTCGTGCCAGCGCCTCCTGTGATGGTCCTCTGGTCCAGCTTGCCTGCACTCCACTACCCTCTGCTGCCTTTGGTTGTGTGCCTCCTCTGCTCGTTTTCTGCTCGTTTTTCTGCTTTTTCTCTGCTCGCTCCTTCCGTCTATTTTGCCTCTTTCTGCCCATTATTTCACTTCCTTCTGCTCGATCCCCACCTTTATTCTGCTTCTTGCTGCTTGTTATTGACCTCTATTTTGCCTCTTGCTGCTCGTTTCTGACTTCTATTTTGCCTTTCTGCTCATTCTGCTTATTATTTTGCCTCTTTCTGCTCGCTCTTGACCTTTATTTTGCCTCTTTTTGCTCATTTCTGATCTTTATTCTGCCTCTTTCTGCTCATTTCTGGAATTTATTCTGCCTCTTGCTGCTTGTTTCGTGCCTCTATTCTGACTCTCTCTGCTCGTTTCTCACCTTTATTTTCCCTATTTCTGCTTGTTGTTGACCTATATTTTGCCTCTTTCTGCTCGTTGCTGACCTTTATTTTGCCTCTATCTCCTTGTTTCTGACCTTCATTCTGCATCTTTCTGCTCGTTTCTGACCTTTGCTCCGGCTCTTTCCGCTCCCTTCTGAACTTTATTCTGCCTCTTTCTGCTCATTACTCACCTTTACTTTGCCTCTTTCTGCTCATTTTTCACCTATATTTTGCCTCTTGCTGCATGTTTCTGACCATTATTCTGCCTCTTTCTGCTCATTTCTCACCTTTATTTTGCCTCTTGCTTCTCACTGCTGACATTTATTTTGACTCTTTCTGCTCATTGCTGACCTTTGTTTTGCCTCTTTCTGCTTGTGCTAACCTTTATTCTGCCTCTTGCTGCTCGTTGCTGACCTTTATTCTGCCTCTTTCTGCTCGTTTCTCACCTTTATCTTGCCTCTTTCTGCTAGTTTCTCACCTTTATTTGCCTCTTTTTGCTCATTGCGGACCTTTATTTTGCCTCTTTCTGCTCGTTGCTGACCTTTATTCTGCCTCTTTCTGCGCGTGTCTGACCTTTATTCTGCCTCTTTCTGCTCGTTTCCCACCTTTATTTTGCCTCTTTTCCCCGTGGACCATGGGGGGAGCCCAAGGCCCCAGTGGTCCCTGCTGGCTCCCCCTCCTGCAGGAGCCAGCATTGCTGCTGCACAGAAGGAGCTGCTGGAAAGGCAGCTCCTTCCATGCAGGAGCAATCATTTTATCTCTTTTCCTGCTCGTTTCTCACCTTTATCTTGCCTCTTTCTGCTAGTTTCTCACCTTTATTTGCCTCTTTTTGCACATTGCAGACCTTTATTTTGCCTCTTTCTGCACGTTTCTCACCTTTATCTTGCCTCTTTCTGCTAGTTTCTCACCTTTATTTGCCTCTTTCTGCTCATTGCGGACCTTTATTTTGCCTCTTTATGCTCATTTCTGGCATTTATTCTGCCTCTTGCTGCTTGTTTCGTGCCTCTATTCTGCCTCTCTCTGCTCGTTTCTCACCTTTATTTTCCCTATTTCTGCTTGTTGTTGACCTATATTTTGCCTCTTTCTGCTCGTTGCTGACCTTTATTTTGCCTCTATCTCCTTGTTTCTGACCTTCATTCTGCCTCTTTCTGCTCGTTTCTGACCTTTGCTCCGGCTCTTTCTGCTCCCTTCTGAACTTTATTCTGCCTCTTTCTGCTCATTACTCACCTTTACTTTGCCTCTTTCTGCTCATTTTTCACCTATATTTTGCCTCTTGCTGCATGTTTCTGACCATTATTCTGCCTCTTTCTGCTCATTTCTCACCTTTATTTTGCCTCTTGCTTCTCACTGCTGACCTTTATTTTGACTCTTTCTGCTCATTGCTGACCGTTGTTTTGCCTCTTTCTGCTTGTGCTAACCTTTATTCTGCCTCTTGCTGCTCGTTGCTGACCTTTATTCTGCCTCTTTCTGCTCGTTTCTCACCTTTATCTTGCCTCTTTCTGCTAGTTTCTCACCTTTATTTGCATCTTTTTGCTCATTGCGGACCTTTATTTTGCCTCTTTCTGCTCGTTGCTGACCTTTATTCTGCCTCTTTCTGCTCGTTTCCCACCTTTATTTTGCCTCTTTTCCCCGTGGACCATGGGGGGAGCCCAAGGCCCCAGTGGTCCCTGCTGGCTCCCCCTCCTGCAGGAGCCAGCATTGCTGCTGCACAGAAGGAGCTGCTGGAAAGGCAGCTCCTTCCGTGCAGGAGCAATCATTTTATCTCTTTTCATGCTCGTTTCTCACCTTTATCTTGCCTCTTTCTGCTAGTTTCTCACCTTTATTTGCCTCTTTTTGCTCATTGCGGACCTTTATTTTGCCTCTTTCTGATTGTTTCTCACCTTTATCTTGCCTCTTTCTGCTAGTTTCTCACCTTTATTTGCCTCTTTTTGCTCATTGCGGACCTTTATTTTGCCTCTTTCTGCTCGTTTCTCACCTTTATCTTGCCTCTTTCTGCTAGTTTCTCACCTTTATTTGCCTCTTTTTGCTCATTGCGGACCTTTATTTTGCCTCTTTCTGCTCGTTGCTGACCTTTATTCTGCCTCTTTCTGCGCGTTTCTGACCTTTATTCTGCCTCTTTCTGCTCGTTTCCCACCTTTATTTTGCCTCTTTTCCCCGTGGACCATGGGGGGAGCCCAAGGCCCCAGTGGTCCCTGCTGGCTCCCCCTCCTGCAGGAGCCAGCATTGCTGCTGCACAGAAGGAGCTGCTGGAAAGGCAGCTCCTTCCGTGCAGGAGCAATAATTTTATCTCTTTTCCTGCTCGTTTCTCACCTTTATCTTGCCTCTTTCTGCTAGTTTCTCACCTTTATTTGCCTCTTTTTGCACATTGCGGACCTTTATTTTGCCTCTTTCTGCTCGTTTCTCACCTTTATCTTGCCTCTTTCTGCTAGTTTCTCACCTTTATTTGCCTCTTTCTGCTCATTGCGGACCTTTATTCTGCCTCTTGCTGCTTGTTTCGTGCCTCTATTCTGCCTCTCTCTGCTCGTTTCTCACCTTTATTTTCCCTATTTCTGCTTGTTGACCTATATTTTGCCTCTTTCTGCTCGTTGCTGACCTTTATTTTGCCTCTATCTCCTTGTTTCTGACCTTCATTCTGCCTCTTTCTGCTCGTTTCTGACCTTTGCTCCGGCTCTTTCTGCTCCCTTCTGAACTTTATTCTGCCTCTTTCTGCTCATTACTCACCTTTACTTTGCCTCTTTCTGCTCATTTTTCACCTATATTTTGCCTCTTGCTGCATGTTTCTGACCATTATTCTGCCTCTTTCTGCTCATTTCTCACCTTTATTTTGCCTCTTGCTTCTCACTGCTGACCTTTATTTTGACTCTTTCTGCTCATTGCTGACCGTTGTTTTGCCTCCTTCTGCTTGTGCTAACCTTTATTCTGCCTCTTGCTGCTCGTTGCTGACCTTTATTCTGCCTCTTTCTGCTCGTTTCTCACCTTTATCTTGCCTCTTTCTGCTAGTTTCTCACCTTTATTTGCCTCTTTTTGCTCATTGCGGACCTTTATTTTGCCTCTTTCTGCTCGTTGCTGACCTTTATTCTGCCTCTTTCTGCTCGTTTCCCACCTTTATTTTGCCTCTTTTCCCCATGGACCATGGGGGGAGCCCAAGGCCCCAGTGGTCCCTGCTGGCTCCCCCTCCTGCAGGAGCCAGCATTGCTGCTGCACAGAAGGAGCTGCTGGAAAGGCAGCTCCTTCCGTGCAGGAGCAATCATTTTATCTCTTTTCATGCTCGTTTCTCACCTTTATCTTGCCTCTTTCTGCTAGTTTCTCACCTTTATTTGCCTCTTTTTGCTCATTGCGGACCTTTATTTTGCCTCTTTCTGATTGTTTCTCACCTTTATCTTGCCTCTTTCTGCTAGTTTCTCACCTTTATTTGCCTCTTTTTGCTCATTGCGGACCTTTATTTTGCCTCTTTCTGCTCGTTGCTGACCTTTATTCTGCCTCTTTCTGCTCGTTTCTGACCTTTATTCTGCCTCTTTCTGCTCGTTTCCCACCTTTATTTTGCCTCTTTTCCCCGTGGACCATGGGGGGAGCCCAAGGCCCCAGTGGTCCCTGCTGGCTCCCCCTCCTGCAGGAGCCAGCATTGCTCCTGCACAGAAGGAGCTGCTGGAAAGGCAGCTCCTTCCGTGCAGGAGCAATCATTTTATCTCTTTTCCTGCCCACATGTCTGCAAGAAGGGAAAGAGATGAAACATCCCCTTCCAGCAGGTGGGAGCACTTTGACAGGTCATGCCGGCTGAAACTGGAGTGTTTGCTTTTGCTTGAAGGGAGCTGTCAAAGCTCCCCCCAAGCGAAAGCAAAAGCCCATGTACCAGGGGTGGGCACCCCAGGACTTAGCAGGAGCCGGCCCTGGGGGGGTGGCAGTCACCAGGGCTACGTATGACTCCAGGAGGGGGTCGCACAGCCCCCCTCCTTCTATTTGTACAGGCCGCCCTGGGGAGATGGTGGTCCCCGGGCCGAGAACAGCCCCTTCCTTCTTACAAAAACAAGGAAGCCCTGGGTGAGGTGGTGGTCCCTGGGAACCGGAGGAGTCCGCATGGCCCCCGCACAATTTTTTTAAAGTAAAGCCCCAGGGAGGTGGTGGTACCTGGGCTCAAAGAGCCTCAGGAGGGGGGCCCCATGTGCCCCTCTCTTTCTTTTTAGAAAGTGCCTACAGGACCAGGCTCACCCGGGGGCCCTTTACAAAACAAGCGCGGAGCCTGCGCTTGTCTTTAAAAAATTTGCGGCGAATTCGCAAAGTTCACAAATTCGTAGCAAATTTTAAAAAAAGATTCTTTTTGGCCTGTTGGGGTCCCTCTGGGACAAGACCAATGCATGGGGATCAGGGTATTCCTACACTGCCCCCTTCCTTTTCTTTCACATTTTTTTGTTGGACGCGGCTTCAGCCGAGTCCCATGATGGCTGTCAACACTTCCTGGTTGAAGTGTTGGCTGCCAATCAGAGCTCTGCATTTCCCTGCACAAGCTCGTCATTATTCACAAATTAGCCATGATCGTAAATATACAAATTTGAATTTCTTTTAATTTCTTGAAAACTGCTGAACAGATTTACACCAAATAACAAAAAGCACAATCTGCGTATCAAAAGCTTGCTTTCTGCCAAATTTGGTGTAACTTTGTTCAGCAGTTTGGGCTGTAGTTGTGTTCAAAACTCCTATGGGAATTATATAAGTGAAATAAACTTTTTGTGACACCCCCCTTTTTCTCCGACCCCGCTTGACGGATCACCCCAAAACTTTCAATACACAACTAGAAGCACCAGCACACTTTTTATTAAAATTTCGGGAAGATTTGTCAAACGGCGCCAAAGATATAGGCAAGTTGGAAAACGCTTTTCCTATGGAAACATGGTCCTAACTATAATTACATACTGGCGACTGCCAGTAGGTTTTATATATATATATATATTTGTTCAATAAAGGGATTTCATTACCCTTAACCTTTCCATGGTTATAAATAAACTGTTAGATTCTTAGATTGCTTGATCAACTGTACTGAATTCCGTGGCCCATACAGGGCATGCTTGTAGGAGTTACAGTAAGAGATGAATTTTATTAATAATTGTGCTGAAACCTGTGGAACATCAGAAGCACATCAGTTCCCTCTCCAAAGGAGCGAACTTCCAACTCAGCATCCTAAGAAAACTCAAACCCTATCTACCCGCTCATGACCTAAAGGTTGCAGTGCAAGCATTAGTGATCTCAAAGCTGGACTATGGTAGCGCAACGCTCTGCGGCTTGCCCAGAGTGAAGACGGCTCCTCTTAGGGTTGCCCTCAATTCTGCTGCTAGGCTCATAACTGGCACAAAAAAATTCAACCATATTTCCCCGGACTTGCTAGCCCTGAATTGGCTTCCATATGAAGCTCGGATACAATTAAAAATTGCATGCATGGCACACAAAGCCATCCACTTCAAGACCCCGCTGTACCTCGCACAGAAACTAGAGCTCTCATGTGGTTCGAGAGCCTCCAGAAGCGCTAGCACCCTATTGCTCAAACCACAAAAATTCAAGAAAAAAAGACCTACAATCGAGCCTTCTCAGGTATGGCTCCGAGGATCTGGAACTCCCTTCCCCCCTAAGTCAGGGTGAACCCTTCCATTGTCCTCTTAAAAAAAGAAGTCAAAGGGCTCCTGATGAAGAAATTTTTGCCTCAGTCTGGCTTCTCCATTTGATTCTGGGGACATAACCGCTGATTTGTGGCCCAGCTGCCTGGCTCACGAGAATGTGTGGCATTTTAAGACTGTGAATTTTTCGCTTTGTTTATTCTGTTTTGTTTGCTTGTACCCTTCTTGTGGCATAATCTGTAAAGCGCTCTGATACCCTCTGTGGTAATGTTCGCGCTATATAAAACTTTCTAAATAAATAAATATACATCGCGATAAGTAATGACAATTTGCACCCAGAAACATGATTTTTGTGGAATATATGTATATATTCACAGACGTTTTATAAAACGCACAACATGTGATGAAGAGTACATTGAAAAACTTATGTATAAGCAATGAATTAGGCAACTGAAGGTTTTTATCAAGTGCAATATTGGATATATACACATATTAGGTATACAGAAAACATGTTAAAAGATGGCGCTCACAATTGTATTTTTTGATTAACTTGGAGAAATTGTCCTTTTTTATTGTTGATGAATTAATGATGACACAGGAACCTTAACCAATGATTTGTGTTTATAATACACGGAAGTGCAGAGCAAAAGCTGAACGTTGACAAAGGCGCAAGCCAAAACGCTTCCATAAGTGTTACTCGTGAAATTAAATGTAGTTATTTCCATCTTCTGCGAGTGCTGTCTCTTCCTTGGAAGATTTTGGAGCTGAATATAAATATAAGAAAGACCGCGGAGATGGTCAAAACGCGTCACCCCAAGCCACAATAAACTGAAGTAGTGAACCTGAGCGTGTTGGGACCTGTTTATTTACTGGGAACGGGTTTGTTGAGTTATATATATATATTTATATATATATATATTATTTGTCAACAAAGAGTAAAACTTTACAAACCTGATTGAGCGGGCTTGTGGATTTTTCCTATCCTGGTATCCTGTTACGTGTTGAATATATATATATATATATATATATATATATATATATATCGCAGCTCCATTGTACATAAAGTACAGCACTCACGGGGAAATTTCAACCAATTTATTGGTGAAAAACACACACAAGACGCGTTTCGGCGACTGCCTTCCTCAATATTGAGGAAGGCAGTCGCCAAACGCGTCTTGTGTGTGTTTTTCACCAATAAATTGGTTGAAATTTCCCGTGAGTGCTGTACTTTATGTACAATGGAGCTGCGAGATTAGGCGCGTTACCACCAACGCGCATCAAAGCACCCGCCCGCGAGTGCAGGAATCGTGGTGGGTACGAGGAGCAGAAAAAAATATATATATACATACATATATAGATTCACTGAAAAAACCAAAGGTTACACAGACGTTATAGTTAGGAATTGCCATTTAAAGAACCTTAGAATTTCACTGAAAAAAACCAAAGGTTATCGGGATGTTATAGTTAGGCTCAGATTTCAAAACCAGTGAAATTCAGCAGTTATAGTTAGCTGAGCTAACTATAACTCGCGCTCCCGCAATGCACTGCTTATGACCTCTCATCACTCATGGCATGGTCAGAGACATCACAGATGACACCACTGATGACATCTTAAAAAGTTTATCAGTGTTAAATATATATACCAAGGTGTATTGGTGAACTAGTGGGTGTATGAGTGCCTACGGATGATTCAGTGGCTGCGTGACTGACTGTATAAGTGCGTGACTAGGTGTCTCAGTGAATTAACATTACAAACGCACCATTATTTCGTGCCACAAATTCTCAGTCCCCACTGCATGGATCACCCCCAAACTTTCCATGACAACCAGATCCTACCTTGACACTTTTGTGGGAAAATGTCAAGAAGATTGATCAAACGACACCAAAGTCATAGGCAAGTCAAAAAATGCTTTTCCTATGGAAACTTTGGTCCTAACTATATATAGCATATATACAGTAAAAAAGGTAGTTTGATACTGACAGAAGGAGATAACCAATGAGTCAGAGATATAGTGGCAACTGTTATGTATCTAACAGCAATGAAGGTACTTTCACAATCAGTCAGGCAGTATTCAGGCACTCATGCAATCACCCAGCCACTAGTCAGGCAGTCATCAAATCAGTGATTCACTATCCATGGAGTTATTCAATTACCCAGACACTATACATGTACTCTTGCAACCGGGCAGGCAGAAATATTGTAGTTATTGAACTATGCAGGCACTTCCTATACATTCATCTAATCACCTAGGTACTAGCTATTTACTTATGCAATTAACAAGGCTGTAACTATGCAATCATTATAACATTTGTGTAGAATCTATGCAGCCATCTAAACACTCACTTACAACCCAAGCAGTCATTGAAATACTGAGGCACTACTCATGCACTCATCTAATTAATTAGAGAGTACCATTGCAGTAAACCTATCACCCATCCAGTACCTATGCAGTCATTTAATTACTGAGGCAATAGTCTTGCACTAATACAATCACCCCAGCAGTACACTTACTCTCATCCAATTACTCAAGCTTCAACAATGGACTCATGCAGTCACTCAGACACTAGTCATTCTCTCATCTAATTAGCCAGGTACTACTGATGCACTTATTCAATTATCCAGGCACTACCCATGTTGTTATCTAAACATCCAGGCACTACCTGTCCACTCAACCAAAAACAAATGGGCAGTATCCAATTGCTGAAACACTATTCATGCACTCATCCAATCGGCTAGGTACTATGCATGGACTTAAACAATCATGTATGCACTATCCATGCACTCTATAAATCACCTATATACTATGTATGCACTGTTGCAATAATCCAGGCACTAGAGTTGCACTCATTTAATCATCCCACCAGTATCTATGCATGTATTGAATTATTGAAGCATTAGTCACGCACTTGTCTAATCATTCAGGCTCTACTCATGCACTCATCCAAACACCCAGATACTAGTGGTATACTCATGCAAACATGCAGGCAGTAAGTATGCATATATGGAATGACCCATGGAGTTATGACATAGTCAGGGAATCATCTAGGCACTATGTGTATCCTCAGGGAATCACCTAGGCACTCCCTATGCACTCATTCTATCATCCAGGGAGCATTGATGTATTCAACCACAAACCCATGTATTTACAAGTTTTACCGAGGAATATGTTGTCTTTTAGAACCATTTACGGAATTATATATGCAACCTGTCACACATTCTTTGCAAGTACTCAGAAGAATTAGTAAACTGTATGATTGGATATAGATGAATGTGAAGATTTTTATATGCAGCGTTTCCCAACATTTTTATCTGATACATTTAAGTAGAAAAGTAATGAGATACTAAATACACCAGTGACACAGTGGTAGAGAGGCACACAAATAGCTCTTAGGGTGTGTTTTTGGATTTACAGTGTTGAGACACTGTATGTACTTCTACACTTGGGTAATGCAGCACAGAGCCGCAAGCCATTTGGCTGCGCCGTGCTGCATTACTTTCAAAGCATAGGGATGCATCATATTTACAATAATATGATGGATCCCTGTGCTCTCCCCTGCGCTGGCCCACAACTGGCTGCCATGCTCCAATAGAGGCACCCTTGCTCCATAGTGCAAGGGTGCCTGTGTTGTGGGGATGATTGTTTTGTGTGGGAAGGCACACCTTACTGCACAAAAACAATCACAAGAGGTGTTTGTCTCTTTCTATGTGTGCTGCAGAATGCAGCATGCATAGAAAGAGGAAAAAATGAGGAGAAATAAAAGTATTTCTCCTTTTTGTGCCTCCCTACATCTCCCCTGGGGAGGCGTAGAATTCTGACGCATTCCCAGGTGTACAAATCATTGTAAATCTGGGAATGTGGCAAAATGCATGGGTGCTGCGTAGGAACACCGACAGCAACACCCATGGTACGCTCCTTTCACGCAAGGTGCTGCGTGAAAAGGGCCCATATTTACAAGGCCGTTGGCTGTACGTGGCCTTGTAGATATGAAGCATCACACTATGCCAATAGTGTGTCAAAAAAAGTGATGCTTTGAGGCATGGGGCTTGTAAATACGCTCCCTTGGCTTGATGTTCATTTTAAAATTTACTACAGAAGGGATAAACTGGTCTGTCACCATGTATAAGTTAGAAGTGAGATATGGTGCAGCTGTGTTGTAGGACAGGGTGCCAAAATGTTAAAAGGCAACTAATAAATAAAGTTTTGGTTTTTGCTTTGGGCTGGCTATATTGAGGTAAGTGCATGTAGTAATATAGCTAGGTTCATCTGTAGATTTAAAACTGCAACATACCATAAAAACAGTTTTTGCATTATGTGTAAGTCAGTAGTAAAGTGGTTTGTACGTTGGCTAGGGTAAAAATTAAAATATACTTGTTTTTTTTTCCAGAACAAGATATACATAACTATACACAGTTAGAATGCCTGCAAAATCTCAGACGAAAAAGCAACAAAAGCAACTACAGTATCTCTACAGAAATGAGTTACAAATGGGGCAAAATGCAGAAAAAGTGCTGAAAGAAAAAAGAGCTACTGGTAAGAGGACAAAGTCATTTCTTAAAAATATATGTGGACATTTGCAAAGATTACAAAATAAAGAAAATACAATTATGACTATGAGAAACAACAAGAGTGAACAAAGTGTACATTGGAAAAAGAGAAAAGATTGTAACAAACATGGACACAACATAACCAGGAGACAAAGCAGTTTAAGGAAATCAGAGCCAGTATGCTTCATAGTAGAGTGGTTGTAAATTTAGTGAGAAATATTAAAAAGTGTAGAAGAAGGAGAGAAGCAGTGAAACAGAAAGAACGAGTTGAGAGAGTAGTTGATAAGGCCATTGCTTTGAAGTGGAAGCTTTTCATTTTGATTCTAAATAGAATGAAGACTCTTGACAAAATAGTGTTGTGCATGAGGAGACAAAACCAGAAGAAAAGATTAGTGATTAGAAGTAACTTTTGTACAGTTTTTAGTGGAGAATGGATACATACTTGTAGTACAGAGCCTTTCTTTAATGTCGAATGCTATCTCCAGGATAACAGATTAGTTCATGCTATTGATGAAAGAGGATGATGTTATGAAATGAAGAAGTCCTATAGCAAAAGAGGTGATGTTACCTAGAAATGTAGAAGAAGTTATTGCAGATGAGGTACAAGGAAGGAGTAGTCAGGGTCCCATATACAAATGGAATTGTAGTAGTGTTTGTACTATTAGACAGCAATCCATTGATATATTAAGAAGATTCCTACTTATCTTTCCCAGGCGAAGTTTAAAACACAAAATAAGTTATACCACTCAACAACACGAACTTTAGTTAGGCTGCACTATGTGAAAACTCCTGCTTTATGTTTAGGAGAAATGAATAGAGAACTTTTGCATGGTAGTGTGGCAGACTTAGAAAAGGTTTGTGGTAAAGTGCAGTTTCATTTCCTTGGTCCTGAGCAGGATTCTAGGGAAAATGAAGAGTTGATAAGAGGAGGAGTTGCAGAACAAGACACATATATTACAGTTGATAGTTTTAAAGAAGAGATTACAAAATTTAACACAGTGTTGTCTAAAAAACAAGAGTATGTTTGAATATGTTGTCGATGCACATACCAGAAGATTTAAACACAGACTGTTGACTTATATTTAAAAAGTGAAAAAGTAAATATTGATAACTGGCAGAAGTTAGCTGTGCATTTATTTGTAGAGGGACGGTTTGACTTGTCTATATGGCAAGTTATATTTAAGTAGTGTTATAATAAATTAGAAGATAATAAAATGAACAACACATAGATATTAGATGCCCATTTTGTAGAATAATAAAATGCCTGCTAATATAGAAAAACCATGAAGGGCCAAAAACAAAAAAAATCCGTACTTATTCTTTTTTGCAGCATTGCGAAGGACCGTTATGGACTGCTCTCCAGCACTCACTACAATTCCACAATTCATGCAGTATGATGCCATCGGGGAAAATTGTGGAGCCAAATCTTGGAGTTGAAATTGGATTTTTGAATGAACTCTCTGCTTCAGTGTTGTTGTGGCTGCTACTGAAGTAGAGGGTCCTTCAGTTTTGCGTTGCCTTCTTGCCGCTCACTATGAACTCCTCTTAAAGAATGTTCTAGATAGATAAATGGGTGTGTTCTTCTTATTCCTTTAGTTGAAAAGTGTTTTATCCAATGATATTCCTTTATTTCCTGGTGACATGATTTTCTGTTTTAGTTTTGAATTTTTTTTTGTTTGTGGTTTTGTAAAGTTTACAAAATGTTTTGTTCTTTCTTATGGTAACAAAAATAGCAACTGGGACAGGAGGAATATGATAAATGTGCACTGAGAAATGTGCAAAAAATATACTAGGGGAAAAACAATTAGCATGTATGATTTTTGGCAGTATTGTGAATAGCTGTAACACACTACTCACCAGCTCTTATAACAATACTACAGTCCATGCAATACGTGGCCATTCCTGAAAACTCTGGAGCCATATCTGTTGTAATAGTCTATACCTCTGAAGGGACTTTCTGGACGGGAATTGTTGCTGCTGCCACTGGTGTAGATGGTTCTCCAGCTTCCCTCTGCTTGATCGGCAGATGGAGATGTTTTCTATGATAGGTTTTAGGATGATATAACATGACCGGCGTCCCACATGAGTCGAAAAAGTCTCCAGCCAAAATCTACCACCTGCTCACAAAACAATTCAGGAAAAGAAGATTTATGAAGGAGGAGTAGGTGTATACTTCCTATTTATTTTACTGAAAAGTATATTAACCAATGATATTTCTTTACTTTCCCGGTCATGTGATGTTTGCAGATTGTGCATTGCACTAGTTTTGCAGCAGTTTTTAATTCCCCATGAGTTTGGGTAACAATGGGTAGTTTGATGGGTGTTGGTAGTTATGTTTTATTCGTGAGTTCATATGTTGAGTTATTTTTTGTAGCTGTTCCTTTTTATAAATGTGTTGTTAAAGTAAAGTTAAACCAATATGTTACTAAACTGCTAGACTCAGACTTTGTGTAAAATATGTCTATATATCTGTTTTACACTTTGTCATCTGTATTCTTGACTACTGATGTCATTTCGACCTCCGGTGTTGCTGTGAAGAAGGAAAATGCATTTTTGATTTAGTTATTTCGACAAATGAATACAAAGGGGAAAGTTAAATTAGTATCTTACTAAATAGCTACATTGAAACCTTATGTAAAAATGTCTATATATGTGTTTTACACTTTGTTAAAAACACCCGGTATTCACAGTGTGTCCTTGGCAATAGCACTCAGAGAATCATACAGGCACTACCTATGCAATCATCAAGGACGTCCTTTGTCCACCACTCTGTAAACGCACCTCCTAGCATAGTGCTAGCTGGGGGATGAAGTCCCCTTGGCTATTGAGAGTATTTGGGGGCCAATTATCCCTCCTGTTGTCTTCAGCAAGTCCCACACAGTCAGTTTGCTAAGAGGTCTTCGGCGGTCACACACGCCCCCTTTCTGCACCACTCTGCAAACGTGTCTCCTGGCACACTACTGTTTGGGGAATAAAGTTCACTTGGAAGCTAAAGGACCTTGGGGACCACAAAGCCCTCCTGGTATTTTCTGTGTGTCCTACACAGTGGGATTCCTGAGAGCTGGTCAGAGGCCCGCCCTCTTTCCACACTATTCTTCAAACACCATTGCTACTTAAAAAACCATGGAAATTCACTGAAAAAAACCAAAGGTTACAGGAAAGTTGTAGTTAGGCATTAGATGAAGTACAATGATTTTGATATATGCTGGCAAGGCGAGGGAGGTATCCTACATGTACCATCTCTGGACGTGCAACAACCTGACGCTTGGGGTTTGTGGCAGCCCATTAGGGCAGTTTTTTGGCAAGAGGACCCAATTGATAGTAACATGTTCTCTTATGCAAATAAGTACTATCTGCAGTGTTTTATCCATTTGAGGAAATATGACTTGGTTGAGATATAAAGATCTATAATTAACATAGTTTTGTGAAACACGCAGGTATTTCCATTTGGATCAATTGAGAATTTTACCATGCAAATATGGCAGCCAAAAACAAAGTATAGAGACTATGAAGGCAACAGTCCTCTTTCCTTTGCTACACTCCAATTTCCATGCAGGAACATCGCATGTGACTATTCAAAATATAAAGGAAACAAACGTGATTGTGCACATTTCATTTATTATTATGCACTGAGAAAGGCTACTCGCCGAAACGCGTCTGCTTGAATAAATGGAATTAACTGCCCGTGAGAACTCCAAGTCTGTTTCATTGAAATGCATGATTTATGTTTACGTGAGTCAACCCGCACGATCAGAGGCACCCGTCTGCGAGTTCGGTATTTACCTAGGTGGACACTTTGTTGGACATTGCAATTGGACAGTGCCTGAACCGCCACCATTGGGAACAAAGGAGGTACTTGGCAGCCAACAAGGATCGCAAATTATTGAATTTGGGGGATCGCGGTCATCGGACCGACACTCGCTGTGATGAGGTACAATGACTTTGATATAAGCTGGCAAGGCGAGGGAGGGATCCTACATTTACCATCTCTGACGCTTGGGTTTGTGGCAGCCCATCCAGGGCAGATATTTGGCAAGAGGACCCAATTGATATTACCTATTTGCATAAGAGAACATGTTATTACCTGCGGTGTTTTATCCATTTGAGGAAATATGAATTGATTGAGATAATTAACAGTGTTTTTTGAAACACGCAGGTATTTCCATTTGGATCAATTGAGAATTTTACCATGCAAATATGGCGGGCGAAAACAAAGTATGAAGACTATGAAAGCAACGGTCCTCTTTTCTTTGTCACACTCCAATTTCCGTGCAGGAATCGTGTGACTTTTCAAAATATAAAGGAAACAAACGTGATTGTGCACATTTCATTTATTATTATTCATTGAGAAAGGCTACTCGCCGAAACGCGTCTGCTTGAATCAATGGAATTAACTGCCTGTGAGTGTTCCGAGTCTGTTTCGTTGAAACACATCGTTTATGTTTACGTGAGTCCACCCTCACGATTGGAGGCACCCACCTGCGAGTTCGGCATGTACCTAGGTGATCACTTTGTTGGATATATATATATATATTACCTACTGGCGGTCGCCAGTAGGTAGTTATAGTTAGGACCTTTTTCTATTCAAAAAGCATTTTTTCTTTTGCCAATATCTTTAGGCGTCGTTTGACGAATCTTCGCGTAATTTTCAAAACTAATGGGGCGCACCGGTCAGCTCCTGTCTTGAAAGTTTCGGGGTGATTCGTCAAGCAGGGGCCGAGAAAAAAGGGGGGTCCCAAAATGCGTTTTTCCCATGTTAATTTCCATAGGAAAAATTGGAACAGGCTACAGCCCGAACTGCTGAACGGAATTACACCAAATTTGGCAAAAAGGTAGCTGTTGGTTCAGAAAGCGACCTTTTTTTTAAATGGTGTAAATCCGTTCAGTAGTTCCTGAGAATTTAGAAAAAGAAAAGTTTCGATATCTGAGCACTGAAGAGGAGTCGCGACTCCTCCCGAGCACGAGCTGACTTCTGATTGGCTGCCAACACTCCAAACCAGGAAGTGTTGGCAGCCATCTTGTGACTCGGTAACCGAGTCACAAGAAAACAGTGAAAAAAACTTTAAAAAACAAGAAAAGGGGGCAGGGTAGAAACACCCTGACCCCCTAGGCCTGCTGAGGGGGTCCCTGCCAAAAAAAGCATTTTTTTTATAAAACGGCAGAATTCGCGCTGGGTGCGTGAATCCTGCAAAGAAAATTAAAAAAAACCAAAGCGTTATAGTTAAGCCCCCGGGTGGGCCAGGTCCCGGGGGCAATCCCAAATAATATAGCGGGGGCCCGCGGGGGCCCCCGCAGCCCCGTGGACCACCACCTCCCCGGGGCTCTGTTTTTAAAAAAAAAAACATGTGTGTGGGGGGCTCTAGCCCCCCACACGCCCCGGGGACCACCACCTCCCCGGGGCACTAAATATTCAAATTCGGGGGTCCGTTACGGCCCCCCGGCCCCGGGGATCACCACCTCCCCGGGGACTTTAGAAATGAAGGGAGGGGAGCCGCGCGGCCCCCCTCCTGGAGCCCTTGATGGCCCTGGGGACCGTCACCCCCAGGGCCGGCTCCTGCAATGTCCAGGACATTGCTGTTTGCTATGGCAGGGCGGGAGCACGGCTCCCGCCCTGCCATAGCAAACTCTGCTTGCTTGATTGAAGCGAGAGCAGGTAAACCTGCTCTCGCTTCAATCAAGCAAGCAGGATTGCTTTTGCACAAGGGAGCTGCATGTCTGCAGCTCCTCTTGTGCAAAGCAATGCCGGCTCCCTCAGGAGGCGGGGAGCCGGTGAGACCGTGGGGGCATTGGGGCTCCCCACGGCCCCCAACGGAGAGGCCAGGCCCCGGGGATGGGATCCTCGGGGCCAGAAGTGACCTGGGAGGGGGGCCACGCGGCCCCCCTTCCCTCTAATTACAAAATAAAAGAACGGAAAGGCCGGCTCCGGGGGATGGGGTCCCTGGGGCCATAATTGGCCTGAGGAGGGGGGCCACGCGGCCCCCCTCCAAATAATTATAAAATTGAATTGAAAAAAAGTCTGGCCATGCCCTGGGGGATGGGGTCCCCGGGGCCGAAATTGGGCTAGAGAGGGGGGTCACGCGGTGTAAAAAGGGGGCGTGGCCTCGGACCACCTCTCTGCAATCTGGCTGTGTGGCGCTTACTGGAGGTAGCTGGTGGGCTAGTTCCCCCCCAGGGACCCTCAGTATTCAAGGGGACTTAATCCCCCAACTTAGAACGCACCAGGGGGTGCGTTTGCAGAGTGGTGAAGAAAGGGGGCGTGGCCTTTGTCCTCCTCTCAGCAATCCCACTGTGTGGGGCTTACTGGAGGTAAGAGGTAGGCTAGTTGGCCCCTAAAGGACCCCCAGCAGCGAAGGGGACTTCAATCCCCATCCAAGAGCGCGCCAGGGAGCACGTTTGTAGAGTGGTGGGCAAAGGGGGTGTGGCCTACTACGAGTACTTACCAATGCTGGTGTGTGGGACTTACTGGAGGTAATAGGAGGGGTAGTTGGCCCTCAAGGATGTCCTTGGGGCCAACTACCCCTCTTGTTACCTCCAGTAAGTCCCACACAGTAGGATTGATAAGACGTCTTCAGAGGCCATGCGCGCCATTTCGCCACCACTCTGCAAACGCGCCTCCTGGCAGACTACGGGATGGGGGATGAAGTCCAATTTACTCCTGAGGGAGTTTGGGGGCCAAGAAGCCCTCCTGGTACCTCTTGTAAGTCCTACACAGCGGAATTCCTGAGCGCTGGTCGGAGGCCCAGCACCCTTTCTCCACCACTCTGCAAATGTGACTACTACTTAAAGAAGCATCTTTCTGCACCTCTGACTTAGAGGTAGTTTTAATCCCCCTGCCCTATTATATACTAGGGCCTTACAGAGGAGGTCATGCCAATCACAAGGATACCCCAACCCATAGTGTACCCTAGTGTATGTAGGTTTTTTCACTGTATTCTAAGTGTCTTTTAGCATAGCACTGGCTCCGGGCCTGGTTAGTCAGAGTCAGTTACCACCATTACCAGTCAGCAAAAAGTTGGGGGCATAGGATGACTTTGCAACAAGGCCTCTTTCTGCACCTTTGTTGGTTCTTTCTGCATATCTCTTGCTTCTTTCTGCACCTTTCTTTGTCTTTCTGGACTTCTGTTGCCTCTTTCTGCATTTCTCTTGCTTATTTCTGTGCCTTTCTTCCTCTTTCTGCACATGTCCTACCTCTGTAGGCATAGTTAGAAATTAGCATTTAAAAAACCTTTGAAATTCACTGGAAAAACCATAGGTTTAAGGGACGTTATAGTTAGAAATTAGCATTTAAAAAACCTTTGAAATTCACTGAAAAAACCATAGGTTTCAGGGACGTTATAGTTAGAAATTAGCATTTAAAAAACCTTTGAAATTCACTGAAAAAAACACAGGTTTCAGGGACGTTATAGTTAGTTGGACATTTCACTCCTACAAAACCAGAGAAATTCGGCCGTTATAGTTAGTTCAGCTAACTATAACTCGCGCCCCCGCAATGCACTGCTGATGACGTCACATATTACATCATTCATGACATGGTCAGTGACATCACTGATGACATCACTGAGGACATCTCAACTAACTAGAACGTCCCTGAAACCTATGGTTTTTTCAGTGAATATATATATATATACATATATATATATATATATACATATATATATATATATACATATATATTATCTACTGGCGGTCGCCAGTAGATAGTTATAGTTAGGACCTATTTTCCATAGGAAATCTGCGACATTCTATTTGAAATAACTCTTGCGTCGGTTGACGAATCTTCGCGAAATTTTCAAACTTTATGGCCCGCTCCGGTCCGCTCCTACCCTGAAAGTCTCAGGGTGATTCGTCAAGCGGGGGCCGAGAAAAAGGGGGTCCCAAAACGTGTTTTCCCCATTCATTTTCCCATAGGAAACTTTAGACACGGCTACAGCTCGAACTGCTGAACGAAATTACACCAAATTTGGCAAAGAGGTAGTTCTTGGTTCAGAAAGAACCCTTTTGTTAAATGGTGTAAATCCGTTCAGTAGTTGCGGAGAAATAAAAAAATAAGAGTCAAAAAATCAATTTCCCATAGGAAACTTTATGCAAGGCTACAGCCCGAACTGCTGAACGGAATTACACCAAATTTGGCAAAGAGGTAGTTCTTGGTTCAAAAAGAACCCTTTTTGTTAAATGGTGTAAATCCGTTCAGTATTTGCTGAGAAAATCAAAAGTAAAAACACATATATATCTGGGCGGAGCCTAACCACACATGTCATCGTGAGATCTGATTGGCTGTCAGCACTTCATCCTGGAATTGCTGGCAGCCATCTTGGGACCAATATAAATGATAGTACCCCATTGAAATGCATTGTAGTGAATCGAAGATTTTGAGGGTTACCAAAAGGAGAACTATAAAGGGTGATAACAGACTTTAGTTACATTAGAATTCATTTGTTGATGGTACCATACTAATTTCAGGAATTGTGGTGTGTTCTAAGGTGATTTTACCCTGTGAAAAACCTTCTGCTGGGATATCATGAATCATGTTTGAGAGAAAACTATTTTCACATGCTTGTCCCATACAGTTTTGGAAGGTGCCCCAGAAGCTAAAATGAGAGCATATTTTCTGTAAATTCACATTATCTTTCTCAGTCATGTGAGAATGAAGTCTGACATTCTCAGTAAAACATGGACATCCAACAAGGGCAGAGACTGTCAGTTGATTCCTTTGTGTTCTACTGCAGCTTCCCAGAGTGTTCTAAAGAACAACTAGAGTGCTAACAGCCTTACTTATGACAAAAGTATGGCACACCTGAAGCCATCTTGATTGGAATAAACTGGTAACACTTAAAACATTTAATTTAAAAAGGAACAAAATGATGGGGTTCATCTTGTCATAGAAATTATGGTTAGTGCTCTGGAAAGAAAAATTAGGACATGTGTCAAGTGTGATCTCAAATATCTTCCTGTTATATTTCAACAGGAGCAGCCTGTCAGTTGATGCCTTTGTGTTCTACTGCAACTTCCCAGAGTGTTCTAAAGAACAACTAGAGCGCTAACAGTCTTACTTATGACAAAAGTATGGCACACCTGAAGCCATCTTGATTGGAATAAACTGGTAACACTTAAAACATTTAATTTAAAAGGAACAAAATGATGGGGTTCATTTTGTCATAGAAATTATGGTTAGTGCTGTAGAAAGAAAAATTAGGACATGTTTCAAGTGTGATCTCAAATATCTTCCTGTTATATTTCAACAGGAGCAGCCGGTCAGTTGATGCCTTTGTGTTCTACTGCAGCTTCCCAGAGTGTTCTAAAGAACAACTAGAGCGCTAACAGTCTTACTTATGACAAAAGTATGGCACACCTGAAGTGATCTAATGAACAACTAGAGTAATAACATTCTGAATTTATGGCAAATGTGTGACACATCTGAATGCCTTCTTGATGGAATCAAAGTAAAAAACTGAAAGCATTTCCTACTGAGGAGACTGCAGTAAATGAGGAAATTAGGAAACTTCATAACAAAGAAGTCTTCCAAGATGGCCACCAGTGAAAAAAGAGCCCAAATGTAGCACAAATATTACCCAGATGTAGCCCACATATAGCCCAATGACAAAAGTGTGCAAAACACTTTTTATTTTTAGTTTTTTTGCAGTTTTATGTAGTGCAGACTGGTCAGGTATTGGAGTGTTGCATCTTAAAACATGACCCCCCTACACTACAAAAACACCACTGCACTACCCTAAACCACTACCCCAGCACGACCCCCTACACTACACAAGCACCACTGCACTATCCTAAACCCTAAAACACTACCCCCAGCATAACCCCCTACACTACACAAACACCACTGCACTACCCTAAACCCTAAAACACTACCCCAACACCACTGCACTAACCTAAATCCTAAAACACTACCCCCAGCACGACCCCTACACTACCCAAACACCACTGCGCTACCCTAAAACATGACCCCTACACTACACAAACACCACTGCACTACCCTAAACCCTAAAACACTACCCCCAGCACGACCCCCTACACTACACAAGCACCACTGCACTACCCTAAACCCTAAAACACTGCCCCCAGCACGACCCCTACACTACACAAACACCACTGCACTACCTTAAACCCTAAAACACTATCCCCAGCACGACCCCTACACTACCCAAACACCACTGCACTAACCTAAATCCTAAAACACTACCCCCAGCACGACCCCCTACACTACCCAAACACCACTGCACTACCCTAAAACATGACCCCCTACACTACACAAACACCACTGCACTACCCTAAACCCTAAAACACTACCCCCAGCACGACCCCCTACACTACACAAGCACCACTGCACTACCCTAAACCCTAAAACACTACCCCCAGCACGACCCCCTACACTGCCCGAACACCACTGCACTGCCCTAAACCCTGAAACACCAGCCCCTGCACGACCCCTACACTGCCCGAACACCACTGCACTGCCCTAAACCCTGAAACACATACCCTAGCACGACCCCCTACACTGCCCGAACACCACTGCACTGCCCTAAACCCTGAAACACCACCCCTTCACGACCCCCTACACTGCCCGAACATCACTGCACTGCCCTAAACCCTGAAACACCACCCCCAGCATGACCCCTACACTGCCCGGACACCACTGCACTGCCCTAAACCCTGAAACACTACCCCCAGCAAGACCTCCTACACTGCCCGAACACCACTGCACTGCACTAAACCCTGAAACATCACCACCAGCAAGACCCCCTACACTGCCCTAAACCCTGAAACACCACCCCCAGCACGACCCCCTACACTGCCCAAACACCACTGCACTGCCCTAAACCCTGAAACACCACCCCCAGCACGACCCCCTACACTGCCCGAACACCACTGCACTGCCCTAAACCCTGAAACACCACCCCCTGCACGACCGCCTACACTGCCCGAACACTACTGCACTGCCCTAAACCCTGAAACACCATCCGCAGCACGACCCCCTACACTGCACGAACACCACTGCACTGCCCTAAACCCTGAAACTCTACCCCCAGCAAGACCCCCTACACTGCCCGAACACCACTGCACTGCCCTAAACCCTGAAACACCACCCCCAGCAAGACCCCCTACACTGCCCGAACACCACTGCCCTAAACCCTGAAACACCACCCCCAGCAAGACCCCCTACACTGCCCGAACACCACTGCACTGCCCTAAACCCTGAAACACCAGCCCCAGCACTACCCCTACACTGCCCGAACACCACTGCACTGCCCTAAACCCTGAAACACCACCCCCTGCATGACCCCCTACACTGCCCGAACACCACTGCACTGCCCTGAACCCTGAAACACCACCCCCAGCACGACCCCCTACACTGCCCGAACACCACTGCACTGCCCTAAACCCTGAAACACCACCTCCTGCACGATCCACTGCACTGCCTGAACACTACTGCACTGCCCTAAACCCTGAAACACCACCCCCAGCACGACCCCCTACACTGCACGAACACCACTGCACTGCCCTAAACCCCGAAACACTACCCCCAGCAAGACCCCTATACTGCCCGAACACCACTGCCCTAAACCCTGAAACACCACCCCCAGCAAGACCCCCTACACTGCCCGTACACCACTGCACTGCCCTAAACCCTGAAACACCACCCCCAGCATGACCCCCTACACTGCCCGAACACCACTGCACTGCCCTAAACCCTGAAACACCACCCCCAGCACGACCCCCTACACTGCCCGAACACCACTGCACTGCCCTAAACCATGAAACACCAGCCCCAGCACGACCCCCTACACTGCCCGAACACCACTGCACTGCCCTAAACCCTGAAACACCACCCCCAGCACGACCCCTACACTGCCCGAACACCACTGCACTGCCCTAAACCCTGAAACACCAGCCCCAGCACAACCCCGTACACTGCCCGAACACCACTGCCCTAAACCCTGAAACACCACCCCCAGCACGACCCCTACACTGCCCGAACACCACTGCACTGCCCTAAACCCTAAAACACCACCCCCAGCATTACCCCCTACACTGCCCAAACACCACTGTACTGCCCTAAACCCTAGAACACTACCCACAGCATGACCCCCTACACTACCCGAACACCACTGCACTACCCTAAACCCTAAAATACTACCCCCAGCACAACCCCTACACTACCCGAACACGACTGGACTGCCCTAAACCCTCAAACACTCCCCCAGCACGACCCCTACACTACCCGAACACCACTGCACTGCCCTAATCCCTAAAACACTCCCCCAGAACGACCCCCTACACTACCCGAACACCACTGCACTGCCCTAAACCCTAAAACACTCCCCCAGCACGACCCCCTACACTACCCAAACACCACTGCACTGCCCTAAACCCTAAAACACTACTCCCCGCATGACCCCCTACACTACTCAAACACCAATGCACTACCCTAATCCCTAAAACACTACCCCCCGCATGACCCCCTACACTACCCTAAACCCTAAAACACTACCCCGCACGACTCCATACACTACCCAAAGACCACTGCACTACCCTAAACCCTAAAACACGACCTCCTACACTACACAAACATCACTGCACTACCCTAAACCCTAAAACACTACCCCCTACACTACACAAACACCACTGCACTACCCTAAACCCTAAAACACTACCCCCAGCAGTACCCCTACACTACCCAAACACCACTGCACTAACCTAAACCCTAAAACACTACCCCCAGCAGTACCCCCTACACTACCCAAACACCACTGCACTACCCTAAATCACTACCCCCAGCACGACCCCCTACACTACCCAAACACCACTGCACTACCCTAAACCCTAAAACACTACCCCCAGCACGACCCCCTACACTACCCAAACACCACTGCACTACCCTAAACCCTAAAACACTCCCCCAGCACGACTCCCTACACTACCCAAACACCACTGCACTACCCTAAACCCTAAATCTACCCCCAGCATGACCCCCTACACTACACAAACACCACTGCACTACCCTAAACCCTAAAACACTACCCCCAGCACGACCCTCTTCACTACCTAAACACAACTGCACAATTTGTTACAGGCGTTGCAACGCAGGCCTGTGGTGCTTACTGGAAGTACCTAGTGGGCTAGTTGGGCCCCAGGGACCCTCAGGATTCAAGGTGACCTAATCCCCCAACTTAAAACGCACCACGGGGCGCGTTTGCACAGTGGTTAAGGGAGGGGGCGGGGCCTCAGGTGACATGTGCGCAAACACACCCTGTGGTGCGTTTTAAGTTGGGGAATTAATTCCCTTTGAATCCTGAGGGACCCTGGGGGCCAACTAGCCCACCAGGTACCTTCAGTAAGCACAACAGAGTTGCGTTGCAGAGAGGTGAAAAAAGGTGCGTGGCCTCGGAACGCCTCTCTGCAACTCTGCAATTTAGAGTGGGTGTATCAAAATGTATATTAGGGGGTGAGAAGATGCATGAAATTATCACATGGATGATGTCATCAGTGATGTCATTTGAGATGTCATCAGTGATGTCATCAGTGATGTCACTGACCATGTCATGAGTGATGTAATATGTGACGTCATCAGCAGTGCATTGCGGAGGCGCGAGTTATAGTTAGCTGAACTAACTATAACGGGGGAATTTCTATGGTTTTGTACGAGTGAAATGTCCAACTAACTATAACTGTCCCTAAAACCTATGGTTTTTTCAGTGAATATATATATATATATATATATATATTTCACAAAGCTACTCGCCGACTTAAACTCCTTTGCGGAGAAATACGAGCGTGGACCACAATTCTGTGCAGATAAGTTGTTTATTTATCTCCGTCCGCCATAACGCGTTTTGGCCGTTGCCTTGATCACATGATATATATAAAATATATATATATATATATATATATATATATATATATATATATATATATATATATATATATATATATATATTTTTTACCAGAACCTCTGTTCACAGAAAGTTGTGGCGCACACTCGAGTTCGTAGCTTAAGTTACTTTATTGTTCTTGCCCCGTAGCTGACAAACACGTTTCGGCCATGACGGCCTTTATCAATGTCAGCATAACAACCATTATTCAAAACTTATATACACGTCATATCCCTTACCATAATACAAACAGTAAGGACGGACTTTCAAACATTCAATGTTACACCTAAAAACATAGCGGCCATCTTGGAGTGGTCAACGGACACACATGTGTACCGTACTCTGCATATCAGTGCGTCTTTTCATTTTACCCACATATGTCATTTCAGGTATTACCCCAACTTTCTTAAATAGTAATTTCATCCATTATTATTATCATCAATTCTCACGCGATACTCCTAAATATCTCGATTACATAAATCCACATCTGGAGAATCTCGGCAAATCATTGTCTCCCAGCGAAGAGGCCATCTCATTTATCAGTGAACCAAATCACGCCCATAATGGGCACACAATTCATCTTGCATACCTCCCCTAACCACAATAGGCCCTATCAATAGGGCATAGTCCGTTCCAAATCTACTTCTAAATATCAAAGTGACTTGTGCAATATAAACATTATATGTGAGAGAGGAAGAAGAGAGAATGGAGGGATGAGGGAAAGTGGGGGAATGGGGAAAAAAAAATTGGAGAGGGGTTGGGAGGGGAGAAAGGGGAGGGGGAGAAGGAGGGGTGGGGGAAGGAAGGGGGGAAAAAGGGGGAAAAAGGGGGGAAAGAGGGGAAGAGAAGGAGAAAAAACAACAGCATACAAACATAGAGAACATAAAAATATATATAAAGATACTGAAACTTCATTTTCTTTTTTAAGTCATTCGTTAACAATTATTGTCTACCCTAACCGATGTGAACCCATAGTTCCTCTTCACTATTGAGTCCATACGGGACCAAAGTGCGAAGTTCGATGATGTACTTTGACTCCAATTGTCGCAGAACCCTTACCCTATCACCTCCTCTGTCCAGAGTAGGTACCTGATCTATACAGAAGAAACTCAGGAGTTGGTTATTGCTTTTATGTTGCTCCGCAAAATGTCTCGCAACTGGATAGCTACTGTCTTTCCTGGTTATTGCACGCATGTGCTCTAAGACTCTCTTTTTTGCCTGGTGTACCGTGCTACCCACGTAATGTAGGTTGCACGGACACCTCAAACAATAGACAACAAAGTCTGTGTTACAGTTTAATAGCTTTGTTATCTGCTTGTTAGAGTTCCTGCCTGGAACCTGAAACTCCTTGATTTTATTGCTTCTCTTACACGCCTTACACTTCAAACAGGGGTAAAAACCTTTTATATCTGAGAGGCCCCTGTCTTTATTGCTGAAATGGCTGTGTACCAGGAGATCTTTAAGAGAGGTATTTCTCCTGTAAGTGATACTCGGATGGTTTGTGATCGTTTTACCAATTACCCTGATGGAGCAAGGACTCATAAATGAGACTTGCTCGAATGCAATCTCCTCACAGTATTAATTTATTAATCTTGTATTGTTTATATTAACTTTGCATACACTACATGAATAGCAAGGAAGCTTGCCTATGTGTTCTAATTAACAAGTAACGCTTGTCTTTTCCTAAAATGGCCGCTAAAGCGCGGGAACTTTACTGCGCATGACTCAACCATATCACGTGTTGTGACGTCTTTCTTTGCTTGGTGGGAAACTCCTGCTTTTGCGCAGTGTGCATTAAAATGGCTGCTTGATGTTTTCACATGCTTCAGCTTGCTCGTGTTATTATTAAATTGTCGTTTTTATTAACGCTACTAATGCGGGATAGAATTTATAAGTAAATGGGGATAGAGTAGAAAGAGTGGGTATACAGTGAAACATTTTATTTGTGATTTTAATATTTTCTTCTTTGACTTTTATTAGTTCGTAAACTTGGGCCTGGGGTTGGTGAACTGAAACTCAAGAGACAATGATTCTGCGCATGTGTCCTGCTTGGCTGCCAAAGAATAAAGATGAACTCAACCTGGACGTCGTCCAAGGCCGCGACCTAATGGCCGATATTGATATATTCATGTGTTCTTGCCAAATTTGCAACTATGTATATGAAGAATGAATAAACTTTGTCGTGAGACGGGTGAGAAATAAAGCCAATGTATTAAATTTGATGGGCGGTATTATAAAACAATGGTCTTCAGAATTCAAACTAAAATCATATGGTGTGAGAATCAACCCCCTGTCCCTGTCCAATCAGAAGTAGTGGTCCCATATTTTTGCAACATTAATGGGAGGTACATGGGCATAGAAGGGTATAATAGATATAGAATTAGCTAATTAGTTAGCTGCTGCTTCTAGCTCCAGACTGCCAAGCTGATCGATTGCAGACTGAATCGCTGTTCAGAGAGGTCCTGAGGAGGGGGCGGCGGAGTCCATTATAAGAAAGGCACGGGAGAATCGAGGAGAAGCCGAGTATCAGAGAGGGGAACGACGCAGACGTCGTTGTAGAGAGGTCACCGGTCCTGTCCTGATCCTGGAGGAGGCCTTTGCTCTTCATCCTTCCTGGGTCCTATTCTTTTCCAACTCCTTGGCCAAGGGGTTTGGTTCTCGCACTTAGGTAAATATAAATGCAACCTTTAGTTGCGCTGCGGTCTCTATCTTCTCCTTTCTGAGGGACCATCATTAATCAATAATTATTATTCTATGCTTCATCCTTAATATGCGATTAAGTACCATGTGGTTCTGTATTTTACTCTGCTAAATCTTTAGATAAACATTTTAAAACTTCCTGACTCAGTGGTTATTTCAGGATTATGTACTGTAATGAATGTCACTCATTTTAAACTTCCCAATTAACAAAGGATTCATTGGTAAGTCATTACTCTTCAATCGGAAGGTAATTGGTAGCAGGGATTTTGATAAAGAGTAACAACTGACACCCCAGCGTAAGTATTAGCATAGTATGAATGTATGGGCCCAAGTGAGTATCTAGTGTATGAATGCTGTTTGCTAATATCGCGCTGGATCAACCCCATCTGCCTGAAGGATATTCCAGTGCTTTCCCAGAATCTGGCGTATTTCACCAGAGTTTATGGAGTATGTCAGTATTAATCTGGTTATCCCTTCTTTACTCTCACTTATCGTTTTATTCAGGAGCTCCTCTCTTTTACGCTGGTTGGCCCTTCCTACCGCCGACTGTAATGATTTGTTCGGATAGCCTCTTTGACTAAACCGTTTCACAGCCTGATCTTTCACCATTTCATAGTCTTCTGCTGTAGTACTATTCCTTTTTAAGCGGAGTAACTCCCCATAGGGGATGCTATTAACTAGGCAGCGTGGGTGCTGGCTGGTAAAATGCAAGATAGCATTTCCCGCAGTTGGTTTACGGAACAGTTTCGTTTTCAATTGATTTCCACTCACATAGACCAACAAGTCTAGATACGCAACCTCATTGGAGCTTATGGTGCTAGAAAAGTGTAAGTTATTTTCATTGATGTTTAAGCTGTCAATATACTCTTTCAACTCCTCACGGGAACCTGTCCAGACGATAAAAATATCGTCTGTATAACGGGCCCAGATAGCCACTTTCTGTGCCCAAACATCATTGTGTCCCGCTCAGGCCACGTGCTTCTCCCACCAGCCCACGAAGAAGTTCGCGTAGCTGGGGGAAGCACATGCCCATCGCGGTGCCCTGCTTTTGGATATATAGTTGATTTCCAAAAGCAAAAATGTTGTTATGTAGACAGAATGACATGAGTTGTAGTACCATCTGGTTGTGTTCTGCATATTTTAAAGGTCTAGTCTTCAAAAAGGTTTTAATTGCTTCCAGACCTTGCCCATGATTAATGCAGGTGTAAAGACTGGTGATGTCTACGGTCACGAGAAGAAAATCCTCCTCCCACACAATATTGGCGATCAATTTGATAAAATCAGTGCTCTCTTTAACAATTGATACCAAATCATATACAAAGGGACATAAAGTAGTGTTCACCAATACCGAAGTGTTCTCCAAAAGACTCCCCTTGGAGGACACAATAGGTCGCCCAGGGGGTCTTTTGTTATCTTTATGGATCTTTGGGATGTGATAAAAAGTAGGAGTAATGGGATGGTCTGCTTTTATGAAACCGTACTCATCTTGATCCAATATACCCCTATCTCTCCAAAAATCAACCATACGATAGAACTCTATGATACTCTCATTATATTCTTTCCTAGAACTCTTTGCATAACATATAGTGTCACTCAATTGTCGCAAAGCTTCCTCCTGATAGGAAACTTTATCTTGTAGGACAATGTTTCCGCCCTTGTCCGACGGCTTGATCACTATTGTCGAGTCGTCTTGCAAAGCTTTAATCGCCTGTCGTTCTTTTAAAGATATGTTCTGTCGCTTCTTCTCGTTCTTTCATGATTTATTTCTCAGTTTGTCCAGATCTTTAATGACAACTTCATGAAAGCTGTCAATCATGTCAAAAGCTGTCCTCAGGATAAATCTTGACTTTTGTTTTAAATGGCTAGTGGCACCAGTTTGGGCTAGTTCAATTTGTTCCAAGAACTCTGATTCGTCAGCAGCGGGAACTTTTCCTATATCTGTTAATTCACCTCCTAAATCATGTAGGGCCCTTAGGGCTAGTAAATCATCCCCTGTCAATATATCTGTATGATCAGAGGTACTTCCTATATCAATTGCTGGTTTCATCACTTTCCCGTGAAACAATTTTCTTAGTTTGAGCTTTCTAATAAATTGATAAAGGTCTTTGCGTGTCTGTACATAGTCCCATCTATTCGTAGGGCAAAAGAGAGTCCTTTGCGCAACACTTGCATTTCAATGGTTGTTAATTGTCTCTTTGATAGGTTCACTATGGTTAGATCATTTTTTATTAATTCCTGAAGGTCCCTCTCTTGCTTCTGGTTACTCTGGGAGTATATTGTTGTTTTGTTTCTTTTTTTGCTCTGTCTAGGTTTCCTTTTTCTTGTTCTGGGGGTCTCGTTCTTTGTGGAAGTTGGCGCCACGATTGTTGTATCACTTGATACTCCTGGGGAAAATTTGCCTTGCCCCCTACATTTTCTGATAATCTTCCACTACCTCCTTCCGTTTCCGATTGGCCTGTCTCTAATTCTGATTCTGAAGTGTCTCTTGCCGAGGTTATGTTAGTTTTTTTAGCTTCTTGAATTGATTTTCTTGGCAGATCAAACTTTTTAGCAAATGTTAGAACTCTGCCAGACCCATAATCGTACTGGTCCCTGGCAAACTTTTCATGTTTTCGACGTCTGATCACTTCCTCATATTTAACCAATCGCGACTTCATTTGTTGTCTTAGATTCTCAGCGGTCTCCTTTGCCGGATCTTGCGCGATCAGATCTTCCAGGCGTTTAATTTCTTCCATTAACTTAGCTCTATCACTGATGGCAAACTTAATCAGAATTTCCACCATGCCTTTTGCCGAGTTTGTTGTGTGTTCAGCCCATTCTAGTAATAGATTTGGTTCTGGGTTTTCGTACGATGGTACCGTATAAATTCTAAGGCCTCTGGGAATACGATCCACCTCCAGATATTGGCGCAATGATGTGGACTCCCACCATTTGCGCACTTCTTTTTCATATGTTCTCTCCAATGCCAGAAACAGTCCTTTCAAAGTACTCGGAACTGGAATACCCCCTTGCGCATTCCTCATACCTTTGTTCTCTTGGGGTCCCACTGTAAATATCGAGACCGCTGCCTCCAACCTCTCTTCCTCACTGAACATCGCTGCAGTCTTCCGGGGCCTCAATTTCTTAAATCTCTTTAAACCGCTCAGCCGTCTTCTGGCGTTGCGTATTATTTTCTCAGTCACTCGTAACACCCAACCGAATCAAATCTCAGGGGGTAACCTGCAGTGCGTTACTTGACTTACCGGGATGGTCTTTCGATAGGCTCACGCGTCCTCCGACCCGTCTGCCTCCGACTTGCCGTCCCCGATGTCGTCTCCTCGTAAATCGATAAACCCTCCTGCTGCAAGGTACAGATCCCTTTTGCAATCCCAATGAGTCGCGTTGATTCGGTGGAGCCGGCGGTATTTTCAATGAAATTCCTCCAACAGTCCTCACCAGAACCGCCGCTCAAATTTCGGGTGGGTGCTGCCACAAAGCAGCGGTGCACTGCGACAATTTTTCACCAGAACCTCTGTTCACACAAAGTTGTGGCGCACACTCGAGTTCGTAGTCTTAAGTTACTTTATTGTTCTCGCCCCGTAGCTGACAAACGCGTTTCGGCCATGACGGCCTTTATCAATGTCAGCATAACAACCATTATTCAAAACTTATATACACGTCATATCCCTTACCATAATACAAACAGTAAGGATGGACTTTCAAACATTCAATGTTGCACCTAAAAAGATAGTGGCCATCTTGGAGTGGTCAACGGACACACATGTATACCGTACTCTGCATATCAGTGCGTCTTTTCATTTTACCTACATACATCATGTCAGGTATTACCCCAACTGTCTTAAATAGTAATTTCATCCATTATTATTATCATCAGTTCTCACGCGATACGCCTAAATATCTCGATTACATAAATCCACATGTGGAGAATCTCGGCAAATCATTGTCTCCCAGCGAAGAGGCCATCTCATTTATCAGTGACCCAAATCACGCCGATAATGGGCATGTGATGAGGTACAATGACTTTGATATAAGCTGGCAAGGCGAGGGAGGGATCCTACATTTATCATCTCTGGATGTGCAGCAACCTGACGCTTCGGGTTTGTGGCAGCCCATTCAGGGCAGATATTTGGCAAGAGGACCCAATTGATAGTACCTATTTGCATAAGAGAACATATTACCTGCGGTGTTTTATCCATTTGAGGAAATATGAATTGATTGAGATATAAAGATCTGTAATTAACAGTGTTTTTTGAAACACGCAGGTATTTCCATTTGGATCAATTGAGAATTTTACCATGCAAATATGGCGGGCGAAAACAAAGTATGAAGACTATGAAAGCTACGGTCCTCTTTCCTTTGTCACACTCCAATTTCCGTGCAGGAATCGTGTGACTTTTCAAAATATAAAGGAAACAAACGTGATTGTGCACATTTCATTTATTATTATTAATTGAGAAACGCGTATATATATATATATATGTATATATATATTCACTGAAAAAACCATAGGTTTCAGACACGTTATAGTTAGAAATTAGCATTTAAAAAACCTTTGAAATTCACTGAAAAAACCATAGGTTTCAGACACGTTATAGTTAGAAATTTGCATTTAAAAACCTTACAAATTCACTGAAAAAACCATAGGTTTTAGGGACAGTTATAGTTAGTTGGACATTGCACTCGTACAAAACCCGTGAAATTCCCCCGTTATAGTTAGTTCAGCTAACTATAACTCGCGCCCCCGCAATGCACTGCTGATGACGTCACATATTACATCACTCATGACATGGTCAGTGACATCACTGATGACATCACTGATGACATCTCAAATGACATCACTGATGACATTATCCAGTGACTGTGTTTCTGTAAAGTTTAAATATGTTTAATATATATAGGGAAAGGCGTATTGAAGAATGAGTGGGTGTATAAGTGTCTGTATGGATGATTTAGTAGGTGCGTGACTAACTCTATAAGTGAGTGATTAAACATATCTTACTGAATGCATGGGTTAGTGACTAAACTGGGTGAATGTCTGTATCCGTCTGTCTGTTGCTGTGTAAGTGGCTGCATGGGTTTGTGAATAGCTACATGAGTGTCTATATGAGTTATTGATTGGTTGTCTGAGTATCTGTATGGGTGCCTGAGTGTTTGTGTGGGTGGGGTGGGTGTGACTGTGCATAGATGTGTGAGTGGGTGATTCACTGGGTGGATGGTTTCAAGAGTGCATCTGTGATAGACTGTATGGGTGGGTTAGTGTGTGTAAGAGTGTATTAGTGAGTGAATGTATGTCCCAGTGGTACATGTGTGAGTAACTACATATGTGAAAGGCAGTATATATGTGTGTTGGAGTATATAAATAGCTATAAGCGAGAGTGTGTGATTGTGAGAGTGTCTGTATGGATGAGTGTGTGCTTGCATCAGTGATTGTATAAGAGCGTAAGAATGTGCTAGTATTTGTATGAGTAAGTGAGCTGGTGTGTGTATAACTGTATAGGTGAGTAAATGGCAGTGTGTTTAATTATTTGCATGACTGACTAGGTGTGTGAGTACCTCTATGGATGAGTGGCGGTGTTTGAGTGTCTATATAGGAGTATGAGTGCATATGATAGTCCTGTACTGAGTGACCGTAAGTATGAGTGACTGTACAGGTGAGTGAGTGGATGTGTGTGTAGACCTAAGAATCAATGAGTGGGTATGTAGTTATTGGTGTTGGAGTGTCTATGGTTTTGCGAATGGCAGTCTGTAATTTAGAGTGGGTGTATCAAAGGTTATATTAGGGTGTGAGGAGGTGCATCAGATTATCACGTGGATGATGTCATCAGTGATGTCATCAGTGATGTCATTTGAGATGTCATCAGTGATGTCATCAGTGATGTCACTGACCATGTCATGAGTGATGTAATATGTGACGTCATCAGCAGTGCATTGCGGGGCGCGAGTTATAGTTAGCTGAACTAACTATAACGGGGAATTTCACGGGTTTTGTACGAGTGCAATGTCCAACTAACTATAACTGTCCCTAAAACCTATGGTTTTTTCAGTGAATTTGTAAGGTTTTTTAAATGCAAATTTCTAACTATAACGTGTCTGAAACCTATGGTTTTTTCAGTGAATTTCAAAGGTTTTTTAAATGCTAATTTCTAACTATAACATGCCTGAAACCTATGGTTTTTTCAGTGAATTTCAAAGGTTTTTTAAATGCTAATTCCTAACTATAACATGTCTGAAACCTATGGTTTTTTTCAGTGAATTTCAAAGGTTTTGTAAATGACAATTTTTAAATGTATTAATTGTTATATTTATTTTTTTGATACTGATTTACTACATTTTTTTAAACTATTTATTTTTAGATATTTTATTTTTTAAATTACATTGTAATTACATTATACATTACATTACAAAATATACTTTCTCAGAATGAATTACTTTAGTTTAAATACTTTGCATATAGGCAATAGACTTTTAAGTACAGTAGTTACAGTTGTTGCAATGGGCAACACAATTTCAAACACAATGCAACATTGAGCTCAATGTGAATTTCTAGTTAAATGCAATTAGTTACTTTATGGATTACTTTTCTAACCACAGGACTGGATCCTAGATTCAGTCCTGGGACATCTCCTGTAAACAGTTGAGTAAAAGCGTTTTGGTTACAGTAGTGATTTTTAAGGAATATTATTGTATTTTAAAACTTGACACTTCGAAACTTTTTCACATAGAATCACCAATGTTATCCTACGGGAGGAAATTCACTTAGCAGGTAAGTAGTGTTATCGTTACTTTTTCTTACTCAGTGGTGGATCCTGGATCCAGCACTGGTGCATCTCCTGTAAACAGTTGAAAGAATGCGTTTAAGTCATACAGGTGATTTTTAAGGAATATTTGTAGTTTGTGAAAAACGACACTTTGAAACTTTTCTGCGGAAAACCAGACAATGGATTCCAATGGAAGGAAATACAAGTTACTGGTAAGTACGGTTAGAATTACTTATCAGGGTCAGTGCTGGGCTAAAAGATGCAGCACTGGGTTGTCTCCTGATAACAGGTGAGTAAATCGGAATTCGTAGTTCGGCTGATTTTAGAGGAATATTATAAAGTTCCAAAACTCCACACTTAGAAGAATTTCCAAGTGAAACCAGTCAATGTTAGCCTATGGAAGGAAATTCAAGTTACTGGTAAGTACGGTTTAAATTACTTTTCAGGATTAGTACTGGGCTCAAAGATGCAGCACTGTGGTCTCTCCTGATAACAGGTGAGTAAATCGGAATTCGTAGTTCGGCTGATTTTAGAGGAATATTATAATGTTCCAAAACTCCACACTTAGAAGAATTTTCAAGAGAAACCAGTCAATGTTAGCCTATGGAAGGAAATACAAGTTACTGGTAAGTACGGTTAAAATTACTTTTCAGGATCAGTACTGGGCTGAAAGATGCAGCACTGAGGTCTCTCCTGATAACAGGTGAGTAAATCGGAATTCGTAGTTCGGCTGATTTTAGAGGAATATTTGCACAATGGTGAAGGAAGGGGGTGGGGCCTGAGGTGACATGTCTGCAAACACGCCCTATGGCGCGTTTTAAGTTGGAGAATTAATTCCTCCTCAATCCCGAGGGTCCCTAGGGGCCAACTAGCCCACCAGATATCTCCAGTATGCACCAGAGAGCTGCGTTGCAGAGAGGTGTTCAGAGGCCACGCCCCTTTTACAACACTCTGCAACGCAGCTCCGTGGCGCTTACTGGAGGTACTGGAGGGCTAGTTGGCCCCCAGGGACCCTCAGGATTGAAGGGGATTTAATCATCAATTTCAGGAAGTCTCCAAGAAAAACACCAGAGCCCAGATCCATATGCGTGGAAGTTTAGTTTATTCCAGTGGCAAACGCCCAACGCGTTTCGGAACAGCCGTTCCTTTATCCCGTGATAAAGGCACGGCTGTTCCGAAACGAGTTGGGCGTTTGCCACTGGAATAAACTAAACTTCCACGCATATGGATCTGGGCTCTGGTGTTTTTCTTGGAGACTTCCTGAAATTGATGTTGGTATAATACGAGGTTCACTACCTCGCCGGAGCCCGCCGTCGCTTGAGGCAGAGTACACGCGACTCTTTCTGTTGGATATATATATATATATATATATATATATATATATATATATATATATATATATATATATTTCACAAAGCTACTCGCCGACTTAAACTCCTTTGCGGAGAAATACGAGCGTGGACCACAATTCTGTGCAGATAAGTTGTTTATTTGTCTCCGTCTGCCATAACGCGTTTTGGCCGTTGCCGGCCTTGATCACATGATATATATCGTCATGTGATCAAGGCTCCCGTGAGAGCTGAAACGCGTTATGCCGACTTGCACCAATAAAGAATAACTATTGCACTGATTACCGTGGTCCGGACCCGTTTGTTGGAGTATCCGAAGGTGAAAACGGTGACGAGTGGATATATATATAATGAAAAAATAAAAGTTGAGGATAAATTATAGTTAGGAAAACTTACTTTGTTATTTCTATACAAAACCAACTTAAACTACACAAACCTTAGCAATTCAAAAGTTATAGTTAGATCTTTTTGGCCCCGCCCACAGCTTACTAGAACTCACACTCCTTGGTGCTGAGTGCTGTTACCTCGCTAGCCAGATTAAATTAACTACAACTCACCCCTTCCCTATGCACTGCTTATACCATTTCATATTACATCACTTATAGTACATTAAATGATAGCATTCATAACAAGACTCATGCCATCTGAAATTACATCATTTATGAGATGAGTGTGCATGGTCGAAGGGTGAGGTATAGTTAATTTAGCCTGGCCAGCGAGGTGACAGCACCCTTTACAGAGGACTGTAGGTTATAGTAAGTTGTGGGTGCGGCTAAAATGATAACTTTAAGTTAGAACTATAATGTTTGAATCTCTAAGGTTTGTGTAGTTTAAGTTGGTTTTGATTAGAAATAATAAAGACGTAGTAGTGTGGAGTGGCATGGAGTGTCGTAGTGTGGAGTGGCGCAGTGTGGATTGGCAAGTCATAGAGTATTTTTTGTTTTGTTTTGAGTTTTATATAGCGCTGTCTTGATCCAAAGGTAAGAGAGCGCTTTACATGTTTAGTTAATAAGTTTACATGGCGAGAGGTAAATAGGAATCACATGAGGTCATATACAGAAATATAGGAGCACAGAGTATTAGAGTAGACACAGTGAGAGCACAGTAATATAAATCAATAAAGTAATTGGGTGCTAGGGAAGAGGATAGACTTTGAGTCAGCATGGTAAAGATTCTGACTGGAATTTCCCAAGAGAGTCAGGTCTTTGGGTAGCATAAGTAATAGCATGATCTAGCTGAAGTAATTGTTGAGTAATAGAGATTTGGTGCCAGATGTACGGCCCTTTTCTGCGGCCGCAAACGGGAGATCCTCCCGTTTGCGACCGCAAAAAAGGGTAACAGCATGTACAAATGATATTTTGCGAGTCACTGACTCGCAAAATAGCTTTTGCGACTCCCGCTATTATGAAGGGGGGTCCCTTCCTAATAGCGAGTCACCATGTCATGTACAATTGTTTTGCGACCGCATTTGCATCCGCAAAACACTCGCAATTTACCACCTACTTCAAGTAGGTGGTAAACCACTCGCAAACGGGAAGGGGTCTCCAGGTGACCCCTTCCCCTTTGTGAGTATGTGAGAAAATATTTTTAAGAGCAGGCAGTGGTCACAGGGATCACTGCCTGCCATTAAAAAAATGAAACTGAAAAGTTTAATTTTTCTTTTTGAAATGCATCCCGTTTTCCTTTAAGGAAAACGGGCTGCATTTAAAAAAAAAAAAAAGACTGCTTTATTTAAAAGCAGTCCCAGACATGGTGGTCTGCTGACTCCAGCAGGTCACCGTCCCTGGGAGTGCTAGCCATTCCTAATGGGGTTGCAAATTGCAACAGCCTCATTAATATTCATGAGGCATGCAATTTGCGCCCCATTAGGAATCGCTAACAGTGTCTGAGACACTGTTATACATCCCAACTTGCGAGTCGCAAATGCGACGCAATTTGCGAGTAGCAAAATGGTGGGTCGTACATCTGGCCCTTGAGGTCTCGTTTGAAGCAGGAGAAGGAAGGGTTGCAGCATAGTTCCTTAGGGAGTGAGTTCCAGATTTTGGGGGCATTTCCGGAGGAGCGTGTCTGTGATGATTTTCTTTTTAGTTTAGGGGATATGAGAAGGAGCGAGTTGTAGCTTCTCAGAGCCGGCTTTACCTGCTTGCGATAGTTTAGGTTCTATATATTTGAGAGTTGCGGTATGGAGGGCTTTGTGTGTGATACATGCTGTTTTGTAGATGCACCTTCCTTTGATGGGGAGTCAAGTGAGACTTTGAGAGCTGGAGAGATGTGGTGAAAGCGTTTGGTTCCTGTGATGAGCCTGGCAGCCGCATTGAGGATTGTAGTTAAGGGCTGGAGGTTGCTTTTGGGGGTTCCTGTTATGGTGGCATTGCAGTAGTCAAGTTTCGAGAGGACTAGTGATTGAACTACTGTCTTAAGATCTTCAGGTGAGATAAACTGTTTGATTTCTTTTTAGATATTTTAGCGTGTAGCACACACCTTTGGTAGTGTTTTAGATGTGTTCTTTCATTGACAGGTTTGTGTCTAGGCTGATACCTAGCGTTGGATAGTGTGATAGGACTGTTTAGGGAATCCAAGTTTTTGAGCCATTCAAGAATGGGTAGGGGATTGTTCTTTGGTGATATGAGCTGGAGTTCAGTCTTGTTAGGGTTCATCTTGAGGTGATTGGTGATAAGACAATTTGGAATCTTGGTTAGTGTGGCATTAAGATGGTGTATGTCGCTGGGTGATTTTATTCTGTAGTAGAGTTGTGTGTTGTTGGCATATAGGTGATAGTTGATACCAGGTTGGTTCAGGATAGCTGTGAGGGGTTCCATGAAGAGATTGAATAGGGCTGGTGAGAGCATGGAACCATGAGGTACTCCTTGACCTACTGGTGCAGGGTTCGAGAAACATCTGTCAATTTTTAGTTTTTTGGGAGCGATGTTGAAGATATGACGTGAACCATCTCAGGACCGTGCCATTGCGAGTGTCTCCAGTAGGGCCAAGTGATATACTGTATCAAATGCCCCAGAGAGGTCAAGAAGGATCAAGAGGCAGGAGTCGCCTTCATCCAGGGCCTTGTGTATGTCGTCTGTTATATTGAGTATAGCAGTTTTGGCGCTGCAGCCTTCCCTGAATCCTGATTGGAAGGTGTCCTGGAGGTTGAATTCTTCTATGTGGTGATTAAGTTGAAGTAGGCACATTACCCCAGTGTTTTGGCTAGGAAAGGGAGATTTGTGATGGGTCTGAGATTGTTAAGATCATTGGGGCCAGCCCCGGGTATTTTTAGTATGGGGGTGTCTTGTCTGAGTTGAAGGGAATCTGGCACAAGGCCTGATGAAAGAGAGGCAATTATGATTTTGGTCTAGAATGGGGAGATGATGTGGATGAGATTGTGAACAAAAGTGGAGGGGAGAGGGTCTGCGAAGTGGGAGGTCGGCTTGAGTTTAGCAATAATTTTGAAAATGTCACCTTCTGACTTGAGTTTGACGTCTGAACAATTAGCATTGTTCTTTGGTTGAAGGAATTTGGTGGAGTCGGTAGGTTGGGTTGTGGAGGTAATCTCAAGGGACAGGGAATAATTGATTTTAGCTACTTTGTCAGTGAAAAATTTAGATATTATTTCGCAGCCTTTAGTGGTGGCTATTGTACCTTGGTGGGAGGTAAGCATAGTTTGTTGTTTTATTATGCTGAAGAGCTCCTTAGGTCAGTTCTTTGATCGGTCGACTTGATTACGAAAGAAATGGGCTTTTTCCTTTTCCTCTTAAAAGTGCTAGGTTCGCCAGTGAGGGGTTCTGTCTCTATAACCTTTCGGTCTGTCTAAGTTGTCTTCTTTCAATGTTAAGGTCTAGACTGAACCAGGATCTGGATTGGATTTTTCCCGATCTCTTTAGCTTGAGTGGCGCAACCTGGTTAAGAGCATTGGTTATCGATGAGTTGTAGTGGGCAGTAAGTTCATCAATGGTTTGCGGGAGGGGTTGTGACTGCAATTTGTCATTGATCCTGAATTCTAGTTCCAATTGTGGGACATGTTTAATGTTCCTACACCAGTGTAAGGGTTTGCAGGATGGTGCTGGGATGGATGTACGGTGTAGGTTGAAAAGAATTAGATAGTGGTCCGACCAATCAGTCGGCAATATAGATCGAATGAAAACAAGCTTATCTTTAATAATGATTGCATCCAGGGTTTAGACTTTATTGTGGGTCGGTTCTTTACAGAGTTGCTTGAGATCGTTAATTTCCAGTAGGTTATTCAGGTTGGATATTGTGGGGTCATCTGTGTCGTTCCAGTGTAGGTTGAAATCGCCCAGGAGAACGCTATTGGAGCCAGTTAGTGAGAGTTGGTTTATTAGGTCAGTCAGTTCCTCAATGTAGGGTGTGCTGTCACCCGGTGGGTGATAGATGGTGTGAGGTTTGGGGAGAGTGTTGTCCTTAGTTTTGATTTCTAATTCAAAGTATTCGAAGGTGGTGTAGTTCATGGTCTCAAGGGGGTTAAGTTGTATTTCCTTTTTGTGCATGAAAGCAAGTCCACGCCCTATTTGCCCTGTTTGGTCTCTTCTGATGATGGAGTATCCAGTGGGAGAGAGCAGGCCTAGCGTTGACATTGATTGATCATTAAGCCAGGTTTCAGTAAGGAAAGCAATGTTGATTTCTTCCGCTGGTAAGGTCTCAGCAATATCTGTGGAATGTTTAGCAGCAGATCAATAGTTTATGACCATACAGGTCAGGGAGCGAGGGCTATTTTTTGCAGAGTGTAGTGTATGGATAGTGGTGTATTGAGCGGGAGGTCTGGGGGTTAAGCTAGATCGAGGGATTCTATTTCTGCCAATGATTACTGGGATTTTGGATGCTGGCTTTGAGACTGCTGGGGGGGATTTGGGATTGTATGATTCGCTGAGTAGTTTCACTTCTATGGAGGATAGGGAGTTGAGTGCTCAGTGGGGCCTGTATGACAGGCGGCTCAGCAGGATGGTGGTATGGTTTGTGGGATTTCGAAATGTTGGAGAACTTTAATGGGGGGTCCAGTTTACAGTTTTTAGAGCGGAGTTGAGTATTAAATTAGTCTGGATGACTAGGTTATTTTTTACTATAGAGAGGTCTTTAGCTAGAGAATCGAGTTTCTGTTCTAAATGCCTCATGAAAGTGGTAAGGGTGTTGGTGAGGTTGGTTAATCCGTGAGTAGGTAGGCAGGTTCTGAATCTAAGGTAGGCAACTAATCGCTGATGGAAGGAAGAGAGGTGGCTTCGGGGTAGGAAATGTTGAGAAGTTGAGTGGGCAGGGAGGGTTCAGAGATGGGAGTTCGGGGTTTATTTGAGTAGGGCTCAGTGTTTGGAGTTCTTAAATTGGTAATGGTGTTCTTGTACGCGTTGTGAGCGATATGGGTTTGCGCTTTGATTTGGTCATTTGTTGTGGATGGTGCAGTGGGGCTGAGACTAGAGCTTGCTTGATTAAGAGATATGGAGGGATTTAGTATGGTGGAGGAGTCTTGTTAGCGGATAGGTTCTGGGCACTCAAACTGGGTGTGTGTTGTGAGGGAAGTTGGTTCGAGTTGAGTTAGAGAGGTGAGGAGAGAGGGGAAGTGATGGTCAAAGATGGAGAGGTGATGGTCTGCTGCTTGAATTAGTATGTTCCCCGTTCTGAAGATCGATATGCAGGTCTCAGCTCTGAAATTTTAGGAGGGGGAAGTGCCGAGTTTAGTACCATAGGGAATTTTGGTAGTTTCAGCAATTTGAAGGTGTGTGGGGAAGATGTTCCTCCATTTTGCAGGGCGTTTAGTGTAGAAAATGAGGGCAGTAATCATGTTGCCATTGAGAGATGCAAGAGTCTCTTAGTCCTATTTCTACTGCAGTGGGGTTAGTCTTTCTTTAGTTGCTATGGATTCTATTGTGATATGCCATAAGAGATGGTTACATAAGGGATTTTAATTTTTCACTGCTGCTTTTTGAGTCAGAGTGTGAGGGCTTAAGGACAATGTAACTGCACTGCTGTTGATGTCCAGTCTATACCTCTAAACACCTCCTTCTAATGTCCTCGATATGCATCTCCCCTAGGCAGTGAGAGGAGGGGAGGGAATCAAAGGGGGGCCGGTGGCGGCAGCATCTGGGGGAGACATTCAAGTTAAAGGCAGAAGGAGCACCCACATGGCACTACCGGCCTCAGCAGCAAAAGGCTTGAACCGTTGCTTGCTAGGATGGCTCAGTTACAAGGACAGACTCGGCCAGGGCGGCAGACCAGAGCTAGAGGCCCCGAACAGCAGGGTTCGGAAGACCTCTCCGGAGTGAAGCTCGAGAGGCAGGATGTGCCTGCACCGAGTCGTGGAGAGAAGTATCGCTGGGCCACCAAGCAGTTCAGGAGCAAGAGGGCAGCAGCGAGGAACCCGACCATCACTGATACGTCAGTGAGTCACATGCTTTACAGTGGAGTGATGTAGAGTGGCATGTCGTACAGTGGAATGGCATATTGTAGAGTGGAGTGGCATATCGTACAGTAGAGTGGAGTGCTGTACAGTGGAGTGGCATGGCAAAGAGTAGAGTGGAGTGGCGTATTATAGAGTAGCGTGTTGTTGAGTGTCTTACTGTGAAGGGGCGTGGAGTGGCATAAAGTGTAGTGGCATGCCATAGAGTGGAGTGGAATGGCGTGTTGCAGAGTTAAGTGCATGTCGTCCAGTGGAAAGGTGTGTCATATAGTGGAGTGGAATGGCAAGTTGTAGAGTGGCCTAGAGTGAAGGAGCATATAGTGGAGTAGAGTGTTGTGGAGTGATGTGTCATAGAGTAGAGTTGAGTGGCGTGTCATACAGTGGCATGTCAGTCTTGGAGTAGAGGGGTGTGGAGTGGAGTGAAGTGACGTGGAGTGAAGTGGCATGTCAAGGAGTGGAGTAGCATGTAGTACAGTTGCATGTCTGTCATATAGTGGAGTGGCTTGGAGCGTTGTACAGTGGATTGAAGTTTCGTATAGTGGAGTGGCATGTTGGACAGCAGAGTGGCATTTCATACAGTGGAGTGTCATGGAATGGAGAGGCGTATCATAGAGTGGCGTACAGTGGAGGGGCAAAGTGTTGAGTAGAGTGTGGTAGAGTGGACTGGCATAGATTGTGGTGGTATGTCATAGACCATCTTAGAATGGAGGGGTGCAGAGTGGTGTAGAATGCCATAAAATGGAGTGGCCTTTCGTAGAATTGAATGGTGTGGAGTGTCATAAAGTGGAGTGGAGTGTTGTATAGTGACGTGTCATCGCATGGAGTGGCTTGTCCTAAAGTGGAATGGAGTAGCGTACAGTGGAGTAGTGTGTTTTAGAGTGGAATAGAGAGGCTTGTCATTAAGTTTCTCACAATGGAGGGGAGTGTAGCGGCAGGTCATAGAGTGGCGTGTCGTACATTGTAGTGGCATGTCATAGAGTGGAGTAGCGTGTGGTACAGTTGACTGATGTAGAGTGTCGTGGAGAGGCACGTGGTATAGTGGAGTAATGTTTCATAGAGTGGACTGATGAGCCGTGAAGTGGCATGTCGAAGAGTGGCATGAAGGGGCATAAGTGAAGTGTTTTAGAGTAGAGTGGCGTGTCGTATAGTGGCATGTCGTAGAGTGTCTTACAGTGGAGGGGCACTGAGTGGAGTGGCATGCCGTATTGTTGAGTGGTGTGCTATAGAGTGGTGTGTCATAAAGTACAGTGGAGTGGGGTGAAATCTCATAAAGTGGTGTGTCTTAGAGTGGAGGCGCGTAGCGTGGACTTACATGTCATAGAGGGGAGTGGTTGTCGTAAAGTGGAATGGCATGGAGTGTCGTAGAGTGCAATTGAGTGTCATACAGTCGAGTGGAATGTCGTAGAGTGGAGTGTCCTGTCATAGAGTGGAGTGGCTTGTCATAGAGTGGAGTGGCATGGAATGTCATACAGTGAAGTGGAGTTTTGTAGAGTGGCGTCTCTTGGAGTGGCGTGTCATAGAGTAGAATGGAGTAGCGTACTGTGAAGTGACATGTCATAGAGTAGAGTGGCGTGACATTGAGTGTCTTAGAGTAGACGGGCGTAGAGTGGAGTGGTGTGTTGTGGACTGGAGTGGCATATTGTAGAGAGTAGTGGCATGTCATAGACTGGAATGGCATATAGTAGAGTGGAGTGGACTGTTGTAAAGTGTTGTAGAGTGGAGGGGCTTAGCGTGAAGTAGAGTGTTGTGAAGTGGTGTAGAGTGGAGTGGCGTATCATAGAGTGGAGTGGCATGTCATAGACTGGCGTGTTGTAGAGTGTAGGTGCATGGAGTGGCGTAGAGTGGAATGGCATGTCGTAGAGTGTCTTAGAGAGGAAGGATGTCGAGTGGAATGGTGTAGAGTGCAGTGGCATGTCGTAGAGTGGAGTAGACTCTCACAGAGTGTTGTGACAGAGTGGAATAAAGTGACATGGAGTGAAGTGGGATGTTGTGGAATGGCATGTCATAGAGTGGAGTGATGTGTTGAAGAGTAGAGAGGAGTACAGAGGGGTGTCATGTCATACAGTTCAGTGGAGTGGACCATCGTAGAGTAGAGTGGAGTGGGGTGTCATAGAGTGGCGTATTGTAGTGTCTTAGAGTGGGGGGGCATAGATTGAAGTTGAGTAGAGTGTACTGGCATGTCGTACAATAGAGTGGCGTGTCATTCAGTGGAGTGGCATGTTGTAGAGTGGAGGGTCATGGAGTGTAGTACAGTGGAGTGGAATCCTGTAGAGTGGAGTGACGTGTCATGGAGTGGTGTGTTGTAGAGTGTCTTAGAGTGGAGGGGCATAGAGTTGAGTGGATTTGACTGTAGTGGCGTGTTGTAGAGAGGAGTGGCATGTCATAGATTGGAGTGTCATAAAGTGAAGTGGTGTGTCGTAGAGTGGAGTGGCATGGAGTGTCGTACAGTGTGGAGTGGAGTATCAGAGTGTTGTAGAGTGAAGGGGCAGGGGGTGGAGTAGAGTGTTGTAGAGTGGAGTAGTGTGGAATGGCATGTCGTAGAGTAGAGATCAGTGGCGTGTCATAGACTGACATGTAGTAGAGTGTCTTAGAGTACAGTTTTGTAGAGTGGAGTGGTGAAGAGTGGAGTGGTGTGTCATAGAGGGGCATGTCGTAGAGTGCCTTAGAGTGGAGGGGCATAGAATGGAGTAGCGTGAGTGTAGTGGCATGCTGTAGAGTGGAGTGGTGTGTTGGACAGTGAAGTGGCATATTGTAGAGTGCACTGGCGTGTTATAGAGTGGAGTGGTGTGGAGTGTTGTACAGTGGAGTGCAGTGTTGTAGAGTGGTGTATCGTTGAGTGGAGTACCATACCGTAGAGTCGAGTAAAGTGTCGTAGAGTGTTGTGGAGTGGAGTGACTTGTCATAGAGTGGCGTGTCGTAGGGTATCTTAGAGTGGACAGGCGTAGAGTGGGGTGGTGTTGAGTGTAGTGACATGATGTAAAGTGGAGTGTCATACAGTGGAGTGGCATAGAGTATCATACAGTAGAGTGGAGTTGTGAAGAGTGGAGTGGCGTGTCATGGAGTAGAATAAAGTGACATACAGTGGAGTGGCATGTTGAGAGTGGAGTGAGGTGGTGAGTCATAAAGTGGCGCGCCGTCGAGTGACTTACAGAGGAGGCAAGTACAGTGGTGTAGCGTGTAGCGGCATGTTGTAGAGTATAGTGGCATGCCATACAGTGGAGTGGTGTGTCGTAGAGTGGAGTTGAGTTGAGTGGAATATCATACAGTGGAGTGATATAGAGTGTCGTAGAGGGAGTGGCATGTGGTACAGTGAAGTAGCATGTCATAGAGTGGAGTGGCATTTCGTAGAGAGGTGTAGAGTGGGGGGGCACAGAGTGGAGACGAGTATTGTGGAGTGGACTGGTGTAGAATGGAGTGGCCTGTCGTGGAGTGGTGTGGCATGTCATAGAGTGGTGTGTTATAGAATGTCTTAGAGTGGAGGGGTGTAGAGTGGAGTGGCATGTCGTAGAGTGGAGTGGTGTGTTGTAGAGAGGAGTGGCGTGTCAGAGTGGAGTAGCGTGTCATTGAGTGTAGTGGCACATCGTAGAGTGGAGTGTTGTTGAGTGGAGTAGAGTCAAGGGGCATAGAGTAGAGTGTTATGAAGTGGCGTGCCGTAGAGTAGACTAGAGTGGAGTGGAGTGGAGTGGCATGTCATAGAGAGGTGTGTCACAGAGTGTCTTAGAGAGAAGGTGGTTAGAGTAGAGTGGCTTGTCATATAGTACAGTGGCCTGCTGTAGAGTGGAGCTGAGTGTCATACAGTGGAGTGGCATGTCATAGAGTGGAGTTGTGTGGCTTAAAGTGGAGTGGCATGGAGAGCCGTATAGTGAAGTGGAATTTCGTAGAGTGGAGTGGCGTGTCATAGAATGAAGTGGCATGTTGTAGGGTAGAATGGAGTGGCATACAGTGAAGTGACGTGTCATAGAGTGGGGCGACATGTCATAGAGTGGAGTGGAGGAGAGAGTTGTGGAGTGGTGTAGAGTGGAGTGATGTGTCGTAGAGTAGTGTGGAGTGGCGTGTCATAGTGTGGAGTGGAGTGGAGCAGTGTGGGCTGGAGTGTTGTACAGTGGAGTGGCATGTCATAGAGTGGAGTGGCATGTTGTAGAGTGGAGTGAAATGGTGTAGAATGGAGTGGTGTGTCATAGAGTGTCTTACAGTGGAGGGATGTAGAGTGGAGTGGCATAGAGTGGAGTGGCATGGAGTGGCGTGGTGTGTTGTAGAGCGGAGTACAGTGGAGTGTTGTAGAGTGGAGTGGCATGTTGTAGAGTGTCTTAGAGTGGAGGGGCATAGAGTGGAGTGGCGTAGAGTGTCGTGGCATGTCGTACAGTGGAGTTGCATGTCAAACATCGGAGTGGCGTGGAGTGTATTATATATTCATACAGCACACTCCTTCTCTCAGCCACTTCTCCTCTGCGCACAAATGGAGTACGGACCACAATTTCGTGCAGCTTCAGATTTTATTCAGCTCGTGTAAGACACAACTCCATCAGCATGACGCGTTTCGATCCCGAAGGGATCTTGATCACATGAACATCAGAGGGATTCCTATATCTGGGAATCCTAAGTATAACAACAGAGAGGCTACCACCACTATATATGTGTGTGTGTGTGTATATATATATATATATATATATATATATACACACACACACACATATGTACACTTCACAATGTACATATATATAAATAAATAGACACGGGTACACCCCCGTGATTGAGGCGCCCGCCTGTGAGGGTGCCGGAGGAAAGGTGACGATCAGGAGCAGTATATATATATATATATATATATATATATATATATATATATATATATCAACAATTGTGTCCTAAGCGAAGGGCGCGCTGTTTCACAGCTGGTGCTCGAGGCGAGGCTGGACCAGCCTCGAACTCCAATTCTCCACCAAACAAATTTAAACGCTGCACTCTCCTGGGGTTTGTTAATCCAATAAAGGTTTATTCAAAAAGCCATCTCCTGCTCCTTCTCCACTGTCATAAGGTTTCTGCACATACAGAGCTATGCACAGGATAATAGGACCTCGGAATATAGTGGTGAGCCAACCATAAACCTTAGCACCCAAAACCCCAACCCAACTAGCCTTAGCGTCCCATTGGCACCAATGTACCAATGATTAGACAACCCAGAACACGGTATCTCTCTCTCAGGACTCGCAGAGGCAAGAACACTCTTTCGTCACACTCGTACCTGTCCACAACATGCGTATGAAGAGACACTGTATAGGTTAAAATGTTTATTTCAACTTACGTGCTCTAAGATACAGTACACGTGTCAGTACTAATAGCATAATACATATGAATAATATAATCAGCATAGTTACTACTCCATAGAATACGAACGGGGAAAGCATCTCATAAAGCAGTGGATATATGTCTAACTAACATTACCACCCTCCCCGTGCTGGAAGCCAGTTTATTATGAGAATAGAAGACCTTTGGGCTTTGACTAGCGAACCCCCATACCTCAATCTCTAGATGCAAAACTACATCAGCAGACAATCACAGCTCTTCTCTCTGGAAAGGTCGTCTCCAAAGTCCTATCTTAGAGCAGGCGATCGCATTATTAAAAGCACACTAATTTCTCAATGGTAGCTGTACATGTGTTATGTCTAGGTGCGAGGGACGGGCCAAATCAGTAGGAACCAGGGATTTGTTATTCGACCTTGTAACTGTTGTTCAGACTGAGCCCAAAAGGGAATAGGAGAAAAGGTGAGAAACAGAAAATGCAGACTGTAGAATAACTTGGCAATAACAGAGGGCGACAGAACAACATCCATTAGTAACGTGCGCAAGAGTCATCATGGCAGCCAGGCCTGTGGTAACGTAGCCAGACCGGCCAGGAGGCCATGAGCCACAAGACACCCTCCCCTGGACAGTCCATCGGCCAAGACGAAAATGAAGACAGAGTTCCAAACACCTGAGCAGAATTGAGGCTGTCCACCGACAGTGAACGGCAAGTCAATCAATCCAAAAACGTTGAGGAGCAGAAAAATGCTATACCGTCCAAAAGGACATCATTGGAATCGTAAAAAACGTAGACGCCATCCAGTCCAACAGGTCAAAGCTGCAGGAATGTTCCTCAGAGGATGGAGCATCTAAAAGCAATGAGGGACAGCTTGCGTGATATTCAATATAACTTTGTTGTAGGAGATTCTGAGCAGCCGCCCAGATATCCCATTGTGCCAAAATCCCCAGTGCAGCCGCACGCATCATAAAGCCAGCAGCGGAACAGTCCCGTTCATGGGCCTCTAAGGGACCCACCAACCGAACAAAATCCGGGACCGACAATGACGAATTGGAGAGGCAATAATCCATGGTCCATGTAAACGGACAGCGGATGCAAGACATCACAGGTTGCACGCAAGTGAAATACGCAAAGCGAAAGGAAAGGGTGTAGGACACACTGATAGTTGCCAAGGGCAGAACATCGAAGCCAACCAGAAGTCGCTCACGGAGCAGCTGGAGGCGTTCGGGATCGAGAAGGGCCCAGTGGTGTGCAGCCATTGCGCAGAAAACAGACCAACAGCAAGACACCAGCCGCCAAAGCGAGGATTAATGGGAAACCACCAAAGACGCTAGAAAAAATAGAATGTATGAACGCCGGTATCACACCGAAAATAGTTTGAAAGGTGGACACGAGGCCAGACCCCACAACCTTAAAAAAGTGCACCAGACCCTCAGTGTTTGATGCGTTAAAAATACGATGAATTAACTCCCCAAAATGTTGGGGGAGGTCAGTGTTCAAAAGGGCCTGTATTTCACTGTGGGTACTCGCCACCTGGAGAATGAATGTCTCCCGGGCGGATGTGAGCATAACCTCCTCATTCAATAATAGGGCCTTTATTCTGCTCAACTTATTGAAATCTGCCTCCATGGTAGGAATGGAAGGCCAAATAGAGTTATCAACGATGTCGTGAGGGGGAGGAAAAAGCACATTCTTGCAGCAGACAACTCTGTGTGAGACTGTAACAATATACGGAATGCCAGCCTGTAGGCCACAACAGTCTTCGTTATTTAAAAGCAAATAGCTACCGTTAGTAAGCAAAGTAAAAGTAGGAGAAATAGCAGGAGCAGGAATACCCTTCAGCACACATGCAAGATTTGGAACTGAAACGCTACAAGCCCCGTGCAATTTAATATGTTTACAAATAAGCGAATGACCCACAGTTGAATCACAAGACTCCCCCGTGAGAAATACCTCCTGGCCGTCTCTAAGGCATTTATACATGAAAGGCAAGGACCAAAGTTCATGCAGGAAAGCACTACCCAAAGGCTGGAAACGGCCTACAGGATAATGTTTCATGCACGAACCGAATTCAAATAGGGAAAAAGGTAAAGCTATAACCCCATGAACTAGCCACACCGCAGAATCTAGTTCCGCTACAGAGAAGGGTAAAGGATCCACTTTTTCAATATGTAACAAAGTGTAAGATGCATCTTTCATGGACATGAACTGCTGTTTGTCAGTCAAATTAAAAGGCAGAAAGAGGGCAGTGGTGTTTAACAAATTCCAAGGAACTTTACCCAACTTCAGGGTTTGCAAAGTCCAGGCAAACTGCATCACTGAACGCAACTGATTCTGACCATGATACAACATAGAGACATCATCTTGTACAATATCAACAACAGAGGATACAATATTCTCTAATGTGTAAATGCGGGAAGACAGGGTATTTATACTATTGTCAACAACGGCAAGCACCTTTTCCAAATTTGCTTGGTCTATTTCCCTAAGACGGGAAGCAGCTTCCATCTGTGACAGCTTCCAGAGTTCATTATACGCTTCATAAATGAACCTCTTCGGTCGGGGACCACGAGGTCCCAAGATAAAATCAGATAAATCAATAGTGCCTGATAGGAGGGATAAATGGTTCTTAACAGAGTCTAAGGACGAATGTTGTAACCATTGTTTACATAATTTACCAACCGAATACGTGGTTACAGTACGAGTTTCAGTAAATCTTGGATCAGGCTTGTCCTGTATGTAGCCAGGAACTGTGCCATAAAAACGCAGTTGGCATGCATTAGATGATATGGGCCATGCCAACCAGGGTGACTGTATCAGTGCAGAAACGTTAAAGGAATTGTTTTGAAACTGAGCCTGTAACGCCATAAGGGACATATTAAAACGCAAACTATCATTTGGAAAACTCGACAAGGATGGGATGGTTGGCGCATTTAGTTGTTTAACGGTAGCCAACCCCCAACACGTGGTCTGATGAATGGAAGCATTTAGAAATAGAATTTGGGCTGGGATAAGGCAAGCGCGGTGCAAGGCCTCAGTGCCTTGCACCTGCCATGGCTTCGAACCCCAGATTGATTTTAAATCCACTGTGTCTTTCCAATACTCATAACCACCCACCGCCAAGGCGCTCAAAAAGGAACCCGTATATAGTAATTTAGTGTGGGTCAACATTATTTTTTGAGTCAATGGAGTTTTTAATTTAAAATAATAGGACCCAGGGTTCGATCGATTAAAATCAGTAAAATAGGTGAATTTATTTCGAAGAGTCTGGGAACTACCTGGTATGGGGTTTGGGCAGTGTTCCCATTGGGTGTAAGTAACAGGGCTGCGTAATGCACTTGGTTTGTGGAGAAAATGATTGCCCCAATGCTGGTAGCAATACAAATCGGCATAATTCGCAGAATTCATATACAAGTCTTCAGCATTAAAGGAGGCATAATATTTTAAATCAGCAAATAATGCTTCAACTGCATGCACATCCCAATCATCAGAATGAATATTACTTTTTACTACATCACCCATCGAGACTCGAAGGACATTTGGTACATTAATAATTTCAGTCGGGCCATGGATTTGAAAGTTCACTGCATCCCATACGATGCCATCAGCAACTGGAAACGCTGAAATGTTCACAAATGTGTGGTCACGCTTCATGATGTGCGAAGAGGAATGTGGAGCCAAAGTCCCAGCCACACTGTTCACAGCAGAGCGTTCAGGTAAATAGTGACCATTGATGAGTAGAAAAAACACTGTGACAAAGCCAATGGACATGAACAAAAAGACCAAGAAAAGTACCATCCAAATATATGTCCAAGGTGGAATCAAAAAATTGTCTCTAAACCAGGATACAAAAAGACTAAACTTGGACGGGACCTTTGATGAGTTGGAATCCGAGTCAAAGGAATAACGTGTCGGGCTCAGTGGCGTTGTTGGTTGGTGTGCCACCGACTCTGTGGCGGGATAAGTATATTCGTCCTCATCTATGCAGGGTGATGCAGGGGGTCCAAATATATTTTCAGGCAAATCAACCATCTCCATGGTAACATCAGTGATAGCTCGTGCAGGCGTGCCTCGAACGCTTGTCCGATAAATGGCAGGACAAGAGACCGCTGGTGTGACACTATTCAGGATCGGCCAAATGTTGTAGCTTGACATTTTCCACTGAGATGTATCTGTTTTCCTTGCGACCGGGAAGCGGTGGTAGGATGACTGTACGTGTTCCCTTCAAGCCCAGTACTGGAACCGGTGCACGAAAAGAGGGGCCGAATTCTTTTTGTTCTCCACCTTCTCTCGTACCAGGTCGCCAATTTTCGGAAGCCAGCCGGCAACCGGAATCTGCACAGCAGGGTCTGTGGCTGAAGGTAAATGTGCAATTGCTAGTTTGTCTCGGGCTTCTTGTAAGTCCTGTAACATAGTAGAATGATTATCTACATCGAACTTGGCGGATTGCGGCGCCATGTCTAGACCATCAAGGTCAGGCACAAACATTCGTATGCCAAAGAGCATTTCGTAAGGGGTCCGCCCACCCAGAGGCCTTCTAGGGAGATTATTAAGTGCACGCTGAACAGTATACAAGTGGGCCAGCCAGTTCCTGCCAGTACCTATAACTCTAGCTGTCAAGGATTGCTTTAAGTCACGGTTCATTCGTTCAACGATAGAGTTGCCCTCAGGCCTATACGGAGACGAAAATTTCACCCGCACCCCTAAGGAGCCCATTGCGTCCTTGTAAGCCTTAGAGGCAAACGCCGGACCTTGGTCAGAATGGAAGGTGCCGCATGCAAAAATTCCCACAAAGACTCGCAAATCCCTAATGACATTTCGTGCGTCAGCACTCCGTTGTGGCCAGACCCAGATGAACCGTGTGCACGAGTCCACTGCCACCAAGATATATTTATAGGCAGTGTCTGAAGAAAATGGACCGCAGTGATCCAAGTAAACACACCCAAAGGGTCTGTTTGAAATTGCAAGCGAGGTCTGCGGTGGTCTTGTGACTGTTGAAGGCTTGATCTGTTGACAAACGTCACAGGAAAGCACATAAGTACGTGTATCTTTGTATAAACCACGCCACCAGTAACGCTGCTGCAAAATGGAAATTGTCGCAGACACACCAGCGTGCGCCGAAGCCATGCCTTCGTGTGCCGCTGCCATCAAGGAAAGTCTGCGGTCCGCGTTGGGGATCAGCCGAACCCCAACGTCAGGTATTGTTACATAAGGAGCCTGATCGGGACCTATCTGGTAAGAATATTTAGAAGGGAAACCTCTAGGGTAATTCATTCCTTCTTTTGTCGCAGCAATAGCTGCCAAGATATCAGTGTCTATTTTAGACATGGATCTAGTAACTGCTGCTACTGAACACATGAGTACTGCTGATCTGGCAGCTTCATCTGCCAGACTGTTACCAACAGCGTGTGCGCCCACTCGCTGATGGCCTAGGGTGTGAACCACCTGTGTGAGTGGCAGACGTCTTTGTAATTCTGCCACTCTAACCCAAAGCATTTTATGCTTGATTGTGTTACCTTTAGCGTCCCTATAGTCATTTTGCGACCAAAAGAACAGATTGTCATTGTATGATTGAACACAGTAGTAAGAATCGCACACGATTAAAGTGGTCACATCAGGATTTACGAACTCAAGCGCAAGCACTAAGGTACGCAACTCGGCCAATTGTGCGGTACTGTCCCCGAGTGTCTGTGTATGCACCACAGTGGATTTGAACTTTCCGTTCACAAACGTACCTGCAACAATAGCACATGCGGCTGAATAAGCATGCTTGGACCCCGTGGCCGGTTGTGCCGAACCATCGGTGTAGATCACACAGTCGTAATCCTCAAGCGGCAATAAGGACAAAGGAGGAGGATGAATGAATTCATACTGTAAAAACTCCTGAGTCTGTAGAGAAGAGTCGAAAATGAAAGTGACATCCGGAGACGTCAAAGATGTTGCCCATTGAATCCAACGGGGGTGCAAAGCTCTAGAGTTCGGTACACTTGCTTTGGTCACTGCCTCTAGAGCAGGATATGGTGTTACCACCAAAATGCGTTTTCCCTGTGCCAGTGCGCGCTCCTTCAGGATCGCCATTTGCACTGCAGTCAGAACTTTCTCCACAGATGAAAACCGCATTTCTGCGGAGGTGTACAGATGTGACTTGTATGCGATGGGTACTGTATCACCTTCATTAAAGGTTAAGTACGTGAAACCCACTGCCCCTGGAATGATTCTAATCACCAGGTTTGTGTGGTTATCACGCGTCAAAAGATATTTAGACTCAAGAAGGTCTGTCTGCAAAGACTGCAGAATGGTGGTATGCTCCGGAAGCCAAGAAGACTTCGAAAAGGTAGGTTGTATCAAGGCATACAGTGGCTTGATACGCTGGGCGTATTCGGGAATGTATGTACGTCCGAAGTTTAGAAAGCCCAGCAATGACTGAAGTTTCTTCAGATTAGTAGGAGGGCACAGAAGTGCACATTTCTCCAGAAAATGGGGGGCTAAACCCTTACCTTCATTGTTGAGCTCATAGCCCAAGAACAGAACGGTAAATTCAGCTATATGGGATTTGGCAAAGTTAATTTTGTATCCCTGAACCGCGAATTCAAGAATAATGCGGTCCACCCGGGTCAGATGCGGAAACAATTCGTCGTCTGTCAGATAAATGTCATCCACATACGAACAGGCGTCTGGATCTATGCCGTCTAACAAAGAGACAACCCGAGCGGCAAACACGCCTGGACTATTTTGTAGCCCATAGGAAGACGCCTGAATTTGAACATTTTACCACCGGAAGTAAAGGCACACCATTGGCCACTCTCCGGGGCTAAGTTGTGCGTGTAGAATCCATTTGAAAGGTCAAGGGTCGTTTTGTATTTTTTACGAACAAGACTGTCTACAAGCGCAGAACTATGGGTATTTTGCACCGCAAAGGTCCGACAATGAGAGTTCAAATGCCGGTAATCCAATACTAAGCGGTATGATCCATCGGGTTTAGAAACCGCGAAAAGGGGATTGTTCATAGGTGATACACAGGGTTCAATTACTCCCTGATATTCCAACTGTGTCAGAATTTCGGAAACGGGGCCTTTGGCTTCACGTTTTATAGGATATTGGGGTTGTGGTTGTGGTAACGACCGCAAAGGTATTTCATGGGGGGGAGATTCTTCATCCCAACCCACGTGATTGCGGAATAACGCTGGAGCCAAGGACACAGCCCACTCGGCTGCAAGAGCCTCTGCTTTGTCCTTTGGGACATGTCGAGAAAAGCTCGGAAGGATTACCTCCTCCCCTTTACGCGCAGCAAGTACGAAAGGGGGTGGCCAATCCGCCTCTGCCAATAAAATATCATATGAAGAGGTCAGATTTTCCCCAAAAATCCCTTTAATTACACGCTGTATATCACCTTCAATTTGGAGGACAATATTAAATAGTCTGTCAGGGGGTGCCACTCTGGTGTCTGCTGTTTCAACAGTAATGAATGTTTCAGTTGCTGTCGCCTCCATATGAGGACGTAGCGCCTCCCGCACTATGGTAACTTCCGCTGCGCTGTCTAGGAGGGTTACTGCCCACGTCCAATTCAGGAGTCTCGTTCTCACCGTCTGTGGCATATTTTGCTGTTACAGCGGCAACTTTCTTCTTCTGAAATTGTGGTCGAAAACGTTGAACGTCTTCCTCTTTTCCTCTGACTTGTTGTCGAGGCTGGTCTCGTCCCTGTGGGGCCTCACGGGCCCTTCCTCTATCCTGGCGGTCTCCTCCACCGGCCTGTGATGAAGTCTGTGCCTGTAAAGAACGAGGAGAACGCGTATCAGGGATCTGAAACCTATCCGGTGACTTAATTCTCGCTCTATCGCGTAAATCATAAGTACGTTCAGAAGAAACTGAAACCGGGGATGCGCCTCGCGACCCCGGCTTTTTCTGTTGCTTACCCTGTTGTTTCAGCCTCCAGCTCTTTTTAGTGAAGACTGGTTTCTCATCTTTCTCAGATTGAGATTTGGTTTGTTGCTGTTTTGGTTGTGATGGTGTTTGCTGTTTTGCAAAAGGCTTGTTACCCAGGCTGTTTCTACCAATAGTTTTGTAAGCCTGGGTAATAATTTTCGGTAATTCGCGAGGCTTGTCCAATTCTGGGACCAAAGCCAAAGCGTTAGCTACTTGAAAGTTCACTGCATCGCCCTTGACATTCGCAAGGATCAGTTCAGCTACTACTTCAAACACTCCCACCAGTCTCATCCCTAATTCCACAGCCGCTTCAGGGCCATGTTCATCCTGTACTTTTTAATTACAGAGGGGAGAACTGTCATGGAAGGAGTACCAAAACATTTAGAATATACTGCTGCGAATACCTTACCCCAGTTGTCACATGCTGTCAACTCGGGAATTAAGTCTTTTGGCAAACTAATCGTTAAAATACGATGTTTATCCACTGGAGTTGTATGTGGAAAAACTGCCTCCAACTGATCAAACTTTTCTGCAAGCAAATAAGGAAAATCATCCTTATTTTGTGGCCGTTTGCCCATCACAGAAATCACCATGACGGGACTTATGGTCACTCCGCCTGCAGCAGCTGGTTGGCCAGCAACTCCAGGAGCGGCTCCATGGATGCTGCCTGTAACATATCGCACTAATGCTCGATGCACCTGCACCAAGGCCGCATACATAGTGCGCAGTTCCGCGACTGGTATTGTCATATAACGCGGATGTGGGGTGTACCCGGCCAAAACAGGCCAAGTGGCCCCCTCAATTGATAAGGGGCCTAAACGAACCGTGGTTGTCGGTTGTGGGAGGGCGCCATTAAACCAAACACGGTGTTGCCAAGCCGTGAGCGGTACTTCAAGATTAGTATAAGGTCTATAGACAGCAGGAACAGCGGTGGGTTCATATGCATGAAACAGATTATCGTTCGCATTCACCGCTGGAAAAGTGATCCAAGAGTAGAACACTTCAAAATGGAAAGCCGGGTCGGCTTGAACCACAAAGACTAGGTCAACTCCCGCGTCTGGCACTCCATACACCCGTAAGTGATCCCGGAGTGCTGTGCGGCTATGCGCCGCTATGTCTATACCCGCCATTTCGAACGGGTCTATTCAACAATCTTACACAAGGCAGCACAAAAAGGGTTATTTCTAAGAAACCTTTTTTTTAATAACATCAAGCTTGAAAGAACCTACAAAATCTGCAATATAGGAGGTATCGCCGTCACACACGCTTCCGGAAGCGTGTGTGAGGGTTTTGTGGACAAGCACAAGTACTACTCAAGCGTCTCGCAATTAAGCTGCCCCACGTTGGGCGCCATGTCATAAGGTTTCTGCACATACAGAGCTATGCACAGGATAATAGGACCTCGGAATATAGTGGTGAGCCAACCATAAACCTTAGCACCCAAAACCCCAACCCAACTAGCCTTAGCGTCCCATTGGCACCAATGTACCAATGATTAGACAACCCAGAACACGGTATCTCTCTCTCAGGACTCGCAGAGGCAAGAACACTCTTTCGTCACACTCGTACCTGTCCACAACATGCGTATGAAGAGACACTGTATAGGTTAAAATGTTTATTTCAACTTACGTGCTCTAAGATACAGTACACGTGTCAGTACTAATAGCATAATACATATGAATAATATAATCAGCATAGTTACTACTCCATAGAATACGAACGGGGAAAGCATCTCATAAAGCAGTGGATATATGTCTAACTAACATTACCACCCTCCCCGTGCTGGAAGCCAGTTTATTATGAGAATAGAAGACCTTTGGGCTTTGACTAGCGAACCCCCATACCTCAATCTCTAGATGCAAAACTACATCAGCAGACAATCACAGCTCTTCTCTCTGGAAAGGTCGTCTCCAAAGTCCTATCTTAGAGCAGGAGATCGCATTATTAAAAGCACACTAATTTCTCAATGGCAGCTGTACATGTGTTATGTCTAGGTGCGAGGGACGGGCCAAATCAGTAGGAACCAGGGATTTGTTATTCGACCTTGTAACTGTTGTTCAGACTGAGCCCAAAAGGGAATAGGAGAAAAGGTGAGAAACAGAAAATGCAGACTGTAGAATAACTTGGCAATAACAGAGGGCGACAGAACAACATCCATTAGTAACGTGCGCAAGAGTCATCATGGCAGCCAGGCCTGTGGTAACGTAGCCAGACCGGCCAGGAGGCCATGAGCCACAAGACACCACCTAGGAGCAGGAGATGGCTTTTTGAATAAACCTTTATTGGATTAACAAACCCCAGGAGAGTGCAGCGTTTAAATTTGTTTGGTGGAGAATATATATATATATATATATATATATATATATATATATATATATATATATATATATATATATACATACATACATATACACACACTTCACAGTGGCAGCCGCCACAGTGTAGCTATAGTTAGGACCCAGTTTCCATAGGAAAATTATTTTTTGTTTTCTATAACTTTGGCACCGTTTGACAAATCTTCACAAAACTTTCCAAAAAGTTCATCCACCACAGCTCCTTCCTGCAATGTTTCGGGGTAATCCGCCAAGTAGGAGCCGAGGAAAAGGGGGGAGGGACCCAAAATGTGTTTTTACACGCAATTCCCCATAGGAAAATCAGACAGCGCTATAGCCTAAATGGTTGGATGGAATGACACCAAATTAGGATGAAAGCTAGATCTTTACTCAGAAAAAGAGTTTTTTATAATTTTGCAGAAATCAGTTCAGCTGTTTGAGAGAAATTAAGCTTCAAAATATCTAATGACGCATGTAGAACTGAGAAAGCACAGAGGGGGAAAACAGCAAATGAAGCATTCCTTTTGCAGGATTCAGTGGGACTTGCACGAAGCCTGCACAACTGAGTACTGTGATTTGCTGGCCGCAACCTAAAGACAAATGTTAGGACCGCCATTTTGGGAATCAGGGACTCGGTCCCTATGTCCTGAAAATTTAAATTAAACAACATATAAAGGGCAGGGCACCGTGAAACCCTGGCCCTCTTGGGGGTTGGGGGGGTTCTAAGGCAACCCACTCGGGGATTAAAGTGCACAAAACATTATTTTCAGGTCTCAGTGGAATTGACGTACTCAATGTGTCCCCATGAGAATTTGCAGGAGTACCGCCAAATTACCATAAGATTACAGTGGGGCCCCAAAAAATTTAGGTGGGTGTTAATTGGTTTTGCGTTACTGTGGGGGGTTGGCCAGCAATGGGGGCTTGGCTGTCTGTAGGGGGTTTGGGCGCAGGGCCTTGCTACAAGACAGGTCCTGCCCAACCCCATGCTGCGCACTGCTGAAGACAAAGGGCTAGCACGGGCGGAGTTGGTCACCTGCAGGGTGCACCTGCCGTGCACCATCAGGGTTTGGAATAGTTAGGTATGGAAATAAAATCTTACTTCATGTAAAAAAAATTACTAAGAAAACAAAGATTAAAGTGACATTTATAGTTAGCTATGGTAATACCTTATTACTTTACATTTTATTCAAAACCTTATAAATTCACTGAAAAAAACAAAGGTTAAAGTGACGTTATACTTAAGTGAAAACATCAGTTAAAAATACCATTTTAAACTCAAGAAAATGCTGAAATTCACTGGTTATAGTTAACTGAAGAAACTACAACTTGCACACTTGCCATGCACTGCTTATGAACTCACATTTTACATGACTCATAACATGTCCTATGATATCACTGACAACATCACTGATGACATCTTGAATGATAGCATTAAAGTCATCACAGTGCATGGCAAGTGCACAAGTTATAGGTACTTCAGTTAACTATAGCTGGTGAATTTCAGTTGCAGGGCCTGGCCAAAGGCTGTGTGCAGCAGGGGTTGGCTGTCCACGGTGGTTTGGCAGGCCTGGTCCTATTCCGCCTAGCTTGTAATGAGGGCTCATATGTCCATACATAATGGATACCTAATGTGTAACTGTAATATGATCCAAATTTGCCATATTAGGGTTCTGATGGCACTGTAAGTCTTGAGGCCCAAGTCCAAGTGGTTTGAAAATGTTACCAGAACCATGAGATGCCGTTAGTGGACCATATTACACATGGTGACCATTATGTTTTTTTTATATTACATGTTTATTTTGTTATAGTTATCTTGCAAAAGCTGTTTTCTTAAATCACACTGATGCCGGTTCAGAATGTTTTTGACAAAGGCTGATTGCCGAAATGCGTTATCATCATCTGGAATGTGCCCCATATATTGCATTTATTACCATATAATTTTGATAACCTTGCTGCAGTGGTTTGGGACTGTCATTATGATGATGAAATCCATATTTAAAAGGCAAGGGGGGAGATTTACTAAGATTTTGCGCCGTGTTTGCGTCACAAAAGTGACGCAAAACGGCGCAAAATCTTTTTTTCCTAATTAACTATCCAGCGCTAAATTTGTTTAGCGCTGGAAATTACGTAAAAGTGATGCGAAGCAGCGCATTGCGCTGCTTCGCATTACTTTGCGCCGTGGGGGTGTGCCAAGGGTGGTGCATGGGTGTTCCCATGCAACCACCCGAGGTTTCTCACGCTAAACCCAATTTACTAAAAACAGTAGATTGAGTTTAGCGTGAGAAAGCTGCGCCCTTTTCAACTAGGCGCAAGGAAGGAGAAATGCTTTCATTTCTCCTTCCTTTTCCGACTTTGCGTGCGTGCTGCACTGTGCAGCACGCATACAAAGTGGGAAAAGCTTTCCCTCGTGTCTAGCACCCTTCCTGTACAAAACCTATGCTACACTCATGCACACACCCTAGCGCTACAGCGCTAAGGTGTATGCATGGCGCACGGCTGCTTAAATCAGCGCCGGCGCAAGGGAAAGGGGAGGAGAGAGCCATATTTGTGAAGATATGGCGCTCCACTGCTCCTTCCCTGTCGCGCATCGCAGCGCAGCCTCGCGGGGGCTGCGCTGCATTGCGCGACTTTTTTGTAACTCTCCCCCAAGATATTTTACTGTTCTCTATGATATATGGGTTTTAACTTTCTGCCAAATTTGTTGATACATTTTTTCTGTATTGGGGAGCACAGTTTCTGTCAGAACCCCTTGCCGACGGCCATGGGGCAAGCAAGAGCTATTGGGCCCAACCGTGGTATTGAGGCCTTTTACACCTGATGTTTCGAGGCACAACTTGGTATGTGATCTGAGCAACTGGCCCAAGTACCCCTTCAGCCCTTCTCTGAGTGGTAGCGTTGGTCAAGCAGTCTAAGGTTTCTCTGGGAGGAGGTAGGTGTAGGGTGAACACAGGCTCACAACTCAAAATACATCCAGCAACCCCCAATAAATGATTGCCCTGTCGAATACTTGCTTTTATATAAAGATAAAAGTTATACACGAACACAAAGCGTAATACAGCACACCACAAATGATACACACAGTCTTCTGAAGGCAGGACACTAGCATTCACCGAGCATCTTCTCAAGTCCCACCAGCCTGTCTAAGAACCATTGTTATTCCCCAATTACATGAGGAGAAATCCAAGCTTGACCCAGCTAATGAGTTCAAGTTTAACAATGGGTTGGTGAAAGTCAGTGTCCCCGCATCATAACACGTAAGCCTGAGCAAGTTCGTCCCAAGGCCTCGATGCCCAGTATTTAGTCTTACCCCCTCTCGCTGGAGTGTTGGGCTGAATGTTCAAGCACGCTTCTGTGGCCAAGCGATGAACACATATTTGGTTCCTGTGGTTGGTCAGGCAGGCCTCCACAGCGCTAATCCAGTCACACAGAAAGTCTCTCTGAATTTGGTGGTAAGTCTTGGGTACTTCTGCATTTGGGTGGTTGAATTGTTCTTCTTCTTCCACGGGTCATAGCCTGCTCCTTCTTCCCAGCTGCAAGCTGCCTCAGGGTGACCGCCATTTCATTTCACCACGGCCCCACTGTGCATACCGGGGGTCATGAACAGCCGCACACAGGGCGATGGCCCTTTCAGGTCACAGCACAGCACACAGCACACTGCAACATCCCTCCTCTCGTCACAGTGGTGCACCAGGGTGACGGCCCACCATCTTATCCGCGGTCTCCACTTGGCGTATGGAGGTCGCGAGCAGTACCAGTAAGGCTGCGGCGTTCTTTAGGTCAGGGAGATGCACAGGGCGACAGCCCTTCTCTCGTCACAGTGTGGCACGCTGGGTGATGACCCTTATTTTTCACTGTGGCCCTGAACTGGTATATGGGGGTTGCAACAGTACCAATAAGTTGATGGTCCTCTTCAGGTCATGCAGCTGCACAGGTGCTGACCCTTCTCTCATCACAGTGCATTGCCAAGGGCAATGACCCTTGTTCTTCACCTCAGGCCCCGACCTGGCATACGGGGTTGTGACCCCGCATGCAGCAGACAGCCCAATTGGTGCGGCGGTCCCGATGAACTGAATCTCACACTCCACTCGCAGGATCCACTCAGCAGGATCCCCACTGGACCTCGCTCCCTCCAGGCAATCACCTCCTCACAGGGTCCTCTGGTCTAGGGTCAGACAGAGACTAGTGCTGTAGATTCCAGGTGAGTGTTCTGGTTTCTCCAGGGTGGTATCTCCTCACCAAACTTGGGAGACTGGCAGACCCTTAATCCTCAGCCCTGGTCACAAGAGGCAGAACTCAGAATGAGATCCTCCACGCTGATGTACAGCTTCAGTTTGACAATTTGGGAGTCTCAAGCTCCCTTTTTTACAATCCACTTACAGACAAAAATTTATTTTAGCATCTTTGCCCTTGACATTTGTGTTTTAGGGCTGTGTACTTTGAAGTGCCCACTCCTCTGTTGTGCTCTTTGTCCAGAGAGCAGTCTATCAAAACAGAACACTCTCCAATCTTGATAGCCTCAATCGCAGGACATAGGAGTGACAGATGTTCACATCTGGATTTCAGCCTCAGTAATATGTTAATCTAAAGATTACCAAAGGGCCCCACCCTACTCTTATGATTCCCTTATAAGCCCCATCTCCTTCCAGAGTTGTGCCTAGGCCTTTTTGACCAGTGACCTCTTTCAGAATCAAAGAGCCCCTTTTGAAGTACATTGACGAGCTTGGCTGTTTTCAGACAGCTCTCAGGAATTCAGCAATCCACTAATCTGTCTAGGGGGAATCCTCTACCTCCACATGTTCCTCCAGCCAGCTCTGGGGTTCCAAATCTGGACACCTAGGCCTCAAGCAGTGTACCAGTCACAGGCACTTGTGCATCCTTAGCAATGCACGCAAAGCGGCTTGCAGCTTGCCACATATGTCTGGGATGTGTGCGCATACATAACAGTACGCTGTGTAAAAACATGTGCGCAGGCCTCAAAGCACTGCTGCCAATGGCACAGATCCATAACAGCACACCATATAAAGATTCAATTCAATATATTTATTAAGAATTTGGATCTCTAATGAGGTCCACTTAAAACGTACATGAATAATCATAGTATAAACCCAGCACCAATTAAAACAATACTTCAATAAAACCGTTCTATCTACATCATTACATCAATTTATACAAAGTTAATCATCAAAAGACATAAAAAAGGTTTCCAAAAATCAACTCTGGGGTAGTATTTAAACAGCAATACAGCCCTACAGTGGAGGAGAGCAAAAGTAATCACACCATATGGAATTTTAGAGCATGTACAAATAGATAGATTAACATTAAAAAGCAGTTTCATCTAATGGCATAGTGTTGAATAAAATGCTTCATATAACAACAATAATAACAAATCATTAAGTAAAGTGCATCTTACAACAGCAATAGGGTAGAAGCAATCAAACAATTACCTCCTATACTAGAACAATAAAGAATCAGGTCCTGTTAAGTATAAGTATAATTAGGGAAAAGATCCTATCATAGCAGCACCATATATTTTATCTAAAGTGCATCAAAAAGCAGCAAATACATTTCCCTTAGAACTTTTTTGTGATGGGAAAAGAACCTAGTTAGTGCAAACAGCAAAAAATTAACAACAGTCATATATTTATAGTTTTCCGCAAGTGAAAAAATAAATACACGAACGAAAACCAATTAGTTGTATAGCCGACCATACTCAGGGTCTAATAAAACCATTTAAAATATATTCATAAACTCCCTAAAAAAGTTAAAAAGTTTAGTGCATACTATTTCATTTTTTGGACACAACAAAAATTCTCCAGCAGATGAAACATTTTTGATGCCATTCTGGATAAACATTGGACGTAGCCACCTAAATCGAGATGTAATCAAAGCCGGACATACAAACAAGACGTGATCGAGATTCTGAGTATCCTGATTACAAAAGTTACAGTTTTTTCCACCTTTCCTATTAGGTGACCAATTTACGATTAAATCATTTAGTGGTAAGAGATTCATGCGGCAAAGAGTAATCCATCTGCGAATACTGTGGCTTAAGTTCCACGAGAGAGATACTTCTGAGGAACTCTCGGGGAAGCATTCTTAACTATTGTTTCCAGTCTGGCCCTCGTTCTGCAAATACTAATATCTCTCTGATAGCTAATTAAGCCACTAGAAATCTTTGAGAACGATTTTAATTCTATGGGAGATAGGGATAGCACAAAATCCTCTTGCACATTAAAATGTTGCAGTGCCAAGAAGAAATCGTTACTAAAGGAGTATTTATACATTTGTCCATCAAAAATTTCCTGTTGGATAAAACTCCTCAAAGAAAAAGGTTCACTGTTCTGTAGTTGATAACCCCAACGGATTACCCTAGCTAGACCTTGTGAAAAGGAGCTTACCAAGCCAAATTCTAGTCTAATGGCGGCTATTGGAACCAGTGTATTAAAGTTACATAGTTTACGAAAGATTTGGCCTTCGATCTTATCCAAAAAGCTCAATTCACTTACTGGTATAGATTCAATTGCATATAACAGGATAGGAGGAATTTTAGTTTTAAAAACTAAAAGCAAATGTGAGAAATGTCTTCGACCCATAGTACTATAAAATAGGCGTAGGCCATTTGCATGCGACGTTGCTTTAGAAGAGCTATGATCAATATGGGAACTAATCCTCGTACTACTTGAAATAACTTTCCCCAGGTAAAGGTAGGAATCTACAATCTCCAATTTTTCAGGACCAATTCTCCAATTAAAATTACAAGCTTTTTTGTTTTTTCCTCGTTTTAAAACCAAGACCTTACTTTTAAAAACATTTATTTTCAAAAATTGTGCAGACGTATAGTTCTGTAGTCGTGACAATTTTTTATTCAAACCTATAGGGATCAGGTCCATAATTACAATATCGTCTGCATACATAAGGCAAGAAAAGGAGCGGCCACCTATCTTTGGCTCGTCTCCTTCCGTTGAGGAAAAACAATCCGGTAGATCGCTTACATATAGAGAGAACAGTAGAGGTGCTAATAGGCAACCTTGCTTCAATACGTTTTCCGTAGTAATTACTGAAGATAGGCCCTGAGTTCCCCCCATTAAAACCCGGCACCATGTTTGCGAGTGTAGAGCAATAACTAAGGATAATAAAGTAGGAGGCATCCCCATTTTATATAAATTTTTCCAAAGAAGTGGCCGATCTACTTTATCAAACGCAGTAGAAAAGTCTATAAATGCTACATAGAGATTTGTCTTGCGAAAGACCGTATATTTCTCTTCTATTAATTTCAACAAGCAGATGTTGTCTAGAGTGGAATGATTTTTCCTAAACCCTGCTTGCTCAATGGAGAGGATTTTCTCCACTACTACCCAGTCAGTGAGATTCTCGAGAATACTGTGGGCGAAGATTTTCCCTACTGCGTCTAATAAGGCTATTTGTTGGTAGTTACCTGGAATATGTCTTTCGCCCTTTTTATACAGCGGAATTAGGATACTACCAGACCATGACGAGGGGGTCCGCCCATACAGATAGCAGTGTTCAAACAGGGGGGTAAGATATGTTGCCCATAATACAGGCTCTTTTTTTTATAATGGACATGGGGATTTCATCTGGGCCCATTGCCCCTGAAGCTCTCATTTTTTTAATCAGTCTAACGATTTCTTCCTTAGTAGGGGTATAAACTGAAATTTTTGAGGAGTTCATTCGAGAGAAGTCGGGCAAAAAGGAATTTAAGTTCGCGGAATAAAGTTCTACTAAGTGGGATTTCCATTCTTCTTCATTTATTGGAATAGGAAGAGATTTAATTCTAGTGCCACAACTTTCCGCAATTATTTCCCAGTATCGTTTTGAATTATTTTTCGCCGCAGCTTCTTTTAATTGAACCCATTCATGATCCTCCTTTTTTTGTTTTAAGGAGCATTTTTTCCGTTGTCTTTTCCTCTTTAGTAAACCTATTAATCTATTTCGTTCTGGAGAGTAATTCCCTAATTGGGCCCTTACTAGTTTGTTTAAAACCCTATTTATTTGAAGTAATGGATTAAAACCAGATCTCTGCTTAATTTTTGGGTGAAAAGATTTACAGGACAAAACCATAGTGTTTATACTATGAATATAAGATTCTAGCAAATTATTTTGGGGGTAATCTGGAAATTCTGTTACTCTAAGCTGCTTATCACCTATTAAAACGGTTAAAGACTCTTTTAATTTTGAGACGGCCAAAGAATTCCAGTAAATTCTGCCATTTGTTTTGTTAAAAGCTACCGCTTTTTCCCTAAAATTCCATGAGCTCTCCCCAGCACAGGACAGATCTATTTTTAAACTAATCACCATATGGTCACTAAATTGATTTTCCAAAATTTCCATATTTGATAGTCTATTAAAGAAATCGGCGGAAGAAATTACATAATCAATAATGGAGCCACCCTTCGGACCCTTATGTGTATTTTTCGCTGGGATATCTTTTTCTAGTCTCCCATTGACTACTAATACCTCCAAATTTCTTAAGCCTTCTAATAGAATTGCTCCTCTTTTATCCGTTCTACTATGATGTGGGAATTGAGCCGGTGATATATTTAATGCTTCCTCCTTAGTGGAGTTAGCAAAGAGCCCCAAACTATGGGTGGAAACTTTAGCATTCAAGTCTCCAACCAACATAGGTTCTTACATTCTAAGTTTTCAAGGATGAATAAGATGAAGGCAAGCAAGTCTTTCAATAAGTGTGTATTAGATGAACCTGGTGGAATGTATGCATTCACAATTAAAAGGGACTCGGAGTTCGTAGAATCTTCCTTGGTCTCTAGCTTAATTGCCTAAAATAAATTAGAGGAATGTGGAATTGTTTTGTAGGACCATTTAAGGCTTGATCTAAGCAGAATGGCGATGCCACCTTTCGCATGTCCCCTGCTCACCGGAGACGCAGGGCGGCTCAGCACATAATAATCTTCCATGGACCAATTCATAATAATCCAGGACTCTTGAATGCATATTATATCGGCGTTCTGTTCTTTCAAGAACAGCCATTTGTTTTACTTGTGCTTAGGCCGGCTGCATTCCAGGAGACCAATTTAAGGCCCTTGCTAGGAGGAGTTCCCAAACCTTAGGCCTACTGAACTATTTGTGTTAAGGGCCCCTGCCACCCAACTCCATTTCTTGTTTTCTTCATCTACAGGTAATACTCTACCCCTCTTTTTCTCTGGTTGGAGGGAAACTCTCCTTCCATCCTTACAGAGGGAGCTCTGTAATACCCTTTCTCTTTTCAAATGGTGAGGATCAAGAGACGATAGATCTTCTATAGAGGGAGGCTATCTATTAATAGACTCTTTTTCAGGGGCTTTCTCCTCATTGGGGACCAGTACATCGATACCACAGCACCGTAGTTTATCTGAATTTGAGATAATTAAATGTGATGCCACCTTAGACCCAAATGTCACTCTGGCACCCCCAAGATTGCCATATTTTAGAACTTGAACCAAAGCCAAATCACTACTCTGTATCATTTTTAAATCGTAAATTTCAGCGAAACAACTCAATAAATAAGACCTGTTCATATATAGCTCCTAATCAAAAATGAAAACAAAATCCAACGAAAGGGGGGCAGAAGGCTGAGTGCTAGCATAATGATCTCCCTTAGACCATTTACTAGAATTATAAATCACATCACTGCCAATAGCGGATGAAAATAATACCGCATCAGGGTTCAAACTGCATTTTACATTTGCTGCCGTACTTAGCTCTGTAGAAGTAACTTCTTGTGGCACCAAGATTGTTGAACTAGAATTCGGCTGTAGTGAGTTACAGTCCAAAGGCGAAATTTCTACTTGAGCTTCTTCCCTTTTCTGGTCTTTTACAACGAGGATCGGAGGAAGAGATAAGTTCATATTAGGGTCAAAACGAAGTTGTTTGGCCCTTTTCTTCTTAATCCTCCGGGTATTTCCTCTTTTTGATTTCTTCTTTCTTCTAACAGATTTTCCTTCATTTTTTAAGGCCTTCTCTTGTGTTGAAGTATGATCAGATTTAAGCTCCTTCGTGATAGAATGATCAATTTTATTAACCCCTGTTTTAAAAAAAAAATTGGATAGACTTTACGTACTATGTTAACTTTATCTTTTTCTGTAGTAGGGAGAGATGAATTAACAGGAGAAGACATGAAAACCTCGGGCTCAAAAAATTGTTGTAATGAAAAGAGCTGGGATTCATCAAACAAGTCCACACTTTTTTTTTTATCTTTATTGTTGGACTTGGCCCTTTTTGGCCGGTTCACCCCTAAACTTTTTGCCTTGTGTGTTAGTAGTTTTAAGTCTCTGGGCACTTTAGCACTGTGGGCCAGTGTAAAGTGCGTGCGCGCTGAGTGCGTGTGGTGAGATTGTCCTGCCCTCCCATAGGAATGCATGGGGGATATGTGTGTCCATGGTAATTCCTGGTGTGAGATGAGTGCAGGGGCGAGTTTAGTATGTGCGAACTCGTGAGAATAAATGCTGCGCAATGGTGTGCGCAGATTTATTGTGACTGGTGTAGAAATGCCACTTTTAGGAGTTGGCATTTATGTGTGCTCTGTGTCTGCCTGCCTGATGTGAATTGCATATCTGGCTTGTGAGTGACAGGGGCTGGGAGGTGTGGGTGGCTCCTGGAGGGGCAGGGTGAGTCAGCGCAGTGGTGAATAGAGAGATCTGCATCTAGATGGGAGGGAGGAGTTGCACCTGGGGCCTGAATAGGGCTGTGCCTTCCCTCCACAATGCTGGCTCCACCCCCTGTGGTGCGTCTGATGTCCCTAGCCTGTCCTGTGAAAGGAGAGAGGAGCTGAGCAAAACAAAGTGCTCCAAAGCTCCCCCAAACCAGTTGCGTCTGGTTTTTCCCCAGCCCTGTGCTGTGACACAAAGGGAAAAGGGTGTATAAAAGAAGGGGCTGTGACCCCAGGTAAATGTTCAGTCCTTGGTTGCTGTTCCTGCGGGGCGTGCTGCTGTTGGGGCCCAGGGGGGCTGCCATGAGGGCTTGCCTCCCTGGGCCCTGCATTGCCCCTTGTTGCCTGAAAGGACTTTTGGTAATTCTAGCGCCTCGTGTGCGCTTTCTTTGAAATTTCCCCAAAGAGAGGAAGAGCGTGGGCTACGCAGCGCTGTGCTGCCCGTCCTTTTGGGGGGAAATCCCGACGTGAGGGATTCCCCCGTGATGCTGCTGGAAGCGGGAGCCCACCCCGTGTTGGGAATTGTTTGCGGGTGCCCACCCCGCGTTTTGAGCTAATTGGCGGGTGCCCACCCCGCTTATGGGTGATTTCACGTTGGAGAGCGGGTGCCCACCCCGCTCTCATGCTATTTTGGATAGCGGGTGCCCACCCCGCGTTTCACCGCCGCGTCCCGTGCCGCGACCAGGAAGCCAGGCAGCCTTGCCTGGTTGTGGGCGGGGCATAGCGGCCGGCTGACCAGATGCAGCGCGGCCGAGAAAGGAGGTGAAGGAGCCTTGCGGGCTCCATCTCGAAGTCCCGGTCCCAGGAGGGGGCCGGGTGAAGGAAGGAGTGCGGCCGGAGCAAGCAGCGACCCCGCAGGCCGCCGCAAGAGGAGTCTGGTGAGTGGAGCTGGTGCGGAGGGGGCACGAGGCACATTGTCGGTGCCTGCCCCTCCGCGCTGGGGGAGAAGAAGCGGAAGGCACCCTGGAGCCTCGTGGGCTCCACCTTGAAGTCCCGGTCCCAGAAGAGGGACCGGGCGAAGCCAGCTGATCGGCGGGGCTCCCGTGAGTGAGGGAAGCCCCGCGCCAGGAGACCGGAGGAGTCGCCGTGCAGTCCGGTGAGTGGCCGCCGCCTGCTGGGTGTTGGTGCCTTTCGAGGCACGTTGCCGGTGCTTGGGGGGACTTGGGGCATTTCTGGGCACAGTTGTAGTGCCGGGCCCCTATTTTTCTTTACAGCTGCCCCGCTTGCTAGTGGGCAGCTGCAACGTTTGGGCATCTTGGTGTTTAGAGCCCCTGAGGGCCACAGAGGCCCGGGGGCATATCGAGGCACATTGTCGGTGCCTGGGCGGTCCCGCAAGAGAGCGGGCCGCCCCAACGATGGGGGCATGTGATTTAATGCCACTAGGAGGGTCCAGAGGGCACAGAGGTGCCGGGCCCCCCTCCTTTATGCAAAGTGCCACGAACTGGGCACAATTGAGAGAGAGTCCCTGAGAGGGACCAGAGGCACAGTGAGTGCCAGTGAGTTGCACAGCTGCCCAGCAAGTATTGGGCAGCTGCTACGTTTAGGTTTGCGCAGTTGCGCACCCTTGACTTTCGCTGCGTTGGCAGCGCGCCCTGACTCTGTGGACATAGGGCATTTGAGCCCCTTTAGAGATGGCCAGTTGGCCAGGGGGACAGTTAGATTTATAGGGCGCCAGGCCCTAATGTGAAAATGTGGTGCTAGGGAATGTAATCATGTAGTATGATTTACGCACCCCGTATTATACCTCTAATGTACTGTTATGATTATGAGGTTCTGCATAATGTTTTTATGCTTGTGATTTTATTATTACCTAATGCGTTTAGGTTGTGAGTTATTCTCTACTGCGCTTTACGCCCCTAATGTGAGTTATACTTAGGAGGTTAGGGTCTAATGGGTTTAGACTTATGAGAGGATTGCATAATGTATTTATGCTGGTGAGGTTGGCGCAGAATGTAATTCGCGCCTGATGTGATACTGTGCATAATGTAGTTTATGTTACAGGCTGATGCTAAGTACAGTGGTTACCGGTGATTACTGGTTGTACGTTCATGATGTGTTCTACATTTATTATAAGTACTACCTATACTAAGTTCGCTTTGTGCTGGTTCTGACAGTGGTCCAGTTGGCCCTGTCAGGTGTAAATAATTCCCTTGTAAATATGACCCCGTGCCAGGTGGCACGATGTATATTATGTGAGTACTATTCTAATGTGTTTTATGATAATACAAAGGCTATTTTTATATATAACCTTGTGTGGAGTTCCTTTTTGTGGTGTGCCTAGTATGTTGTTGCTGTGGGTGTGTTGCGCAAACGCTTTACACATTGCCTCCGGGATAAGCCTGACTGCTCGTGCCAAGCTACCAAGGGGGTGAGCAGGGGTTATCTTTGGCGTGTAACTCCCTTGCCCTGACTAGAGTGGTGGTCTCTGCCTGGCTTTGGCGCAAGCCTTAGCCAACCAGAGATCCCATTTCTAACATTGGTTGTCAGCGGTGAGGATAGGACTTGCGTTTGCGCAGTACCACAGCGACAACTGGCTGCACTACAAAACTCTGCATTGTAGATAGTCACATGGAAAGGGATTATTGATTCTGAGTTTGTTTTAAGTGTCATTTCTTTTTGAAATGTGTTTCTTGTGCACTATGAGTTGAGTGTACTGCCAAGGACAGAAACCAGAGAATCTGGAGGAGTGACTGCCCTTGTGCAGACTGCTATTGGGTTGGCCTAAAGCTGGAGGAGGGACTGCCCTTGAGCCATTGTGCTGGTTCTTGGGTTGGCCTGCAGCTGAGGGAGGGACTGCCCCTGTGCTGTCTGCTAGTTCTTGGGTTGGCCTACAGTGGGGACTTAATTGGTATGGAGTCACTAGCTCGGGAGGGTAGATTATCCCCTAAGTGCAGTGTGAGTTTTCTGGATTCACCAGTAAGGGTGGGATCCAGTAGTGGCAGCGAAGTGTGTGTCCAGTGCATGAAGTCCCCGTCCCGTTCCCAGGGTATGGTACCTGGTGCTCAGTAAGAGGGGTGCAGGTTGAGATTCAGGGACAGTAAGGAACTGTCTCACCGGTCTGGGGGGTGTGTGTGGATGAGTGATGTGCTGCTGGACGCTGGAGTGAGTTCTCTGAAATAAGGAGCTTGCATGGGGGAGTGACCCTAGAGGAATGGTGCAGGTATCTCCCAACCCGTGTGGTGGAGATGGTTCAGAGGAACACAACTAGAAACCGTTATAGTGAGAAGGTTGCAAGGCCTCACATCATGTCCTGCGAGGAAGGTGTGAGACTGGGCCGTATTCCGAGCCTCAATCTCAAGTCTCCGGTACTGGATGGTTCTTAGAAGGAACACCAGGAAAGGAACCTAGTCTGTCCTGTTGGACTGTTCTGTGGGGGATCTCCCCGTGGTAGGTGAGCTGGAAGTGGTTCCAATAAGAGTGGCTCGAGTATCTTCCAGTCCTGTGTGGTGGAAGAGGTTCAGTGTAGCCCAGCTAGGTCCCAGTGTAGCGGGAGGGGTGTAGGGGCCCACGTCCTGTCTCAGAGGAGAAGGAGTGAGTGTGCCCGAAACCCAGTCCCAGGGCCTGGATGGTTTCTTCAGGGAACACCAGGTTGGGGGCCTAGGCTGTACTTGTAGGCCATTTGAGGAGGATCTTCTAGTCTCTAGAGGACGTGGAGCGTCTGTAACCAGAGCTCCAGCAGTCCTGGTGCTAGGCAGCACCGCTCCTAAGTGGAGGGTGCAGAAGTCTTGATTGAGGGGTGAGAGGGGGAGAGGTTCCCCAGTGGAAAAGCCAGTGGGTCCAGAGGGGCCATGGGGACACCACTTCTGCCCTGGGTTTGTGCCCGGCAGACTGTCACACGACACATTAGTTATGTGTCACCCTCGGGGGGAGGCATGCGTGCTCCCCGTGAAGTCCTGGTTTGCCGGGCATCTGACCAAAGGGTAGCGTCCCTGGGTTGGGGAGCCAGGTTCAGGTGTTTGCCTGACCTGGACGGCAGGGCGACTGTAATCAGTGTCCTGGCCGGTTTGCCTTTTAGAGGGTACCACTCCAGTTGGGAGGGTATCGGACTCTGGAAGGGGGTGCAGAGGGAGGGAGTCCTCGCCTCTGACCCCGGTGCAGCCGGTGAATTTATTTCCCAGGTGGTAGACCAGTGATGGAGAGAGGTCCTGAACTGGTGGGAGAGTTGTGTTCTGGAGGGTGCTTCCCCTGGGAGGGTGCGGAACCCCAGAAGTAGAGGTAGGGTGAGGAGACGCTTCGCCCGTGACCTCTGGTCAGCCTGAGGGTGCGGACCCTCGGTTGAAGGATCAGTGGTAGTTTGGAACTACACTGAGAGGGAGAGTGGAGAATGGCTATTGGATGCCAGGGGTTACTGCCCCCACTCTGTGGATTGGCAAGGACCAGTGGCCTAGGGCCTGGTCCTGGCCGTGGACAACTAAGGAGTACCGGTGGGGTAGCCTAGTTGGTCCGGAGTTTTTTTCTTAGTTGGATTCCATGGGTTCCAAGTGGCGTAGAACCGGAGGGTGTCCCTGCAGTGCGGGCCCGCGTCCGTGTTCTATCGTCCCAAGCAGGGAAGCCCATCACGGTGGTGATTGGTCTGCCCTGTGTTTTGGCTGGAAGGGGTTGTGTTGGACTTGGCCCTTTTTGGCCGGTTCACCCCTAAACTTTTTGCCTTGTGTGTCAGTAGTTTTAAGTCTCTGGGCACTTTAGCACTGTGGGCCAGTGTAAAGTGCGTGCGCGCTGAGTGCGTGTGGTGAGATTGTCCTGCCCTCCCATAGGAATGCATGGGGGATATGTGTGTCCATGGTAATTCCTGGTGTGAGAGGAGTGCAGGGGCGAGTTTAGTATGTGCGAACTCGTGAGAATAAATGCTGCGCAATGGTGTGCGCAGATTTATTGTGACTGGTGTAGAAATGCCACTTTTAGGAGTTGGCATTTATGTGTGCTCTGTGTCTGCCTGCCTGATGTGAATTGCATGTCTGGCTTGTGAGTGACAGGGGCTGGGAGGTGTGGGTGGCTCCTGGAGGGGCAGGGTGAGTCAGCGCAGTGGTGAATAGAGAGATCTGCATCTAGATGGGAGGGAGGAGTTGCACCTGTGGCCTGAATAGGGCTGTGCCTTCCCTCCACAATGCTGGCTCCACCCCCTGTGGTGCGTCTGATGTCCCTAGCCTGTCCTGTGAAAGGAGAGAGGAGCTGAGCAAAACAAAGTGCTCCAAAGCTCCCCCAAACCAGTTGCGTCTGGTTTTTCCCCAGCCCTGTGCTGTGACACAAAGGGAAAAGGGTGTATAAAAGAAGGGGCTGTGACCCCAGGTAAATGTTCAGTCCTTGGTTGCTGTTCCTGGGGGCGTGCTGCTGTTGGGGCCCAGGGGGGGCTGCCATGAGGGCTTGCCTCCCTGGGCCCTGCATTGCCCCTTGATGCCTGAAAGGACTTTTGGTAATTCTAGCACCTCGTGTGCGCTTTCTTTGAAATTTCCCCAAAGAGAGGAAGAGCATGGGCTACGCAGCGCTGTGCTGCCCGTCCTTTTGGGGGGAATCCCGACGTGAGGGATTCCCCGTGATGCTGCTGGAAGCGGGAGCCCACCCCGTGTTGGGAATTGTTTGCGGGTGCCCACCCCGCGTTTTGAGCTAATTGGCGGGTGCCCACCCCGCTTATGGGTGATTTCACGTTGGAGAGCGGGTGCCCACCCCGCTCTCATGCTATTTTGGATAGCGGGTGCCCACCCCGCGTTTCACCGCCACGGCCCGTGCCGCGACCAGGAAGCCAGGCAGCCTTGCCTGGTTGTGGGCGGGGCATAGCGGCCGGCTGACCAATTGCAGCGCGGCCGAGAAAGGAGGTGAAGGAGCCTCGCGGGCTCCATCTCGAAGTCCCGGTCCCAGGAGGGGGCCGGGTGAAGGAAGGAGTGCGGCCGGAGCAAGCAGCGACCCCGCAGGCCGCCTCAAGAGGAGTCTGGTGAGTGGAGCTGGTGCGGAGGGGGCGCGAGGCACATTGTCGGTGCCTGCCCCTCCGCGCTGGGGGAGAAGAAGCGGAAGGCACCCTGGAGCCTCGTGGGCTCCACCTTGAAGTCCCGGTCCCAGAAGAGGGACCGGGCGAAGCCAGCTGATCGGCGGGGCTCCCGTGAGTGAGGGAAGCCCCGCGCCAGGAGACCGGAGGAGTCCCCGTGCAGTCCGGTGAGTGGCCGCCGCCTGCTGGGTGTTGGTGCCTTTCGAGGCACGTTGCCGGTGCTTGGGGGACTTGGGGCATTTCTGGGCACAGTTGTAGTGCCGGGCCCCTATTTTTCTTTACAGCTGCCCCGCTTGCTAGTGGGCAGCTGCAACGTTTGGGCATCTTGGTGTTTAGAGCCCCTGAGGGCCGCAGAGGCCCGGGGGCATATCGAGGCACATTGTCGGTGCCTGGGCGGTCCCGCAAGAGAGCGGGCCGCCCCAACGATGGGGGCATGTGATTTAATGCCACTAGGAGGGTCCAGAGGGCACAGAGGTGCCGGGCCCCCCTCCTTTATGCAAAGTGCCACGAACTGGGCACAATTGAGAGAGAGTCCCTGAGAGGGACCAGAGGCACAGTGAGTGCCAGTGAGTTGCACAGCTGCCCAGCAAGTATTGGGCAGCTGCTACGTTTAGGTTTGCGCAGTTGCGCACCCTTCACTTTCGCTGCGTTGGCAGCGCGCCCTGACTCTGTGGACATAGGGCATTTGAGCCCCTTTAGAGATGGCCAGTTGGCCAGGGGGACAGTTAGATTTATAGGGCGCCAGGCCCTAATGTGAAAATGTGGTGCTAGGGAATGTAATCATGTAGTATGATTTACGCACCCCGTATTATACCTCTAATGTACTGTTATGATTATGAGGTTCTGCATAATGTTTTTATGCTTGTGATTTTATTATTACCTAATGCGTTTAGGTTGTGAGTTATTCTCTACTGCGCTTTACGCCCCTAATGTGAGTTATACTTAGGAGGTTAGGGTCTAATGGGTTTAGACTTATGAGAGGATTGCATAATGTATTTATGCTGGTGAGGTTGGCGCAGAATGTAATTCGCGCCTGATGTGATACTGTGCATAATGTAGTTTATGTTACAGGCTGATGCTAAGTACAGTGGTTACCAGTGATTACTGGTTGTACGTTCATGATGTGTTCTACATTTATTATAAGTACTACCTATACTAAGTTCGCTTTGTGCTGGTTCTGACAGTGGTCCAGTTGGCCCTGTCAGGTGTAAATAATTCCCTTGTAAATATGACCCCGTGCCAGGTGGCACGATGTATATTATGTGAGTACTATTCTAATGTGTTTTATGATAATACAAAGGCTATTTTTATATATAACCTTGTGTGGAGTTCCTTTTGTGGTGTGCCTAGTATGTTGTTGCTGTGGGTGTGTTGCGCAAACGCTTTACACATTGCCTCCGGGATAAGACTGACTGCTCGTGCCAAGCTACCAAGGGGGTGAGCAGGGGTTATCTTTGGCGTGTAACTCCCTTGCCCTGACTAGAGTGGTGGTCTCTGCCTGGCTTTGGCGCAAGCCTTAGCCAACCAGAGATCCCATTTCTAACATTGGTTGTCAGCGGTGAGGATAGGACTTGCGTTTGCGCAGTACCACAGCGACAACTGGCTGCACTACAAAACTCTGCATTGTAGATAGTCACATGGAAAGGGATTATTGTTTCTGAGTTTGTTTTAAGTGTCATTTCTTTTTGAAATGTGTTTCTTGTGCACTATGAGTTGAGTGTACTGCCAAGGACAGAAACCAGAGAATCTGGAGGAGTGACTGCCCTTGTGCAGACTGCTATTGGGTTGGCCTAAAGCTGGAGGAGGGACTGCCCTTGAGCCATTGTGCTGGTTCTTGGGTTGGCCTGCAGCTGAGGGAGGGACTGCCCCTGTGCTGTCTGCTAGTTCTTGGGTTGGCCTACAGTGGGGACTTAATTGGTATGGAGTCACTAGCTCGGGAGGGTAGATTATCCCCTAAGTGCAGTGTGAGTTTTCTGGATTCACCAGTAAGGGTGGGATCCAGTAGTGGCAGCGAAGTGTGTGTCCAGTGCATGAAGTCCCCGTCCCATTCCCAGGGTATGGTACCTGGTGCTCAGTAAGAGGGGTGCAGGTTGAGATTCAGGGACAGTAAGGAACTGTCTCACCGGTCTGGGGGGGGGTGTGTGTGGATGAGTGATGTGCTGCTGGACGCTGGAGTGAGTTCTCTGAAATAAGGAGCTTGCATGGGGGAGTGACCCTAGAGGAATGGTGCAGGTATCTCCCAACCCGTGTGGTGGAGATGGTTCAGAGGAACACAACTAGAAACCGTTATAGTGAGAAGGTTGCAAGGCCTCACATCATGTCCTGCGAGGAAGGTGTGAGACTGGGCCGTATTCCGAGCCTCAATCTCAAGTCTCCGGTACTGGATGGTTCTTAGAAGGAACACCAGGAAAGGAACCTAGTCTGTCCTGTTGGACTGTTCTGTGGGGGGGATCTCCCCGTGGTAGGTGAGCTGGAAGTGGTTCCAATAAGAGTGGCTCGAGTATCTTCCAGTCCTGTGTGGTGGAAGAGGTTCAGTGTAGCCCAGCTAGGTCCCAGTGTAGCGGGAGGGGTGTAGGGGCCCACGTCCTGTCTCAGAGGAGAAGGAGTGAGTGTGCCCGAAACCCAGTCCCAGGGCCTGGATGGTTTCTTCAGGGAACACCAGGTTGGGGGCCTAGGCTGTACTTGTAGGCCATTTGAGGAGGATCTTCTAGTCTCTAGAGGACGTGGAGCGTCTGTAACCAGAGCTCCAGCAGTCCTGGTGCTAGGCAGCACCGCTCCTAAGTGGAGGGTGCAGAAGTCTTGATTGAGGGGTGAGAGGGGGAGAGGTTCCCCAGTGGAAAAGCCAGTGGGTCCAGAGGGGCCATGGGGACACCACTTCTGCCCTGGGTTTGTGCCCGGCAGACTGTCACACGACACATTAGTTATGTGTCACCCTCGGGGGGAGGCATGCGTGCTCCCCGTGAAGTCCTGGTTCGCCGGGCATCTGACCAAAGGGTAGCGTCCCTGGGTTGGGGAGCCAGGTTCAGGTGTTTGCCTGACCTGGACGGCAGGGCGACTGTAATCAGTGTCCTGGCCGGTTTGCCTTTAGGGGGTACCACTCCAGTTGGGAGGGTATCGGACTCTGGAAGGGGTGCAGAGGGAGGGAGTCCTCGCCTCTGACCCCGGTGCAGCCGGTGAATTTATTTCCCAGGTGGTAGACCAGTGATGGAGAGAGGTCCTGAACTGGTGGGAGAGTTGTGTTCTGGAGGGTGCTTCCCCTGGGAGGGTGCGGAACCCCAGAAGTAGAGGTAGGGTGAGGAGACGCTTCGCCCGTGACCTCTGGTCAGCCTGAGGGTGCGGACCCTCGGTTGAAGGATCAGTGGTAGTTTGGAACTACACTGAGAGGGAGAGTGGAGAATGGCTATTGGATGCCAGGGGTTACTGCCCCCACTCTGTGGATTGGCAAGGACCAGTGGCCTAGGGCCTGGTCCTGGCCGTGGACAACTAAGGAGTACCGGTGGGGTAGCCTAGTTGGTCCGGAGTTTTTTTCTTAGTTGGATTCCATGGGTTCCAAGTGGCGTAGAACCGGAGGGTGTCCCTGCAGTGCGGGCCCGCGTCCGTGTTCTATCGCCTCCAAGCAGGGAAGCCCATCACGGTGGTGATTGGTCTGCCCTGCGTTTTGGCTGGAAGGGGGTTGTGTTGGACTTGGCCCTTTTTGGCCGGTTCACCCCTAAACTTTTTGCCTTGTGTGTCAGTAGTTTTAAGTCTCTGGGCACTTTAGCACTGTGGGCCAGTGTAAAGTGCGTGCGCGCTGAGTGCGTGTGGTGAGATTGTCCTGCCCTCCCATAGGAATGCATGGGGGATATGTGTGTCCATGGTAATTCCTGGTGTGAGAGGAGTGCAGGGGCGAGTTTAGTATGTGCGAACTCGTGAGAATAAATGCTGCGCAATGGTGTGCGCAGATTTATTGTGACTGGTGTAGAAATGCCACTTTTAGGAGTTGGCATTTATGTGTGCTCTGTGTCTGCCTGCCTGATGTGAATTGCATGTCTGGCTTGTGAGTGACAGGGGCTGGGAGGTGTGGGTGGCTCCTGGAGGGGCAGGGTGAGTCAGCGCAGTGGTGAATAGAGAGATCTGCATCTAGATGGGAGGGAGGAGTTGCACCTGTGGCCTGAATAGGGCTGTGCCTTCCCTCCACAATGCTGGCTCCACCCCCTGTGGTGCGTCTGATGTCCCTAGCCTGTCCTGTGAAAGGAGAGAGGAGCTGAGCAAAACAAAGTGCTCCAAAGCTCCCCCAAACCAGTTGCGTCTAGGGTTTTCCCCAGCCCTGTGCTGTGACACAAAGGGAAAAGGGTGTATAAAAGAAGGGGCTGTGACCCCAGGTAAATGTTCAGTCCTTGGTTGCTGTTCCTGCGGGGCGTGCTGCTGTTGGGGCCCAGGGGGGGCTGCCATGAGGGCTTGCCTCCCTGGGCCCTGCATTGCCCCTTGATGCCTGAAAGGACTTTTGGTAATTCTAGCGCCTCGTGTGCGCTTTCTTTGAAATTTCCCCAAAGAGAGGAAGAGCGTGGGCTACGCAGCGCTGTGCTGCCCGTCCTTTTGGGGGGAATCCCGACGTGAGGGATTCCCCCGTGATGCTGCTGGAAGCGGGAGCCCACCCCGTGTTGGGAATTGTTTGCGGGTGCCCACCCCGCGTTTTGAGCTAATTGGCGGGTGCCCACCCCGCTTATGGGTGATTTCACGTTGGAGAGCGGGTGCCCACCCCGCTCTCATGCTATTTTGGATAGCGGGTGCCCACCCCGCGTTTCACCGCCGCGGCCCGTGCCGCGACCAGGAAGCCAGGCAGCCTTGCCTGGTTGTGGGCGGGGCATAGCGGCCGGCTGACCAATTGCAGCGCAGCCGAGAAAGGAGGTGAAGGAGCCTTGCGGGCTCCATCTCGAAGTCCCGGTCCCAGGAGGGGGCCGGGTGAAGGAAGGAGTGCGGCCGGAGCAAGCAGCGACCCCGCAGGCCGCCTCAAGAGGAGTCTGGTGAGTGGAGCTGGTGCGGAGGGGGCGCGAGGCACATTGTCGGCACCCTGGAGCCTCGTGGGCTCCACCTTGAAGTCCCGGTCCCAGAAGAGGGACCGGGCGAAGCCAGCTGATCGGCGGGGCTCCCGTGAGTGAGGGAAGCCCCGCGCCAGGAGACCGGAGGAGTCCCCGTGCAGTCCGGTGAGTGGCCGCCGCCTGCTGGGTGTTGGTGCCTTTCGAGGCACGTTGCCGGTGCTTGGGGGGACTTGGGGCATTTCTGGGCACAGTTGTAGTGCCGGGCCCCTATTTTTCTTTACAGCTGCCCCGCTTGCTAGTGGGCAGCTGCAACGTTTGGGCATCTTGGTGTTTAGAGCCCCTGAGGGCCACAGAGGCCCGGGGGCATATCGAGGCACATTGTCGGTGCCTGGGCGGTCCCGCAAGAGAGCGGGCCGCCCCAACGATGGGGGCATGTGATTTAATGCCACTAGGAGGGTCCAGAGGGCACAGAGGTGCCGGGCCCCCCCTCCTTTATGCAAAGTGCCACGAACTGGGCACAATTGAGAGAGAGTCCCTGAGAGGGACCAGAGGCACAGTGAGTGCCAGTGAGTTGCACAGCTGCCCAGCAAGTAGTGGGCATCTGCTACGTTTAGGTTTGCGCAGTTGCGCTCCCTTGACTTTCGCTGCGTTGGCAGCGTGCCCTGACTCTGTGGACATAGGGCATTTGAGCCCCTTTAGAGATGGCCAGTTGGCCAGGGGGACAGTTAGATTTATAGGGCGCCAGGCCCTAATGTGAAAATGTGGTGCTAGGGAATGTAATCATGTAGTATGATTTACGCACCCCGTATTATACCTCTAATGTACTGTTATGATTATGAGGTTCTGCATAATGTTTTTATGCTTGTGATTTTATTATTACCTAATGCGTTTAGGTTGTGAGTTATTCTCTACTGCGCTTTACGCCCCTAATGTGAGTTATACTTACGAGGTTAGGGTCTAATGGGTTTAGACTTATGAGAGGATTGCATAATGTATTTATGCTGGTGAGGTTGGCGCAGAATGTAATTCGCGCCTGATGTGATACTGTGCATAATGTAGTTTATGTTACAGGCTGATGCTAAGTACAGTGGTTACCAGTGATTACTGGTTGTACGTTCATGATGTGTTCTACATTTATTATAAGTACTACCTATACTAAGTTCGCTTTGTGCTGGTTCTGACAGTGGTCCAGTTGGCCCTGTCAGGTGTAAATAATTCCCTTGTAAATATGACCCCGTGCCAGGTGGCACGATGTATATTATGTGAGTACTATTCTAATGTGTTTTATGATAATACAAAGGCTATTTTTATATATAACCTTGTGTGGAGTTCCTTTTTGTGGTGTGCCTAGTATGTTGTTGCTGTGGGTGTGTTGCGCAAACGCTTTACACATTGCCTCCGGGATAAGCCTGACTGCTCGTGCCAAGCTACCAAGGGGGTGAGCAGGGGTTATCTTTGGCGTGTAACTCCCTTGCCCTGACTAGAGTGGTGGTCTCTGCCTGGCTTTGGCGCAAGCCTTAGCCAACCAGAGATCCCATTTCTAACATTTATGTTTTGAGTAACCAAAAGGTATGTCCACCTGTACACCAAAGTCTTGATAGTTTGAGTAGATTTTATTGGATTCGAATTAGATACCTGTGGAGATAAAGAAGGGGTCTTTGTACAAAAATTATGCTTATCAATTGAAAGAAAGGGAGCTTTACTGAGTGGCTGTATGTAGTCTGGAACTATTAATTTAGTCAATGACAACAATGAATCCAAGATATAATCAGAATTGTTTACAGATCTTTCCATGAGAGCTAAGATAGAGGATAAAACTCTTTCCAGGCAAATCAAGGATTCCAACATCAATATTTTATCTTCGGACTCCATAATTGGGAGGTCAGGATCCAAAAGTAAATCAGGAGTGATAGAGGCTCTTGAGCTTATTGAGTCCACTCCGCTAGGCGTGCTTCTAAAGAGTCGCATTTTAATGGGAGAACCGGGAAGATGAGCTTGAGATTTTGAGAAATGTGAGATAACACAAGTATTTGGCTTAGGTGATTGGAAAGCCCTTGAGGAGTGGTTTAAATTAATATTTAAGTCAGGAAGTGTAAAATCCTCCAATATAAGGTCATCCACTTTAGACTCAGAGCATAAGTTGATAATGGATGGAGACACGCTATTTTCAGTAGAGTGAATAGAATAGATTTCACGTAAAGGGCCTTCCACTCTGCTTTCAGGGCTTACCACAACTCTCACCCCAACCATTCTATTTCCAGGAGAAGAGACAGTAGATAGAGATGTAGTTTCCACTGTTCCTTCTACCTTTTGGGGTAGAGATTCAGACTTAGGCTCCATATTTGCCTACTTATTTTGACTTATCTCCTTTTTTAAAAATAGGTGGAGATGGCATTAAAACCTTTTAGAGTAGTTATCTGTACTGACATTTCTCAGAGGGTTGGCTTTAGTTTTTTACAAGCTCTTATAAACACCAATTTCCCTGAGCGTAGTTTTTTGCAGTCATTGTTCTAAGTAGAGCTCAAATGCAATCTTAGGAAAAAAAAAAAGCTTCGACAAACTTCGATTTTGGTTGTAGGGTGTATACTCTGGCTGCGATTTGCAACAGCTATCGGCTGTAGTACTGTAAAGCAGGGAGACTTCTACGGCTATGCGCTGCAGGGCTGTAAGGTGATGAAACTGCCAGGTAGGTCGCTCCCCCACCACACAGCTCCGCCTGTGCTGTCCGCCCGCTGCTGGTAAGCTCGCCCCTCCGCTTGTGGCCTCGGTGCCCGTATTTCTTTGTTTTCTGCCCATTTTGCCTTCTGTGCCCCCGCTGCCCCATTGTACTGTGCCCGTATTTCTTTGTTTTCTGTCCATTTTGCCTTCTGTGCCCCCGCTGCCCCATCGTACTGTGCCCGTATTTCTCGGTTTTCTGTCCATTTTGCCTTCTGTGCCCCCGCTGCCCCATCGTACTGTGCCCGTATTTCTCTGTTTTCTCTCCATTTTGCCTTCTGTGCCCCCGCTGCCCCACTGTACTGTGCCCGTATTTCTTTGTTTTTTTTCTCTCCATTTTGCCTTCTGTGCCCCCGCTGCCCCACTGTACTGTGCCCGTATTTCTTTGTTTTTTCCTCTCCATTTTGCCTTCTGTGCCCCTCGCTGCCTCTCTCCATTCCCGCCGCTGCGTCCCCTGCGGCCCCGCCCCCCTGACTGCCCATTCGCTGCCCCTGCCTCCCAGCTGCTCCTCCCTCCCACCTCCCCATATATGGCGGCCGCTGCACGGTGAGGAGAGCGACCCTTGACCTTGCCAGGTAGGTCGCTCCCCCACCACACAGCTCCGCCTGTGCTGTCAGCCCGCTGCTGCTGCTGGTAAGCTCGCCCCTCCGCTTGTGGCCTCGGTGCCCGTATTTCTTTGTTTTCTGCCCATTTTGCCTTCTGTGCCCCCGCTGCCCCATTGTACTGTGCCCGTATTTCTTTGTTTTCTGTCCATTTTGCCTTCTGTGCCCCCGCTGCCCCATCGTACTGTGCCCGTATTTCTCTGTTTTCTGTCCATTTTGCCTTCTGTGCCCCCGCTGCCCCATCGTACTGTGCCCGTATTTCTCTGTTTTCTCTCCATTTTGCCTTCTGTGCCCCCGCTGCCCCACTGTACTGTGCCCGTATTTCTTTGTTTTTTCCTCTCCATTTTGCCTTCTGTGCCCCTCGCTGCCTCTCTCCATTCCCGCCGCTGCGTCCCCTGCGGCCCCGCCCCCCTGACTGCCCATTCGCTGCCCCTGCCTCCCAGCTGCTCCTCCCTCCCACCTCCCCATATATGGCGGCCGCTGCGCGGTGAGGAGAGCGACCCTTGACCTTGCCAGGTAGGTCGCTCCCCCACCACACAGCTCCGCCTGTGCTGTCCGCCCGCTGCTGCTGCTGGTAAGCTCGCCCCTCCGCTTGTGGCCTCGGTGCCCGTATTTCTTTGTTTTCTGCCCATTTTGCCTTCTGTGCCCCCGCTGCCCCATTGTACTGTGCCCGTATTTCTTTGTTTTCTGTCCATTTTGCCTTCTGTGCCCCCGCTGCCCCATCGTACTGTGCCCGTATTTCTCTGTTTTCTGTCCATTTTGCCTTCTGTGCCCCCGCTGCCCCATTGTACTGTGCCCGTATTTCTTTGTTTTCTGTCCATTTTGCCTTCTGTGCCCCCGCTGCCCCATCGTACTGTGCCCGTATTTCTGTTTTCTGTCCATTTTGCCTTCTGTGCCCCCGCTGCCCCATCGTACTGTGCCCGTATTTCTCTGTTTTCTCTCCATTTTGCCTTCTGTGCCCCCGCTGCCCCACTGTACTGTGCCCGTATTTCTTTGTTTTTTCCTCTCCATTTTGCCTTCTGTGCCCCTCGCTGCCTCTCTCCATTCCCGCCGCTGCGTCCCCTGCGGCCCCGCCCCCCTGACTGCCCATTCGCTGCCCCTGCCTCCCAGCTGCTCCTCCCTCCCACCTCCCCATATATGGCGGCCGCTGCGCGGCTGAAGGCGCGCCTAAGGCAAGCCCGTCTGCGCCCGTCCGTGCCTGGACCGCGCCCAGCGCCAGCACCCCTGGACCGCGCGCCCCCGCTCCAGCCTCGAGGACCGACGCCGATACGATGCCACCACACTCCACGCTCTCAACCCCGGACGGACGCACAACTGCTTCAAGGCCGCCCCGAAACGCACCCATGGTCCCTTCACCTGCCGGAACTGCAGCTACACCAGCCTCAGAGCCACCGAGGCGCCCGCCAAGAAGGACCTCAACCACCTCCGGTGCATCCTACTGAACACCCGCTCCGCTCGCAAACACGCCGTCGAGCTCTGGGACCTGCTCAACACATCATCACCTGACAGAGACCTGGATGAACGACTCCTCCGCCCCCGACATCGCCATAGCCATCCCAGACGGCTATAAGATCACCCGCAGAGACCGCATCAACGCAGTAGGAGGAGGAGTCGCCATCGTCCACAAGAACACCATCAGGGTCTCGACCAGCACCGACGACACTCTCAGCACCGCCGAACACATGCACTTCCAGATCCACACGGACCCCAACACCACCCTTAGAGGCACCCTTGTCTACAGACCCCCTGGGCCCCGACCCCAGTTCAGCGACTCCATCGCCGACTTCATCAGCACGCATGCCCTGACCTCTACCGACTACATCCTCCTCGGAGACCTGAACTTTCACCTGGAGAACAACAACGACAGCAACTCCACCACCCTGATCGACAGCCTCGCCAACCTCGGCCTGAGCCAGCTCGTCACAACACCGACCCACTCCGCCGGCCACACGCTTGACCCCATCTTCTCCTCAAGCTCCCACGTCTCCTTCAGCCACACCACGGAACTCCTCTGGACCGACCACCGCTGCATCCATTTCACCTTCCAGAAACCCACCACACACCACCGCACCCAACAGATCCCACGCCGCTGCTGGAGCAAAGTCACCGAAGACCAACTCCGGGCAACCCTCGCTCTCAGCCCTCCCTCCGACCCATCCAACACCGACGACGCTGCCTGCAACCTCAGACGATGGATGGACGACTGTGCCAACACCCTCGCCCCGCTGAAAAAGCTCACCTACAGCGACACCACCAAAAGAGCCAGCTGGTTCACCTCGGAACTCCTAGCTTCCAAGCGTACCTGCCGGAAACTAGAGAAGAAATGGCACAGTGATAAGACACCGGACAGCCACACAGCCCACAAAGACGCCATCCGTAACCACCACCACCTCATCAGGTCCGCCAAGAGAATCTCCTTCAAAGACCGCCTCGACAACAACGCACACAACAGCAAGGAGCTTTTCAACATCGTGAAGGAACTCTCCAATCCCAGCTCCAACACCAACGACATCCCGCCGTCGCAACCCCTGTGCGATTCCCTCGCCACCTTCTTTCACCGCAAGATCTCCGACATCCACGACAGCTTCAACACCCAGACAGCCCCAACTAAGATCGATGCACCAGACCCGCCGCACACCATCGACCACGACCCCCTGCCAGTCTGGGCCAGCGTGAACATCGAGGACACCATCAAGACCATGAGCACAATACACTCCGGCTCCCCGTCAGACCCTTTCCCGCACCACATCTTCAACAAAGCCAGCAGCTCCATCGCACCCCACCTGTGCAACATCATCAATCTCTCCTTCGAGACTGCGACCTTCCCAGAGAGCTGGAAACACGCAGAGATCAACGCCCTACTCAAAAACCCAAGGCGGACCCGAGAGACCTCAAGAACTTCCGGCCCATCTCTCTGCTTCCGTTCCCAGCCAAGGTCATCGAGAAGATCGTCAACAAACAGCTAACCCGATACCTCGAAGAAAACAGCATCCTGGACCCATCCCAATCAGGGTTCCGCAGCAACCACAGCACTGAGACTGCCCTCATCGCCGCCACCGACGACATCAGGATCCTGCTGGACAATGGTGAGACCGCAGCCCTCATCCTGCTGGACCTCTCCGCCGCCTTCGACACTGTCTGCCACCGCACTCTACGCGCACGCCTCCACGACGCAGGGATCCGAGACAAGGCCCTGGAATGGACCACCTCCTTCCTCGACGGCAGAACCCAGAGAGTCCGCCTCCCACCTTTCCGATCCGAAGCCTCCAAGATCATCTGCGGCGTACCCCAGGGATCGTCCCTCAGCCCAACACTGTTCAACATCTACATGGCCCCGCTCGCACGCATCGCCAGACAACACGACCTCAACATTATCTCCTACGCCGACGACACTCAACTGATCCTTTCCCTCACCAAGGACCCCCTCGCCGCCAAAGCCAATCTCCATGAAGGAATGAAGGCCGTCGCCGATTGGATGAAGATCAGCCGACTAAAGCTGAACACGGACAAAACGGAGGTCCTCATCCTCGGCTCCAACCCCTCAGCCTGGGACGACTCCTGGTGGCCAACGACGCTGGGAGCAGCCCCGACACCCACCGACCACGCACGCAACCTGGGAGTCATCCTCGACTCAACGCTCTCCATGGCCAAGCAAGTCAACGCAGTCCCCTCCTCCTCCTGCTTCAACACCCTCCGCATGCTTCGCAAGATCTACAGGTGGATCCCGACAGACACAAGAAGAACAGTCACCCAGGCCCTCGTCAGTAGCAGACTGGACTATGGGAACGCCCTCTACGCGGGAGCCCCGGCCAAGCTCATCAAGCGACTGCAACGCATACAAAACGCTTCCGCACGCCTGATCCTCGACGTACCACGCCACAGCCACATCACCCCCCACTTGAGGAACCTGCACTGGCTCCCCGTCGACAGGAGGATCACCTTCAAACTCCTCATCCACGCACACAAGGCACTCCACAAAACTGGCCCAGCCTACCTCAACAGACGACTCTTCTTCTACGTCCCCAACCGCCAGCTCCGCTCCGCCGACCTCTCCTCGCCACCGTCCCTCGCATTCGAAGAACAACCACCGGCGGCAGATCCTTCTCACACCTCGCCGCCAAGACCTGGAACACCCTTCCACTAAGCCTACGACAGACCCAAGACCTGCTGACCTTCAGGAGGCTACTCAAGACCTGGCTGTTCGACCAGTAGTAGCATCCCCCCCTTCCCTCTCCCCAGCGCCTTGAGACCCTCGCGGGTAAGTAGTGCGCTCTACAAATTCTGTGATTGATTGATTGATTGATTGACCCCGCAGATACAACCAGGGTTATAGCTCAGAGAAAGGGAGAGCAGGGCACACTAGCGAGCCGCGCCCAACTTAGTTGGGCCGCTTCCGCGAACTTGCCTGGGCACAACACTCAGTGGCACCTACTAATGGGGTCGCGCTCTCACCCCCCACGCCTTCCTGAGGTTTCCCCGCAAACTGCCAGACAGGGGACGGACTCTCTCACCAAAGAGTTGCTCCTGCGCTCAATTACCAGCTTTAACTATAGGAGTGTTCAACGTAACCATAGAGCACACAGCGGGGCGCATAGGAGGAACACCGCTACCCCCTAGTTTTTATTAAGCCGCCTCCGCAAAGTCACATTCATGCAGCAGTAGCTGCGGAGGCTGTTCTTGTGCTGGCTGCACCTGTTACTGACCACACTTGCCGCTTGCCTCTTACTGCTGGTGTGGGTACACACCAAGGCTCCTACTACTACTATAACATCTGTGGATCCTTCTGTGGGTCCCGTGGCAAGACTCTTCACCGTCGCAGGCGCATAAGGTGTAAAGGCAACGGCAGCAGCGGGGGTCTTACGGAGACTTGACGAGGCGAAAGGTGTGAGACAGGGGAACAGGAGAACAGTAAGAACAGTAAGAAGCAGCGCGTCTCCCACCTCCTTACGCTTGCTCTCACTCGCTCTCACCCAGGTTGCAACACCTGGCAGCGAATAACACCAGGATCCTGGATATGAATCTTGCACAACCCTGCAGCTCAAACACCAAAGTCTGCCTCCTCACTGCTCCGGCCGCTCCAAACTCGAGGCTCTTGGTTTAATATTTAATGTCCACTCAAAACTCCAAACTCGAGTGGCCGATCAATTCAGCAGCCGCCGCCGGGCAAACGGAGAAATGCCGTCACTCCGCTCAGCCCCACTCAGCTGCGTTCTTTGTGACGGGGGCCGGGGACCGTGAACCGTGAGCCGTTGGCCGGGCGCGATGAAGCCTGGAAGCTGTAGGTCCCTTAAGGTCCCTTGAACCGGACCCGCTTTAAGCCATAAGCGGGGTCCGCATCGGTGAAACCGGTAAAACTGGTGAAACCGGTAAAACTGGTAGGCGGGAGAGCGAAGTGAGTGAAGAGCGCGACCACAGCTCCGACGTTCCAACGATCATGCGGAATGTCTGTGCTTTATTTGTGATAGTGCTTTTTGTCGCATTATCAGTTTTTGTCTCCAAATTAATAGAATCCATATCTTGATTGAAGTGGTTCCTGAAGTAGCTTGCCCATACTTCTTCTGTAATATTAGAGGAAACTCCGTCATGCGAAGGTCTTGTAAATTGGTTTATGGTTTACCAAAATCTTGCACTATTGCTCTGTTTGGTGTCAGCGTGTAGTTTTGCCCAAATATTGTCCTCTGCAGATCTGTTGGCTTCCCATTTTTGTTTTTTCAGCATTGCCTTTAGCTTCCGTAATAGATCAAGTTTCACTGTGTCTGTTGGATTAAGTCAAAGTTCTCTTATCGTTTGGTAAATTGTTTTTTTTGTGCGCCTGATCTTCTCTTTATATTCTCGTAAGACATGCTTCATGCTACTATGGCCCGGTTGGACCCGTGGATTAGTTCTTGTAGCGTAAGCTGCCATAGATGTTGTAAATTGCTCCCATTTCTCGACTTCACTTGATCCGGTTCTAGCATTAAAGTGCTGTTTTACATTTTCCAGCATAGTAATGTTGGTCGCTGCTGCGAACTTAATCCTTTTATAATTGATAGTATAAAGTGATTCTTTAGGAGCCAAAGATCGCTCAAATTTGGGCTTGCTTACTTTAAGCACAATTTCTTGGGGACGGTGATCACGGTCAGCTTTATCACCCATCTGAAATGAAAACATGTGTTGAAATAGAGGTGGTGAAATAAAAGTATAATCTAGTATTGTATTAATTTTTGTTGAATAATGTGTTGTAGCTGGGGGGTTATCTCCGGCAAATCTTCCATTTATTGCTCCGATATTAAAATGTTCGAAATCCTCTAATATCTGTTTCCCTATTTTGGTTTGTGTGAATATTCGCGGCTCCCCTTGTAATGGGATACCCCAAATTGAATTTTGCAATAGAATCTCTTCATCTGATGAAGTTCCCATAAGATTAAGGTTAAAGTCCCCTGTAAGCATAAGATCTGTTGTAGATTTTTCCCCTATGCACACCTCCAGAAAATTGCATAGTTCCTTTGCTGCCTTTGTTTTCCTTTTTGGATGGACGTAGGCATTGATCAAAGTAAGATCAATGCCCCCTTTACCCAGTGTTAGTTGAGAGGTGAGAAGGTTTACTGCCATTGTTGCTCAAGATGTTGGTCCAACTTCCTTAGCTATGTGTATACTTGTGACTGAAACGTAGGTTACTAGTCCGCCTTGGAGGTGACAATATTTTGCCCCCCTAAGTGCACTAGTGAAGAATCGCAAAAATCCCTGAAGGTGCGGAGGGTCTATTTGCCATGTTTCTTGCAATGCCACGATGTCGAAAGATCTTATGTAGCTAACCAAATCTAGGTCAGTCATTTAAAGCTGATATAAAGATACACATGCAGGCCTCCATGCACTTCTGCCACAGGCACCCATACATAACATGGCAAGCTAAGCACACAGCAATGGAACTTCAGTTGAGTGGGCCAATAGGCCCCAGTCCCATTATGCAGGTTTACCAGCCTGCCCATGCTTCTGGCCATGTTGCTGATTACTAATTACAAAACAGTATGTTGCCATCACCGTTATCAAGCAACTTAGCTCTTGGTAAGGGCAGTAGCTCTTCACCACTATTAGAGTGGCGCATTGTGTGCCCCTCGTGGTCTAACCAGACTGCATTCCGTGAGGTAGGCCTAGGTCATAGCACACATGCATGATCCTTATTCTCCCATGATCTCAATATGTTAGCAAGGATGTAGATATCAACCCCAAACTTTTGCACATTGCTGCTGTTTTTTCGACTCTGAACGTGCGCTAAGATCTGCCACCCAGACCTCAGTGCCAGTGCTCTAGCCCTTAAAATGCATATGTGTCATTGGTTTACCCACAACTGGCTTAAGTTAACTTTTCTATAAGTCCCTAGTATATGGTGCCAGGGGGAGCTAGGGCCTGTAAGTTGTGTCTCTCGTGGACTGAAGCACTTATTCCACCATCACGAGTGCAACATAGCCAAGCATGCCGCTCAGGCTGCCATTGCAGACTGGTAGAGAGGTTTTTAAACTGTTGCCTCAATTATGCCATTTAAACCGATGGCAAAGCCCAAATCACGTGTCCATGTGTGCCAGACATAAGAAGTGACTCCAAGAGTGAGTTGGCTGACTCCTTGTTACAGCCACAGTGCCACAAAAGCTGAGAAGCCTGCACCCTTGACAGCCCAACGCCAAGAAGCCTGACCACTGCTGGACATCGAGGTGCAGCCTGGGAGACCAAGCCCTGATGCTCACAAGTTGCCCCCGTGTCTGCTGAACCAGGGATAGTCATCAGAGTGCACTTCAAGGAAGCTATCACTACCTAAACGAAACTACTGGGCTTGCTATAACCAGAGACCAGTAGACTGGAGACTGCTAAATGTGACAGGTAACTGTCCCCCTGGACCTGTTTGGTCCCTGCCACTGGCTCTCTATCGGAGTTGGCACATCTAAGATTGCCCATGTAGCTGTTTTCAACTTGCTTGTCATGGCTAACCCAAAACTGATATTGCGGTTGATTACAATGACTTATTGCATTGAGTGAACAGCAGTGATTTATTGTTCCTTTTAAAATTCATATCTCCAGATCCCTCAGATGAATTTTTGTCATTCAGGTATCTATTTAAAATTTAAATCAGTGTCGAATTTTTATTGTTCTGTATTTTCTTCTTATTTACTGTTTTGGTACTTCTTAATGCTTTACACTTGTTCCTTTGATAAAGCCTGACTGCTCTGTACCACTGCTACCCAGGAGTGAGTTAAGATTTTACAAACGAACCTGGATGGACTTGATACAAGACTGTGCCATTATTATATGCTGAGGTCGCACAACCACACCATATCAATCAACCAATCAATCAGGAGTTTGTATAGCGCAGCTACTCACCCATGAGGGTCTCAAGGCGCTGGGGGAAGGGGGGCTGCCGGTCCGTCAGGGCGTGGAGGTTCAGTCGAAGAGCCAGGTCTTGAGATCCTTTCTGAATTGGGTCATAATTCACGGTTTCTCACAACTTTTTTGGGAAAGTTTTGTGCAGTTTTGTCGAATGGAACAAAGAAACAAAAAATGCCTTATCTATGGAGGGTCAAGACTAATTATAACTACACTGAGGCTAGTGCTGATTATCTATCTATCCCATGACCACCTGATCTGTTTTTTAAGAGAATATAATGAATGCCTAGGGCCACATGTATCTTGCATCTTACTGGTCGCAAATGGCCCTATTCGCAGAATCGGGCCAATTGTGATGGTAAAATGGATTTTGGTATGTATGAATTCCAATTTTCAATTCGATAACATTTAACCGAATCGCAATTTGGAATTGCGAATACATTCTGATTCTATATTAGGAAGGAGCGTGTTTAGTGCGTCCCTCCCTAATACCGAATTGAAGCGGTACGTAGGAATGTTTTGCGACTGAAATGTGGTCGCAAAACATTTGCATTTTACCACCTACTTCAAATAGGTAGGAACCCATTCACCAATGGGAAGGGATCTCCAAGGGACCTCTTCCCCTTTGTGAATGTAGGTAAAAATGTTTGTTCTTGAAAAATGAAAGAAAACTTTTCATTTTTCTTTTTAAACGTGCTGCATTTAAAAAAAAAAAAAGATTGTTTTATTTAAAAGCAATCACAGATATGGTGGTCTGTTAACCCCAGCAGGCCACAATAACTGTGATTTTAGCGATTCCCAACGGGTCGCAAATTGCGACCTGCCTTAATATTAATGAGGTAAGTTGATTAACGACCCATTTGGAAACGCAAAATAAAACTCATGGAGTTTCATACATTCAAATAGCGATTACGTAATTGCGATTCGCAGAGAATCACAATTAGGTAATCGCTATTTGAAATAACGATACCCCTAGTGTTTAATTTTGCTGCAGCACTGTGTGAAAGAAAAACAGAAAACTAGCAGCTGCTTTGAGAATATGTTGTTTAAGAAGATTTCTTTATGCCTTCCTTCAAATTAACTGCGTGCCTTGTGCTTCTGACATGATCAAAAGCCATATTGACCTTTAAAACAAACACATATTCATCACTAATCACTCTATCTATTTTTATAATAAATGTTATTGCAATTTTTGTTTTTAGCACATCAAGACCTGAAAGACATTTGCATAAGAGCTTAACCATCACTGTAACAGGTCTTAATGATACCAATGTTACATGACCCCATAAAACAGGCACAGACAAAACACCACCTCCCCGAACCCCATACATCAGGGATGCCCATGGCCACATGTTTTTTGCAAATTAGGGGACTCTAATATGTCTCAGAACCATACGATTGTACCTCCATCTCTATGAGGGCTTTGGCAGACTGCAAGGTGAAGGTAACACAATGTCGCGATAGTCTGCCCACCGCTCCCAGATCTTACCATGCTTCTTGGGACATCGTCTCGCCTGTAAAACCTGCGATCTCCATCCCCATGCACCTATCCATAGCCGCCTTCCACCCACCCACCGAGGGCGGGGACTGCGCCTTCCAGTGTTGGGCAATATCACGCTTAGCTAGTCTTAGCCCCAGAAATAGGAGATGCTGTTTATATTGATTCCCTCCTATCTCCTCCGTGCTGTGAAGGACGACTAGCTTGGGCTCAAGAGGGATCCTCCATGGCAATACCCGGGCCAGGTATGAGGTCACACTGTGCCAAAAGGTCTACAGTGCGGTACAACTCCATACCGTGTGGGGGAAAGTCCCTTCCTCCATGCCACAGCGGAGGCACACAGGGGAGGATACCACACCCATCCAACATAGGTGGGCCTAGTTTAGTAGGCCCTATCCAGGTGCCTGAATTGGATCAGGCAGTGGCACGATGAAATAGTTGCACCACGGGGGCCCGTCAGGGCTTCAGTCCAGTATTCATCCTTCAAGTCTTCGATGTTTCCCTCCCAGGCCATCTGCAGCGCAAACAATGTGTTGTGGTTATGTGTTACTAGGGTTTGATATATTTGTCGGATCTTGTGGGAACCCAAATCCCCCATCAGCAGCCTACCCTCTAATGGACTGAACTCCGGCAAGTCTACGATGCTCCGAGCATAAGCGGATACAGCATGTCGAAACTGTAAGTACTTGTAGAATTGACTACGATAAAGTTGGTATTCATCTTGTCATTGTTGAAAATATTTAAGCACTGTCCCCTTTATAACATCCCCCAGCAGGGATAGGCCTATGAGGTCCCATTCTCTGAACCCTGGCAGCGTCACCACTGGACGCAGGAAAATTCCATGACACAGCGGGGTCTCCCAGGTCAATCTCCCCCACCAGCCTGCCTGTCGAACAGTCTATCGCCATATTTGAGTGACCACCCTGGCCGCCGGGGGCAAGTGTTCCATCCCTGCATGACTATAGAGAAATTCCAGTACCAACCGGTTACCCATCGCCCATTTCTCCACAACATATACCGAATCAGCCTGGTCACTGTACCACCACTCGTTGATGTTAAGGAGGTAAGAAGCAGCATAGTAGGAATGTACATCTGCAGCGGCTTTCCCCCACAGAAGGTGGACTAGACACATGTGCGGAGAGCCACACGAACCGCACCACCCCCCCACAAGAAGTGTTTATGGACTGCATTCATTTGCGGGAACCATGAATATGGGATGCCATATGGGTAATTCTGAAACCGATACAACAATCGTGGCAGAGACACCATCTTGAAGATGGCCGACCGGCATAGAAGTGAAAAAGGCAAGGGGGACCATGCCTTCATCTCTTCTTGAACCCGCGGCAGCAGAGGACCAATTAATGCGATTAAGAGGTGGCCAGGTCTGGGGAAATATAGACCCCCAAATACTGGAAGCCATCAACAGCCTGGGACAGTTATGATGCCCATGCCGCTCTTCCAAGGTCGCCACAGACTGGAAAAAGTATTGACTTGTCGGGTTCATGTACAGCCCCGAGGTCTCACCAAAAACTCATAGGATCTACAGTATTCTCGGTCCAGAAAACGCTGGATCTGAAAGTAAAAACAAGACATCATCCACGTATAATGCAACTCTATCAGATATCTCGGCGGACCACTTGAATCCGCGCACCAGGGTGTCTTGCCTCACCCATGCAGCCAGTGGCTCCACAGCGAGCGCAAATAACAGGGGAGACAGCGGACACCCCTGTCTAGTGCCTCTGTGTGTGGGGAACGGGTCAGACACCACACCAGCCACACGAAGGGACGCTGATAAATCTGTGTATAGCAGGTGGTTGTATGCAAGGAACCATGGGCCTAGGTCAAGGGCCTGCAGGAGGATAAAGAGATACTCCCAGCTGATTGAATTGAACTCCTTTTATATATCATCTAGTAAGATGGCCGCCAGCCTCCCTAGTCCTGACGCCTTCGCCAATGCATTGTGAATCCATCTCATATTGTGGCAAGTGGACCGTCATGGCATAAAACCAGCCTGGTCAGGATGAACCAGATCAGAGATGTGCTGGAGAAGGCGATCGGCCAGCACCTTACCCAGGAACTTAGCTTCTATATTCAATAGCAAAATCATCCAGTAGGAAGATGGTTCTTCTGGGGGCGACCCGGCTTGCGGAAGATCACTATTTCTGGTGCCGCCAGTCGGGCAGAAGGATAGACATGTCGGAAGCCTCCTGCAATGCCCTCAGCAAGTGTGTTCCCAACTGGAGCATATGCGCCCTCAAAAACTCACATGGAACCTGTTAGGTCCCTGAATCCGGCCCGGGTGCAGACTCGCTAGCGCTTCCGTAAACTCCTCCACAGTAATCGGCTCATCAAGCTGTGTACGCACTGAATCTGAGACAGGTCTAGGATGCATAGTACGTACAAAGTCTACTATTGGTCACAGGTTAGGACTTCCCGGCGCGCATATAGAGTCATGTAATATTCTGCAAAGGCCTGAGCCACTTCACGAGGGCTGGACCGTAGTCCACCCCCGGCATCTCGGAGCACCGGCGCGGACGTCTGTGCAACCTGACATAAACGGTTTAGCATTTTACTTGATTTGTCGCCCCACTGATATACCCTATTCTGTGCCACCTGTCATGCCATCAGGGCCTCATCTAAAAGCAGGTTTTGCAGTTGTTGCTGTGAAAACAGCAACCGATGTCGGACCTGAGCCCCACCACCGCCCCTGATCGCGACCTCTAGAGCCTGCAGCTGGGCCTCCAACTCTATCACTTTTTCGGTTCTGCAATGCCGCTTCACCGCACAAAAACTAATGTCGACCCCCCGTAACGTGGGCTTCAGAGCCTCCCACAGATCCGGACCACCCCGGAGGAAGCTGTGTTGCTGTTAAGAGAAAGATATTCAGTGACTGACCAATGAAGCGTGGACCTGTACGATGGGCTACGCACGTGCCACAGTGACATACGCCACCGAAATGGGGACCAATATGTAACGTGAGGGCCACAGGAGAGTGATCTGACAACCCATGTGGCAGAATTGCGACCGCTGAGACCCTATGGGCATATGGGCCTGGGAGAAAAAGATAATCTATCCTGGAGAGGGACCCATGGACTGCAGAGAAGAAGGTGTAGCCGGACTCCGCTGGGTGGTAGGCCCTCCATGCATCTATCTACCCAAGGAAGAACGCCAGGAGGTGCAGCCTAGAGTCACCGGAGCCCTGTCCGGGCCCAACACGCTCCATCTATCCTCTGGCACCATCACATCATTCCAGCCCCCCCACCACAGACAATCCATCCGGCAGTTCCCCCCAAAGACGCAGGACCCTGTTGACGAATGCCTGGCCTGAGGGAGGGGGGCATATACACTGCCCAGAGTCAACAATTCCCCATGTAAAATCCCTGCCACTAGGGTGTAACTCCCGCCCAAGTCCGTCCACACTCTAGTAGGCTTATAGGGAACCCTGCGGTGAATAAGACTTGCTGTGCCCTTTGAGCCCTGAACAAACCCCGAGTGGAAAATCTGATCAAACCCAAACCGTGCCAGGCACGGCACCTTCGTTACCATCATGTGGGTTTCTTGAATAAGCAATACATCTTTCTCGAGCCTCTTGGCTTGCCTTAGGATTGCCCCACGTTTAACTTTGTCAAGGATACCCCTCACATTCCATGTCATGACTCAGACCTCTCCGGTTCGATCCCCAGATGTATATGCAGCCATCTACATTCAAGGAAGAAACAATGTAGAGCCCAAGTGTTCATGGGTCATAGTGCATCTGTGTCTGTGCCAAGTTAAGATACAACCACAAACTTCCATAACCAATATAACCGCCCCCACCCCAATACCTCAGCAAACATGAAGCATTTGTCATGGCGGGTGTACCCCCAGGGCCCCAACGGGAGTACTAGGGGACCCCTCGCCAATGGATTCCCAACTACACTAACCCCTTAAACATGAGTCCCTGGAAGCCTCAGGAACCTACTTCTAGGAGACCCGTCAGGCCTGGGAGTCCCACGAGAACAGGCCAGTTCAGTTTCATGGCCTAAACCTATAGATTAGAGACCGAGCCGGAGCCAAGTCGGGGTCAACACCGCATCTATAGCTGTAACTGTATTATGGATCTTCACCCTGTGTCTGAGATCACCAGTTAGAGCGGGAACGATACCCATGTTTCGATGTGGACTTCTTTGAGCGATTCCGTCGGTCACTTTGGGAGAAGTCAGATTCCAGCAGAGGTGGTGTATGTGGCTGGAGACACACTGTTTCATCAGTCCATGCAAAGACCGCTTCAGGTGTGTTGAAGAGCAGGGATCTAAACTTATATATAACCCTCATACGTGCATGGTATAACAACATGTATTGGACAATCTAATTCATGCAGTCTCCGCTTTGCCGCCACAAAGGACTGGTGCTGTTGCTGAACTATCTTAGTGTAGTCCGGTGATATCATAATGGCATGTGTTTCATATGTCAATTTTTCTTTTTGCCCCCAGGCAACTTTGATGATGGCATCTCTATCTAGATAATTCAGCAATTTAGCAATTACTGGGCGGGGCCTGGCGCCGGGGCGGGGGGTTTTTCACGAGAGCCATGTGCGCCCGCTCAACGACAAAGCAAGGGGACAAGGCACCTTCAGGCATGATGGAATGCAGCCACTGCGAAAGGAACACCTCCATTGAGGTCCCTTCGCACCCCTCCGGGAACCCAACGAACCATAGGTTGTTGCAGCGGGTGCAACCTTCTGCATCTTCTACTCTCGCGGCCAGCTCTTGTGTAACCACGGTCAGCTTATTGACTTTCTGTTGAAGCGATGCCACTGTATCCTCCACTGTCGACACCCCGGTCTCCACTTCCGTAATGTGGTCCACTGCCTTCCGGAGAGCTTGCCGAAGTAGTGTGACTTCTGACCCCACCGCCCGATCCTGGGGTCTAGCATGTTGCACGATTGCGTGATGGCCGCCAGCAGTGCAGCATTGTCTGGTGCCATCTCGGCGACTTCGGATCCACCTGTGTGCCCCGTTCCCGCAGAAGTGTAGTGGTCCATGGTGCTTCGATGTGTTTGGGGCGGAGGATTTATTCTTCGTCATGGTGACTCTGGGGAGGGTCTTCCAAACCAGTTAGATCTGTGATATTGTATTTCACCTCTCCTCGTGGTGGTCCTGGCGGTTCCACCAGCACAACTGTGCCGGACCCTCTCCTCTGGCAACACCAAGCCCGGGTCTGTATGCCGCTGGCCAGGCCTCACAGAACTAACCAGTCCCAGGCCGCAAGCTGCACCGGGGCCTAGCCCGGCCGCTTCTGCTGCCAGAGGACCAGCCACAACATGGACCCCTTAATGGGATCTCACGGGCCGGATTACTTGCCTGCAGCGCACCCACAAGAAGCTGCATAGAGGGCACCCTCCACTGGCACTACTCCTTTCACCTGATCTGGACAGACCAATCTACGGGCCTCAGATCCTGCCAATGCTTGTAGGCCCTGGGAGATGAGCAGTTATGGCCCCAGTAATTCAGGCCCCAGTAATTCAGGCCCAGGCGCTTGCCAGACGTATGCCAGCTGCCCCCACCTCACAATAATAGCAGCTTGGCTGCCCGGTCCTGCTGGGGTGGGCCTACCTTCTATAGATCGTGGGGCTCCTCTGCTGCTGTGCGCGGCCTCTGCCACATTTGGGTGAGGCCGCCAGTCAGTGTCTCCTGGGATGGACAGGCGTGGCACCTAGTACCATAGCGTGTTGCTCGGGGGCACGGCCACAGGTGACCGCAGCCCCCAATCAATTCTTTACCACGGCCCTTCAACAATTACTTATCAGGCCCGCGGCTAGGACTCTTCCCCAGGCACCCTCTGCTGCCCACGACCTCCGCGGCCCTGCCACACACACCACCCAGGCTCACCAGTGTTGCAGCTTGGCCCCTCTGGGCCTCGGAGATCTTCCGTCGCCCGAAGCTGCCTCCTCTCTAGGGGCAGCAGCTGGGTCAGGAACTGCTGGGAAGGTGGGTAGGCGCTGCGCCCAGCCCACCAGGTCTGCAATCAAGAGCGTGGGCAGCATTAGTTAGCGTACGCCATGTTAGCTCGTCAGGGCATGCCCCCTTGTACTCTATCTTTTTTTAATTAAACAACACATAATCAACCAATTAATGGTACTACATTCATAGTTGCCTCTGTCAAAGTGATTAGGTTAATATAGTATGTAACTCATCTGTAAGATGATTTACAACATATTTAAGTGCATCTTTTTCATGAAGGATGCGGTCATGAGCATTGCATTTGGTGTGCGAGTTTGAGTTAGCAAATCCACAATGGTTTGTGGACCTATGTTGGACCTTCTCAGGGTTCGCAAACCCAGTAAGAGGTCCACAAACCCTGTGCAAGGCCCAAAATGGGGCCACAAACTGGCCAGAGTTTCAAGGGCCGCAAGACAGGGTTTGTGGACTTTTGGAGTTGGACTGTGGACCATAAACCCTGCCTCTGAGTCAAAATACCCAGAAACAAAATATACTTTATTTAAATTTTAACCTACGAGGGGTCCCTTTGAGGCCCCTTGCCTGGACCTTTGGGTCATTGGGATGCTCCACTTAAGCCTTTTGTGTGCCTTCATTTTCATTTTTCAGGATTCAGGAACTGAGTCCATGAGTCCTGGTATGATGGCTGCCAGTCTATCAGGTGGCTTTAGGTCTGTGGACCTGGTTTAGGGTCTTCAGACCAAAAACAGACAACAGGATAAAAAGCTCCCTCGTACAATATTTTTTTTATATTCTTTTTAATTTGGGTCTATGGCTGGCCAATACAGATTTTTAGACCTCCTCAGACTACCAGTCGAAATATCTTTAACTCAATAACCCTTTCAAACCCACCGAAAAATGTTTTCAAATACTACTTTGTCTAAAACTACTGAACTGATTTACATCCTACCAAGCAAGAGCACTTTCTTGAGTGAAGTTCTATTTTCAGTCTAATTTGTATCGGAGAGCAAAGATTCCTACAGATATACAAAATGTGATGTCACTTTTTTTTCTTTTTGTTTTACACCTCCACGGCCAGTCTTACAGCTCCTTCACTGGCTACCTAAAGCTAGGCAATCAATGTTTAAGACACTGCATCCTTCACAGAGCCACCCAGGGAAAAGGACCACTATCTCTACATTTGAAGTTTAAACAATACTCGCAAACAAGTTATTCTGAGCCACCTCGGATCATCAAACCCCTTTACAAAAAGACATCCATAGAATGCACGTCCATGTAGCAAAACTCAGCCACTCGTTGCCAAGCAAAATATGAAGCATCCCAAAGCACATGAAATTCAGACAAGAGGTGAAAACGTGGCTTTTTCCAAGGTAAACCCTAGACTCCTGCTCCTGGAAAACAATCAGAACATGAATCTACCACCAGCATACACTTAGCTCATGGCAACCATCTGTGGCTGACAACATGATGACAGATACTGGCAAATTATCTCTTCCAGAGGCATCTAGTCCTCTCCCAACCGTGGAGTAGTGTTAGAAATGGGGGTCTCTAGTTGGCAATGGTGGCACATTTGTCCAAGTAGGGACCCTTCTTCCTAGTCAGGGAAGGGAGTTACACTCCTAAAATAACCCCTGCTCACCGCCTTGGTAGCTTGGCACGAGTAGTCAGGCTTATCTCAGAGGCTCTGTGTAAAGCATTTGAGCATAACCAACAGTAATACAGTGAAAACACTACAGAAAGACACCACACCAGTTTAGAAAAATATCCAATATTTTTATATATCCAAAACAAGACCAAAACGATAGGAATCCAACATACAGTACTTAAAAATATATACTTTGCAAGATATCCTCAAAATTGCAGAAATATCTCAAAAACACAGTTTTTACGAGTCGTTAGCTCCGTCCGGGGCTACCGCGATGCTGAAAACAACAGAGTCTAACAGTTCCAGCCAACTGCGTCGGTGCCGGCCAGCAAAAGCGTGGACAAACTCGTGAACAGTACCTTTCTCATTGCAGCAGGCACGTTGGTGCGAGCCAGTCGTGGCAACCGTCGCTGTTGTGTTGCAAAATGGAAGCGGTGCAGGATGCTGTGCTCTCACGATGCGGTGCAGGCAGCGGCTCGGTGACGATCATCCAGACGGCGTCTGAGAGACCAAGGCTTGCGGTGCAGGGCGAGGCGGTGCTCGATGCGGTGCTGGCAGGTTGCGGTGCAAGCAACAGAGCTGGTTAGCGGAAGCTGGCATGGGTTGGCCCAGATGGCTGTGTGGGACGAGGTGGTGCGTCGTGAAGCTTACGAGCGGTGCCCCCAGCCACGATGCAGTCACGGGTGTCGAAGTCAGCAGCAGCGACGGCGTTGGTGAGACCATGAGGGTGAAGTGAAGCGAGGCGGTGCAGAGTGCGGTGCCCACAGGTCACGGTGCAAGCAGCGGCTCGGTGGCGGCAGCGGCAGTCGTCGTTGTCGGTGAGACCAGGTTTGCGGTGTGAGACGCAAACAGTGCCCTCTGCAGTGCCGTCAGGACACAGAACCAGCGACGGAGTCGGTGACGGAGTCAGTTGCGTTTCCCTTCTCTGTGGCAACTGAAACAGCGGTTCCAGAAGCGGTACCCAGAGGTTGGTGAAGTCTTTGCAGTCCCTGAGACTTCAGAAAAGGCGGCAAGCTCTACTTCAAGCCCTTGTAGATACTCAGCACAAGTAAAGAAAGTTCATTCCAGTCCTTTCACTGCCCAAGGCAGAAGCAGCAACTGCAGGCCAACCCTACAAAGCAACAACACAGCAAAGGGGCAGTACTCCTCCTGGCAGCTCTTCCAGCTCTTCTTCTTGGCAGCTTCCTTGATTCCAGCGAGTTCTAAAGTTCTGGGGTCTGGGACCCAATATTTATACTCAAAATTCCTTTGTTCTCCAGGCAAAGAGTGTCTGTGCTTAGTCCAAACCAGTTTAGTCCTCTCTGGCCCAGCTTCCCGGCAGGAGGTGGAGACAACATTGTCCACAGCAGACCAGGCCCATTCAGGTGAAAGGAAATCTCCTCCCACTACTCTAAATGCAGCCCAGGTCTATTGAGCCCAGCCCTGACTCATCCACGAAAGGCAGGACACACCTCAACACCCCCCCACCCCTCCCCAGTGGCTGTCTGAAGAGAATGCACATCCCCAGTCCCTGTCACTCCAAAGCCAGACAGTCAATCCACAAACCCAGCAGAGGCACACAGAATGGCTAAGCAAGAAAATACCTACTTTCTAAAAGTGGTATTTTCAAACACAGAACATAAAAATCAACTTTACTAAAAGATGCATTTTTACATTCTAAGTCCAGGCATACTAAACTCCACTTCCCTATCTTGTCCCAATGGGAAGGTATACTTATAAGATATATACCCTATGGGACAGATAGCCTTTCCATAGTGAAAAACGAAATGCACTGTAATTCACTAGCAGGACATGTTACACACACCAGTACATGTCCTACCTTTAACATACACAGCACCCTGCCCACAGAGGTACCTTGGGCCTACCTTAGGGGTGACATATATGTAAGAAAAGGGAAGATTAGGGCCTGGCAAGTGGGTGCACTTGCCAGGTCGACATGGCAGTTACAAACTGTGCGCAGACCCTGCAGTGGCAGGTCTGAGTTACCTTTTCAGGGCTACTTCTGTGGGTGGCACAATCAGTGCTGCAGGCCCACTGGAACCATTCGATCTACAGGCCTTGGCACACTCAGTGCACTTTACTCAGGGCTTACCAGTAAATCAAATATGCCAATCATGGAAACACCAATCGATAATACAATATACACAGAGAGCATATGCACTTTAGCACTGATCAGCAGTGGTAAAGTGCCCAGAGTCCTAAAACTAACAAAAACATGTCAGGAAAAAATAGGAGGAAGAAGCAAAAAGTTTGGGGATAACCCTGCAAAAAGGGTAATTTCCAACAAGTAGCTACAACACTTCCCACTATACAGTATCGATGTTGGCCATGTGATTGGGCATAATCTGTCAGTCAACTGTAATTATCTACCTAATACTAACTGGACAGGCATGCTCTCTGAAAGATCTACTACACACCGCTGACCACTGGAACACACTACAACCGCCCACACCTGCAAGTCCAGACGACATATATGCTAAGATTTGTTCTTATAGCTGAAAACCTATCATAATTACCACACAAAGTTGTCTGTGATCCATTCCATCCTGGCGGATCTCTGTCTCTTGCAGGTACACTTTACTGCTGCTTCCCACAGTACCATGATTGCTGCATGAGCGACCTTTTGCCATAGGCCGCATGTAATTTTGGACTCTAATTACAAACTAATTAGAAACATAAAAATGGGACCTGCAATCTATATTACTGCTCAGTGCTTCTTCCCAAGACAAGATATGAGCACCTCTCTGATCACTCACACATGACACCAAAGCATTCCCCACAGTGGCTGAAAACTAAGAAAACACTCTTCCAACCACACACCCCACACGAAGTATGTAGCATGCTATCTTTGTGGGTAAGCACTTCAGTGCCCTACATAGGGGTAGTAATTGCTATATAAATGTTGCAGTGCAATAAAATACAATGGATCGTCACCTCTCCCTTCACTGTCTGCCAGTAGCGGCTCCTGGTGGGAGTGCTACCGGGCGGTGACGTGGGGCGGGGGAGGAGCAGGGTGGGGGGTAGTAAACACCGGAATACGGATGAATGCAGGTAAGTAGACAATCGAATCAATAAAACGAATTTCGTTGCGCGCGCTTCATCGCATTTGGCGGTGCAGCGCGCGCAACGAAATTCGTTTTATTGATTTAATGGTCTACTTACCTGCATTCATCCGTATTCTGGTGTTTACTACCCCACACCCTGCCCCTCCCCCGCCCCACATCACCGCCCGGTAGCACTCCCACCAGGAGCCGCTACTGCTGTCTGCACTCATGTTCTGACTAACCCCCTCTTCTGGTCTGCGGCCTGGATAGCCATGCGAATGTATATACATTCTCCAAATGCAACATTAGAATGAACCAAACCAGTGGCAAGTAAGGCATATCTCTCCCAGAAAGAATGCATCATTATTCATGAAGCAGTATAAATACAACAATGTAAAGAAAACACCTGGACTTGTGGAGGATGTGGCATAACGACCAGAGCTAACAACTCTGGAGCTGGGGAACCAGGTTCGAGCCTTGGCGTGGGCTCAACATCCTGTGATTCTGGGCAAATCACTTAATCTCTCTTTGCCTACCAAAAATGAATGCGTCCTTGTGTAACATAACTGATGCTCATGTAAAGCGCTCCAATACCTTCGGGTCGAGTTCGCGATATAAAAAAACTGCAAAAAAACAAAAACAAAAAAAACCAAGGAATCTTGAACCCTCTCAGAGACGTGACACAGGGATGCCCTTAATTAAGCAGGTTTATAGCATACAGAAATAAACAGGAATATTTTGGATACATAGCAAATACACCACCAAGAACGAGATGGCGAGATTCTCAGACCTTGCCACCCTGAACTTCCGTACTGATGTCCATGGAAAGAACCTACCGAACACTGATGCCATCAGAGCACCAAAAGCCACCGAGCTAAGAGCAGCACAGATGCAGACGTGCTTACACTGAGGGCGAGTCACACAGAAGCATTTATGAGTAATGAAAGTAGTAAAATACTCTTCATTGCCTTTGTTCAACTCCTGATTGTACCAGGTACCAAGAGAACACAGTCCTTTCTATGTGGCCTAATTGTGCATGAAGATTCCAATGTTATGCGTATTTTAATATATTTTGTAGCCAATTCAGAAAGGCATGTACAAGTACGTAAAAAGAACTACAAAATTACTACTCTACGTACCGTAAAATGCATTTGTAGATAGGACCCTACGTCTCTGTAAATGAGCAGAGATCGAACTCAGTGGTAGGCACGTCAAAATCGCAGTGTCATTCACTGGCCTGCAAACAGAGCCTCACCCCACTTGTTTTCCTGAATGCTAACAGGAAGTCGTCCGCTTGCAGTTCTACCGCCTTCCTTAGCTTACAAGAAGCCTGACTGGCAGAGGCCTGCCCAACCTCTCTACCCATTCCATGCCAGCCTCGAAATATGTTCCTGCGCCTCTTTTTGCTCACTAGGCTGCAGTCCAAATACGAGAAGTGCGCGCGGCAGAAGTGCGGTCCCAGGCAAGTTGGAGATAGCTTTGAAGTGGGTCATTTGAAACGAAAGCTTTCCCTCCCTCTCCGGAACTTGGCACCCCTCTCCCAGCTGTTGTGTGGAAAAATCCAAAGCATCACCGCGTTTTGGGATTCTTATCAGTCAGAGGCACGAACGGAACATACATACCATTATTAATGCGTACCATCCCCATGGTAACCAGGTTTCCGGAGAAACTAGGACAGTGGGTCTGTTCATTAAAAGAGTGAAGGGGAAAAAAGATTCCAACCGCGAAGCTTTTTGGCTGGAGCGTAGGTAGCAGCTTCGTCGGTTTTCGTCCACCATAATAATATGGGCCATAAATTCCAGCTTTTCCTCCAGCAACTTCTACCTCGCGTCGCGCCCTCCCAACTCCTCCTCTTTCCCCGGATTCCCCGCGATTAGCCCACCGGTGCACCATTTAATTCGCAGCCTGAGGTCGCAGCTGGATTCGCACAGTTGCACTCAATTGGAACACCAGAAGGACGCAATCTCGTATCCTGCCAGGGCAGACGGCGTTGGAAGACCCAGCGCCGTCAATTAAGCCCTCTTTCACCCCCCGAGTACAAATTTCCGTTCCAGGAGCGATGCGCAAGGACCACAGGCTGGCTGGCAGTTCTGCCTCACCACAGCCATCTGCCTTATGGCTACGTCAAACCGTTCATGGCGTTCCTAGCTAGGGAAGCGAGGGGGAGGGGTCCCCAGGGACCGCAGAAGTCACAACAGATTTAATTCATTACTATGCACTTGGAAAAAAACGAAATTATTATGACGAGTTAAACAATCGTCTGACATTTTATCCCTCTCGTGTGTCTGTGAGGGACCTGCTTTAATTGAAGCAGACGATCCTTCCTGACTGTGCTACTGTACAAAACTGCTCAACTCAAATACCCTCGGTATAGAGGTGGAAGAGTACTGGGTCCGCGCGCTCTCCGCGGCAGCTTTAATTAATGCGCAGACGAGCTAATAATAGCTAACAGCGTGGAACTTTCATGTGAGGCTTATGCACAGATTGTCAGCGCACTTTTAATATTGAAGAGCAGGCAAAAATGTGATATGTGTGTTGTTGGGCAAACAGAGATGCCAATGCCTGGACAGGGTCCCAGCTTAGTAAGGTGGGGGCACACAGTGGGAATTTCACTCCAGCACGCCTCACTAGTTTTCACGCACACTGGCATACTTCAACAAAACAAGCTCTATGAAGCCATTTCTCTAAGGAGGACTGAAATCGCCAAATCATGTAACTGACTGGCCCAAAACATGGAAAGGGGATTAGAGGCATGCTCAACGTACTGTAATTAGCCAGCATCACTAAGGCAGTGTAGAACATGCAGATTTTTTTAATGAATAATATTTAACACATTTACTCATGTGTCAGGCCCACACCACTCTTGCACTTTTGACAAATGCACATAGTGGTTCCTACCACCAGTAAGTAGGGGCCTGTAGTCAGCCACCATTCCAAGGGCCCGATGTTGTAACAGAAATGACGCAAATAGCGGGTGCAAATTTTGCACTGACTTTTTGTGGCCTGTTGGTAATTTTGTGATGCTAGTTACGTCTGAAAATGTCTAGTGGCAGACAGTTTAAAAATGAACTGTCTAATGAATATTAATTAAGCAGGTCGCTATTTACAATACGCTTCAATTGGTTACAAAGACCGTGATGATGGCCTTCAACGAACAGCAGACCCTGTGTTTGTATTCCTAAATGGCAAACATTTTTTTAAAGCTGCCCGTGTTCCCTAAATGTACAGTCCTACTATTAAAAAAAAAAGTTTGGCATTTTGGAAGACTTCGGAGGGATGTCTGTCCCATGACCACTCTGCCCATCCCACCCCACCCTACCAAAGGCAACATGACACGGTTCCCAAAGTGCAAGCTGTCCAACAGGGATAACTTCTCTTTTGCAAATATGTTGCCGTATCCTTTGAAGTGTCAGTAACATTTAATGGTTGCAGCTTTAGTTGAAGACTTGGCTCTTCACCAACTCATCACTGTGAGCTTTTTATGTATTCTCATCTGGTGGCCCTTTCCGCAGCGCCTTGACGCCTCTGGGCAAAGTTTGCGCTTTATAAGGCTAATATTCATTCATTCATTCATTCGTTGCAGTCACAAGCCATTGCTTCATCTTATTGCAATTCTCAATTCAGAGGGGACATCCCTAACTCATTGCAATTCGGCGGGAGTCACAAAACCCCTTTAATGGTTCTGAAAGTCTCTCTTGAATCGCAAAAGAGTTTGGTACATTAAGAAATGTCATGATGCAGTCGAAAATTAGGCGATTTTGCAAATCGAACGGGTTGCGCCTGCAAAATCATTTTGTATATTTTGCCCAAGTACCTCCCTGCACCACTGACCTGGAGTAACATAACACGATTCTACAGGCCTCTCCCAGAAAAGTGTAAGACTCCGAGGATATGAGCTGGCAAAGCCAGCGATGTATTTTTGGAAAACTTGGATGAAAGTTGAATTAAAGGAGGGTTGAGACCCGGTAAAGAAGGTGCATTCCAATGAAGTAGTGTGTGATCTATTTTTTGTGGGGCAGTTTTTGAAAACCTTTGGAGAGGACCTGCAGTAGCATCTTACTATTTCCCACATTGTTCATCCCAAGAAGCTAGCAATAGCTATGAATAAATGGGGAGAAAATTGGGTTGGCCAAAAGGGGTAAAGTCCATAACAGACAAAACTAGGTTGAGAGAACTCCCAGCCACATGGCCATTTGTAAAATGAGACTGCCAATTCCCAGGGTTATCAAAAAAGTGACAAGCCTAGCCTAGAAATATGAAATGGTCAATATTGGGCAGTGTAAATAGTGTGATGGCTGCTTTAACAGTTTTCAGTGGGATGTGAGAAAAATAGACTGCCCTTGGCTCAAGAGCAGGAGAAGTACAGCAACAGATCAGGAGAAAATTAGAAATGGATGTACAAGGAGATCTTCCTGTAGCCTGCCATATGGCATATTTTTATCTACTTTGTCTTGGTGTAGGCCATATTCCTGGCTTGCTAGCTTATGTCCCACAAGGAGCATCATTTGCAGAAACCTTATAGGATAGACGCTAACAGCAATTGCCAATTTGAAGTGCAGATTAGACATGACACTGGACACTCCATCAGATCCATTGAGATACAACCCTTCAAAAGGAGAAGGAACATGTCCTTTACTGGATGTGGACCCTCCACTGTCTACTCTGAGGCATTTGCCAGCACAAAATGAGGGGTTGGTTGCTGAAGATGTAGAGAATGAGGAACCATGTTAGGGTGGGCACAGTGAAACCAGGCCCTCCAGACGTGCAGGATGCACTCTTCCCATCGGGATGCCTGTGTTGGGAACGGAGAATCAGGTATTTTATTACCTGTAAGTCCAATTCTCAGGGGTAAGGGCTCCATCTCAGAGGAAAGTCCTTTGAACGGATGATTTGTGGTGCAAAGTCGGATGTCGTGAGGATAGTTCTTCACAAGGAGGTGTGAAGGAACTACTGGAAACTTAACAAGAAAGGGCAGATTAACAATGTGCACAACATGATTACATTAGTATTAAATATATAGATGTACATGCTCCTTCTGTAGACAATAGGAGGCTTTGCCAGGATGCTGTTCCTTGATGCACATAGCAGCAGGATTGTTAGAAATTGATGGGCATAGTTACAAGGAATTGTGATCGCAGGATGTCTCGCATAGGCCAGTCCCAAGTCAGGTGAAGATGCCAAGAACAGCAGGGATAGCACCTCCGGACAGTGATGGGCCAGCTAACGATACTCAGTGCTATCTCATGTCTCTGAAATTGGCACTTGTCGTCTCCCGCTTGGTCCCCACCCACAAGGAGCACACACAAGACTTGTAGGTGGATTATAGTTTCTTTATTCTTCTCGCTCGGTGCACTGCATGCAGGCACTTCCTTCCTCCTCCTGGGGTGTATAGATAATGCCCCGTCTCCTCTCCCTGACCAGAAGTGGTGTCCGGTGGCTAATTCCCTCCCCTTGTGTCCTGTGCAGGGTCCTAGTGCCCACCTGCACTTCACTCCAACATCTCCCCATTTTGTGGAAAAAAAAACCTCAAAGAGAAACAAAACTGAGAAGAAACAAAAGAAATAGAAAAGAAAACAAGAAAAGAAGAGGAAAGAAAAGAAAGAAAATGAAAAAAAACAATCAAGAAATAAAACACACAGTCATGAAACAACAATGACCATTGTTCTCTTTGTCTCTGATGTTGGCAACCTTCTGTCCTACCATTATAGTTCCTCAATGAGTCTTTTTGATCTTCTGCTCACTCTCTTTGGGAGGGGCATTTCTGTTTCCTCACTTTGTACCTCCCCTGTTGCTCCAGGATTGTTCAGTTGTTCGCTGCTGTGAGGTGCTCCTTCCACTCCTTCCTCAACTTCGTCTTTTATGATATTTGCTTTGTTCCTTGACGCTGTCTCTCCTTCCTCATTGTCTTAGGTTTTGTATCCTTTGAAGTGTGAGCTTTTTCTGGTGATGCGGTAAGGTCCTGATGCTTCTGTTATCATGGGCCCTTTCACGTTTGTTACCGTCAGTGGTTCACTCGAGAAAGGACTGTCTGACCTCCTTGTTTGCCATTGGCACACAAGTACTAGATCATCTTGCTTCAATTCAGATGCTGTGGCATGACGCGATGCGTCGGCATATTGTTTCATCTTCGTCTTTGCCTCTTGATCTCTTTCAGCAATGTTGCTGTGTTCAGGTGGCACTTTTGCTTCCAGTTGCTGCAACCTTGTTCTGCTTGTTCTTCCCAGCTCTAGTCCTGTCGAGCATCTTCCTGTGGAGCTGTGCGGGGTTTTGCGGTAGTCTCCCAGTATTTGGCACAGTGCTTTGCCCACTGAGATCTGCACCAATTCGGCACGTTGGACGGCCTTTTTGATGTTGCCCATGAACCTTTCTACCATGCCGTTTGCTTGTGGCCACAGAGGTGTTATTTTCCTGTGATGTATTCCCAGGTACGTCATGAACCTGTGAAATTCTCCTGAAAATGGTGGTCCATTGTCTGTCTTTAGTGTCTGCGGGCGCCCCATGCTGCAAATATGTCATCTAGTATTGGTAGGGTGGCCGTTGCTGATATTGATGACACTTGTCGTACTATGGGGACCCGGGAGCATTCGTCAATGACTACTAGCAGGTAGCCTCTAGTGTCCAGCGGCCCATAGAAGTCAGCGGCCTTTGTCGTCCACACCGCCCCGGGGAGGTCAGACATGCATATTTGTTCTGGCTTTGCTGGCCTTCCGGTTATCTGGAATAGGTGACAGTTCATGATCATCGCTTCCACTAAGCGATCAAGTCCCGGGAAACATACCTTTTCCCTTAGCATTTTTTTGGTTGTCACAATGGCTCTATGAGTCTCATGTGCCAGGATTACGGTGTGCCGCCGTAGTGCTTTTGGTATCATTATCCTTGTTCCTTGAAGTAGAATTTCTCATTCCGTTTCCAACAGCTCCTCTTGTATTTGTTTGATTGCCAGCATTTTTTCTCTTCTGACTCCTTCACCCATTTGACTGCTGTTGTTTACATGTCTCCACCTCTGTTGCTATGTTGTGCTTTTGACTGGTTGTAGCGTGGCATCATCCATTGTTTCTTGCACCAGTTCATCAATTGTTATTGGGGCAGGTGTGTTTTGTCGCAGCACAAAGTTGTGGTACTCCTCAGCCGTGGACGTGGTCTCTGGTGCACGTGGTAGGGGATGCAATGACAGGTAATCGGCAGGGTTATGCTCTTTTCCTGGTCACTGCACTATTTTGAATTCGTAGTTCATGAGGCGTATCCCCCATCTTTCAATGTGTAGGGGGATTTTTGCGTTCAGGTTTCCACATATCATCACTTGTGCTTGGTGGTTTGTCATGATGGTGAATGGCTTCCCGTGGATGAACATGTGGTAGTGTTCACACACCCACACTACTGCTAGGCTCTCTTTCTCTGGTTGTGACTATGCTCTTTCTATATCTGGCAGGCACCTACTTGCATATGCAACAATCTGTCTGGGTGAGACTCTTCCTGGCATGTGTTGTGCGAGAATGGCTCCTAAAAACCCACTGGGCTGGCGTCAACAGTGAGCTTGGTGCATAGGGATGCATTGAAGTAGGGGAGGTGGTCCACCGATTTGACTGCATGCCTGATGTCTTCAAACACCCTGTCGCACTCCTTGGCCCAGAGGAATGACTGGCCCTGTTTTGTCAGTTCACAAAGTGGAGAGTCACTGTGGCAAAATCCTTGATGTAGCGATCACAGTAGCTTGCCAGACCAAGGTATGACCTCACCTGTCACAAAGGAGGGACTGAGGGCTTTTTAGACAGGTCCAGCACACATGCCCTAACATGACCTCATCTGTGCCACGTCTGCTCGGGGCCTTGTTTTGCATAGTTTTTTCTACTTTGCTGGCACACGGTCTCATACCTTTTTGTGAGAAGATGTGGTCAAAGAACACTAGTTCTCCCCAGCTCGCATTTGTCTTCATTCAGAGTCAGGCCAGGGATTTCTAGCTGGCTGCAGACTTCTCGTAGTGCCTTGTCATGCTTCTCATTTCAGCGACCGAATACCAAGATGTCGTCACTGTAATTTAGACTGTTTTTGGCGGACCTGATCACCCGCCTCACCATCTCTTGAAAAATGTCTGCTGCTGCTGAGTGGACCTAGACCCTCGGTCTAGGTCCACTCTCTCCCCACTGCTCCGCTGTGCCGTCTCTTGCCTCCAGACCCCGACCTCCTCCTTGGGAGGTTCGAGGTTGCTGCCCGCTCCAACTGGGACCAGACTGCCTCCAACCACCGTAACCTTCTCAGCCGCTTTTTTTTCTTCTTAATTTTTTCCCTGTTGTGCCACTGTTATTGTGCCCATCTGTGTCTTGCTCTAATCCCACCACTGTTTTTATTTTCTCATGCCTGCCTGTTCCTTTTGCCTTTCTCCGCTGCTGCCCCTGTAGCCCCTCCCCCCCGGAATTCCCCCCCGGAATTTCCCCTCCGGAATTTCCCCCCAGAATTCCCCCCCGGAATTCCCCTGCTCCCGCCTCCCAACCTCTCCTCCCTCCCACCTCCCCTACTTAATGGCAGCCGCTGTGCGGTCCCGCCGCTGGCGCGCCAAAGGCGTGCCAAAGGCAAGCCCATCTGCGCCCGTCTGTGACCCGACCGCGGCCAGCGCCAGGAACCCTGGACCTCCCACTACCCATCGCTACGACACCACCACCCTCCTTGCACTTAACCCTGGAAGACTTAGAGAATGCCAACAGGCCTCACCGAACACGACCCATGGCCAGTTCTCCTGCCTCCACTGCCGCCAGACCCTCACCGCCACCCCGGCCTCCAACACCGCCGACGCCAGCACCGGCGACACCCTAAAATGCATCCTCCTCAACGTACGCTCCGTACACAAACACGCCATGGAAATCTGGAACCTACTCGACTCTCTTTCGCCCGACATCGCCTTCTTCACAGAGACCTGGACCAACGCATCCTCCGCCCCCGACATCAGCACCACCATCCCAGACGGATACAAGATCCAGAGGAAAGACCGCCCCAACCACCCAGGAGGGGGCCTCGCCATTGCCCACAAGAGCACCCTCCGCCTCAACACCTCCAGCGAAACCTTCCCCTCCGCCGAACACCTGCACTTCAAGATCCAGACCACCCCCAAAGCCACACTCTGAGGAACCCTCGTCTACAGACCCCCCGGCCCCCAAACACCCTTTGCCACCACCATCACCGACTTTATCGCACCCCACACGATCGCCTCAACAAACTACATACTCATTGGAGACCTGAACTTCCACCTCGACAACCCCAGTGACCCCAACTCCACTATCCTTCGTGACAACCTCGCCAGCATCGGACTTAAACAACTCATCAACACACCGACCCACAGAGCAGGACACACCCTCGACCCCATCTTCGCGGCAGGAAACAGCGTCCATTTCAGCCACACAACGCAGCCGCCATGGACCGACCACCACTGCGTACACTTCGCCATCAACAAACCCAAGGCACCCAAACCAGCCCCACCACAAAGGAACTGGAGCAAGGTTACTGACGAGCAACTTAACTCCACCCTCAGCCGAGACAACCACACCTGGGCACCCGACGCAAACAGCGCAAACGACGCAGCCAGAGAACTCCACACCTGGATCTCCAACTGCGCAGATGAGCTCGCCCCTCTACGCAACCCCGACAGACAACGCCCCAGGAAAGCCGCCTGGTTCACAACCGCTCTCCAAGAAGCCAGACGCACCTGCAGACGCATGGAGAAGAACTGGAGAAACACCAAGACAACCGAAAACCACACCACCTACAAGGATGCCATGACAGACTACCACAACCAGATCAGAGCCACCAAAAGGAACTTCATCCACAACAAAATCCTGGCCAACTCCACCAACTCCAAGGAACTTTTCAGTGTCATTCAAGAATTCACCAACCCACGCAGCGAAGCCACAGACATCACCCCATCCCAAGATCTCTGCGACAAGCTTGGAACCTATTTCCACCTCAAGATCAAAAACCTCTACGACAACTTCATCGACCATCCACCAGGCGCCACAGACGGCCCCGCGTCCCCCAGAAACACCAGCCAGCCCACCATGTCCAACTGGACACCGATCACGGCCGAAGACACCGCCTCGACCATGAAAAGCATCCACTCGGGGGCCCCCACTGACCCCTGCCCCCCTCACATCTACCACAGAGCCGTGGCCGCCATCGCACCCAAACTACAACGCACCATCAACACCACCTTCAAAACAGGCACCTTCCCAGACGACTGGAAGCGCGCAGAAGTCAGACCCCTGCTCAAGAAGCCCACAGCTGACCCCACCGACCTCAAGAACTATCGGCCCATCTCGCTCCTCCCCTTCGCAGCCAAAGTTGCAGAGAAAACAGTCAACAGGAAACTGACACGATTCATTGAAGAGAACGCCATCCTCGACCCGTCCCAATCCGGATTCCGAAGCAACCACAGCACAGAGACCGCCCTACTCGCCGCCACAGACGACATCCGCACCCTCCTGGACCAAGGCCACTCCGCAGCCCTCATCCTTCTCGACCTATCAGCGGCCTTCGACACGTCTCCCATCGCACACTAGTCGTCAGACTACACAACGCAGGCATACAAGGAACAGCCCTGGACTGGATCCGATCATTCCTCACCAGAAGAAGCCAAAGGATCAGACTCCCACCCTTCCTCTCCGACCCCACGAAAATCACCTGCGGAGTCCCACAGGGTTCATCACTGAGCCCCACCCTCTTCAACATTTACATGGCCCCCCTCGCAGCCATCGTCTGACAACACGGCCTGAACATCGTATCCTACGCCGACGACACCCAGCTCATCCTCTCCCTCACCAAAGACCCCACCACTGCCAAACTCAACTTCCAGAAAGGAATGCAAGACGTCGCAGTCTGGATGACCAACAGCTGCCTGAAGCTCAATGCCGAGAAGACAGAAGTCCTCGTCCTCGGTACCACCCCTTCTGCATGGGACAGCACCTGGTGGCCGACCGCCCTAGGAAGCCCACCTACCCCCTCAGACCACGCCAAGAACCTCGGCATCGTACTCGACTCATCACTCTCCATGAACCGACAGGTCAACGCCGTCACCTCCAGCTGCTTCAACACCCTCCGCAAGACCTTCAAGTGGATCCCCCCTGAGTCAAGGAAGACAGTCACCCACGCACTCATCACCAGCAGACTGGACTATGGAAACGCACTCTACGCCAGCATCAACAAGTCCCTACTCCGCAAACTCCAGACAGTACAGAACACCGCCGCCAGACTCGTCCTCGGCATCCCCCGACATGAACACATCAGCCAACACCTACGAAGTCTCCACTGGCTCCCCGTGGAGAAAAGAGTCACTTTCAAAATCCTCCCTCACGCCTACAAATGCCTACACAACAACGGACCCAAATACCTCAACGACAGAATCAACTTCCACGTACCCAAAAGAAACCTCCGATCTTCCAACCTCGCACTGGCCGAAACCCCACGCATCCACAGAGCCAGAGCAGGCGGAAGATCCTTCTCTCACATTGCAGCCAAGACCTGGAATGAGCTACCGGCAGACATCAGACGCGCCCCCTCCCTGAACACCTTCAGGAAGACCCTCAAGACCTGGCTCTTCGGCTAAACAGATCTGCGGACCCCCCCCCTCAGCGCCTTGAGACCCTCACGGGTGAGTAGCGCGCTTACAATTCTCTGATTGATTGCTGATGATATTCCAAAACGTAAGTTGCTTGTAGCGAAAAAGATCCAGGTGGATGGAGAATGTTGTGATGTAGCGTGATTGCGGATCAAGCACCAGTTGATGGTATCATTTGAGCAGATCTAGTTTTGAAAATATGCAGGCTCTAGTGAGGCAGATGAGCATGTCATTCAAATGAGAGCCTGGGTGCCCTGCTCTTTCAATTGCCATGTTTGGTATGTGAATGTCGACACAGATGCATATTTTTGTTGTGTTTTTCTTCGGTAACACCACTATCAGAGATACCCATGGAGTTGGTTCATCTGCCGGCTCTATGATATCTTGTGTCAGTAGGCTCTTTAATTCTTCTTCCACCTGCGGTTGTAAGTGCACGGGCACTCTTCTGTGATGTTGAGCCACTGGCTTGACGGCTTTGTTGATATTCAGTGTTATTTGCATGTCTTTCAGCTTCCCTAGCCCTTTTAGGATTGCAGGGCGTTCTCTGAGAACGGTGTGATGCTCCAACATGTAATATGTCACGGTTAGGAGGCCCATCACCTGAGCAGTGAGACTCCTTAGTTGGCATGGCGCTATGTCTCCGCGTAGGACATGCACTTCTTCTTTTACAGACATTTCCTTGTATGTTAGTGTCTCTACAAAGTTCCCTATGCTCACCACTGGTTCATCGGACCCCATGTGAAAACATCGACAGTGGGCGGTGACAACGGAGTCTTGTGTTTCATCTTCTCATATTCTGATATGCACATGATGTTGCATGTAGCACCACTGTCTAGTACAAATCGTGTTGTGTGACTTCCAGCCTCAATGTCTACCGTTGCTGTCTTCTTTATCTGTTGTTTGTCCAGGAGCTGGATCTGTTAGAGCGTGTGATCTTGTGCTAGGACATCTGACATTAGGTTTAGGCGTTCCGTCATCTCATGCGCATTTGCGCCACCAGAGTCAGCTGACGGGCTGTGGTTTGTGTTTCCATGTGCTGAGCGTATCTGCTTGACATTGTTCGTGGTTTGGCAGGTCGTCCTCTCTATGTTTTGAACTGTCCGCCCTTGCAGATACTCGAAAAGCAGTTTTCTCGGTTGCATTTCCGAAATTTGTGTCCCATGCAGGACAGGCACCAACATGAGGGAATTCTAGTCCGGAGCGATAGCATGTCTTGTCTTGTTTCTGCTTTAGTGGTGGTATTTTGTCATGTCTGCTGCTTTTGCCAGCCATGCGATTAGCTTGTTCCATCGCCCACGCTCTCCCATTTTCCATCTGCATGGCATGCAACGTAGCCCTGGCCTCTGTGCATGCCATTGTTAGTATTTTGTCTAGGGTGTATGGTTCCTTTAGTATTCTTGTGTGAAATCCGACGGACTGACAACCCTTGATGATGCGCAGTCGTATTGCCACCTCATTGTCAAATTTATTAGATTCGCAGTATGTGACCAGTTTGTGTAACCTGGTCGCGAAATCGTCAATGCACTCCTCTGCTCGTTGGCATGCTGTGTTAAATGTGTAGCGCTCAAAGTCTACATTTCTCTGGGGGTCGAAACAGTCAGTGAGACATTTTATTAGGCCTTTGTGAACATTACGAGCAGATCTTCGACCTCATTACCAACGAAGTTTAAAAATAGATCACTATTTTGTTCATCTGAGTTGTTTTTGAATGTTGCGTGCATGTAGCGTTCAAACTGTCTAATCCACCTCTCCCAGTGAGCACCTTTCGTCTGAGAGTCCGAGAGGTCAAAGGGCAGTGGTCTGCGGAAAACTGTGCTTGTAGTTGCGCTTTCATTGCATTCCTCTGTCATTGCGGTGGTTGCAAGGATCTGTTCCTTGTTATTATCTTGCTGGTGATATTTACATTTAATTTAATTAGGTTGTGCAGGTGGTACTTTAAATCCTTGTTGATAGGTTTCTTTTGTGCTTGGAAATCACTGTGCCTGACTTAAAAATGTCTGCCGGGGCTTCCTGTGTGTTGATTGGCTCCTCTGCCTGACTTCAAAATGGCTGCTGAGGTTTTGCGAGATTGAGCATGACCGATTCCAAAATGGCTGCCAGGGCTTTCTGAATTGCTATTGGCTGCAGCGCCTGACCGTAAAATGGTAGTTGAGATCTTGCGAAATTTCAGTTTGCAATTGAAATCTTCGCGGGAGACTCGGGCAGTTCTGCAGACGGTCAGCGGGCAGCTGCGGTGCACACCGCTTGCTAGACGGAGGTGTCAGCTTGTTAGAAGGAGGTCATGGGAAGTTTTTACAGGTTGCAAGAGGCTAGTTTCGCATTGCTGATGACCTTCTTTGAGAGCAGCAGGGTGGTGTGGTATCGCTTTCCGCCTTTGCTGTCTGCTGTTCTTTCCACTCTCTTCATTTCTTTTGGCAGGCGGACCATGGTGGGCTCCTGGTTCCATTGTGGTTGCAGCTCACAGGGACACGGTGCACGTTTCCCTTTGTCGCCAGATGTCGTGACCGCTTGGTCCCCACCCAAAAGGAACACACACAAGACCGGTAGGTGGATTATTCTTTCTTTATTCTCCTCTCTCTGCGCAGTGCACGCAGGCACTTCCTTCCTCCTCGTGGGGTGTACAGATAATGCCTGTTCCCTCTCCCTGACCAGAAGTGGTGTCCGGTGGCTAGTTCTCTCCCCTCATGTCCTGTGCAGGGTCCTAGTGACCACATGCACTTCAATCCGACTGCACTCACCGCTTCCTCATGTGCCATGAGGTCTCATCCTTTACCAAGACTGCAGTAGGAGCACAGACAACTAACCACTATTTTCTCCTAAAATTTATTTATTTATTTGAGTTTTATATAGCGCTGGCTAGACCCAATGCTTCCTGGCTTTGTTCTCAAGGAGGCATTATCCTCAAATGTACCACTACTCCTCATTTCTTAGCACCTAACATGTTGTACTCTGAAAAACCCAACCTCAGCTAGCACAGGAGGATAAGGGAAGCGTTTCCACTCTTCTTATATCAATGGACCACTCTAGTGTAGTAATGAATATCCAGATGCCGGGGACATGAAAGAGCACCATTAGAGTGCAGTGGAGGAAAATTGGGGCACTTCTTTACAAATCACCCAACCCAAATACTCTGCAAGTGAGTCCCTGCTTCACGTAGGGTTCAATGCTAGTGAGTGCTAGGTTACATAGCAGCTAGTGTGGCCTGTGCCCTCAGTATGGCAGGCCTGTCTGTGTCACCTGTCAACCTGTGATGTCAACAGCAGCTAATGTGTAGTGGTGATGTGCAACCACCCACCAAGCTCCTCAAATGGGTGGAGGGTGAACCTAAATACAAACTCTGCACGCAACATGCACTGCAGCGGCGTAACAAAACTTGAGGGGGGCCCCCCTGCAAAGTACATGCAGGGGACCCGCTCCGGACTCACTCAGGAGCTCTCGGGCCAGGTTACTGTGCTGTGGGGGCCCCCTGGAGGCTCGGGCCCACTGCACTATGGGGGCTATGGGGGCCTTTGTTACGCCACTGATGCACTGTGACATCTCTGGTGTAACACGAAGCTAAACACAGACCCTGGGTAAATGGATGAGAGTGCCTTCAATATGACACAGAATGTCAGTGCCAGGCCTGGGACAACTTTATCCTTAACTGAGGTGTAGGCCTGTCCGCGGGATATAACTAAAATAAATGTCCCAGTCATTTTTTGCAATGCATTGCATACACCCAGACAAAATGCGGCAGAGCAGGGGAATATTTCCTCATCATTAATTTTTTTTCTACACTTTTTTATAGTGCAGTCTTGACTCAAAGGTATTGGGGTGTTTTACATGATCACTAGTTACATTACACAAGATCACATTCATTTCTTTTTAGGCAGAGGGAGAATAAGTGATTTGCCCAGAATCATTGGCTGTTGAGCCAACGCAGAAACATGAACCGCTGCATCTCCGGCCATAGCGCCTCATCCTTTCCCCCATGTATCTGCGCCACACCAGCAACTCCTGACAGAAGAGAGCAAAGACTGCTTATAGAAATTGTGCAGGTTACTGTCCACCACTTCGCTGCCCATCAGGGGCCTGTCTCACTCTCTGGTCCTCACTCCGACACCCCATCTGCCCTCACATTCCACCCAGTCAGGGAGCCATGGCAGCCCTAGGCATTTCCCCCAAAAATAAATATGTGAACCGTGGACAGTTTTAAGTGGAGCTAGCAAAGGCAGGCTGGGCCCCCTCTGTTTCTCAGACCCGCTGCCTTTGCAATGGCAGTTCAACTTATAGCTATTCTACTCATTGTCTTCTTTCTTGTCCTAGGGCCAGCACATTCCCTCTTTCATTCGTGGGACCATTCTTTTCCTACCCATTATGTGGCAGTGCACGCAAAAAAAGGCAGGATCAGATTTTAATCTGCAACAACACATTCTAAATGCAACACTGAGCTGCAGAAATAAAGACACGCACATGTGCCACTTACGCAGTCACGCAGTTTACTTAACTGGAGGGCAGTATTAGGACTCCTCCTCCAAGCTTAGAGTCAGACATGCCTCCAAACTCATGATGCCCTACAATGGTTCCCTCCCTCTCCTATATTGTCCACATCAGTATGACCTTCTCCCAGCCATTCAAATGAATTGAGCTCCGTTAGCCATTGAAATAAAGGCCCCAATGAAACCCTCTATATCCCATTGCAATTTAACACGCCCCCGCACTGTGATGTCACTCCGGTAGCTTGTGGCTCCAGGGCGAAGAAGACCTCGACCGCTCAGCACATGATGCATATCACGCCACGCTCAAAGTACAACCCCATCCCCTCCAGAAACAAGCATTTGCAATGCAATAGGTCTCGCATTTACGAGAGTTCAAGCTAATGGCAAGGCAATAGCTTAAACTCTCACAAATGCGAGACCTATTGCATTGGAAATATTTTTTTGTTTACTAGCGCCCATGCGGCGCTTTCACATTTATGGGAGCTGCGTCCCTTTCTTTAGACAAGCTGCGTCTAAAGAAAGGGGCATGGCCGACATTAAAGTAAAACCACGGCATTGGGCGCTTTGACAAAAAAAGCATCTGTTTGTCAAGTTAACAAACAGATGTTTTTTTTTGTAAAAGCGCCCATGCCCGCTTTCACTTTAATAGCGGCCGCGCACCCTTCTTTAGACACATCTTGTCTAAAGAAGGGGGCGCGGCCTCTATGAATGTGAAAGCGCCGCATGGGCGCTAGTAAACAAACAAAAAAAAAAGTCCTCTATACTTAAAGCAGACCGCCATTAGTAAGTAAAATAAAAGCGGTCGGAGTGCTACGACCTAGTGGCTGGATTAGGGGTGCATCATTAAACAAAATAGTGCTCACAGCCAAGATAAAGCAGATAGTGTAACAGGAAAAGTAAAAGGTCCAGTCGTTATGGGAGGTAACAAATGCAGACATGGCTGTACCAAGGAGGGACTAACGCCTAATAACGACTCTCGGAATCTAGCGTTTACGAAGGACAATGACACAAGCCAATTAAAAATATGGGCGGAGATTGGGCGGGGCTTCAAAGCCATACTCCAACACTGCATGCCTCGCAGCAGCACATGCGCTGCGCAGGCTCGATCTAAAAAGCACAGATTCGGCTAACTTCATCATGAAGCAGCAAGTATCCATTAGTTTCCAGCTGCTTTGTGTTTCATCTCTTTTTGCTTCTCCCCTCAGGATGGCAGGGCAATGCCCATTAATGCCAGCGTGGCTGCTCACAGGGAATTTTAGATTCTTCCAAAATTATTGTTTGGTAAAACCATATGCAAATGGTGCACTTTAAAGCAAAAGTCGCCAGCAGCTTTGGTTCTAACTTCATAGGGTTTAAACCACTTTTTATGCCTATAAGGCTAAAGTTCCCCAAAGTAGCATTTGGTGTTTGCGGGGAAAAGGTCAAGTATAAATGTTCACAGGGACAAAGATATTGGCTAAAACTTTCAACATTAAAATGCCTCTGCACAGGGCGCTTGAAGTCTTGTTCACAAATCTGAAACCAGACACAGTAACTAATAATGTCCAGGACTTAATAGGAAGAAGAGAGTACTTTACAGAGGTCTTTGGCAATTTCCTTCAAGGAACTGTCGAGGAAGCTAGTGGCATATTGGCATATGGTGCTTTGTTAAGAATGTCGAACCAGTAATATTAATCAATACTTGATAGGCTTTGAAGAAAACCTCATGGCATGATTTGAAATTCTAGTGTAAAATAGAGTTGTATAACAAACATTGGATTAGCACCTGTTCAAAACTTGATAGGATTTAAAGGTACATTTACCCGAGGATTGAGTTCTTCCCTAAGAATCTTAAAAACAAAAATAGTATTAAGAGAGCATTTTAAACCACATTTAGAGGCAATCATGGCAAATGGTCTACATGAAAAATCATTTATGAGGAGGGCTTGAGGTTAAAACAAATAATGTTTGCAGTAACATTGAGTGACCACATATTAGTCTCACGCCTTGCCGAGTATTTATACCCTATAGGTCAGAAACCAACACATTCTTCCAATTAGAACGTACAAACTCCTATGTCCCAAACTCCATTATCACATTACGTCATTAGCGCACAATAGCAGTAGTCTGCACAAAATGATACAGTGTACTATCCTTAATAGCAGAATATAATGTCCCTGAGAAACAGCCAGTAAGAAGCTGCCATTGTCCAGTCTCTATAACGTGCATCCGCACATATTGCCAATTGTGCACATTGCAATTTAGAATTTACTGGGTAATTCGACAATGGCCAGGAAACACACATTGCTGAGTTTCAAGAACGCATCCGTTTGCACACAAACTCCGATTTCTGAAATACCCCAGTATGATCACTGAGGGCAAATTCTGCAAAGTCCTGAAAGGCGCATATGTCCAAATTCCAAAACTCCTTTATAAGAACATGTTGAATTCCAACTATCTACTTCTATTCACACATTTGGTGAGTTTCGATGATGCCTCTGTATGCACACATTTAACTGTTTTCTCCATGTCCCAACAAGCACAAATGTTGCAGTGGGTGCACATTTTCCACAATGCCACAACCTGCACAGATTGGGAAATTCTGCAATATGTTTGCATTGGTCAGTTTACTTACCGCTACAGTGTGCACGCATTGCAACCATACTGGGTATTTAAATCAAATATCTTTTGAGTGGTTCCTGGTCAGAGATGATGCAGAAGGAGACTTCATGCTTTCAATGGTCTCAGAGGGAGCCCTCTGGTAAAAACCTGGAAGAAAGCAAAATTGAGTGAAACTGGACCATTTCTTAGGTGTAGTACTTCACAGTTAAGATGGAATTTGATTCAAAGCTTTCAAGTTAACACAACAACATTTGTGCTTTTCTTGAGATCTGACACTCAATGGCAGTGTCTACTCTAGCACATTAATCGTGCTGGCACTGATGCGATTGGTGCTAACAGCTAGTGCTCACTGTATATTGGACAAACAGCCTAGAGGAAATGACTCTGGATTTCAAGGTACTCTGTTGCATGTGGCCGTCGCCAGGCCCTTCATCCCACCTGCAATGGGTGGTGCACAGCAGGTGTTGGGGACAGGGCCTGCACCCAAACTCCTGCCTTCCAAGCAAATCCAGGCACATATTATAGTGTTTGGCATTGCTTGTCTTTTTTAATTTTTTATTTACACTACCTTAAACGTGCGAGTTAGAAGCAGCTCGCAAGTCAGACACAAATTTCAGTTGCCTCCAGTACCTAAAATTGGAGCTTGCAAGCTTGCGATTGGTGTATAGTTTTAGGCATTTTTTTTTCAAATTTATCTTGTATTTTCTGTGTGTCTAGGTACCACAGACCACTACCCTGGGGACGGTCACTTTTGAGGTTTGCCACCCATGGCTATGGAAATACATTTTTTCACAATCAGGCTTCAGAAAAAACTACAGCACAGAGACCGCCCTCATCGCCGCAACTGACGACATCCGCTCCCTCCTCGACAAAGGTGAGACTGTGGCCCTCATCCTCCTGGACCTCTCTGCGGCCTTCGACACAGTCTCGCACTGCACCCTAGCCCACAGACTCCACGATGCAGGAATCCGAAACAAAGCCCTCGACTGGATCTGCTCATTCCTCTCCGACAGAACACAGCAGGTCAGACTTCCCCCTTTCATCTCGGAGCCCACGATAACCACCTGCGGAGTCCCCCAAGGATCATCCATCAGCCCTACACTGTTCAACGTCTACATGGCCCCTCTTGCTCCCATCGTCAGATAACATGGACTCAACATCGTATCATACGCAGACGACACGCAACTCATCCTCTCACTATCCAACGAACCCAACATCTTGCAACTCAACTTCCGAGAAGGAATGGAAGCAGTCGCCAGATGGATGAAGAATAGCTGCCTACAACTGAACACAGACAAAACCGAAGTCCTCATCATAGGCCCTCATCCCGATGCCTGGAGCGACACCTGGTGGCCCCCAGCTGTCGGGAAACCACCCCCACCCAAAGACCACGCACGCAACCTCGGAATCATCCTGGACTCCGAACTCAAAATGCACCGCCAGATCAACGCCGTCACCTCCTCCTGCTTCCACACCCTCCGCCTCCTACGTAAAACTCTCAATTGGATCCCCCTCGAGCACAGGAAAACCGTCACCCATGCCCTCATCAGCAGCAGACTGGACTACGTCAACACACTCTACGCTGGGATCAACAAGAACCTCACCCGCAGACTCCAGATCATCCAGAACGCCGCCGGCAGACTAGTCCTAAACCTACAGCGCCACTGCCACATCACCCAACACCTGCGGGCACTACAGTGGCTCCCCATCGAGAAGAGAATCACCTTCAAGCCACTCACCCACACCCACAAAGCCCTCCACAACACCGGCCCCGCCTACATGAACCATCGCCTCTCGTTCCACGCACCTCAAAGATCCCTCTGCTCAGCCCAGCTCGCCCTCGCAACAGTACCACGCATCAAGAAGACCAGAACAGGAGGACACTCCTTCTCCTACCTCGTGGCTAAGGCTTGGAACTCCCTCCCTCTCCACCTCTGCCAGACACCAACTCTGTCCAAATTCCTGAAAGACCTCAAGACCTGGCTTTTCAATGAATCACCATGAGTGCCCGGCCGGCTCGCACCTCATAGGACAGGGATCTCCTCTGCCCCCGCCGACGCCACCCCTGAGCACCGAGGAGCAGCGCGCACCCCCCGCAGCACCTTGAGACCCTTTCGGGTGAGTAGCTGCGCTTTACCAACCCTGATTGATTGATTGACAACGCGAAACTCACAAGTTTGAGCAGTCTCGCGAGTTTCAAGATGGTGGGTAAAAATGTTTTCAGTTCTAATCCAGTCCATCACATTTTGTGAAAAAATGTATAATGTAAGTGGCATGATTCACGAGTCTTGACTCGTAAGTTAAAATGGCACATATTCAAGTGTTAACTCTTTAAAGCCCACTTAGAAACTTTTTGAAACATATATATCTTAAAAAACAATTGAACAGATATACACCAAACCAAGAAAGGATTGTGGTTAGGGTGTGCAAATTCCCGTAGTTTGCCTTCGATTAGTTACATGAAATATTAGCGAAATTACGTGAAATTGCAAATTTTCTGTACATTTTTACCATGGATGGTGCATTTGCTGTAAACTTGTACCACAAATGGTGCGTAGTTGCAAAAAATGGCATCATGGCATAATTTCAGGAATTTTGTGTAACAAGTGAAACATGAAATTAGCCAAATTGCGCAATGTATGCGGGTGTAATGTAAATTTCACCCATGCCTAATCACGATCTGAGTAAAGCAATACACCTGTGAGGGGGACTCGTGACAACACAAATGGAGCTGGGCATGGGTCCCATCTGGCACCCCTCCAGAGATACCAGTGCCCACTTGTAGTAGATTTGAGACGTTTGAATCCTCTCCTCACATAAAATTCTAATCCTAACACCGGCACATTCTTATATTCCAAGGCAGAGACACAGATGCCAAGACCAGCCCCAGAACAGATATAGCTTTGCATACAAGTACTCTTTGAGATTTCCAGTGCAAGTTCCTACGCGCCATAAAAACAGCGTCATTGGTGCAGCAGGTGCAATGGCATTGGTGCCCAGGTCTGTGAGAGGCTGGCTGCACCCCTGTTATGGCTATCTTTTAATACTGAACTTGGAGGGTGAGGCAGGACTAAAGGCCAATTTCTGGGCTTATATTAGGGCCCATGGTTCCCTTCATACACAATAACATGTTCCTACATATAATTTGTCTTGAGGTCATATACCCAGTTACAACACTTCTGACTACTAGTACATTAACACCTGTACTCTACTGAGGACTACTTGATGATGTAGTGTGGATGAGAAGAGTTTGTTCTCCTCATGCCTACTCAGGCTCTTCCAGCAGTGACTTGGTGGTTGCTGGCAGTGCTTAATTTGAGCCGGTATCTGCCGGTGGGCACCACAACACTCACTTCTGAGGAACGGCACCTATTTTTCCACATTAGCCATCCACTGTGAGAAGCTGGCTTGGCATATGGTGTACACTTATGTAAGTGGGCACCTTGCACCAATCCAGACAACGCTTATGGTGATTTTAGTGGTCTTAGACAACCTTAGAAAGCTTTCTAAGTGGTAGCTGTGGAGAGCAGCCTTCAGGCTTAGTCCAGAAGGAGTGTAAAGCAGTTTGTTTTACCAGAACATAATCTTATAAGTGTAGATTAAGTGAAAAAGAACCACACAGTGTATTGATAAAATATGTATTTATTATAAGACACTCACTAACCAATACAGTTATCTCCTAGCCAGAGATATTCACAATGCACACAATACTTTGCACTAGAAACAGGTAAGTAGCACGAAATACACAGTGGTCACCAGGGGGAAACCAAACCATATACCAAAATAGTGGTATGCGAACCATGACTCGAGTCAAACTACACCCAAAAGACGTAGAAGTGCCAAGGACCCAAAGAACCACCCGAGGTAAGTAACCAGGAGCCCCACGGAGGCCATGTGCAGAGTGGGAACACAACCGCAAGATCAATGCAAGTCAATGGGTAAGTCGCGGTTGCAATTTTAAAGAAGAAGGACCCTTCCCAGTGGACCCTGAAGAAACCCAGTGGAAGACAGAAGGTTGGAGAGCCACCCCACCCGTGGATACCCTAGGAACCAGGATACCTACACCAAGGAAGCCGGGTGCATAGGTGTGAAGTGGCGTCGGAAACCGCCGTCAAACCCAATGGAGGACTTCAGGAAGATGCTGCTGCTCCTGGGAAAGGTGAAAGTGTCCGGTGAAACCCAAAGGTGGATTCAAATTGAGAAGTACCTGCAAGCAGAGGGGACAGAATCTATGCCACTCAGGAGTGACCAGGAGGCACGGAAGACGAATGCTCACCGATGTCGAGTTCTGCAGGAGAGATGACAGTGACCTCGGAGCTGCAGCTGTGAGGACCAGTCGATGCTGTGGAAGACCAGGAGCTGTTCACGACCTGTCCCATGTGAGATGTCGAGAGTTGAGGGGTCGGTGTCCATCGGGAGCACCAACAAGTCTTGGCAACTGCAAGCAATGTGGAAAGCGAAGAAGGTGCAGTGTCGGGACTAACCCTGGGCGAAGTACTACGCTACGCTCGCGTAGTTTGCGAAGTTTGCGCTACTTCGCACTACGCGAATTGCACGTAGCACAGTGCAAACACGCGTAGCGGTCATTTTGCTTGCTCGCGGTCCTCAACGTCAAGTTGGCGACCGCGAGCAAGCAAAATGACATCCCGGCGAGACTTTTTCTCGTTCGCGATCAGCAACATCAAGTTGCCGATCGCGAGCGTGGAAAATAAACCTCCCGGCGAGATTCTCAACGCGGGAGGTCAGGTTTCTCATTGCGAGTGGTCGCGTATGCTCGCGACCGCTCGCGATGAGAAACTACCAGTCCGCGTTGAGAAGCTGCCGCTCGAGTAGAAATCTACTCGAGCGGCAGAAAACGACCGCTTGCACTGTGCAAGATGTGGTTTGCACTGATTGCACAGTGCGGACAAGCATCCGGCACTGTGCAATCAGTGCGAACAGCATTTTGCACAGTGCACTACGCAGTTCGCGTAGCGAAGTGCACTTCGCGTAGCGCTACTACGCGAACTACGCCCAGGGTTAGTCAGGACCAGCAAGGTACAGGTGACTCACCACAAGCAGGGGAGTCAGGTTAGGCCCGAGCAATCAGGGGAGCCCAAAGTATTCAAATATGACCCTCAAGAGGACCCACATGCCGGAGGCACTAGACTCGCAAGAGGACCTTGAGCAGCTCAGCAAAGATGCAGGCCCACGGTGCAAGTGATGTGGTGAGGACAAAGATCTTAGTCACTGGAGATTCTTGAGGTTGAACCTACTTGGAGCCCGAAGATCTTGGTGGAAGGAAGCCAACAAGCCTTTACAACTGCAAGTCGATGCAGTGCTTAGGGGTTCGGTTCCTGCGGCTCCGATGAGGGATACTGGCCTCAAACTTGGTGAGAGGACAGGGCAGGCTTTGGGGATGTGAGGAACTACCACCTGTGTGGCTGAGCCTTTCAGACTCTGTGGGAGCCCAGGGTCAGCAGACCGGTCAGCTTAGTTATGGTGCCTGCAGATGCAGGGAAGTAACTCCTTCACTTCAAGGGAGATTTCTTCAGGTGTCTTGGATGCCCACAGGCCTTGGAAGGTTCCTGTATGGTGCACAGGCACGGACGTTGCCGCAGACGAGCAGGGCAACGACATCAGGAACAGCAGGAGTCTTCCCGGTTGCAGCCTTGATTCCCAGAGCAAAGTCCAGTGAAGTCCAGAGTGCCCAGACGGTTGAAGAAGTGGTGTCTTGAATTGAATCTTGTCCCACGATGAATCTAGGGACCCATCCCCAGGTAAGTCCTTAAGCACCCTAAGGATAGGGTTGGGACAATTCAGGGTTACCTCCCAGTGGAGGGGTCGGACTGTGGGGAGGATACTCCCATGTCCTTTGTGCAGTTTCGCGCCAGAGCGGGAGCCAACGGCTCCCTTAGCTGGTATGAACTGGACTATACAAGAAGAGCACCAAGTGCGCCCTTCAAGCAGACTGAGTGGTGCTAGCAAGCGCTCCCACATGGCCTCAATACACTAAACTCTGTCTGGGAGGTGGTGACACCTCCCTGTGACCGGATACCTATTGTTCTGCCTTCCCCTGCTCGAGCTTGGCTCAGCAGCAGGAGGGCAGAATTGTGTCTGTGGTCGGCAGCAGCCATGTTGTGCTGTCCGGGTCTAGAAGACTGGTACCGCGAGCACCGAGGGCCTTCCGGAGGAGCTTTACAGTGCATGGAATCATATCTCCCACACTGTTTACGGTGTGGGGGTATGATTCCAACATGTTTGATACCAAACATGATAGGATTCGTTACAGCCAGTTTCGAGGTGGTCATCGCGTAATGACACTGTGCCCCTCTATATGTTACATGGCTGTCTCACAACCCGGGAGAATGGACTCCGTAGGCTGTAGGGGTGTCCTGCACATGCAGGGACACCCTCACACTCAGAACCGAGCACCCTGCCTTCAGAATTGAAAGGCCTGCTTTAGGGGTGGCATAGGTTTTAAGTGCAGTGACCCTAGATATAGGTGAACCTATATCTTTCATAAGTGGTGCTAGCACCAGCTAACACAGGCGGCAATGGCAGGCCTGTAGTTACAGTACAGTTTGAGTGGTCCCTCATGGGTGGCATAATACATGATTCAGCTCATGGTGGACCCCTGGTGTACCTATACCCTGGGTACCTCAATACCATAATCTAAGGACTGATAAGGCTACACCAGTGTCCAATCTGGGATGCACCCAAGTACTTACCATACCAATTGTAGGGGAGAAAGCACAGAGACTGGGGTCCTGATTAGCAGGATCTCAGTCAGACTAGTCAGAAACAGTATTACATCAAGCAAAAAGTGGGGGTAACAATAAAAGCAGATCCTACTTTCCTACATTTACCAATAGCAAGAGAGGGAAAAACACACAAAGTGGAAAGAGGGGAAAAGTGAGAAAACAGGAACTGGCAAGAGCGAGATAAAGGGACAGGGAGAGTCTGGTATTGGATTAAATAGGTATGAGAAGGATGTAAGACTACAGAGCCTTGGTATTCAGAACCCTGATATGTAATTGCCCTGTATTGGGCTTCTGAGCAGAGCTTTGAGCACCGGCACTCATTCATTTACAAATTAAGCACTGGCTGCTGGTAGCATTGAGGCAGCAGATAAGAAAGAAACAGAGGAAAGCAAGCATGGATAAAGGAGCTAAAGGAATTATAGAAAATTGAAGTGTCAGGAGTATTAATTGTTTGCACAGACATCCCTGGAACCTCATGATGACCTATTATCGACATCTATGGACTACCAAATCCCCCAAAGAGTTTGTTGTTTCGCAAAATAAAACTTTAAAGGAATGGTGGTTCAAAAGGTGCGTAAAGGTAAAAACCTTAATCTTGTGTTGCTTTTAAAAGTATACACGAGCTAGAACACTTTGTGCACCAAGATGTAAGCGTGATACAAGTACATTATGCTCATGAATATATTTCATTACAAGACCGGAGGCTATCATTATTCATAAACCTTTATTGCTGCCCCACATGCAGCCCTTTAAAGAACGTACACACATCACAAAGTAAAAATATTCCATTGTGGAATCATAGTACAGTATATATGACCATGGCAACAACTATCGTCCTCTTTTATTAGCTGCTCCCTCAGCAGATAAGTACTTTGCAACTATTACTGATATATATTTAAAAAATGTCTTGCCTTGGTTGTATATACTGTTATAATCATAGGCCCTTAGTTTCTTTGGAGCTATTGCAATATATGGAATAAACTCTTAGCCTTTTGTTTCTTGCATTTATTTAATTTCATTTTACTGTTTGTATTAGGATTGTACATGTTATTGCATTTTATTTAAATTTTAACATTTGATCGTATTATCGCATAAGAGGTAAGCCAATACTTATAAGCTCAATTGTTTTGCCATGTATGTTTTGTATTTTTCATAAAAAGGCACTTACTGGCAATCTTGCACTGCTGGATAAGCAGTACTGATTTTCAGCAAGGACTCTTTCCGACTTGCTCTCACCTCTGTGTGGCCTCCACACACCCGGCCGACCTCTCCCAATGCCTCAGGTGCTCGGAGACTCGTCCGGGAGGTGGGAAACAGCTGAGGTGCTCTCACGCTAGCTGCGCCCCTTTCTTTTTAGGACCCGGCCGCAACGGTGACTTGGAAACGTGAGAATTTGGCCACCCGGCCGCGGCGGTGAACTCCAGCATATTTTTGATTTGCGCGCGGTGAACACCCGCATAATTTTGACTAGTCCGACCGCAGCAGTGAGCCTTCACCTGTACGCACAGTGTAAATAAAGAAAAGGGGCTAGTGTAGTTGAGAGCAGACTGAAATCCAGCTGCCATTTTGGTTTAGGCAGCATTTCCCGGCTAGTTACCATAACTACACCTTGTTCAAAGGCTAACACCGGTTACTTTAACTGCCTTGACTCCGCCTCACGATATGAACAACAGTTTTTTTCCTGGTATTTCAGACGCTCCTTTGCCCTTTAAGTGCCTACAAAAAAAAAAGAAAAAAAGAGGTTTACTATTAGATTCAGGACTCTAGATTAATTTTGGGGTCAGTATATTATGTATTTTAGAGTTAAATATTGTAGATTTGTAGTTAATAGCCTTTTAGCTCTAAGAGCCAGATGTATCAAAGGTTTTTACCCATTCTGTTTCTTTGGGAAAATGTAATTATACATATGCCATAAATCTTTTAATTGTTATTGAATTAATATTGGCAAGTTTAGTTTTAGTTTGTTAAGTTTAATACATACTACTATTGTTTAGGCAGCATGGCTGAGGAGACAGTATTGCCTCAGTTGGAGGTAAGTGAGTAAATGTTTAGGAAATACTTTGAAGAGGGTTTAAAGACCTCTGTCAAAGTAGCGGTTAAGGCCGCTATGTCTAATAAGAAGATGAGCACTCCTTCTCGAGGAGGAATACTTCTCTGTCTCTGATGAAGTCAGACTGACAAACCCTAAAAAGGCCTGAAAGGCCCTAAGGAAGACCAGGCATCTGTACAGACCCAGTAATACCAGGTCATGGACAAAGAGGGACGAAACCCTGTCCTCCATGAGGCGCAGCCTTAACGGTACAAAAGGCTGGGGTAGCCTTAGCGCTACAAGAGACAGTGATGTCCGCTGTGGCATAAGAGGGAGTGGTGTCCTCAGCTGCACAATGGCACAATAGAGAACCAGGACTCACTTAGCCTGGAAAATATGTTCGATGTCAATAGTGATGTTAAAGGGTTTGATGAATTTTCCTTTTACCCTGATGAGGGCTTAGACACCTTTGGGGGTCTAGACGATAATTTACAGGGCACTTAGTCCACTAAGCCAATTAATGACCCTTTGGGGTGGGAGATGTTCAGCCCAGATGCCATAAAACACCCACGCAGTTCTGAGTAGTGGCCACTTACTCACGTGGGAACATTTATTAAACAGGGGTGAGAAGCCCTCCTTGAGAGGCAACATTAAATTCTGATGCGGGCTGAATGCTCCAGGCCAGTGATAGATGACAAGGCATTGTCAGGCACCAAACCTGGACCAGGAGTTAATAACATTCCTGTTTAAATCAGGTAAAGACCCAAGAAAGGGCCTAGAACGGTGCCTGAAACAGTGTCAGGACTGTGTCTAGGATGTCTTTGGCCCTTTGGCATGAATACTGGACATGGCTGAAGAAGCACATATCAATGACACTGAAGTAGACCTAGAGCTCTTAAGATGTTGGAACCAAAGAGCGATCTGCATGTTGGGCAATGCTAGCGCAGGTCTGATATCCGAAAGAAAGAAGGCCATTCTTATGAGAATGAGCCCTAAACTCGCTGAGTTTGCCAATAAAGAATCAGAAGGCAAGTTTGTGGGCTTTCTCTTCGGACACAATTTTATTAAGTACTTGGGCAAGTCAAATACATGTCCATCTTCTCAACCTTAAACAAAGCCCAATATAACTTGAAACATGTATAAGGCCCGAAAGGAGGGGACTGGCTGCCGGAAGAGGAGTTAGAAGATCCTATTTGTATAACCAAAACCAGAACTCCCAAGGTTCAAGGGATTATGGCAGAGGCTTCCAAACCTAATGAGGTTTCTACCTGCAGAGGGTAAGATCTAGAACAAGAGGAGGAAGAGCTAGATCTCAAGGCTCAGGATTCGAAGGTAAGTCAAACAACTTGTTCTGGTTCTTTCCAAGTAAAAGTCGCCGGAAGGCTACAACTTTTCGTTCACAAATGGAGAGAGGTGACAAACGACCCCTAGGTTCTGGAAACTATTTCAGGTTTCAAAATAGATTTCTGGGAAACCCCTTTTCAGGTTTCTCAGCTCTGGGAGATTGTCTTTGACAAAGAGAGAATGGATTTGGTGGATGTGGAGGTTACTAAGCCCGGGCTGTAAACTCCGCTCCGCTCATGGAGTTTGCAGTATTCGGGCACTCCGTGCAGGAACATGGAATTCCTGAATTCCGCCATTCGGGCGCTAAGCAGAGTTTTTTTTTCTGTTCCCATGCTCAAAGTTTCTTTTTGCACTCAACCGCGAGCGTCAAGACTCTCGGGCCGCTTGCGAGCGTGCGCAAGACTTCTCACACCAATAGGGAGCTCCCGCAAGACTTTGCTCTCACTGCACGGCTTCCGGCTGTGACAGCACCAATCTAGCATTCTTAGTGCCGATCGCAAACGGAGCGGTCAAGCAGCTTTTCTGCTTGCCAATGCAGCTGAGAGGCATTTGGAGTGGATTTTCTTCTCAAAATGGCAGTTGGAGTTGGTTTTTGTGTGTGCGAGAAGCCATTTTTAAAAAATATTTTTTTTCCAAACCAGAAGTAAGTGTCCCAGAGACTCCAACTTCCTGTTCCTGTCCAGCAGGCTCCTCCCAGTGCTTTGCCCTCTTCTGGTCACTTTTCATTGGGATTTGGAGCTGGAAGGATCACTCTCCTTGTCTGCAGCATATTGTCAAGAAATCGATTGCTTGCTTCAGTTCCTCTGTTAGAAAGAAGCATCTTAAGACCTTTTACCCCCGTTGGCTTCAGAGACGTCCTCATCTTTGGATTCTTTTGCAGTGTTTTTTGCGCTATTTGACTTCAGGGAAGTGCGCATACACCCAACATAGCAGCCGCCATGTTGTTTGAAGGTTAACGTTCTAGTTGTTAGCCTCCACCATTGGTTGCTTCACAACGGTGTGCAAGGCTTTAGAAACTGTGCACTTCAACTGTAGATTTATTGAGATAGCAGCGTTTCCAGAGTCTGTCAATTGAGACAGTAATTTGTTTTCTTTTTGACATTTAAAGGATAAGAGGCGCTTAGGGAAGAGTTACCAGCATCGCGCCTGCTCAATGCAAGTGAATTTAAGGAGTTTATTGTGCGTGCTCAGAAAAGAGACTTTTCCTTCAGTGCTCTCAGCATTACGCTTGCGCAGCCAAGAGACATTTAAAATCAGTGAATCCAGCATCACGCCTGCTCATTGTAGGCAGAGTCAGTTTTAAGTTAGTAGAGGGCTCCGTCCTAACAGAGCGGTGTGCACACCAGGGAAATTTTTTCCCTGACATTAGTTAGAAGTTAATTTTGAACGGCAGGAAGCCTGAGAAAGCCACAGTCTTCAAAGAAGGATCTACAGACTTGACTTTCTTCAGAGGTCAAGGGACAGTAAGAAATAAGACATTGGTTGTGACAAAAGTTTTTACAAGTTTAAGTTTATCGCTCAATGTAGCTAACGGATACATTCCTGAGAATTAATTAGAAAGAAGAAGAATAGAAAATCAAAGACCTTTTGGAATACTAGTTAAAATAACGCAAGAGAGAGGCAAGCCAATCCTATAGTCCAAGGTAGTAGTGTAAAAGGAATGGTGTGAAATTATTGGTGATAATTAGGTAGATAGAGTGAAGTTCATCAAAATGTTCTTGTCATTCAATTGCAGGTAGCCAAGACGATTCCTTTAATATTAATCCAGTTGCGTAGATAGAACTGATCGCCAGACGTTAGAGGAATAAGTTCAGGCTGAAAACAAGGACCTGGAGGCAGTCTCTCTTTCTTCCCATTCCCCTTTCCCCCTGGTGGTTGTAGATTACAGATTAGGAAATTTCGGATCGGTGTAAGCAGTCACTGGAGGGATTTGGGTACTGAGCATCTGCTCCTGTGGAAATCTTGGTACTAAGCGAAGTCCTGACAGATTGAAGTGCCACTAATTCCAACTGAGCAGAATGTCTGAGGGTTTAGATGTAAACGCTTCGGTCGCACTAATTGATAATATGCAGCAATAGTTAACCTTAACTATTGAGGAAAATAAAAGTTTAAGGGAGGAAGTTAAGAGATCTCAGGTCGAATCTCAGCAACTTTTACAGAGATTAAATGAATTGACTTCCGGGGCTTCTTCTAAATTTAGTGGAACTTCAAGTAAAAATTTCCCTAATTCTTCCTCTGAGGTCGCCACTCAAGTTATACATTCAATCTCCCCAGTTATTCCTTTAGCTCCACCCGAACGCTTTAATGGTGATCCCAATAAGGCTCAAAACTTCCTCACCCAGTGTTCTCTGCACTTTCTTTGCAGACCGGTCATCTTTGCGGATGATAAGTCTAAGAAAGCCTTTGTATTGTCTTATTTGAGTGATGGTGCTGCTTCATGGTCCTTGCCATTGGTATCACAAAATGACTCGATGTTATATGATTTTGAAAAATTTAAAGCTGAATTCCTCCGAATGTTTTATCGCAGAGCTGTTTCACAGGCTACTAATATTTAATTACTTGATTTGAATCAAGGAAATAAGGATTTAATATCATATTTGGCTCAATTCAACAAGTTAATAGTGGAAACAGAATGGCCTGAAAGTAAGAGAGCAGCGATTTTTCATAGAGGGTTACGAGATGAGTTGAAGGATGCATTGGCTCAAATCCCTGATCGCCCTACTGAAGTTTCAAAGTTAATCGATCTGGTGTTAGAAATAGATCAGCGTCTTTTTGAAAGGAGAGCTGAGCGAAAAAGGGATTTTCCTCCATTGCTACCCCGATTTGACAGAGGTAAAGTTGAGGGCTCCAAGTTGTTGGAAAGTCATTCTTTTGAAGAACCAATGCAGATTGGCAGTATTCGAGGTCCTCTTTCAAAAGAAGAAAAAGAAAAAAGAAGATCTGGAAACCTTTGTTTATATTGTGGGAAGTCAGGGCATTTCGTCAAGGAGTGTCCTCGGAAGCCAAAGAGTAATAATAATTACTCAGGAAAAGAGAAACCCCATCAGTGAGAAGGGTTGCTGTTGCAAAGATGAGACGTACAGGTGGTTCGAAGAGAGTCTTCTTTATTACGTCTTAACACCATCACAGGTTCCAGTCAGCTGGCTTCAGCTGTGGAATGTTCACACATTCTTGCCTGGACTATACCATCGGGGGGAAGGGCAGGGGGGTGTGGGGCATACCAAGTGGGGATTACAACACATCTCCTTACATAGGGAAATAAGGAAGGGACAGGAAGGAGGGAGGGAGAAGCGGGGGTGCAAGGCAGCGACAATACTACCTTCAGGTCATAAAAAAGGAATTACAGAACCAGGGTCAAGAGGACCACAATATGTAACAAGAGGAACACCTAACACAGTTTCTTGCAATACCATAAACATTGAAGTTCTCATGTGATACAATAATCTTTTGTCCACCTGGGTGCAGACGTAGGCCTTAACGATCTCCTAGGAGCGACGTTTGCATTTCCGCCCCTTTGCACATTGACTTGAAGGACCGACACTTCCCTGTGAGGGACAATTCTGTCCATGCTCCAGGTTTGTCCATTAGCAAGCTGTACTACATTTCTTCCCACATTGACTACCTTCATGGGCTCAGAGAACCTTGTGGCTTCCCTTCTGCGTGGTTTGGGAAGGTCCACACGGACCCAATCACCTTCTCTGACCGTGCGAGGTTTTACATGTTTAGTTACATCATACATGACTTTATACTTGGCTTGGTGATCGGCCACTCGTTTGCTAATCTCTTCACGATTCACAGCACAGGTGTTCTGCCTTTTTAGAGGAGGTGAGAGTCTGGTTTTGGGAACCCTACCCTTCAATGAACTAAAGGGGGATACCCCTGTGACTAAATTAGGAGTAGTACGATAGGCCCAAAGTGTGTCTTGCAAGGTCTCTTCCGCCGAGATACCTAAGATCTCTGCACACTGTATGCACTCTTTTACTAGGCGGTTCATGCGTTCCACCAACCCGTTGGCACAGGGACAATATAGGGCCGTTTTGTGGGTGATACCCATTTCAGATAAGAATTCAATCATGTTTTCTGAGGTAAACTGCACCCCGTTATCGGTGACCAGGATGTCCGGGATCCCTTCCTCAAAGAATACATCCCTCAGGAACCTTATCAGTGCTTTAGTGTCTATTTGGTGCACACATTTATAAACCACCCACCGAGTGTGGTAATCCACCATGACCAGTATGAACCGTTCCTTCAAGCTCTTGAGGTTGAGGGGACCAATTATATCAAGAGCTAGCTTAGACCAAGGACTATCTGGCACCGAAACAGGGGAAGGGGGGGTTTCCTTGCCTGCTGTATTTTGTCTGATCGGCTGCACTCAAGACAGTCCCTCACTGTGTGTTCTGCCATGGTATCCATCCCCGGCCACCAGTAATCCAATCTTATTTTGTTCTTAGTAAGGCTACGCCCCAAGTGACCAATGTGGGCTAGATCCACAATTTTTTCCCTGAGTGCTGCAGGTGGAACAATCTTCTCTCCCCTATAAACCGTCCCTTCTTGGATATTCAATTCCGGTCTCACGTCCCAGAAACCGCTCAATGGAGTGGCGACCTTACACTTCTCGTTAGGCCACCCCTTGACAATGAGGCTTTTAAGGACTTTCATTTCCTCGTCATTACTTAAGCACTCCTCCCATTCTTATTTGCTTAGGCAAGACAATTTAAGGATCATTTCCTCATCTTCAGCTAAGGTTGCACAGTCATCAACATCGGTAGGTGAGCGAGAAAGGAAGTCCGCTACTACATTTTTTGAACCTGGCATATACTTTACATTGAAATTGTACCCTTCCAGTCCCAAAATCCATCTTGCTATCCTTGGTGTGGTTTTCTCAGACCCCTTAGTTGTGAAAGCATACATGAGGGGTTTGTGGTCAGTCTTCACAGTGAAGGGAATACCCCACAGGAAGAAGCGGAAATGTTTGATGGCCCATGCACATGCAAGTGCTTCTTTTTCAACCACAGAGTAGTTTACTTCTGCTCCTTTAGGGCGCGAGAGGCAAATGCCACCACTTGTTCCTTGCAGTTGACGACCTGGGTGAGGCTGGCACCCAACCCTTTATTACTTGCGTCAGTGCACAGGACAGTGGGTTTAGTGGGATCGAATCTGCCTAATGATGGGGCGGAGGCAATGCTCTCCTTCACTGTGATGAACGCCGCTTGACAATCCTCGTTCCACACAAAAGAGGTCCTTGCTTTGAGTAGTGACCTCAATGGCTCCACAATACTCGCATAATTTCTGACAAATTATGCGATAGCCCCAAGAATGATTTTAAGTCTTCCACACACGCTGGAGCGGCTGTCCCCTGAATGGCTTCTACTAGGTCAACCTTAGGTTTTATTCCATCCTGAGAAATAGTATGGCCGAGGTACTCTACAGATCCTACCCCTATGCGACACTTATCCTTCTTTAATGTCAAACCTGCTGCTTCCAATTTGGTCAGCACTCTCCTCAAGATGGCATTATGTTCTTCCAGGTCTTTCCCGTAAATGAGGATATCGTCCTGGAAGCACATGGTACACGGGAGGTCCTTCAGTACATGTTGCATGATCCTCTGGAAGGCAGCAGCTGCTGAGGCCAACCCGAAGGGCATGCAAATGTACTGGAACGCCCCCAGAGGAGTTATAAACGAGGTTAAGTGGTGGGAGTCAGGGTGCAACTCTACCTGGTGGTAGGCGGACAAGAGGTCTAACACGCTGAAGCAACTTGCACCTTTGATTAGGGTAAGGACCTCATGTATGCGTGGCAAGGGGTGCCTATCCACCCATATATTACTGTTTAAGTCTCTCAGGTCCACACACAATCTGATTTCTTTGCTGGACGCCTTGGTCATAAGGACAATCGGGGCCAACCACTGTGAGCTTTCTATGGGTTCGATAACCCCCTGTGACAAGAGGCTTGTAGGGGTGTTTGCATCATGTGTGGTATGTGCCTGACCCTGTGAGCCACTGGTTTCGCATTAGTTTTGAGCTTGATGGAGTGTTGGTAATTTTTAAGTAGGCCTAGCTTATCCGTAAAGACTTCTGGGAAGTCATTGCAAACCTCAGTACCCCCCACAGACGAGTCCACAAGGAGAACTTGGTCAGGGCTATTGGGGTCTAACTTAATGCCCAGTTCCCTCTGGTGCTTCCACCCCAACAAGTTGGATCCTTTCTGCGTGATGTAGATCTTACCCACCGTACTCCTCCCTTTGAACCCTATATTCATGGTTGTCATGCCTATCAAGGGTATGGGGTCCCCATTGTAACCCCCTGGATGTATGTCGGGAGGCTGCATGCCCTGTTGCCACGAGGGAAACATTTTAGTAAACATCTCAGCTTCCACCAAGGTATAGGGTGAGCAGGAATCGGCAAACACCGTCTCCTCTCTTTTGTCCAAGGTGATGGTACAAGAACACCCGTTTGGTTTCTTGGGGAGGTTCCTGTTCGATGGCCAGTGCAGCTTTGGATTGTTGATCTCTACAGACCCTGGACAAGTGACCCTCTCCTCCCGCATTTGTGACAGGTGACTGATCTAGCTTGACACCCTACATAGTTAGCCAGATGGCTAGGGCTACCACACCTGTAACATTTAAACTTGGTTACTGCGGGAAGAACACTGAGTCCCTTATTCTTGTTCTCCTTGGTGACCTCTTGTTTGCTTATTGCATTTACCTCAGTACTTTTCTCACCATCCCCCTTCATGGCTACCATGCAATCTGCAGTGTGTTCAATGCCAACAGCTATGTCAATAGCTTGCTTAAGGTCTGGATTAGCAACTAGGAGCCTCTCCTGTATCTTGGTGTTGTTGGTGCACCTTACCAACTGATCTCTAATGAGGGAATCCTGCAGAGCTTCGAATTCACAAGTATTAGCCAGGCCTTTCAAAGCCGAAATGTACGTTTTAACTTTTTCGTTCTTCCCTTGTACCCTTGAAAAGAACTTGTGCCTCTCTAGTACAACATTGATAGTTTTCCCAAAATGCTTTTCAAGTCTACTAACTGCGACTAAATACACATTATCGTCATCGTCGCTATCCTCATCCACTTCTGCCGATGCTGTGATGTTGTCGTATGTTTTACGCCCTTCAATCCCTAGGTTGTGAAGCAGTGTATGCAGTTTTCGCAGAGATGAAAATTTCTCCCCGCCAATTGCGATGAGGTAAGACTCCAGCAGTCCAAACCATTGTTTCCACGGTAAAATCGGCTCCCCCACTTCATTGAAAAAAGGGGGTGGTTGCGACATATTAGTAATGGCCATATTGTAAGCTTTCAACTGTTATGTATTTTGATAACCTTTATTTTGCCAACTACAGGGTTAAGCTCCCACTGTGACGTAAACCAGCAAAACTTAGTCCATAAGCGACCTTCAGAACTAGAGGTTGCTTAGACGATTCATTACAATGAGCTAGGAGGTCAGTGTAAGATGTGCCTGTCAGCGTGTGACGGGGGACAGGCGTATATGACAGGGTATTTACTTATGCCCATACACCCTCCAAACTCTGCACTGTGCCCAAAAGAGGAACAATCAGGTAAGTCACTTTGTTAGCTGTGCCTGTCAGCGAGAGAATCGGAGCAGGCTTGGAGAACTTGCAGTGAGTAAAGGGTTAAGCTCCCTGAACTCCTCGCTGAGAACCGCCTCTTTAACTCGCTGCACCGCCTGAAGACGATGACGCGCTGACGCGGAAGCCTGCCTCACAGGGGAACTGAAAGCGCCGGAGCCCGCTTCCTGAGAGAAAAGACGCTCTCGGCGGAGGCCCGTTTCCTTCTGAGACCCAGGGGCTGCCGCTCACATTGGAGGCGTTTTCCTGAGCTTACGCTACTCCCCCACCAATCCCTTAACCGCAGGGGCACAAGGCTAGGGCTGCCGCTCACCTCCAATGTGTTCTTTTCTGGGCTTGCTCCTCACGCCAATCCTTTCAGCTGGGGCACAAGGCTGCCGCTCACCTTCGATGTCCCTGAGCTTGCGCTTCTTCCTCGCCAATCCCTTCACGGCTGGAGACTCAGCTTAGAGATGCCTTCCGACCATCACCGCCTGCCAGATGACCGGGCCCCCTTCTTCTCACACCAGCACACGGCAACCGTGACAGGACTCTCAGCCAGGACCACGCGAGAGACACCAGCCTTTCCGCTCCGCCACTTCCCTGTCCCTGCTAAACAGCAGCGCAATCCGACTTTCTGGAGAAACTGGAGGGCTACCTGATGAATTTCTCCCACAGACTCCTGTAAAGGCCAGACGCTTTGATCGGAAGCGCTACGACTCCCAATGAATATGGCAGCGTGAGACAGTGATCCCACCAGCAGCATCAACTCAGTCAGGTAAGATAAGTGCTCACTTTCCCCTTATCTTCAGTAAAGTACTGGCTGTCACTGGAGTACGTATTGGGGGTGATGGTGAACAGTCCCCACACGGTTGTTCGTCGCCAGTGTTGCAAAGATGAGACGTACAGGTGGTTCGAAGAGAGTCTTCTTTATTACGTCTTAACACCATCACAGGTTCCAGTCAGCTGGCGTCAGCTGTGGAATGTTCACACATTCTTGCCTGGACTATACCATCGGGGGGAAGGGCAGGGGGTGTGGGGCATACCAAGTGGGGATTACAACAGTTGCCCTGATGGATGATAATCAAAAGTCAACCCAAGATTGTCAACAAGTGGCTAACACTTGCAGTCTGCTTCGCCCCATTTAACCAAGATCTTCAACGCCAAATTTGGAGGAAGAGTTCTGGAAGGAATTTCAGTTATGTTGGACTCTGGGGCTACAGGAAATTTCTGTGATATCCAGTATGCCAAAATAATTGGAATTAGTTTTGTTAAGAAAACCATCGCAGAGACAGTGAGAGCAGTAGATGGTACCAATCTCTCCTCTGGGCCAATTACTGATGAGACATAGTCCATAGAACTTGAAGATCTTCATGGACATTGGGAGAAGATTCCATTTAATCTTATTGATGCGCCTCAATTTCAGTTCATTTTGGGGTTACCTTAGTTGACAGAGCATAACCCTGAAATTAAATGGGAAAAAAGAACCATCCAAATGAATTCCAGTTATTGCAGAAAGAATTGTTATGGTTTCACAGAAGACAATTCTACATGTTCCCCAGTCAAGGAATTGGTTACCAGTTCAAAGATGATCTGAGCTATGGAGAAGGTGGAAATTCCACATGAATATCAAGATTTGGCTGCAGTCTTTGATAAGGTTGAAGCTGAAAAGTTGCCTCCTCATAGGCCTTATGACTGCAAGTTTGATTTGGAACCTGGAGCCAATTTGCCTTGTAGCAGAATTTATGCGCTTACGGAAAAGGAAAATGAACATCTAAAGGAGTATTTGGATCAGTATCTGTATCAGTACCTGTTTCTTCTCCTCTTTTCTTCGTCCCCAAGAAGAATAAAGTGTTGAGAGCTTGCATAGATTATCGCGCTTTGAATCAAGTAACAGTCAAGAATCGTTATCCTTTGCCTTTGATTTCCGTTTTGTTAGACCAGGTTAAAGAGGCAAAGGTATACTCGAAGTTGGATCTTCGCGGAGCCTATCATCTGATTCGAGTAGCCAGAGGTGATGAATGGAAGACGGCATTTCATACCAGGTTCAGGTTGTTCGAATACCAGGTAATGCCCTTTGGTCTATGTAATGCTCCTGCCACCTTTCAGCATTTCGTGAATGACGTTTTGAGAGAATATTTGGATCGAATTTCTGTAGCTTACATCGACGATATCTTGATTTTCTCAAATAACATACAAGATCATGTGAAACATGTTCGAATAATTCTTAAAAGGCTTCTGGAAAACAATTTGTTTGATAAATTGGAAAAATGTGTGGTTCATGTAAGAGAAGTTGAATTTTTGGGATTTGTCCTGTCTGATAATGGGATTTCCATGGATCCTGTAAAGATTCAAGCAATCCAGAATTGGCCCTCACCCAAGAATGTGAAGGATGTGCAAAGCTTCATTGGATTCGCCAACTTCTATCGTCGTTTTATCAAAGAATTCTCCAAAAAGGTAATTTCTATTACCACACTTTTGAAAAAAGGAGTGCCTTTTCTTTGGTCTGCGGCTGCTGAAGAAGCGTTCATCTTTCTCTAGAAGGCCTTTACTTCTGCACCGATTCTTCTCCACCCTGATCCAAATGAACCATTTTTTGTGGAGGCTGACGCTTCCGATCAAGCTATCAGTAGTATTTTGTCTCAACGACATAAAGAAACTGGGCAACTGCATCCAGTCTCTTACAGATCGAGAAAATTAATTTCACCAGAAATTAACTACACAGTTGCTGACAAGGAGTTACTCGCGGTAAAAGATGCATTTCAGGAATGTAGGCATTATTTGCTTGGTGCTCGTCATGTGGTTACAGTGTTTACTAACCATAAAAATCTTAAATTTTTTAAATCAGCCAAGACTTTAACTCCGAGACAACTAAGATGGTCCTTGTATTTCGCTGACTTTGATTTTATCATCACGTATCGACCAGGCGCTAGTAATGGTAAGTAACCGTGGGCAGAGAACTCCGCTCCGCCCGCGGAGTGTGCAGAGCTTTGCCTACTCCACGTTCCGCGGAGAACGCGGAGTAGGCAAAACCCCGCACACTCCGCAGCGGAGCGGAAGTTGGCCCGCCGCCTGCCTCCACTCCCTTATTAAGATATACGTTAGCAGTAATTTAAAACAATTAAAAAACACTTACCTCTTTACCGCGGCGTCCCCGGGCTGCCCTCCTTCTCTTCCTCGCCATTCGGATACTGCTTAAGAAAACTGCGCATGTGCGCACGCCCGTGCATGCGCATTTCTCGCGAGAAATGCGCATGCGCGGGTGTGCGCGCATGCACAGTTTTCTTAAGCAGTATCTGAATGGTGAGGAAGAGGAGGAGGGAAGCCCGGGGACGCCGCGGTAAAGAGGTAAGTGTTTTTTAATTGTTTTAAATTACTGCTAACATATATCTTAAATAGGGGGTGGAGGCGGGCGGCGTAGCGGAGCTACATGGAGTGCCACGGAGTTTGTTGCCAACTCCGTGGCACTCCGCGTAGCCCCGCTACGCACACTACGCCCAGGGTTAATGGTAAGGCGGATGCCTTATCAAGAATTAATCTTGAGTCTGAAGCTTCGAAAACTATTGAGACTTTAATTATTCCAGCAGAAAAATTTGCTTGCACACTTCAATTTTCTGAGATGAAGAATAAAATCCAAGAATCCATGTCTTTGGAGGAAATACATTATTGGGTGAAGGAAGATAAAGATAGAAGAGTTTTTGAGAGTCTTCCTCATGTCCGTCAGGCCTTGTATTTACCAACACAGGAACTGCGTGAGAGAGTCTTGAAGGCATGTCATGATGATCATTTTGCAGGTCATAAAGGAATCGCCAAGATTACAGATCTAATCAAAAGACATTTTTGGTGGCCGGCTATGGCTGCTCAAGTAAGACAATACTTTAGGACTTGTGAAAATGTATTCAAGGGATGGTGAATCGTCAAAGTGCTGAGGGAGAGCTCTTACCCCTTACTACAGCTCCTTATCCTTGGCATACAATTAACATGGATTTAATTGTGGACCTCCCTGCAAGTCAAGGTTTTAATACTATTCTGGTGTTTGTAGATACTTTCTCTAAGATGGGTCATTTTATTCCACTAAAAAAGATTCCAAAGGCTCCTCAACTGGCTCAGTTACTTTCACAACACATAGTCAGGGAACATGGTATTCCTGTAGTTGTGATCTCTGATCCGGGGCCCTAATTTGTTTCTAGGTTTTGGAGAGCTTTCATGCAACAGTTAGGTGTTGACTCTCGATATTCTACTAGTTACCATCCGGAAACGGATGGTCAAACTGAGAGAGTTAATCAAGAAATTGAACAGTACTTGCGTTTATATCTTCTGAATCAAGAAGGGGAATGGTCAGATTTAATTTGGACGGCTGAATTTGCATATAACAATGCGATTCACGCTTCCACAGGTTTTTCCCCATTCTTTCTGAATTCAGGCAGGCATCTGAATGTGATCATGGGAAAATCTGATTCTTCTGTGCCAGCTGTTAACAATCTGAATAAGACACTTCAAGGAGCTTATAAATCTGCCAGGGAACCTCTAATCAAGGCTAAAGCTTCTTATAAAAGGTTTGCAGACAGGAAAAGAAAGAGTAATCCTGGGTACTCAATTGGTGATAAGGTTTGGTTGTCAACTCGCCATTTACATTTAAAAGGAAATAGAAAATTCCAACCTAAGTTCTTGGGTTCATTTAAAGTGAATAAAGTAGTTAACTCTGTAACAGTCAAACTTTCTTTGCCCTTTCAGATTAAGGTTCATCCAGTTTTTCATGTGTCCCTTCTCAAGAGGAATCCTCCTAATGTAAGGTTGTCTACCTCTCCTAGTCCTATAGAAATTGATTCACAACTTGAATATGAAGTTAGTCGGATTCTTGATTCAAAAATTAGGAGAGGGAGGTTGTATTATCTAATTGATTGGAAGGGTTTTGGTCCAGAAGAAAGATCTTGCGAACCTGCAGCTAATGTCCATGCTCCTAGATTGATCAAACACTTTAATCGCACCTTTCCTAATAAGCCCTCAGTGGGGGGATCTTCTTTAGAGGGGGGTACTGTCAGGAAATCGATTGCTTGCCTCAGTTCCTCTGTTAGAAAGAAGCATCTTAAGGCCTTTTACCCCCGTTGGCTTAAGAGACGTTCTCATCTTTGGATTTTTCTGCAGTGTTGTTTGCGCTATTTGACTTCAGGGAAGTGTGCATACACCCAAGATGGCGGCCGCCATGTTGTTTGAAGGTTAACGTTCCTGTTGTTAGCCTCTACCATTGGTTGCTTCACAACGGTGCACGAGGCTTTAGAAACTGCGCACTTCAACTATAGATTTTTCAAGATAGCAGCTTTTCCAGAGTCTGTCAATTGAGACAGAAATTTGTTTTCTTTTTGACATTTAAAGGCTAAGAGGTGCTTAGGGAAGAGTTACTAGCATCGCGCCTGCTCAATGCTAGTGAATTTAAGGAGTTTATTGCTCTTGCTCAGAGAAGAGACTTTTCCTTCAGTGCTCTCAGCATTGCGCTTGCGCAGCCAAGAGACGTTTAAAATCAGTGAATCCAGCATCACGCCTGCTCATTGTAGGCAGAGTCAGTTTTCAGTTAGTAGAGGGTTCCGTCCTAACGGAGCGGTGTGCACACCAGGTAAGTTTTTTCCCTGAGATTAGTTAGAAGTTAATTTTGAACGACAGGAAGAGGATTGTAGAAGAAACTGAGTTCCTGAGAAAGCCACAGTCTTCAAAGAAGGATCTACAGACTTGACTTTCATCAGAGGTCAAGGGACAGTAAGAAATAAGACATTGGTTGTGACAAAAGTTCTTACAAGTTTAAGTTTATCAGTTAATGTAGCTAACGGATAAATTCCTGAGAATTAATTAGAAAGAAGAAAAATAGAAAACCAAAGACCTTTTGGAATACTACTTAAAATAACGTAAGAGAGAGGCAAGCCAATCCTATAGTCCAAGGAAGTGTTGTGAAAGGAATGGTGTGATATTATTGGTGAATGATTGGGTAGATAGAGTGAAGTTAATCAAAATGTTCTTGTCATTCAATTGCAGGTAGCCAAGATGAATCCTTTAATATTAACCCAGTTGCGCAGATAGAACTGATCGCAAGACGTTAGAGTAATAAGTTCAGGCTGAAAACAAGGACCTGGAGGCAGTCTATCTTTCTTCCCATTCCCCTTTCCCCCTGGTGGTTGTAGATTATAGATTAGGAAATTTTGGATCTGTCAGTAGTCACCGGAGGGATTTGGGTACTGAGCATTTGCTCCTGTGGAAATCTTGGTACTAAGCGAAGTCCTGACACATTTATACCATTGGATTAAAGAACTTTGTTTTTGAGATATCACAAGTAATTTGAAAAACTGGTGTATAAGGATCTTGATTGTTTGACTGGGGGCATGCACATGGATTTATTTGTACTTTTATCCTTCTTTTTAAAATTCATTGTGGTGGGTGGCCTGCAGTTTTAGTAGGGAGCCTACTAATTTTTTTAAATGAAATGTATCTTATTTTGTAAAGGAAAAATGTTCCACTGTTCAGTACATTTTCTTCTCCATATTTTTCAGTAAGTTTGCAATATTGATTGATTTAATTCAATATGTGGCCTAGTCTTCCAATGGGCCTTCTAGCCGGTAGGCCCTGTACTATTCATGGGTGCATGAAGCAAATGTTTCTGTGGGGTCTGTAGAATTGAAACATCATTTAGGCCATGGATGGCACTGGATTAAAATACAAAATGTGTTTTTTACGATATTTCATGTTTTTTACCCTGCAAACAGTGTCTAGGTGGGGTAATGCCTTTGGAGGATCTGTGTTGTGAACATTTTTAGCCATGTTAATTTTCGTTTTTGGCATTGCTGAATTAATGCTGTGTTCTCTGTGTTACCATGCCTCTTTTGATTAGCCAGTGTGTGTATGTGTGTTTGGCATAGGCCACCACTTGCCTTTGTTGTTTAATATGCCATGTGGCCTGGGGCAATTTTGTATAGTCAGTGTCCACCCTAGGCCTGCATGTGTTCTTTGTTTTCCAGGCCTCCTGCTTGTTGTTGTTCTGACCATGTGGCTGGTGGACATTTTGTGTAGCCAGCCAGTGTGCTTTTGCCATAGCCCTGCATGTCTTCTCTGTTTGTGACCATGCCTCCTTGCTGGTTGTTGTTCTCTGACCATGTGGCTGGCGGCCATTTTCTGTAGCCAGCCAGTGTGCTTTCCCCATAGACCTGCATTTCTTCTTTGTTTGTGTCATGCCTTCTTGCTGGTTGTTGTTGTTGTGACCATGTGGCTGGTGGCCATTTTGTGTAGCCAGCCAGTGTGCTTTTTCCATAGGCCTGCTTGTCTTCTCTGTTTGTGGCCATGCCTCCTTGCTGGTTGTGGTTGTTCTGACCATGTGGCTGGTGGCCATTTTATGTAGCCAGCCAGTGTGCTTTCCCCATAGGCCTGCATGTCTTCTTTGTTTGTGGCCATTCCTTCTTGCTGGTGTTTGTTGTCTGACCATGTGGCTGGCTGCCATTTTCTGTAGCCAGCCAGTGTGCTTTCCCCATAGACCTGCATGTCTTCTTTGTTTGTGGCCATGCCTTCTTGCTTGTTGTTGTTGTTGTGACCATGTGGCTGGTGGCCATTTTGTGTAGCCAGCCAGCGTGCTTTTCCCATCGGCCTGCATGTCTTCTCTGTTTGTGGCCATGCCTCCTTGCTGGTTGTTGTTGTTCTGACCATGTGGCTGGTGGCCGTTTTGTGTAGCCAGCTAGTGCGCTTTTGCCTATGGCCTGCATGTCTTCTCTGTTTGTGATTGACCATGCCTTCTTGCTGGTTGTGGTTGTTCTGACCATGTGGCTGGTGGCCATTTTGTGTAGCCAGTCAGTGTGCTTTTGCCATAGGCCTGAATATCTTCTCTTTGTTCCCCATGCCTCCTTGCTTGCTGTTTGACAATGTGACTGGTGGCCATTTTGTGTAGCCAGTCAGTGTGCTTTTGCCATTGGCCTGCATGTCTTCTCTTTGTTCCCAATGCTTTTTTGTTCTGTATTGTTGTTGATGACCATGTGGCAATGGCAGGTAGCCATTTTGGGTGTCAAGCCAGTGTGGCCCTTTGCATGGATGGTTGAGCAATGAGATAGCAGTTTAATAAATTAAAATGATATGCTTGAAGCTAATGTCACTTATTTATAATTTTTTTATTTTAATTTTTTTCAATTTTAGTTTTTAGTTTTTTCGATTTGTTAGTTATTTTTTATTTTTTAATATTTAATATTTTTTATGTTACTCTTTTAAAAATTCATGTATTTTGTTTTTAGATTCTTTTTTTAACCATTTTCATAACATCTGGCATCAATGAATCAACCTCATGTCTGCTATAGGTGCACAACAGCATTTATTGTGTAAGGATTATTCTATTGTCATTTGTCAGCTGCACCTCCCTGAGTGAAACATCCCACGTGATGCACATAAAGCAAACAGTTACATCTGTTTTTTTGTTGTTGTTGTTGCTCTTTCTTATCCTTCCTGAGTGTACACCATGAAAGTTTATGTTGGTGTAGTTTTCCGTTTTACGAATGAACACTATGGTTAAATATTTGTAATAACTTAATTAACCACACTAAATGATATTGTTTGTTTGTAGTACTACTTGAACTGCAACAATGCCACATTTCACTGATGTTTTTCTTGCTTGTTTACTTTTAGGTGCACAAGAGAAGAGACATCACCCACAGTACTGCCAGACAGAAGGGCTGTGCACGACGTGAAGCGTGACTGTCTACGCAACACGGTCATCTCTTTAGCTTCTTGTGAAGCTAAGAGCTACTGCCAACTGACAGTTTCAAGATGGCCCCAAAGAAAGGTGCTGCCAAGCAAGTGGCTAGTGGGGAGAAGAAGAAGCAGATTTCCACTACTGGTGTGCCGATCGCAACCATTTTCAGGAAAGTTGTGCCTGCCGCACCAGCCTCCGGTGAGCATGCTGAGAGCAGCACTCCTGCATCAACAGCACCCCCCCCTCAACCTAAGCCCAGGACCATGTCTGTCAGTGAGGCAGCCAGTGCAATCATGTCGACGCCGACAAGTAGTGATGTTGAATTGGATTTGTCCTTTTCGCAAAGTGGTACTCAATCATTTCAGGAAACATAGCAAAGTGGACAGCAGCTGCAGCCAGCAATGGTACATTTGTCTGATGTTGGAGCAGAACAGGAGGGTGAGCTTCCTTCAGAGCAAGAAGTTGAACCTCATCTTTTAGAATCATTGGCTCCCAGATCTCCAGCAAGGAAAAGGAAGGGTACTACAGCACCATCTTCTCCAAGCACCACTTCTGATGATGATGATAGGGACATGGAGTGGACCCCGACAGTGACCAGGAGACATCAGGAGAGGCAAGGGAAAAGAAAAGTTCCAGAAAGACTTAGACTTATAGAAGGGGATGATGAGGTAGTCATGGTGGAAGGTGACAAAGAGGAATCTGACATTGCTATTCAACCAGCTCCGAGGGATGTGGCACAGGTAGCACCGCCACTAGCTCCTATATTTGCAAAGCCCCAGCTGAGACCTGCACCAACCCCTGCCTCAGGGGAAGCAGAGAGGCAATCGACGACATGCCCACCTACCTCCAATTCTTCTTCAGGCATTGGCCCGGTAAAAAAGTATTCCTCCCCAGTTTGGGACTTTTTTACACTTAGCAAAGAGGGGGAGAGCATTGCAGTATGCACCATTTGCCACACAAATGTTCATTGAGGTAAGCCTGGTACACATAATGTTATTGTGCCAGGTGACCCATGTGAAAAAACACCACACAATCAAGTGGGAGGAGCACCTTAAAAAAATTGCTGAACGTGGTCGTGGTGGTGGGGAGAGCCAGGGAACATCAGCTCCAAGTCCAATCACAGGGGAAGGTGCTGATGATGAGGAAGAAGAGGGTGACATCTTCACGCAAAGCAGCCCTGTCCCAAGCAGTGTGCCAGCAGATTCACCCACCTCAGTGACTTCCCAGTGCCCCAAGAAAAGAAAAAAATCCAGGCTACTATTATGGGCATGTTTAGGCAAGAGGGGCCCTACGAACGAAACCACCCAACTGCACGTTTGTACAATGGGAACTGGCAAAAATGTTAGCGCTGGACCTCCTCCGTTTTTCTTTGGTGGAAGGTGTCGGATTCTTAGAATTTGTGGCAGCCATCTGCCCAAAATGGAAGGTACCAAGTAGGACCTCTTTTGCTAGAGTGGCTGTTCCAGTGCTGCATCGCGATGTGCTGTAGTTGGTTGGACAAGCTTTGCAGCAAAGTGTTGTTCACACCATCCACCTGACGACAGACATGTGAACCAGTTGTCAGGCGACTGATTACATGTGCATCACTGCACACTGGATCTCTTTTGCAGGGGTAAAGCAAAAGATATCTTCAGGTTTTGGCCCTGCAGAACGTTTTAAGAGCGTGTGACGGCATGCAACAGTGGCCATTTTCACGATGGAGAAATCACATACAGCTGTAAACATCTTGGAGGAATTTACCAGCAAGGTGTATGAATGGCTGCGACCCAGAGGTCTTAGAATTGGATTTGTTGCGATGGACAATGGCAGTAACATAGTCTAGGCCATGTCAGACGGAGGCTATTTCAGGGACCTGTCTTTGGCCCATTACATCAACCTGGTGGTGCAAGACTTCCTCAAAAAGGAAGACATAGTCAGCAACATTCCTGACCACCTGCAGAAGAAACTGCACCCATTTCAGCCATTTTTTTAAAGCCCGGAAGCAGCTGCGGATTATTCAGCGTAATAATAGAGCACCAGTTAAAGCCCTGATACAGGAGGTGCCACCATATTGGAACTCCACCTTTTACATGCTGCAGCATCTGTTTGAGCAGTACAAACAGATCAATGACTATGTCATTTAAAGAGGAGGGGATGCAGCTGGGAAAGCTATGACCATGGATGCGAACAAATGGGGCCTAGTCAAATGCCTGACACAGATGCTACTCCCTTTTGAGGTTTTCACATGGGAAGTTAGCAAGGAGGACAGTACTATGGGCCAAGCTATCCCATTGTTGCATCTCCTACAAGACCAGGTTAAGAAGGCGTCTGAAAGGTTCACCCCTACAGGTGTGAATGAAAACACAGAAGCTCATGCCTTGGTTGAGACCTTAGTCCTGCACTTGGCTTCTAATATAAGGCTGCAACATGACATCATCGAGTCCAAAGAGTACATATGTACCACACTACTTGATCCACGGTACAAAAAAATTCTGCCCACTTTCATCCCTTTTTTTGAAGGGGATGTTTTAAAATACAAGAAGTGGTTTGTAGATCAAGCCGGAGATTTGGAAGAAGAACGGCTGGAACTTTGAGTCCCACCCCGCAGTTCTGGGGTGCCACCTTCAACTCCCAGAGAGGGCAGTCTTTTCTCACAGCAGCCAACACCATCAAAGAGAACACAAGCAACAACAGCAAAAGAAGGACCTCTGCGTTGTATTGGTTTCAATTGTCAGGCCTCAAGTCCAGTGCAGAGGCGATGGCAAAACAGTTTGAGCAAGTGACAGCACAAATGACCATCCACAGGATGTTTCAGAAGTATCTGGATGATCCAAAAGAGGTCTATGCTGATCAAAATCCATTGATGGATTGGTATGGGAAGATGCCCTAATGGCCAGAGCTCAGCAGGCTGGCAATAAAGTATCTGGCTTGTCCTATCACCAGTGTGTCTGCTGAACGTGTTTTCAGTGCAGCTGGTGTGGTCTTCACAGTGAGAAGGACCAGTCTCTCGACTAAAAATATGGAGAGATTGACTATGATCAAAATGAATCAACAATTTATACCACACAATTACACCATTCCTGAAACAGCAACACAGGAGGAGGAAGAGCATGTTTGGTCCGAAGTTGAATCAAATGTGTTAGCTGACCAATTTCTGGGTGAACCACCTGAGTTTGAGGACAAACTCTACTTCCCGGACTAAGTATGCCTGTGCCCCCATAGAACTTTAAAAATGTTCTCTTTGAACTTAGTTCTTTCTTTGCAAACAACAAAACAAATTAGCTAGTGGAACATTATTATTTTTGTGTCAGATTTATGCTGCCCCAGCTTTTTTATTAGTCACATATATACTGCTGGATTGCAGTTGAACCAGTGTGCATTGAAGACGCCTCCGCAATTCCTTCATGAAATTGGGGACAATGCCTGCCCCCCTCGCATGCCTATTGCCTAATGTCTATTCCTTTTTGCTTCACTCAGCACTAGAAGGGCTGCCCAATAAAATTATTTATTACTTGCAAGACTGCCTGCCAAGACCATATTTCAATGTGTTGCCTGCATCAAAGGTGATTGAATACCTCTCTGAACTACCCGTGCTTGGATTGGATGAGGCAACTTCAACTATTGCAACAGTCAGTGAGTGATGATTTAAGTTGATCGATGATTCATGTGGTGGCAGACACTGAGGGAGGTGTGTGTTGAACTGTAATATGGGAAATTTCTTGAGATGAATATTGATTTGCATTGTTTGGTGCTTGAGTGATGGGCACTCATTTTTTTCCCTGTAGGTGGTGATCAGCCCTTTCACACTTAGCCAGATTTAATTAATTACAGGGTGTTATTATTTTTCTGGTTCTTCAGAGACCAGAACAGTTACTTTAGTTAACAAACAAAATACTATGCAAAATACTACAACTCTGTTTCCTTCTCTACTTGTTCTTCAACAGCAGAGCACTGCTCTCCACGTCTATCTTGCTCGGGTCATTGTGATTCATGATGATGATGACTGGTCTGCGACGGAGTATCTCGGAGTCAGGACTGGAGGAGTATCATGGAAGAACTCAGGACAAGAGCTGCAGGACTACCTCATCGACTTCAGTTCAAAGGTAAACCAAGAGTCTGAGGCCTAGTACTCAGCTGTGTGAAATAGAGAGAGGTGCGTTTGTGAGTTACTGCTCTCTGTGTGTGTGTTGGACTTATGTCAAAAGTGATATTCTGAGTCCCCCTTTTGTTATTTGTGCGCTGTATCTGAGTCTTCTTGATGCACTCCTCATGAAGCTTACCTTACTTCTGTCCTTCTCCTTGACTCTAAAATACAGTTTGTCTTTTATAATTCGCAGGCGTTCTTCTCGTCTACTTCACGAACAAATGGCAAAAGCTAACTGAGCTCAACAACACTCCTGCTTACCTACCGGACCAGTGCAGACGGGCCCCACAGAGTGAACATTCCAGAGGAGAATGCAGACACACCACCCAATTTTGCCATACAGTATCATTTTCTTTTAACACCCATATTAACTAAGAGAAGTGGGTGGTTGGGTTCACTCCCCAACCTAGAAGACAGAACATTTAGATATATGGTAAATTCGGTCTTGGGGGCAGAAGGACTGTTTTCAATGCATGTATCTGTACTCTGTCATACTCATTCCTTTGTTTCCTTCTAACAACAGATTGATGGCGAATAATGTGCTGCTGCTTATTGCCCAGATGAATGTTGGCCTTGTGTTGTAGTGTTTGTCTCTGTCAAACCTTTCCCCAAATCCTATTACCCATCCATTCATCAAACCCCTAACCCTCTTCCCCGAGCTGTGTGATTTATTGAGGTGTAGCTTAAATTACACTATCAATAGATCACACACTTGGTGGGGCAGATGTGGTGAAAGCAACACCAACTTACTGTAGATTCTTCTAAGCAGTAGCCCACAACAGCCCATTACCAAGCCGCGCATTAAAAATGATCCATATGGTTTTAGATATAGAATAAGAACATCAGTCGTCAGCATTATCATTCAGGCCTTCTGTTGCCCAATAGTAAATGCCTAACCTAAGCTTGTCGACTGCAGACTTTGAGTCAATTTTTTATAACTTGAGGATTTCACAAATAATACTGCTAGCTCCATATTAGCCAAAACTTACTAGCATTGCTATTTGTTCTATTATAGCACAATCAGGCATTCTCATTGTGTCATCACGTAGTACTCAGGTGGTGTCAATTCTTTGTAAATCTTTGATAAATATATAACCCACTTACTCAGTCTTTCTACTTCCATTTAGTTGCCTACGATGGATAATCAATCAATCAGATCAATCCTACAGTTGGAGCTCACCTGGGTGGAACTGGAAGTGGGACCTCGCTTGTGAAGTTGTGATACCTCCCCTCTTATTGCTGCATGTATATTCAGGTAAGACAACTAGGAGGGATGTAATTGAACTTAGGAAGAAATAAATTAACTGCTACTGTTTTTTATCTAGATAGTTCAGAACTTCGACACAATAGAGGTCATCATGGTAGCATACCCCATAATGGTCAAGATAGTTAGAGAAGTATAAGCCTGGACTCTATAACTAAGTGCTACGTTCTCTCTTAAGTTACAAGCACATAAACAGGCTGCGTAAAACTACTTGAAGGCAGCAGTGCAAAGTAAAAGTAAAAGAAACTACTTCAGGAATAACTGTAGATTAGAAAAAATAGTTTATTTATTTACAAAGCAACCCACCCTCTCCACCCAAACAACATGCCCACCGCTCTCCCAAACAAAACTGACCCAAGCCCCAAAACTCAAAATGTTCAAGAAAATCTCTCCAGTCCCAACTCCCTTCCCACCCTCTCCATCCAGCCCCCAAAAAAAACAAATACCTCCCACCAAAACATTTTTTTTTAAAAAGGGCTAAAAGAGGGCATTCTGGATGTCGGTCTGGAGCTGGTCCCGGCTTTGCTCCATCGAGGTGAGCCGGCCCTCAATTGATGCCATTGTAGTGGGGGTGGCAGCAGTTGACTGGCAGCGGCGCTAGCAGTGGGATGGCGGGGAGGCTGGAGGGCGAGGTGGAGCGGCTGCACTGGGGCATTTATTTCCTCCTCTTCCAGGACCATCACCCACTGGTATTCCTGCTGAATATGCCCCAGCCTCTGCTGCTGCAAACTGGCCGCTATCTCCTGCCTGGTGGGTGGTCTGACTGGACCAGGAGGAGCAGCTATATTGAGAAAAACAAAAAAGACCAATTGTAAGTAATGCTCTGTGCAAACAACTGTTTTAAATGACTGGGTGGCACAGTAGCAGTACATTGCTGGTCCCCTAGGGCCATTGGAATTTATTTGATGTGATTATGATTAGGAGTGTCACAAGGCCAATTTTATGTTTTACCCACACATGTTGCCAAACATAAAAAAGCACTGACTGTGTGGCAGAAAAGTATTAACAGACAGAGAATAACATCACAGGATTAAAAAAACAGTGATTTGATTATTTGCTTTCTTTTAAAGGCTTTTCAAGTAACTATAAACAGAGTCAGACACTTTGAGTTGAAAAATAAATTACTCTCATGGATGAGTACGGCTGTGAGAAGTTGGCCTGGTATATGCTGTTCACTAATTAAAGTGGACACCTTGCACCAGGGCAAATCGACTCTTATGGTAGATAGGTTTAAGACAACCTTTTAAAGAAAGCTATCCTAGTGGTAGCTGTGGAGAGCAGCCTTCAGGCTAAGTCTCGGAGGAATGTAAAGCAGCTTGTTTTACCATATAATCTCTTGAATCACCAAATGAAAAGACACCACACAGGTATATATATCAAATATATATGTATTTATTTCTAAATAACTCTCTACTAATCTCTTTATGAGATTAGAAGACAAACATATGCACAAATCAACGTTTCACAATAAGTTAAGCACAAAATATGGCTGGGGCCCTAGGGGCGTACCAGACCATATACTAAGTAAGAGACTTAGAAACAACGACTTGCAGGGAGACAAGGCCTAGGGCCTTCAGAAGTGCTGGGGCCTCACAAAACCACCCAAGGCAGGTAAGTAAAGGACCCACGGGGGACGCGTGCAGTGTGGATACACAGGCGCGAATCGCCGTTAACTTCAATGGGGCAAGTCGCGGTTGGAAATAAAGAGTTTTAGGATACTTCGGGAGAACCTACAAGCAAGTCACTTACAGGGTAAGTAGTTCTAGGGCCCACACCCACAGGAGCACCGTAGTGCTGGAGTTACCTCACCCAGGGAAGCCGGGTGCACAGGTGTCCTTTGGTGTCGGGTCGCGGCGTCGTTTTCAATGGCGAACAAAGAAGACTTGCTGCTTGCGGGAGCTGAAGAAGTGTCCGGTGGAATCCAAGCCTGGATTCTGAAGAAGGATGACCTGAAAGCAGAGGGGACAGTGTTCAAAGTCACTTGGCAGTGACCCGGGGCAAGGAAGATGGATGCCCACCGTCGTCGGTCGCTTCAGGTCGGTTGCAGGTGCCTTGACTCTTCAGCCACGTGGTCCAGGAGGCGTCGACGACGACCAGGAGCTGGATTCGGTGTGTCCCTCGACGTCTGCAGCTGACTGCGGTGTCGGCAACTCGATCGGAGCCAACAAGCCTTGGCAGCCGCAAGTCTCGGGGAGATGAAGAAAAGTCGATGGCGCAGACCAGCAAGGTCTGAGGGACTCACCCAGCGAGGGTAAGTCAGGGCAGGCCTGGAGCAACCAGGGGAGCCCTTTGGTTTCTTTAGGAAGTCTTCTGGGGACCCACAAGCCAGCGGGCAAGGGATCGCGAAGACACCTCGGGCGGAATCACTCAACAGGGGCCCACGGTCACTCGGGACGGTGTAGGCCTCTGATCTTCGGAGGGATTCCTGCTGGAGGTCGGGACCACACGTGGTCCAAAGCACAAGTTCGTAGAACGTTGTGAAGGGGTTGCACTCGACAATAGTGCACGGTACCCAGGGGTCGCGGTTCCTCGTTACTCGGGGGTCCACTTGCCTCAGCTTCGCTGGGGACTCACGATGGCCTGGGAGAGGTCAGGAAATCCACTTCTTGGGCTGCAGGGACTTCGGACTCCGGCGGGAGCGGCGTAGTTTGCGACCGTCGTTGTCGTTTTTGGTGCCTGCCAAGCAGGGGAGTCACTCCTTGACTCCAAGGAGATTCTTCTGTCTTCCAAAGGTAGTGGAACGTCGAAGGGCCAGGATTCTTCTGTAGAGCGTCGTCCAGGGGTTATCTGCTTTGCAATGGCAAGGTTCCCCCTCTTATACTAAAAAGAGGGGATGGACTAGCTCTATGACCCCACCTATGGGAGGGTCAAGGGAGGGGTGGCTACACCCACTTCCCTTTGTCCAGTTTCGCGCCAGAGCAGGGGCAGGTAGCCCCTGAGCTGGTTTGAACTGGCATATGCACAGAGGAGCCTTCTGCTCCCCCAGTGCAGGACTTCAAAGCACTCTAAGAGTGCACCCACCCAGCCCCAATACACTAAACCCTGTCTGGAAGGTGGTTACACCTCCCTGTGACAGGATGCCTATTGTTGGGCTTCCTCCACTGCGAGTTTCGGTCATCAGCAGGAGGGCAGCCCAGTGTCTGTGACTGGTGGCATCCATTTTGTGATGCCAGGGCTCTTTAGGATTCTACCGCGTTTCCACAGCAGGTACATGTCTTATCCCTCTAGAAGGGTGGAATGCTACCCCCGCCGCCAAGATTGGCGGGGGGTAGTATTCCAAGATGTTTGACACCAAACACGACATGTTTTGATGCAGCCATTCCAAAGTTAGCATTTACCGCGAGGATATAATGCACTTAAATAGTATATGGTTTAACCGCATCCACAAACAGCACCAGAGAATGGACTCTGAGAACTGCAGAGGGGCCCTGCTCATGCAGAGGCACCCCCTCACATAGAAGCCAAGCACCCTGCCCTCAGGATTGATAGGGCCTGCCATAGGGGTGACTGATAGGTTTATATGTGTGTGCAGGAGAGATATAGGAAACCTATATCTCAGTGAGGGGTGCTAGCACCACCTCACCCAGGCTGCAGTAGCAGGCCTGTGGTGTCAGATTTAGACTGCTTCCCAGGGGTGGCATAACACATGCTGCAGCCCCTGGGAGGCCTGTGATGTACCTATGCCCTTGGTACCTAAGGTACCATATACTAGGGACTCATAAGGCACCACAGTATCCAATCACTAGTGCACCTAGAGTGCACTCCATGTCGTTTAGAGAGAACAGAGAGGCTGGGGCCCTGAATAGCAGGGTCCCAGTCCAACTAAGTCATAAACCAGCAAAACACCAGGAAAAAGTGGGGGCAACCATATAGTCAGATTCCACCTTCCTACATAACCCCCCCAAACGAAAGGAGATAAGGCTAACCTTGACCAGTTGAGCCTATATTGACTAAGTGGCCATATAAGGAAGCACCTGCACTAGCATGGTTGCCCCCTATGTTATGGTCCACTAAGCAATCCCTCGCCCTAAGGGTATGAGAGGGTCTCCACCATGGGGAATCACTACCTCTGGTGTGCTTAGGTAAAGTACAAGGCCGGTGAGGTGTCTGAGTAGGGAAGTGAGGCCCTAGGAATGTTGGCCTCAGCTTCCTCAGATCACTGGTCACCATGTATGCCTGTCTTTCCATGACTGAGTTGCACTTTGCTCTAAGGGTCAACCTTTGGCTGCCTACAGCTGGGGGTTGGGTCCCTTTGGATGGAACACTGGAGGGACATGGCAGGTTTGGAACCTTCTGGTCCCAGGTTTGCCCTTGCCTACCAGAGTCCTTCTGGGGAGGTCCCTACATAAAGGTATGGGGGATCCCTCAGTGTGTAGAGGAATTTTCACCTGGCTAGGGCTACTAGACTGGGTGCCCCTAATCTGCTGATGGGGGGCTTCCTCTGGACAGGGGGCCCGGGGGGTCCACTGACCTCCCTGACCTCTGCAGCCCTGGGCTGACTGAGGCAGGGTAGAGAGGGGCAGGTTACCTGCTCCAGACTGGGTACCACCTTGGAAGGGTCCTCTGCCATCAGGGGTGTGGCCAGGCCAGGCCTGACTACCTCTGTGGCAGTTCCTTCACTAGGGGTAGGGTCAGTTCCCTGAGGAGGCTGACCCTTACCTACTGTCTGGGGGAAGAAGACTTTTCTTCAACCCTTGTGCTCTCTTTCGGGGAGAGTGGGCCATTCTTTCAGGCTCCATCTCTCCAAATTCTTGGGCTGGGGCTGTGGCCATCACAGCCCCACTAACCTTTGCAGGGACGCCCAACATCCTAAGATGGGTTTGGTGTTCAACTTCAGCCCAGGCTGAAATTTCCAAATCATTGCCCATCAGGCAATCTACAGGTAGGGTTGGGGACACTGCCACTCTTTTGGGCCTGTGACCCCCTCCCAGCTGAGATTGACTATGGCCATGGGGTGATCTGTTCTGACACCATCAATGTTGGTCACCTGGTATTTAAACTCAGGTAAAAGCTGGTGAGGGGGGACTAGTTTCCCTGCCACCATGGTGACACTAGCCCCTGTGTCCCTAAATGCCACAGCTTTCTGACCATTAATCATTGGCTCCAGTCTGTACCTGCCCAATGCTATGGGACCCATGGTAAAGGTGGCATATCCTACACCACCATCAGAATCTGAGGAGTCTGTTGAGGGGGTCCTGTCTAAACTAGGGCCCACCTCTGTTCCTCTTGCAAAAGCACCTAACTTTTTGGGTGCACTACTCCCAACTGGAGGATTACTACTGGTAGTACCAGGAGGGGTGGTAGTAGTTGTTGGAGGAACATTTTCTTTATTGCCATTCCTGGGACAACTGGGATCAGATTTCCAGTGCCCAGGCTTTTTACAGACATGGCAATAGGGTTTCTTTTCAGGAGAGGAAGGAGTTTGGGACCCACCCCCAGAAGAGGAATTTTGGGGCCCTGTAGTGGACTTATCCTTGGATTTATCCCCACCTTTCTCTTGGGACTTGGTAGAATCTTTCTTGTGGTCACCACCCTGATTCTTAGGCCTTACTCTGGTTCTGACCCATTTGTCTGCCTTCTTTCCCAATTCTTGGGGAGAGGTCAGATCAGAGTCCACCAGGTACTGGTGTAAAAGCTGGTTTTGACAATTATTAAGGATCTGTTCTCTCATCATTAGATTATAAAATCCTTTGAAATCAGTAACCCTACTGCCAACCAGCCAACCCTCCAGAGCCTTGGATGCACAATCTACAAAGTCTGTCCAGTCCTGAGTCTGTGCCTTCTGGGTATCTCTGAACTTCAACCTGTACTCTTCAGTGGTTAAGCCAAACCCATCTATCAGTGCACTCTTCAGGACCTCATAATTATCAGCATCCTCTTCTCTAACAGTGAGGAGCTTGTCTCTACCTTTATCTGAAAAGGAGAGCCACAAGATTGCTGCCCACTGCTTTTGGGGGACCTGCTGTACTCTACAGGCCCTCTCCATAGCAGTTATCCACTTGTGGATATCATCCCCACTCTGGTAGGGAGGAACAACCTTGCTCAGGTTCCTATGGTCAGGGACATATTCTCTGCCTCTAGGGACACTGTTGCTGCCACCAGGGGGTTCTAAACCCTCCCTTCTGGAAGCTCTCTGGATCTCCAGGGCTTCTCTATCCAGTGCCAACTGCTTGGTTCTGAGGGCCACTTTGGCTTCCTCATACTGGAGCAGTTTGCACCTTCTCTCAGAGGAGGTCTCTCTTAAGTTAAAGTATGAGCTCCTCTCTTGGACAAATTCTCTGCCAGAGTGATAAGAGTGCTCAGATTCCCTGGAAGGGGATCTGTGCCTCTCATCCACTCTGCCAGTTCTCTTAGGGAGAACTCCTCTGTCCTGTTCAGGCTCCTTGAAGCCTGGCCCTTCAACCACAGAGTCTTGGTCATTCGGATTGTCCTCATCTGACCCAGATACTATGATTGACCCACCCACTGATTCAGACCCCTTAGCTCCTAGAGCCAATCTAAGGTCATCTGCTGTCAGCAGATCTATCAGGTGTAGTGTTGAGGGACTCTGTCCTAGTCTCAGGTGTCTGTCAACACACATGGCTCTCAAGTCAGAGAAAGCCATGTCCTTATACTGAGGCTGAGTGGATCCACTGGGTCCACCCTTTAAGGACATTCTAGTGTTGTGCAGTGTTGTACTACCTACACTAGTTTGTGGCCTACTGATCCTAGCTTGAGCTGTGGAAAGGGTGTGCTATCCCTTGGCACACAGCTCTAAGTTCAGTAGAACTTATTGATACTAAGCTTGACTTTATATGTACCTTGAGTACCTATAATGGTTTTCAGTTAGTAATTCAAATAGAGATTTTCTGGTAAAACAATGGCAAGCTGGAATCCCACACGCTGCCCACCAATGTGAGAAGTTGGCCTGGTATATGCTGTTCACTAATTAAAGTGGACACCTTGCACCAGGGCAAATCGACTCTTATGGTAGATAGGTTTAAGACAACCTTTTAAAGAAAGCTATCCTAGTGGTAGCTGTGGAGAGCAGCCTTCAGGCTAAGTCTCGGAGGAATGTAAAGCAGCTTGTTTTACCATATAATCTCTTGAATCACCAAATGAAAAGACACCACACAGGTATATATATCAAATATATATGTATTTATTTCTAAATAACTCTCTACTAATCTCTTTATGAGATTAGAAGACAAACATATGCACAAATCAACGTTTCACAATAAGTTAAGCACAAAATATGGCTGGGGCCCTAGGGGCGTACCAGACCATATACTAAGTAAGAGACTTAGAAACAACGACTTGCAGGGAGACAAGGCCTAGGGCCTTCAGAAGTGCTGGGGCCTCACAAAACCACCCAAGGCAGGTAAGTAAAGGACCCACGGGGGACGCGTGCAGTGTGGATACACAGGCGCGAATCGCCGTTAACTTCAATGGGGCAAGTCGCGGTTGGAAATAAAGAGTTTTAGGATACTTCGGGAGAACCTACAAGCAAGTCACTTACAGGGTAAGTAGTTCTAGGGCCCACACCCACAGGAGCACCGTAGTGCTGGAGTTACCTCACCCAGGGAAGCCGGGTGCACAGGTGTCCTTTGGTGTCGGGTCGCGGCGTCGTTTTCAATGGCGAACAAAGAAGACTTGCTGCTTGCGGGAGCTGAAGAAGTGTCCGGTGGAATCCAAGCCTGGATTCTGAAGAAGGATGACCTGAAAGCAGAGGGGACAGTGTTCAAAGTCACTTGGCAGTGACCCGGGGCAAGGAAGATGGATGCCCACCGTCGTCGGTCGCTTCAGGTCGGTTGCAGGTGCCTTGACTCTTCAGCCACGTGGTCCAGGAGGCGTCGACGACGACCAGGAGCTGGATTCGGTGTGTCCCTCGACGTCTGCAGCTGACTGCGGTGTCGGCAACTCGATCGGAGCCAACAAGCCTTGGCAGCCGCAAGTCTCGGGGAGATGAAGAAAAGTCGATGGCGCAGACCAGCAAGGTCTGAGGGACTCACCCAGCGAGGGTAAGTCAGGGCAGGCCTGGAGCAACCAGGGGAGCCCTTTGGTTTCTTTAAGAAGTCTTCTGG